>JACAXG010000014.1:8745971-9345971 GCA_018881555.1 Amblyornis subalaris | reverse complement strand
GGATTATTTTCCTTGAGCAGGATTACTTTCCTTATGCACTTTGTAAGGAACTTGTTGAAAGTCTAAGATAGATATAAAACCTGGGATTTCTTGGCTGCAGTGGTCATTTAATATAAAGTTAGTCCCACCTACACTTCCTAACTAGGGATTCAAGGACTCCTTGCCCAAGTAAATGGATTTGTAGCAGGTTTAGGTGACAGGTGAACCTTCCCAGTTTCATAACCCAGCCTGTGTGTTTGCAGGAATCTTTGAGCAAAATTGTGCTGCTGGCATGTCCCTCTTCTCTTCCACAGTCACTTGGTGCTGTATGTTGCRGTGAGATTCTGTCCAGGGTCAGAACTTGGTGATATCAAGTGTGAAGGAGTACATTTGCCTTACAGCTTGTCTTCTCTTCAGAAATGACTTTAAGGGACACAGAAGGGTCTCAACAGTCAAGGAAGCTGTTCTGTTTTATTCCCCAGTGAATCATCTGTTTCTCTTTCCTCCCACTTACCATGCTTGTAGGGATTATCTCCTCTGGTTCCTTTCCTCTGTGGGTGGTCCTCTTCAGCCCTGGGTGCTGCTGTTCTGCCACAGCTTCCCCTGAGCACAAATCCTTTCCAGTGCCCATCCTGGAGTGATGGGGAAGGTGCCGAATTCATAGTGGCGTTGGTGTGCATGACTGGAAGTGGCAGCAGTGCAGCATGGCAAGACACAGGTAACTCAGTGGTTATGTCTCATCCCATTTCCTAGAGGATGGAGCTGCTCATAGTTAGAACTGCTCTGGTAGATGGTACCTACTGGTTCCTGCATGGAAAATGTAGTGTTAAAGCGGATTTCCAGCCTCTTGTTGCTAAAGCTTTCCTGGAATGTGTCTCCATCACCTCTTATCAAATCTCTTTACCTTCACACCAAACCATGACTCTTTGCAAAGGAAGCGCTGGCTGGTTTTGTGCAGGTGGCTTCAACATGCTGACATTGGGGAAGGCTGTTTTCTTGGTTGGAGCCATATTTTAATGCAGTTAGAATCTGATTTAGAAGTTAATGTAGGTGCCAGTTTCCCTGGTGAGACAAGGTAGAGACCATAGAAGTAGAAAGTAATTTTGCCAAGCTCTTTTGATAGGCTTGAGACAGGCATAGTGGGATGCACTCAGCCCAGAGCAGCTGCGTTTTGCCTTCCATATCTTCAAAGGAGCAGTTGATCACAAAAGAAGAACAAGAATGTTCCTGCAGAAAATAAAAAGAAATAAAGATGGGACAGTTCAGCAGTTGACTGAATGCAGCCATGAAGATGGCTAAGGAGCTAAGAACTATTTGAAGCACTCCTAGAGTGGGAGTCTCAGTGACACTTCAGTGATGACTTGTTTAGGTTCCTGATGCTCTTATCCCACTGTGTGAATAAATAAGCAGACCTGGRCTGATGGAACACACCAGTCAAAAGAAGTTCCCACTGGGGCATACATAGTCCGAAAACTTCCATAAATTGTTCTGTAATATGACAGTTTCCAATTATGGGTTTTCATAATAAGAGGCTTACTGGCAACCAATAATGCAAGTTAACTGTGGAAATTTCTRTTGCTTTTCTTGGCCCCTGTGCACTTCCTGAACAGTGTGTGTTTTGTCCCAGGTGTCCCATTCTGGGCTTTGAAAGTGTGTCAAAACATGCGTGGGGCTGAGACCCCTGGGAGCTGGCAGTTGGAGCCTGATCAAAAGGAACAAACAGCAAGTGAGGGGCTTAAGGTATGAGCCCCAACATGTAGATGCTTGGTTGATTTGTTTGTTTCCTTGACGAGTTAAAGTGTTGATCACCGGTGAGAGATTTTGTTAGATGCATGGGAAATTATTTTTATACAGTTCTGAAGAAAGCTTCAAACCCTTGGGAGGTATAGGTATGCAAATATCTTGGATAGCCCTTCCAGTACTTTTTGATTAGTTTGCATTGTCAACCCACTTTCTTCTTACGGGCACGTGCGGGTACAGGCTTGTTTGGTTTGTGAAATGTTGAATAAATCTTCAAAGAGTATCATTGTTTCCAGGAAATATGTTTTTCATACATGCTTGTATTGTTTAAAAAAAAAAAGGCAGTAATGGATAATACTTTGGTTTGTGCAAGCCAACAGTGTGGATTTGCTTGGCATTGCAGTTTTCAAATGATACACACTCAGCACAAGTAGATTCTTTTCTGATTACATGCAAGCACTGTGTAATTATTACATCTTTTAAAATATGTATTGATTCATGGTATTGTCTTGAAGTTGCAAATGATCCAAAAGCCTGTCTACTTCTTTACATCAGATAGAAACTGGGTATCTTTTTGCAGTAGTTTGTTGAAAATGCAGGAATTTCAGAGAATCATACCTTTGAAGATGTAACCTGATGTTGCTCTCTTCTAATCCACCTCTCTTGAGTGATTTATTCGAGGGACTGTGCATCATAGGTTTTGTCCTGGCACCCATTCCTGTAGTGTTGCAGTGCTTGTGCACATTACCAGAAAAAAACGGCTGGGAGACAGTTTTAAAAAAAAAAAAGTTAAACYGAAAAAAAAAGAACACACACACAAAGAAAAGAAAACCAATTCCAGTTACTAGAGAGGGTTTTGCTGCTGGTGTGGAAGGGGCATAATTTGATTTAAATGACTTTTGAAAAACAGTTCTCGAAATTGTTCCATGCATTTTCTTCCTGGCTACTGTTGAAAATATGGAGCCGAATATTTTCTGTGATGTTTCAAACCAATATGTTCTGGCAACCTCAGAGCTGGGCCCTGTGCATTACACTCTTGTTTCCAGTTCGCTGTGGCCTGGAGTGCAACACACAGCTCATGAGATGCACCAAAGTGGGAGGTCTTGTGAGGAGCAAGGCAATACAAAGACCCAAGGTACAAGGAACGTTTCGCTGGGGTCCAGCAGGGAGATTGCCAGTTTTAAGGGCCTCTTTTATGAAAAAAATTTGCTGGTAGGAGATGGAGAAGCTGTGTGTGCCTCTTGGAATTTTGTGAGTGTGCAGGGGAAGGTTGATTCCTGGGTGTTGTTAAAGGCTGAGTGTTGAATTGAATCTTTTGCACTTCCCTGGGGTCAAACTTCTCTCACTGGAGAGATTTGCTGTACAGATGATGGGCTATGGCTAAGGATTCATCAGTGCTTTAAGTGTGACAACATAGAGCAGTATAGAATAACATGAGTTGGGAAGCTGGGAGATGAGGCGTTTGCTGTATCACTTCTGCTCCAGGGACTTCTGTGCCTTGGGGAATGTGTGTGGGAAGGTCAGTGCAATAACAGTAGTGTTCTGAAAATAGCGGCTGTTTTTTTAGCACCAAATCAAATTCCAGGGATGGCAGCAGGAGTGGAAAGTGTGGAACAAGTTTGTTGATCTGGCTATAATAACACAGCTCTTTGGTAGGGACTCCCAACAGCACTCTGGGTTGGCTTGCCTGTAAAGGAGATGGTACAATGTTCCCTGCAAGGGAGTCAAGGACACTGTCCTTCTCCACATCTCTGACACCATTACCCTCAGCAGTGGTTTATCCATGACACGAGGGGAACCTGTGCTGGGCAGGGACAGCTGCTTCTGACAACTTTTTCCTGCTTCTCAGCAGTTGTTAGAGAGYACAAAAGGCAGGAGCGTACTGATGGAGCTGTTTATCCTGTTGGGAGAACCAGGTGAAATGGGCCTGAGGAAACGTGGTCCTGATCCTAGGACTGTGTATCCTTCAGGCAGCAGTACAAGAGCCAGACTTGGGAGAGGTGGGTTCAGGGAGACCACAGAGAGGTGGCAGGAAGGGGTTGAAGCCATGAGTAGACTTGAGAAGAGACAGGGGCAGAGGCAACTGTCTCCTGGTCAGTGATCATGAAGTGTAGATAAACATGTTTGGAAGCAGACTGTAGGTGTGGGATGAGGGCCAGGGCAATGGGAATGGGGAGCTTTCAGAGGCAAATGACAGGTCAGAGACTAGATAGGGAGTGGAAATACATGGTGAGGAGACAATTCTTGTTTTGGCTTTAGGATTCAGAAAGGTCAGTCTTGAGAATTTTCCCTGTTGATGCTTTTCCACTTGTTGTTCTGGTTATTTGTGCAAGATGATAGGAGAAGGACTTCAGATGGACTTGGAGGGAACACGCTGTAACCTGGGGTGCTTAGGTACAGCCTGAAGCACAGGGAGTTTAGTGAACAGTTCAGGACTGAGGTTTATTGGTAGGAGCAGAATGAAGTACTGAGAAAAGGTGGCTGTTCATAGATACGAGTTTTCTTCTGCACTTAGTTCTGTTACTTGTGCAGCTGCCTAACAAGCCTTGATGTAGGGCTGTCTGCTCAGGTTGGACTAAACCTAGATGCTCAGTCTGATTATTTGAATTAACTCTGCAGTAAAAACTCACTTTGCAGATTAGTCTGAGCAGAGGGTTTGCAGGATTCTGGGGATGGTAGGCAAGATGGCTTTGGGGATTCAGCAGGTTTGATGGCCATATTGCAGATCTATCTCTGTATTTTGTTTTCAAAACATAGGCCTTAAATTTCATTTGTTTCTCTCCCGCTTGTCACCTACGGCAGTGGGTTCAAGTCACAGCAAACTCTGAAAGGTCGCTGTTTACAAGAAGCCTTTGTGTACTCAGATCATTTACTCCTTTGAATCCACAAGCAGGATGGTATTGTAGTGACTGCTGTGACAAAACTGTGTGTGACATCTGGGAACAACACAGTCCATTGGGGAGGAGCAAGTAGTCTTTTCCTAATCAAGAGGGAGAGATTTTAATATGGATGTTTGTATGATTATTGCATCCAATGTGATGTCTGAAATGTAAACTATAATGTGCTGTTAATATAAAATAGCTGTCCTGGGGGCTGTTAGCAAGTGTTTCCAGTGAGTTAGAATTAAAAGATTGTAAAAAAAAAAAAAAAAATCCAACCCCAAACCACAACAAAACTCCTCAGTCTAAAATTATTGTTATTTTAAAAATAATGACATAACTGTTCCTACTGAGACTAGTCACCTTTACTGAGTTGTTGTGTTTGCCAGAGCTGGTTGGTGTGTGTGGGATTATGAAAAGAAGGAAGGGTGCTTGGGACAGGTGTTTTTTTTTCCTTATAAGTGCCATCCTTTCTTTATCTAAGAAGGAGCTAGAGTGAGCCAGCCTTTGTTTGGTTACTCTTTTCAGAAAAGCAAAGCTCTTCCTCACAGTATTTATGGTAGCTTGGCTCTAGTGTGTATGTATGACCTGTGACAGCATCCTTGTTGTAGCCAGGTTCCGTTCCTACTCCCTCGTGAGGGAACATTAGGGAACCAGCTTTTAAGTGGAGCCTGTTTAATATGGCAAAAGCTGGGAGATGAATAGATGCAGGTGTTCGCAGCATTGGTATGAAATGTGGTGTTTGTATTAGTGTTGTGGTAGCAACGGCCCTTTTAACGAGGAGATGGTAATTTGGTCCAAAGCCCCTGTTTTCAGCTGTCCTCCTTCTGAAATAACTGCTTTCAACCTGTTCCTGAGACTTGTTGCTGAGCTAAGGCTCAACTGCAGAGAAGACCAACAGCTCTGAACTAAACTTTGCCTCCCTACCCAGTATTGAGCATAATGACTTGTGTTTGGCTAAAGCAGAACTTGTGTTTGGTCGAAGTATTTTTCAGAAGAAAGGCATCTTACCTTAGTTTGCAAACCTCAGGAGGCAGGCTTGGGCTAACACCTTGTTTCCCTTCTAGCTGTTCCTGTATTCAGTCTTCCCTGTCTAATGTGAGCTCTTTGTGTGCTGTGAACCTTCTTCAGCTTCCACCTGCTGGGGAATCGACTGCACCTTTCTGTTCAAGCATGAGGAGCCTCTTTGTGCATCATTTGCCTACTCCAGTGAAGAGAGTTACCGTGGCTTGTCACTTCTAAAGTCTTTTGGGCAAGTTACACATTCTGGGTTTGATTATTCATTAGGAGACACTTTACTGGGTTTTGACTGACTTAGATAGAAGAGGTGTTGAGCTATATAATCTCTATCCTTCCTCAGTATCCTTATGAAAATACTCTTTTTAATACCGGCATTTTCAGTGAGATGAAGAATTTCTATGTCCAAAACAGCTGTAGTGAAGATGATTCTGCCTTCTTACCTGCCAGATGCTTTCACTGAAGGAGATCATTTTGCACAAGGTTCTGTTGAAAGCAGTGACCCTGTGTGGAATGTTTTTAGCAGTTTTTAGCCACACAAGGTGCATTCATCCAACTGTGTCTAGTCCAGCAGTCATCCGTGTCTCTTCTTCAGATCTATGAGGATTCATGAATTGCTTGTAAGGATCAGAGATGAATGAGAAAGAACAGCAAACCTGTTACTGTCAGGCTTAAACACTTTGGAGGCTTGGTGCATTTATTGGAAGGACCCTGTGGGTTAATAGCTCAAAGACTATTGAAAATCACTGGTCAAATTCAGCAGTTTGAGATTACAGGCACTGAGGAGGCAGCAGCAAAAACTCCATACCTGATCTGAGAGTAAACAGGCCTGGGCTTTGTCCTTGTGTGGAGGTTTAGGTGGAAAGTCTGTGAAGAGCTTAGATCTAACAGACAAATGTAAGATTGGGTCTGGCAGAGAAGGCCATTTCTTCTGTAGCACAGGAGGTAACCCTTGTGCTTTCAGATGCACAGGTTGCTCGTTCAGTTTTCTGTTGGAACAAATTCCTCCTGAGTAAGGACAATTGTCCATTCAATGGCTCCTTCAAGACTGGACTAGATGCTCTGCTGTCCAGATTGTACAGGTCCATGCCAGGACGTTCTTGCCCACTAGCTGTATTTTATTATATTTATAGTTGAAATGGGATTTTCAAAGATCTTGTGTTCTGTCAGCTATGACTTTACAAATCAAATCAGTCACTGTGGGGCAGAAACTTAATGCTTGTTCAGTGACAGATATTTGTTTTAAGTTGAAAGAAAACGTACTAGGACACTATCTTCGGGATCAGACATTCAAATAAACAATTGACTTTCATCAAAATGTTTATTTAAAATTTTTTTAAATTATTATCAAAGAGCATATAAAAATAACAACCGTAAGCATGACATTTTACTTCCCAGATCAGAAAGCTGAGGTTGTTTAAGGGCCTTTAATGATGTTTGCATGGCAGTGGGGTTATACATTTCATGTGTATGCAGCAAGGGGAGATCCCCTCTTTCTAGGTCCATGCAGAGTCAGCTGCCTTGGCAGGGAATGGGACTCTGGACTGCACATATGACTACATGATAGCCTGAGCCAGTTGTGTGTTTGCTTTATTCTGTGTCTGTGATCAGTACTGACCCGTTCTAGCTGTGTGCATTATGTCATGGATAAGCTGCAGTAACGTAGAGAAGAAACAGGAGAGTGCAATATCATCAGATTCTGGTGTCTGAGATGCTACGTGAAGAAATGCTTAATCTGTCATGGTTGGATTTTCTGCTGTTCATAGACAGAAGGATCCTGCTCTTTGGAATCTGTGTGATGAGCTCATGTTGGCCAGCACCTCTGATTGTCTTAAATGGAGTAATTGTATCCACTGAGCTCCCGATTTTGTAAAGTCTTACGCAGCTTTCCCGTCTTGTGATGTACAGCTTCCCTAAATTTTTGGTGTGATATGAGAAATTTTGGGTGAAATTCCCTGTTCTGTTTTGTATGAGGTCAGCCTAAATGATCTGTCTTGGCCTTAAAAAGAAAACAAATTCTATTGCCCAGGCTTGCCGGCATCTGGACATTCTGCTGCTCTACTCTGTGTGGAGGTCATGATTTTGTGGACTCTGGAAAACTTTGCTTAAAAGTCCATTTGCAAATCCATAAGGAAATGTGTGACTGGGGGCTTAGGTASTCACAGATGGAGTATTGTGCTGCTGGTGACAGCAGTGTGTGTCTTCTAGCTTGGGGGAAGCACAGTGATTTTAGCATAGAGCATTTCAAATGAAATCTGTATCTGCTGTCTTCTTTAATAGCACATAAACTCTTCAAGCATAACCTTTCCAATGCTGCCTCTTCAGAGAAGTGTTTCCTATCATAAGATGTATTTGATGTTGTTTGCTGCTTTACATATAGAAAACTTATTAATTTAGGACCCACAACACATCTGACCCTCTCCAAAGAATGACTGGGAGAGAAAAAAATGCAGGCAAGACCTTAAGGGGTTGAAGTAAATTAACTCCTGCTGCAGTTGCRCACTTGCACACATCTGGTGCAATTGAAATTTAAGAGCTGAATACATCCACATCTGACCATGGTAGGGTCCAAACATTACTGTTGACACTGGTTTTCTTTTTGGATAGGTACACTGGCAGAGTCACTAGCGTGTGGAGCCTTGTCAGCTCTCTAATCTAATAGACTGTTCTTGCCCAGACCATTGTGTGT
Source organism: Amblyornis subalaris (assembly GCA_018881555.1). Taxonomy (NCBI): domain Eukaryota; kingdom Metazoa; phylum Chordata; class Aves; order Passeriformes; family Ptilonorhynchidae; genus Amblyornis; species Amblyornis subalaris. The sequence goes on along the minus strand of JACAXG010000014.1, from coordinate 9,337,667 downwards.
CAGTATTTTATGTACCAAATGTAGCCAGGTTTAATAAACAGCCATTTTCCCACCTTCTGCCAAACTTTTTCCCTTTTTGTCACAATTTAATGTTTGAGTCAAAATCTGCTATGGTAACAAATTATATACATGTTAAAAAATGAAAATAAAGATGGAAAGCAGAGTCACAAAAGGTAACAAGAGTTCAAAGCAATGTCATTTGAGTTTTTTATTTTTAAAGACTTGAATTCAGCCCCGTTTTAAAATTGATTTTATTTCTGTTATGTATTGTGAAAAGCTTACAAAGAAATGGATACTGCTTGAAAGCATGACTGGAGCTCTGTGTATGTAAAGCTATGAAAGTATTCCCTGTACAGGTCTGATTTGATCTATTTGCTTTTTAGTTGCTAAACAATAATTTGTGAAGCTTTTTGACTTATATTTTCTTTCTTGGAACAGTTGCCTCCAGGTAGCACCTGTTGAGGTTGTTTATATTTATTTCTAGCAACTATATAGATCATAAGAAATATGTTACCAAAAGGTTGTTTTTCTTGTTTTATTGCATTTTTTAAAGGGTGCTTCACTTGCCTTGCTCGTGGCATGGGTTGCTGCTGTCATGTGCTGGGTTATGACACTGAGGACTGGGGACCTTGGAGGAGCATCTCCGAGGACTTACCTGCCTGGCAAACACCAGCACCAGCTGGAGGGGAGCTCAGTCACTGGGAGGGCATTGGAATGGAGTCACCCAGTATCTTTGTGATTTTAATGTTTAGTAGATTATTTCTTATTCTGTACTGGTTTTCATCTCACTCTGAAGTACCACAGCTTGAGTGAAACATAAAACGTTTTGGAAACTAAAACGTGGTTCTAGGTTCTCCAGCTGGGTGGGTGTTTGCAACTCGCTGTTGGTTGTGTGAAGGATGCTGGTAAAGGCCTGTGTGTCCAAGGTATCAACCACTTTGGTCATTATATCCTGAACTGGAGCAGTTTCTGCCTCTGTCACATGCAGTGAGTGACACCATCCAGGTTTGGTGGCTGCTTCACTGGGACTTGGGCTCTTCTTTGGTAATTTAATTTGGAGATTTGTATGACTAACAGCAATAATTGAGTGCCATTAACAAAAAATCCCCACAGCCTAAAATAAATGTAAAGCTTGGTGCCTTACCAAGCCACCACAGTCCGGTTCTTCTGCAGGTCACAGGGCACCATGTTCTCTAATCTGTGCTTTTTCAGTCTGTTCCTAATTGTGTGGAGGAGCTTTGACATGATCCCAGCATTCACTGAACTGCTTAAGTTTTGGGATGTCCCGGGATGATTAGTGCATCTTGGTGAACAATGGTCTAAGCAACTCATTAGATTGTAGTGTATCCTCCTCCCTGCCTGTGTTTACTCCTGACGTCTGCAGAGCTGATTAGAGGCTTGGCAGGAACTGTATTGTTATGCTCTAGATACACTTTGGATACATTATTGTCACAGTTGAGGTATTGCAAAAGCTATGCCGTTCCAGTCTTTATACTACTAAAGTACCTCTTTTGATTTTGCAATATCTGTGGCTAATTACATGGCAATTGCAGTGTGCCACCAGCCACCCACAATTCATTGTCAGCTCCTTGGGGATGCAAATGAAAAAGGAAAGATAATGTTTTCTTTCTTCAGTCCAGCGATTTAGTTTGCCTCTGTTTTTTTAATCCCCTGCTCCTTCAGGTAATAAAGCCAGATGGTAGTGACAAAGAAACAGAAGTCACACATGAATCAGATGTCCCTGAGGATATGTTGGGGACTTGCATTCCACAAGAGACAGTGAAAGGCGATGCTCAAAGTCCGGATGTCATTATAGAAGCTCAATTTGATGATAATGATGCAGAGCATGGACAAGACCACTTGCAGGATACGTTGACTGATGACATTAAGAAACTTTCCCTGGACACCGGTGAAAAGGGTGAGTAGATCAGATTGCTGATTTAGGCCTTTATTTGAGCAAACTATTGAAGTGTTACTCTGTTGCCTCACTTTGCTGCGAGATATAAAATACAGGCATAAAAGCTTAATGCCTTATCACTTCTATCCCCTTCTGCTGAACTGTCTTCATAGTTTTGAATGGGTATTAATGGCTGGGTTTTATGTAGTTTTGATTGGTGCAAAGTAAATCTGCGAAACAGAAGTCACACCTTTAGATCTGCAATTCTCAGGGCTGTCTGGGGACTGCTGGTTGCTGTTTAATTCAAGATGCTGCTGTAGCGGTTTCCTTCCTTGCAGCTTGGCTGGCCAATCTATGTGTCTCAGTTTGGGGATAAGAATATATTTCCTTGGGGGCGGTTAGGTTTGTTGCTGTTTTCAAACAGTTGAGTTATGAGCAACTTAAAGATTTGGTCCATTTAAAAAGAAAATTGCACTAAAACCTAAAGCCAATTATGCGGTCTGTTTTGAAGGCAAACCTATTTTATTCTGAATCTGAATCCCATCCAAGCCATCAAGTGTTGCTTAGGGCAAAATAAAATAGRCTCCCCTGTCCCGAAACTATGCTTATGCTGCTCTTTGCATGTCCTTTCTAGTATTAAATCCCTTCCTGAAGAGCTGCGTGTTGAAAGGATTTTGACAATTGGCACATTTAACATGTGCCTTCAGCTGCTCATGAAAAGTTTGCCAGGACAGATATTCTGGTGTGTCCATGTTGCTTGCCCCAGTTGTCCAGAAAAGATGGCACTAACTCAGGACCTAAGTAGCTCTTGGACCCTGACAAATCTTGGTGGTGGTTTTAAAGCTCTCCTATTTAATACCTCATGTTTTCCTGAGATATTGCTTTTGAAGACACACAAACCCCTGCCTGTACTTTTGGTAAACTTCCATTTTTCACACGCATCTGTTAATAAAACAGGAAATAATATTTGAATGGAAGTGTTGTGAAATATTGGTTTCAGCTCATGAATGGAGCTGCCACCTTACCAGTTTGTGATGCTATTTCCTTCTGGGTATCTCCACTGTTGTGTTCCTGCCAAGGCACGTGAACCAATTCACATCTTTCCGTTCCTTTCCAGCATACGGCTTGAGTTGGGAGTTGCTCATCTCGTCTGTGGATGTTTTACACAGGTGGTTTTTAACCCCAGCTGTTTTGCAGTCTATTGCAGCTGCACACCACCGAACCACTTTGACTCAACAACTGTCCTGAGCCGCATCTTGTGTCTATTGCATCTTTGTTGCTTCTGATAGCAATCATTCTAGTTTGATACCAGCATCTAAAATAAATACAGGCTTGAGCCAATATTTAACTTTAGTTGTGTGACTGTGCTTTAGTGTAAAGAGTTGATGAGAGTTCTGTTGGGGATTTTTTGGTGCATCATAGTTCCTTGAGATGCTCTGGAGTGACCTGTGTCGGAGGTTATCAAGTCATCTCAAAATCTGTGCCATCTGAGTGGGTTTTGCCATTTGATTCTGTCTTTGGAGAATATTTGTAGGACAAATGTGAGATCAGTTTATTGTCTGCACAGTTGAAATCCAGCTTACTTTTCCACTGCAGTTGCCTAAGCCAAATGTTTTCTTTTGTTTTCAAGGCCTTTCTGTGTTCATCCTTAACAAGCCTTGTGGCTGGTGTGGATGTGCCAGTTAGATTTTTGCTGAGTTTGTATTTTGCTATCACCTCTTTTAATACTTGCTTCAGCTTCTTGGGCCATATAACCCATATGGAGTTTTCCCTACTTTCTTCTTTCTCTGCTTTTTATGCCCTCCCTTTTTTATACATATAAAGTTTACGATGSTGCTTTTTCTGAAGGTGTTTTTGAGTAGTTGATGATTGCTTTGGCTTGTTTCCTGTCCTTCATACAATTTCTCATATCATCACTTAGCCAGATTTTAAGTCTTGCCTGGAAAACAGCTATAGTTATTCTAGCATCACTGATAACTGTCATGAAAAAAGAAAAAATCCTGCCAAATTCAGCCTTCACAGGTGTGGCTCAAAATGCTTTTTTAAAAGCACCAAACATACACTTTCTCAAGGCAGAACTTAACCTTAGAGGGTAGTATCTGCTGGACTTCCTAAGGCCATCCACTGGAATGTGGTACTGGCATTGGGAGGCAGAGAGCATTGAAGGGTTGGACTGTGGTGAGTGGAGGTGCCCTTCCCTGTGTAACCTGGGCCTCTCCTGGGAGAGCTGCTTGGCTGGTGCTGACAGTTGAGCTTTCCTTTCCAGCTAACTGCATATGAGCCTTTTCTTTCATGTTACATCCCTTCTGCTGGAAACAACTGCTGCAGCAAAACAGAGTGGTGGATGGGAGTTGGGATCCTCGGGGGAATTGCTTCTTGACCCACCAAACCTGGTGCTTTACTTGCTTTCCCTGAGCGCTTTGCTGGGTTTATCACACACAGCCCCATTGCATGGCCTTATGCATGGAAGGGAGTAGGAGTTGGCCAGCACAACTCTTAAATGAACTTGTGATGGGCTTTCTTCCTTTTTTGGAAGGTTTTTTTTTTGAAGGTTTCAAGCTGGACAAAAATGCTATCAAGGATATTATATTAATGAAATAAAATCAAGAAACAGTGTATCATGTTCCCATGTGCACTTTATGTATGTATGTATTTGCACACGTGTGTGTGTGTGTGTGTGTGTGTGTGTGTATTTATAAAAAGATCCATATCTATACATATCTATAAGACCTACCCAAAATTCAAACTAAACAAAAAACACATCAAATTTTTGGAGGTGAAAAATATCCATAACTACTGTAATAGAATCAAAAGTAAATTTTACTTATTCTGGGCAAAAAACCCAGAGCGACATTCAGATGGTGCTGAAATCTTTGTGCAAGTGAACACAAGCTCTGGAGTTTGCTGCTCTCAATTGCTAGATGCCTTTTGTCCTTTCTGATGTAGGAGTAGGATTGTGCAATATCTCTGCTGGCTCATTTGTTTTGCTACTGATGGTCAGAATGAACCGTGAAGAATAAAAGTAGACGTGTCATTCGAATAAGAGCACTCTGGGAGTGCAAACTGTTTGGACCTCTTTTCTGCTCTGGCCTGTGTCCCATCCCTTGTCGTGGCTCTGTTCCTCTTCAGAGCACAGTCACCCCCTTGATCTCCAGTTACACACTGGGGCAAAGAATTTTGGGGTTGGCCCTTGTTTTCAGAAGCTCTGAAGCATGAAACATCGTGTGCGCTGATTATGGCTCAGATTTGAGGGACTGAATTTCCCTGAAGTCATTGTACCTTGGATTTCCTGTGCCTCCGTGGGGCTTAGGGCAAACTGGTAGAAATAGTTTTTATGCACAAGTCTGCAGCCTTAGACTCAGATGTTGGATCTGTCTTCACTAAATGCTGCTGTTATGAGAGCTGTGCTTCTTGCTCTTTTCTTCCTAAGACTCCAGAAGGGATGGGATAAGCAAGAGGGAAGTTCCCAGAAGTGAAGAGACCATTGCATTCAGCCTAATTCTCAGCCCATGTACTTTCTTGTGCTCATAAAAGTGCGTCAGTCTTGCTTTGCTCAAGGATACTTAACTAGAAGTTCATAACCGGTGYCACTCTGCCAGAAGTTGTCCTGGTCAAACGAGTTTGCTCCGCTTTTCTGGCCTCTTCTTGCAAAGAAGTGGGGTTAAAGATTATCTTCCAAAAGTCTTTGGTCTAGGAAGTGACAAGCCGTTTTCCTCTCCAAGCACATGGTTCTACACAAAGAGCAATATTGTCCTCTTCCAAAGTTAAATTGTCTGAATGTTAAGCTTTGCTACTTGGTCTTGCAAAGTTGAAAGTATCATTTCCTCTTGCATTTTCAGCTGTATTTCCAAGGTATAAATATCTACATGCTGAACAAACTTTCTGCTTTTTTTCCTTAGACAGTAAAGAATGAGCACCCTGAAGAAAGTTTCTCAGCTCCCTTAGCAGTGTCCTTCAAACCCTCTCTGGGATTTCTGTGCCCTGTTGAAATGCAGGCAGAGAACAAGGCAATAGCATCCTGGCAGTAGTCTGAACACCAGCATGTACGCAGGAAAAATTAATTCGCTGTGGAGCTTGGTACTGACGTGCAAGTCCTCTGTGTTTTACCCCAAGATTTCAGCTTTGTGTCACTACTGTTCACAGAACTCATCCACCAGTCAACATGACCTTTGCCAGGTCTTTAATTCTTTTTCTTAGTCCTCATTCACATTGACTACTGCAACAGAGGTCATGTAACTTTTATCTTATCACTTAGTACTGACCTAGAATACATTATTTCTGTGACTTCTCACTGCAGTAGAAGGATTTTCTTAATACTCCATTTCAATACGTAATAAAAATTAGAAACTCTCTATATCTCTCAACCCGGGAAAAGTGCAAAATGTTCTGTACAGAACGGTTTACAATGCTGTATCCCTACACAGACTTCATACAAATGTGAGCTGTCTCTTGTTAAATATTGGAATCAGATTACTCTGATAAAGAAACATCGGCAGTTGAACAGTAGCAGCTACTTGCACTCATGAGAATGGCAGCTGTTCTCATAAAAGTGCCTCAGCCCTTCTTAGCAAAAAGATATTCAAATAAAAGTGTGTAAAAAAACTCTGTCTCTATGCCAAAAGCTATCCTTGTCAAACTAGTTTGCTCGGCTTTTTTCAACTCTTCTCGTGGGAGATCTTACTATACCAGATACACACAATATCCTGCTTCCCACGGGGGTGGAAGTCATCAAGCTGGTGGACTGGCTGCCCTGGCAGCAATCAGAGAGTTGTGTTTGTTCAGGATTTCCACTTACACCTACACTACTGCGAATCAGAGCTTGGATATGTGACTGTCTGAAGCTTGCTCACTGCCTTGACGTAATGAAGTTTGAATAGAAATAGCTCATTTACAGGCAGAGTAGACTCACATGAACTGAATAACCGATGGATAATGGGTAGAGTCAACAGCATTTGGGTTGGAGCTGCTGCAGAACCTGCTCCTGTCTCCCTCTCTGTTCAGCATTCACCAGGTGGACACTGGTTGATCTCTTCCAAGTCAAATGTGACTGTCAATCTCTAGTAGCCCTGATAAGATCAGAAATGATAGCCTAAAATTGCTTGGTGTCCACACTGCTGCCTGACTGGAGGCTGTATTTTGAGTATTTCAGGATTGCTTGACTTAACTGAAATGGTGGTGTTTGGTAATTTCACTGTATGGTTGTGTAATAATTGCATCAAGCCTTTCTTTTCTCAAGATGATGCTCTAGAGTCAGTGCTTAGAAGGGTTTTTGGATCTTTCTAGCAAAATAGAAAAGTGTATTTATGATACAGAGTTTAGTTTCTGTTCCGCACTTCTGCACTTTCTCATGCGCTTCCATGTCCCCTCTTGTGCTTTTATGTCCTTTCTCCTCTTTTAAGCTTTTAAGCTGCCTATTTTTTGAGCCTTCCTCTGGCACCTGGAGTCCTGCAGTTATCAGTGTCTCCTGTTGGCACAGGCAGAGTTCGGAGAGTTACTACTATTCCTCTCCTTGTCCAGGTCTGGTAAGGAAAGGATGATTGTGACAAAAATCTGGACCACATGCTGACCCTCTGCTCAGGCTCACCCTTTCAGTTTAGCTGCCATGAAGTCTGGCACATTTGGAGTCCACCAATGTCACTGGCTGCTGGAAGGAACAAGTGTTCTTATCCCTCCTCTTCAGAGGCTCCCGTTCACTCTGAGTGCTTTTAAGGAGCTTCACTGTTCTTTCCTAGCCTGCAGCTTTCTGGAGATGGATCGTCTCCACTGCATAGCTCTTAACATTTCTAGGCCACAGCAGAGCGAAAGCTCACCAGGAAATCTTCTCAGTTACACGGCTTTTAATAGAAATCCTTGAGGTGGAACTGTCAAAAATCAGATCAGTTTCACTCTGCTGAAGCCTGGAAAGCCAGCAGAGAAGCTGGAGCTGTTTCAGCTGCTCGAGACAGCTCTGTATTGGTTTATCCTAAGTTCATGTTTGTGGGTCTCTGGATCTAGCTCTTCTGGTTGTTGCTATAACTTTCCTTAAATGAGAGCCTACATTTCTAGCAGAGTAAACAATATAGCAGCTGAAGAAAAGTGTTCTACTGGTATTGAACAAATTGGGCTTTATGGTTGCATTGATTAAATGCTACAGGCTGAAAAAGCTCCAGGTACTCTTCTGTTGCACAGCTGAAGCCTGCCATGGAAGTTAATGTCGGGAAAGTTCCTTACACCGTTCTTCCCTAGTAAGTTATCTTGATCCCCAAATGACTTCTTAAGTATGGGAAAAAAATAAATTACTTAGGCAATTAGGTAACAGGAATTAGATTAAGTTCAGCATATTACCGTATGTTCCTGAGTTCACCTATGTTCCTCCTTGGAGTTACAAGTTTAGGTCAAGTAAATGAGAGGGCATGAGACTGAGACTGAATGGTGGGTGTGGAGATAAGTAGAGTATGGTCATTGTTAGCAGCAAGATTTCCAGGATGAAGCAGATTAGGATTCATTCGGCCAACATATTTTCCGTGGAATAGTAATATTGGACACACAGACTTTAGGAACAAATACACATGCAGGAAGGAAGAACATTAAGTAAATAGGCAAAATACTCAATGGAATTGTTTTTGTAACATTTTAATTTTGCTTACCATTAATGTAATAAAACTGTATTTCTGTAGACTGCAACACAACCTGATTTTTTGTAGGTTTAATTCTGTTACAATAAGGCTTCCAACCCATATGTTGAGTGGCAGCTTCTCAAGGACATGAGGGGGCCAGGAGATCTGAGTAGCCATGCTATGGTTGTAGTAATCTTATGTGGCTGTTGAGACAGCTACGATCTGATCTGTTGGGCTAGATGGCAGCTTCCCAAAATTATGTTGATCTTTGCTGTGGATCAGACTTGGAAGGTTCTAAGGAAAAGTGACACTCTTGTCTCATCATTGTGCCATCTCCTCCATCCCTCCTTGTGGAGGTGGCTAAATATAAGTAAATAATTACATGCTTGGCTGCCTTGCGTGTCTGAGAGAGCCAGCTGTACTCAGCTCTTCACATTGCCTTTGCTCTGCTACTGCAGATGCTTGTCTGTGCTGTACACATCTGTTATTAAGCCTTTCCTCTCCCTCTCTGAGGGTCTTCTCCCGCCTGTGCATCTTCAAAAATCGTGATGCTAATCATCTGAGTCTCCCAGTCCTCTCTTCAGCGTGCCCTTGGGCAGGCAGGTGTGTGAGCTCAGGTGTTAAGACATGAACAGCTGTGGCAGGGTGAGTTTGCTTAAATGAGTATTCAAAAATAAACATCTCTAAGGAGGTTAGTCCTGTTCATTAGACACACAGCTCTGTGATGAGACAACTCAGGAGTTTGGAGCTGCTTTGCTTCTTACCTGCAGAGCCCTCTTCCATTGCACGTGGGAGCTGTTAGGCTGATTTTGGACAGGCTGCATGTGTTAAATTCCAAGGCTTTTGGCTTAACAGTCTTGTCACAGTGAAATACCTGTCTTTCCTCCATCACAGGTGGAAAGCTCTGTGTGTGGAGATATAAATACAAAGTACTGCTTTTTGCATGATATTTGCCTAGGTGACTCTTCTTTTAGGCCATTTAAAATAGATTCCAGTTTTGGGTAGTATCTGGTACCAATTGAAGCAGTGTTTTTCTTCCTCCCTACATTTTGGTAGGTTTGTGTTCTGAAGAAAAAAGCTGTTCTGTGCCAATAAACCATCAGTTGCAGAATGTGAAGACTCGTTGTACTTTCTTCTAAACAGCGATGTGTTTCTGTTTTGTTATCCCTAATAATTACAATTGTAGCAGAATAGTGTAAACCAGAGCATGCCCAAATCTGGGCATGCAATTGAATGTATTGCTTTTGGGTTGAAGGGAGTTTCATTTTCTAATGTCTGTTGTGTACTGATATAGACACAATTCCAAAAATACATCCTTTGTGAGTGTGATACACGGTCCTCGAGATATTTATAGTAAATCAGTCTGGTTTACACCACTTATGCACATGGTACTAAAACATAATATGCTGAAAAACTGCTCCTCGAACCAGACATCAGAGAACCTAAGTGTTGTTGTTTCATTAGTAAGTTGTAGGCTTTGCCACTGAAATGTTTACAGCTGTGCTGATATCTGAGCACTGAGCTGAAGAACAGTATTTTCTGATGGGATTCTTAAATATTCCCATGTAGAGTAACCCAACTTCCCAAGTACAATTTTTTTTCTAGCTGAAGTAGCAAACATTGAACTATTTTCTTAAAAAACTTTTTTCCATCCAGGGAGGGAGATTTTTTTTTTCAGTAAGTTGTGTTTGAGATCTGAAACTGTGATATATTTTCATTTGCAAGTGGATATCGCATCTTTAATTGTATTCTTTTTGGACAGAATTGCAAATTTCCACAGTGACCAGTGCAAACCTAGTGAAAATAACTTTGGATCTGTCATAAGTAATCAGAATTCTAGTTTGATGATTTTTGGTCCACTTTGGCCACCTTTTAATGTGATGGTAATTGAATTGTAAAAGGAAATTTGGGGGGCTTTAAAAAAAAAAAAGTTTGACCTAGGAATGCCTGTTGGGCAAATCTTAGTGTGTATTGAAGCTGCCTAAACTGATCTCTTACAGAGGGAGGTAAATTCCAAGTGTCCTGGATCTACTTCATTGGTAATAACATAACTAATTTGAGTTACTTTTTGTGTCTAGTGCCTAATTTTTTTTTAAGTAAGACTATTACAGTTTTGGTTTGTCAGATAATCGCTGAAAGGAAAACACTGAGATTATAATGCAGTTTCACTGGATCCTGGTTGCTGAAGTGTGTTTTCACTGTAAGATAAGCTTATGAAGTACTGCCCAAGCTAACATAGTAAATCTTTCTCAGAAAACATGTCTTTGCCTAGGGTGGAAATATTGAATGGTCATTGGATAACCACCGCAGTAAAGGGGTCAGAATAATTCATTTTTAGTTTGGCATAATGCAAGGAGTCTCTTCCCACCTTCCCTGCTCAAAATCCTGCTCCTCTCACAAGTTAACTCTCCTTTAGGATTGCCTCCATGCCTCTGCCCTGTTGTGGGAGATGTTTATACCTCCCATCTCAGATCTTCTAGACCACCAGTCTCCAGTGGGGTCCTGTTAACTCCCCTCTCTGCCCAGCCAAGTCCCAGCTTCTCTCCTGGAGGGAAGGAGGATGTGCAGTGAAGGAGAGGAACTGTCAGAGGTGTGTCAGAGGTGTGTTCAGGGAACTCAGGTATCAGACTCTCGTGGCAGATTATTGCTCTTGTGACTTGGTTTCTGTGCAGTAATCGACAATTGAGGCAGGTGGACATCGGATTGGGGTAGTTGTCATTTCTGATCCGAAGGTTTTGTCACAGGGATTCCTCATGGCTGGTGCTCTGCTGTTGTAGACCCCTGAGCATTAGATGTAGCCTTGGTACCAAGAGAATTTTGACTTTAAAAGGAGCAGCTACAAGCTAGAGGGAAGGCTTCATCTCTTAGCTCCAGGAGTAGAGTTCCTCATGTCTTTTCTTTCCTGTCCTTTGTTTCAGGAGCATTCCCCATTAGTAAATGTGTGTGATGACATTTAAGATACTGAAGTTGGTTAAAAACAGTGGGTAAGAAGAAGAAGAAGATGGCTGGGATTAGCTTCCTTTTTTTCTTTCTGTTAATAGTTACAAATCCCAGACTCTTGTCTGCTGGAGTCTCTAATAATCCCAGGATTTCTTGGGAGGGATGCTGAAATTGGAAAGACCACTGTAGAAGATACTTTCCAGTCAGCCAAAAGCCTCTGGCTCATGTTGGCTGTGAAGGAAAAGACACATTCTACCATGTGCCACAGTGGGAATTTAGGTGCTTTCTGATATTTCTGCTGGGTTTACATGGGGCTCGTCTTCAGCAGGATGGGRGGCAGTACCCCAGCCCTGAATGTTCTTCATCCCAGGAAAAAGAAGGTCTGGCCACTCATTTGCTGTGCTCCCTGTGACTGCTGCATCCTGATGCTTCTGTGCTTTTGCATGTGTGTATGTGTTACTTCCCAAGGACATCGCTGCTGGCTTCTTTTTGACAGAGAACACTGCTTCAGTGAAAACTTGCAAGTGACTTTTTTGGAGCGATGGGAGTTGGAAGGATAAGTGGAAAGAAGGCAGTGCTAACAAGGACATGTTCCTCATGTGACTCCGGGTGCTTTTCTCATTCTTGCCTGCTGGACCTTGAGTCACTGCTGCTGTTCTGCTATGCTGGGAGAGCCGTGAATGCAGCTCTTGCTTTTTTCCCAAACATGTTTAGATCTGGTTTCTCTTCCAACCGGAATGTGCTCTTGCTTGGGAAGAGTTTACTCCGGTAAAGCCCTGAGCTTGTGGCAGGTGTGCCTGCAGGCATGGCCTTTGGAAGACTCCCAACTTCCCCTTGTCCTCTGCCCCAGCCAGTGTGTCGTTGTTCCAGATCATCCTGTTCTTTGTCCAGGCTGTCTTTATGACTGGCACACCATAAACTGTTAGCTGATCACTTGAAAATTCATAAGAAAACAAAATGGCTCCTTGCTTTTATTCTTTGCTAAGTGATTGCCTGGTATGACCTTTAGCTGGCAGAAACCTTAGAGGAGCTAAGCAAATGAAGTAACCTTGGTATCCCCACTTTTTAAACTGCTTATAATTATCCAAGCAATTTTTTTCCCCAACTTGTTTGTCACCGTGAAACTCTGGTGGTTTTATCCTTTATAATGCTGGTTTTGGCAAGTCTGAGTTCATTTCGGTAGAAGTAAATCAGAAATGGTTTTACTGCTTCTATTATTGTTGCTTTTTTTAGGAAAGTAGACTTTTACTTAAACCCCTGAATACCTGTTCATTCTCCTCTTAGCCTTGCTAGCAAGTCAGTGAAGATAAAATAAAAGTCACTTAGAAAAAGATCTCTGGGGAGAGGAAGAGGTATCAGAAGGCAAGGCTGAGGATAATTAGCAGCATATGAGAACCGGAGTTTGTCATTCGAGCAAAGCCATCATTGTCAAGCGACTGCTGGGGTAGCGTTGCCTGAAGGCAGCACAGGCCCTCTGTGGGGCACAGCCATCTGTGAACGTGCCCTGGTGATGGTGGGGCACAGCCAACCCCTCGGGGAAGCCGCTGCCCCTCTGTCCGCCGCCTCCTCGAGCGCCGGTCCCGGCACCCGGCACTGCTCTGCGGCAGCCTCCCCTCCGTCCGTCATGTCTCCAGCAGCCTCCATCCAGGGGCTCTGTGGGACAGATGGGTGTCATCTGGGGGCCAGGGTCTGCGTGTCACCGCAGTGCTCCAGCAGGCTTTCTCGCACGGTGAGCGCTGTTGGCCTCCTGGAGCACAGACCTCAGCAAAACGTTCCTTTATCTTGTGTCTTCTAAGGGAAGCAGTGACAGCTCCGTCCCTTGAAACTTGCGGTCGGTGCCACGGTCTCTTCTTAGGAAAGCAAGATTTCTTTTGAACACTGAAGGCCTGATTTTAGCACATGTGCTTGAGATGGATGTGATTGCCATACAAATGGAAATCTCCCACGAGCCCTCCAGACAAGTGCACTTGGATGCTTCCATCCTGAAAATTCTGGCAGAGCAGTAACCGTAGGCTTCCAGCAGGGATGCAGTTTAAGTCCCAGCCTTCTCCATGGCAAAGATCACTTTGGATGTTTGTAAACCCTAAATGCCAGCCATCTGTAGCAGATACTCCCAAACTCACGTACTTGAATATTTGAACATTTCAAACTAGAAATTCGTTGATGCTTGATTTTAGTATTATCAGTATCTGGTCCAGAGATTTCAGGGGAAGGGAGTTCTTGGTCATAAATAGCAATTACTTTTATAAGGCTTTTCATAATCCTGGTCCACACCTGAAGAGGGTCCACTTAGTAGATTTGGTTTCACTTTCAAAGATATACGTTTTATAACCCTGCATAATGTTTTTAAAGGAAATTAATTATTAAATGAATGTATGTACTTAAAGGACTGCTTATGTAACATTAATGACTTCAACTAACTAAGAAATGTCGTGAAATTCTTAGTTCTTAGTATTTAGTAAACAGAATGTGTTTTCTACCATTTTGTCTATTATGGCTGGTATAGTCCTACTTACAATGTTGGGACTTACTTTGATTTTTGTTGTTTTTCAGCACATCTGCATGGTAAGTGAACATGTATCTGTTGTCTGTTGTAGTCCAAAGAAATAATAATTACTTCATGCTTGGCAGTTCTAACACTTGAGAGATCTTTTTTCTTTTTGAATAAGTCTACTATGTGCACATTGTATTGTAGTTTAGAGCAAAGGCCCAACATGAATTTGTCATGGGAATGTGCTGCAGTAACTGTCCTGTGTGTTTGATGCAGGGAAGGCTGCTGGGGTCACTGGTGTGCACAGAACAAAGCAAGATGATGGACCCAAGGTCAATGATCCCAGACTCCTCCCAGATGAGTTTCTTCAGAGGACAGCCAAGGTAACTATATGGAAAGTGACAAGTGAGCAAATGTGTGCTCCCAAAGGCTGAAGGAGACCAGCCCTGGCCTCCCTGTAGTCTCCATCTGTTGATCTTTGAGTCTCATTCTCCATTTCAAAGAGAGTAATTGTCTGATCTGATAAAAATCAAGTGAATTGTTATTTTTACCAATTACCTGGGTTAAATTCCCTTTGTTTGTCATGCAAAATTACTTAGCAAGATTCAGGAAAAAGATTGGATACTCATATGAGTGTCAGGATATCCAAAGTTGTCAGAATTAATTCTTACAGACTTTGGAAAGGCTGCTAGTACTGTTGATTCGAGATTTTAGTCAATCTCTGAATGTTAAGAGACCAGAAAAGGATGGCTGGGTCAGATTGGGTCAGGTCTCTTCCACATCTTGTGCTTTCTCGTCCCTGTTGTTGTCTGGGCTGCTCTGGTCTCATCCAGTGTGGCAATTCCAGCGCTCAGAATCGTGCAGAGGTGCAGCTTCTGAAACCTTCTGGAAGGACTCTTCTGTATAAGCTTAGGAAGTCAGCTATAATGTTTCTGTTATCCAGTGATTTATTATGGTCTACAAAAATATAGCCTGGATGAACACCTCTCTGGAACAATTATTTAGTGATATTGTAATTTATTATTCTTTTCAAAGCCATCTTGTATAAAGGTAAAATAACCCCTAACTTCAGAAAGCACAGAGAGAAGAACTGCCAAATTCCCAACAGCACATCCTTTCCTGTGGTTAGCACTGGATCCGCCAGCGGCACCGTTTTTGGACTGGCCTATTCTGTGCTGACTGTTGAAATCACAGGCCGAGAATACAAATGGAAGATTTTACAGGAGTTGCTTGTATTTTGTGGCTAATTCCCTGCATTTGGAAGCATCTGCTTCTTGTCTGGTTTTGTTCTGTAATCAAGAAAATTGCTGTAGAGAGCTAGCACTTGGAAGGCACTTAGCTCTTTTATAGCCATGAGCGAGATGGCAAGGAAAATACATTGTAAATAGGTACTCAGTTAAAAAATGCACACACACAAACACACACAGGGAAAACAAGATATAGACCTTGTGACTTTTCCAGATAGTCTGCTAAGCCTCTGTGTCTCCCTGTTCTGCTAAGAACGTAAGTTTCTCTGAAGGTATTAACTGTAGAAACTTTTGCTTCTTCCAGGTGGTCTATATTTTGGAAAAGAAGCATTCCCGAGCAGCTACAGGTTTCATCAAACTTCTGGCAGACAGGAACAGTGAACTCTTCAAGAGGTGTGCCATGTTCTCACCTGTGGACCACAGAGTGCCCAGGGTGTATGTGCCCTTGGCTGATTGCCCTCCAAACTTTGTGACCAAGCCTGAGGCCTATTCACAGATGCTCTTCATCTGTCGCATTGTGGACTGGAAAGAAGACAGCAACTTTGCATCAGGGTATGTGGCTGCCATAGGAAGTAGAGATGACTGAGATTTCTAGCTGGAATCCTTGTTTTCACTTAATTTGTTACGAGCAGAGACAGAAATCTGTTAGCAAGCTATGTCCCTCTGGTATTTGGTGGGTAAATTGTGATGATAGGAAGGACAGCTCATCTCTAGTTAATGTCATAAATGTTGGTTTCTTCGAGTGCTTGCTTCAGTGTGCTGGTGCATCACAGCATTGATGAGTGCATGGTTTAGAAGGAATACATGTGCTGAGCCTAACCAGCACAAGCACCATGGGTCCTGGCAGCCTTCCTGTCTTTCCTTCCTGCGTGTAAGAGTAGTACACAGTGTGTAGACATTTCTTTTCTGCCAGGGGAAGATGAGTGGCTGTGAGGCTCATCATTAGTTTTTATGCCTTTATTGGTAAGAAATAGAAAGAAGTCACAGATTGTTGTGGTTTTAAAGTTCATTGTTTCGAGGAGGGATACTAGAAATCAAGAGAAGATTAATTCCCTCCTGAAGCATCTGAGAAGGGTGTTGCCCTCTGTGTGTTTCATCAGGCACTGTAAAGCCATTGCTGTCCAGTGTTCAAATTGCTGGCACTGCCATAAGGGAGCAGATTTTAAGCCAGGGCTACACAAATGGCCTATGCTGGGCTGGATCCAGATTGCGAGTTTGTTTTGCCTCTCCATGAGGACGACAGTAGTTTTCAGCATTTTCACTCTTTTCTTTGGAACAGCTGCAGTGTGCCAGACTCCCACCTGGAGTGGCCACACTGTTTCTGTTGAATGGGTCTCAGTAAGAAATGGTGGACATTGATAAATCTATTCAGTTGTCTGGGGAATACTTAGTAGTCCTGGCTTAGTGGCAATGCTGTGGTCAAATTTTGCAGATGATGAGGATCTGGATGTAATCTGGAGCACGTGCAGTACTGGGAGTTGATCATAAAGCCCAGCTTATTCTCTGCCCCTTGCAAAGCAGTTCTGATGGGGTAGCACAGCTGAGGTACAGTGTCATCAGTGCAGGTTTCAGAGTCCTAGGCTTAAACTGCTGGCAGAGCTTAAAATTTAGAGAAGACTTTTTAAAAGGTGTGTTGGTGCAGATCTATTAGCCCTAGAACTAAAAGTAAACTAAGCTGAAGTCCCCATCACAGAGTTAAGTTTGTTATCAGTTGTAGCTGCTTTGTGTGCCAGTAATAGAAAGTTTCACGTGTACTCCTTGAAAGCCACATGAGCCGAGAAGTCACTCAGTGTTTCCTAGTTAAACTGCAGTGCATGAACTGCGATGGCCTCCCTCTGAGCCCCACTTAAATAGGGTCTGGCTGTGCTCTGAAGTTCACTGTGACTGAGTTTCTTGCTGGCAGAGATTTTCTTTGTCTTTTCTGACTCCAACTGAGAAGAGACTGGAGGGTGATTGTACTGCTTGGCTTCTTGTCATGGACAACCCCCCTTTTCAGCAGAAACAGGGGAAATTAGGAGGATGGGCTAATATCTTTTTTATTGGCTAATGTGTGTGTCTTTAATCTGTACTTCTGACAACATTGGATATTCTCATCTGTCTGGTTCAATCATTTCCAAGATGTAAAGGATATTGTCAGGAAAGAAAATGTCCATGATTGTCTTCATACATTCTCGTTTCCTCTGGGAGTTGGTTACACTTCAGTAAGTGCCTTGTGGAGATGGGAGCATAAAACCTCAGTGACCCCTTTTGTTTTTAGCCATAAATAATGCTTGTTTAAACACTGAAAGACAAGGAAATCTCTTGAAGGTCCCAAAAGTTTGTGTTTGCTTTTGGGCTCACTTGTAAGCTTGTTTATAAGCCGTGTTGCCTTGTTTATAATGAGCTGTGTTGCTGCTCAGTGCCCTGCCAAAGGACAGAAGAGCAAGTGATCTGCAGCTCATTGCATGCTTGGTTTTCTGGACTTTTTTCTGCCCACAAAGTTCCTGATATGCCTTTGGCAGCACCACCATGGTTTTGAAGGTGTCTGGACAAAGAGCCTGTTGGTCATCACCCTGCACTGTCTGCTGGAAGTGCAACAAGGGAAACTCCCTCCAGAGTTGGCAGTCATGTCCCCTGGATGCCTTGGGCGTTTCTAAGTACTCTCCATCCCTCAGCTGAGCTTTCCCAGGCTGATCATGCAGCTTCCTCAGCTTTCCTTCTCCCTTGGGAAGTTCAGTGCCAAGTTTTGAAGCACAATTAATGGCACAGACTGTTCTTCACAGTGACCGTGTGTAGCCGGAGCAGTGGGATGCCCCTGGCCAAGAGTTTGGTGGTAGCACTGGCCACCCAGGGTGGTCACCTGCTCAGGGGCAACCTGAGAGTCCCCGGAGGTCCTCTTGGGGAGGGGGGTGCGTTTCTGTGTCGTGATTGCCACCTGGTGGTCACCAGCATGACACTGTCCCCTCCAAAGGCCACCCTGTCCCCCCGACTGTGCTGAGAAGGAGCAGGGAGGAACTCATGGCTCCCTGTCCTGCTGGCAGTGCCCTGAGTGTGAGCTGCTGTGCTCCCTCCTGCATGTGAAGTGATTTTACCCTGGCAGTGAAATGCCATATAACTGTACCTGCTTCAGGCAGCAGGTAAAGCAAATTAGCTCCAAAACATTCTTCTTTTCCAGATAAATATTACAAGTGCTGCCATGTACTGCTGTTTTCTGGGGACCTTTCTCAGTGTTGGAGTCCAGGGTTGTTTGGAGTATTAGTCCAGACATCTCTGCACTTTTGCAGACGGTTAAGGTTGAATTTTTTTGTCCCCTCATATGATGATGGATGACACTATTGGAAAAAAAACAACTAATAGTAAAGCACAGAATCACTGACTGCCTGTGTGTCACATGGGGCTTGTGGCCATTCCAGCTCAGGGTCTTAGATATTGGTCTGTCAAGGTGACAAGATTTGTTACAGCTTTTGCAATAAAATGAGATGTTGCAGGGTGTTATTGCACTTGCCTCTGTTTCCAAAGCCATCCAAGTGGCTTGAGTTCTTTTTGTCTCTGGCATTTTATTCTGTTTTTTTTTTAATTCAAAAATGTATTTTGGGTGAGGGAGAATGACCAGATTCTTTGGGTAGCTCACAGGCAGGCTCAAGGGTAGGTCCAATCCTCTCAACAGAGTAGTGTAGCTGTGTTGGAAAAACAACTTCTTGCAGATGGGAGTGTCCCTCAGTAAGGCTGTGTTTCCTTGGCACAGCTAATGACTGTGTGGGATGGCCCCATCCATGTTGGGAGCACCATGCTGCTCCTGTGCTCCGATGGGACATGACCTGGCTGCTGAAGGGAGGCAGCTCCCTGCTGTGGAGCAGGGCTGCTCTGTGCTCTCTGGTGCTGTGGTTCCGTGACACGGCTRTCTGTCTCAGTGATGGTCAGCCCTGCAGCCATCTCACCATCTCCACTGAGACCTTTGCCCTTTTTGAAGCCTGAGCAGCTCTGCCTATGAGCTCCAGGCCCCGGGCAGTGGGAGCAGCCGGGTGGGGCTTCTTTGCTGTCACCTTTCCTGCTCCTGTACAAGCTTTCTCAAGGAATGGTGGCTTATGTATGGGGTGTTCTCCTACTGCTGTAAGAAACCCTCTGTGTAGGATGACTGTGGACAGGTCTGCTCCAGGAGAAACTGAGCAAGGCTGTTAAGTTCCCAGTGGAAGTTATTCACTCCCATTTGGAAGCGTGCCTGGCTTTTCAAAGGAGAAGGCTTTTCAAAGCCTTATGTAATGATGCTTTGTCTTTTTGGAGATTTCGTATCATGTAACCTTTGAACATGCTGGCCAGTTTAAGCTCAGTGGAGTTGAAGGGCAGTGGAGAGATCTCAAATATTCCTAGAAATGGGTGGCTGAATAGATGTGATCAGTGTCACCATGAAAGGGAAGATGGCAGCACGAGGGTGGCTCTGCCCCAGGCTCATTCATGTCCTTAGCAGGTCAGGCTCTGGTGAGTGGGCACCTTGTAGCAATTCAGTGATCTTGCAGCTATGGCTGATTTGGAAAAATACCCTGTTCTGCCCCAACCATGGCATATTCCAGTCAGTGCACTCTGCCACCATCAATCCAAGGGTATTCAAGGAATTCAAGGTAATGCTTTCCCATCAACGTCATAGAAAAGAAATGTTTATGTCTGTAACCACTGTTAATTTTTTTTAACGTTTTGACATTTAAAAAAAAGAGAGATACACGCAAGCCTGGGGTGTCACAGACACCGTGACTCCCTGGGGGTGAACGTCTGAGTGCTGCTGGGCCCTGTGCCTCTTGTTGTTTATAAGCCTCTTGAACTATTCTTGCTACCCTTGGTGGCCGCGGAGCCCCAGGAGTGATTTTGCAGCCTGGCTGTTACTCCGGGGCCGTTGGTGATCCTATATGCATTACCTTTGATCACATGCTGTCCTGTCAGATTTCGCTCTGATGCAAGTCATCATGCCTGCATGACTGTAACATGGCCCCAATTAAAGTCAGTTATACACTTTTTATTTCAAGGTACTTGGGAAATGTTCCCTGGAACACTGTAAATCAAATGTTAATTACTATTAAAAAAATATTAGTCCTATATCAAACCTCTGGGTAAACCCCTTATGGTTCGTAATCTAATTTCAGTAAACGGATCAAGAGGAACATGGGTTTCAAGACTGAGCTGGAAAGCACTCTGGCATTCAGAGGTGCTTTCCATGACTTGTCCTGCAGACGTCCAGCCGCCCTCCTGGTGCGCTTCCCAGATCTGCCCTGCCAAGAGAAGGGGCACCTAAGACTCAGGCTGTTGATATTTCTGCTGCGCAGGGCAATGTGTCCTCTGTTGTCCTGTGTTATTTTTTCCATCCTTGGTGGTGCTGGTGGGCCTGCGAACCCACAGGCTCGTCCTTGCTCAGTCCCAGCTCTGCACTAGACGTTGGAAATGAAGTGGTGATTTCTCTGGTTTATTGTTACTGCTGAGAGAGAGGGAGATAAAACTGATGCCTCATTTATTTACATTAAAATAAGGATTAGACTGGGACCCAGCTGCAGGAACAGAGAACTCAGCCACGATGCCAAATGCGCACGTATTTCTGCCATACAGTTTGTACATAAAATTGAAACAATAGAGGGAAATATCTTTTATCCTTGTTTTCATTTTTATTTTAAAGCTAGACGATGTGAACTCTACAATTTACCACACCACGAAGCGAGCAATCCTTTCCAGCATATTACACAATGTGACAGGTTTATTATGCAGCCCTTCCCGTTGTGGAGAAAGAGCTTTGCTTCCATAAAGAAGATGGGCTCGCTTGCACTGCGAGTTTGGGGTTTGTTCTGTGGGTTTATGGCACATTTGAAGCCTTGAGACCATCTTGCTTGTCCAAATAACAAGTGCACTGTTTTGGCCCCAATTTAGGAAAGTAATTAGTGTCTGTTCTCACTCATTGGAATTAAAGCAGAAGGATCAATATAATGATTGTGTATTTTATGCAGTGGAAAAGCTCTTATTAGAGTGGCTGGTTTTGTGCTGTGTTATTACCCCTCTCTTTTGTGTCATATTTTGATGGATTTGCCTTAATTTCAGTTGTAATTTTCTTGGGTCAGGAACATTATCTCTATCGACTGTAATGTGCCATTGGCCTAATGGCAGTATATGAAAAAATAAAAAATAATTTAACTCTGTGTACTGTAGAGCARTCTGGAGGTGAGAAAGGGGACAAGGGGAGCCACCATGTGACATGGGTTCTTGTGGGATATTTGTAATCAGCTGGAGGGGGAACAAATGTCTTGCTCCTTTGGGGTCCTGGTTTCACAGTGTCCAGAGCTGAGAGCTGGTTTAACACCAGAGCTGTCCGACAGATCCGTGCTGGGGTTTGCACTGGAGCAGATGGAAACTTTCTCCAAGCATAATAGAGCAGCAACTTCATCCACACGTGTGCAGAATACTTCATCAAGCACTCTTAGCATGGGGGAGACAATTTCCCCTGTCTGTGACTTGTTTCTAGATTGTTGGCCCCTCTCCAGTTAGCTCCTGGTTCAGAGGCTTCTGCTTAGCCAGGAGAGGAGGAACAAACTATTGGTAGTGCTTAGCTCCTGGAAAGAGCCTGGAAAATGGTTGGAAAGATGATCTGTGGGTAATATCTGTGTGGATGACTCCTGTAAGGGAGGCAGTGAGGCTTCTTCACACCTCTGTCTTCACAGGGCATTGTTTTGCCCAAGCAGAGATCCTTTGGGATGGAGAGCAGTGTACTGAAGCTCCCTGGGAGTTGTCTTCTGTGAGTTCTCTGGTGTTTAGTGCCAATCTGTTCTTCATTTTGGGTAGCAGGGGTGAGTAACCTTTTTCAGTGGTGAGGAGAGGAAGGAGGGTCTCTCAAGGGAACCAGCCATGTGTAAAGCTAGAGCTGTCCATGTGGAGGGCTATGCTTTTCTTATGCCCGTTGGATGTACTTTTCTCTCAAACTGGGAACTTTCTTACCTTTGTAAAATCCTAATAATTTAAAACATCTCCTTCAAATGAGATGCATGAAACAGCCCAGGGTATTGCCTAGTGAGTGTTTTGCACCTCCAGCAGACACAAGTCGTGGTCTGCTCTGAATTACTGCTAAGTCCTCTGCCAAAACTCAGAGAGAAGTGAATAGATGAAAATGTATTTGAGGGCTCAGCAGCCTCTCTGCAGGGACAGTAACAACATGACAGTAGTAATTATACACTTTAAAAAAGCATCCCTTTCTTTCTGCAGGCAGTTGTGCAAAAGTCTTGGGCAGGCCGGAGAGATCGAGCCGGAATCAGAAGGGATCCTGACGGAGTATGGTGTGGATTTCTCTGACTTTTCCCCTGAAGTCCTGGAATGTCTTCCCCAGAACCTGCCCTGGGTTATCTCAYCAGGAGAGCTGGCCAAAAGAAGAGATTTAAGGTAACGACAAAAAGCACAGTCTGACACTCCTTGGGTTGGTGCAGGGTTGTGCTGTTTTGTTTTGCTTTCGTCACATTTTGTATAGGCACTGGCTTTATTACATGTACCATGTTTTATGTTACCTGTTCTAGAAAACTTAGAAARAAACTGCTTTTGAAAGTACCTACAAACTGAGAAGATCAGTTGCTTGGAGAAGTATTTTGTGAGGCGAAGAGGCTTTTTCTCAAAAGAGCTATTGAAAATTGAAAATTTGGTGCTTGGCACCTAATCTGAAAGCTTTATGTTTTTGTCTGGAATGTATTATGCATTTTAGTGGTAGTTTTATAGCAGAGATTTTCTAAATGCTTGGCAGATCAATGATCTTGGGCGTTGTTGCTCTGAGACTTAAGCACAGATAGAGACTGTCCACCTACCTCACATTAGCCATCCCTGCAACCTACTGGTGCTTCTAACCAGCTTTTGGGAACTCCACAGCCTGTTGGGTGGTAGACATTGATGTTGCTGGACTACCCAAAACTAGTGGATTTGCTACACTTCTAAGTGTCAGATTTCAGAGACATTCTTACTAGAAAAAGTTTGAAGACCAAAGAAAAATCATTTTTTTAGAACCTTACTTTGCAATAAATGATGATGCAGGAAAACAAAACAATAAATGCAATATTAAGAAGATACAGTGTGTTCCACTCCCACCCTTGCTTGTGCTGGAGCATCCTGTCTCTGTGGGCAGATTCAACTTTCTTGTGTATTGCTGAGGTGATGCAGCCCCACGAGCCTGATTCCCCAAGGCACTGCACTGCTACAAGCACCTGCATACATGCAGCAAGCTCCTCTCCTTCTTCATTTCTCTCTGTTATTGGCATGGACATTAGCAATTTGAACAGATAAGCTGCAGTAATTTGTATCTGTACTTGCACTCCAGGTGTTACTTTGGACCTAAACCTGCTCTGCAGCCTGCAGCTTCCTTACTGCTTCAGCTTTTTGCACTTCCGTTGCCAATGGAGTGATTCAGCAGAGAATCACACTCCTGATTGACTACTGCTAACACTCAGATACCAGATCCAGACTGCAGGCTTCAGGTGGCTTAAAAAAAAAAAAGTAGATACTGAATGCTGCTGTTCAGAAGCCACTGGAAAGTGCTTATTTTTATATCCTTGACTACAGTTCAGTAGCATTCTCTGTTTCTTCTGACCGAGTTCTATTAAGCAAATAAAGAGCTTGACTTGTCTCCAGTCAGACAGTCAGTTTTGGAAACAAATTCCAAGTGCATTTCTTGCTTTTATTGCTGAATTATTACACTGGGACTTATCAAGGTGATAACAGTTTTGCAGTTAAGCCATTTAAATCCCTCTCTGCCCCTTCCTGACCACAGTGCACACTACAAAGCAGATTTCCTTTTGATCCTCTCAAATATAAACATATAACAGTCAAAGTTTTTAAGACAATTATTTGGGCTTAACTTACTAATCCTTTTAATGTCAACTGCCACACTGCTGACTAACTAGTCCATGGTCTAAACACATATGGAGATAACATGAGACTTCTAGTTATGGAAAATAAAATACAGGTGAGTCTCGTTGTTTTCTCACAGAAGGAGGTTTGTCTACCCAGAAAAAAGATTTATTAGTAAATGCAGTGTGAATCGCAGCTGAGTGGAGACAGGCAGTTGGAGACTTGGCTGCCATCTCTGATGGGTGAGACCAGAAGACCTTGAGAGACTGTTTTCGACAAGTCCCGCAGTAGCTTAACTCGGTATTAGATATCAGCTTTCATGTTGTCAGCAACAAGTGTGCTGTGGTTTGCAGTGTCCTACAGAGAGTGAGTACACACAGCCCAGGCTGGCATCCAGAGGAAAACACCTGAACATGGGTGCACACG
Source organism: Amblyornis subalaris (assembly GCA_018881555.1). NCBI lineage: Eukaryota > Metazoa > Chordata > Aves > Passeriformes > Ptilonorhynchidae > Amblyornis > Amblyornis subalaris. The sequence goes on along the minus strand of JACAXG010000014.1, from coordinate 9,313,241 downwards.
GAAGTTGTGCCCTGTTTTCCAGGAGATCTCACACCATGTTTGACAGCACCTGCCTCTGTGAGTGTCCATCTTTGCTGTACTTCGTGCATGGTGATCTCTCAGGCTCCCCAGACTACTGTACAGTAGTCTATGATAGAAAATACAGTGAAATGAAGACTGATCTTTTCTCCTAAAACAGCCGTGTTAACACTTCTAAATAGCTCATCCTCATTCAGTTTACATATTGCTTGCTTGACTAGAGTAAATACATGTTAGAGTTTAGCTTAAAGTACCTTCACCTCTAGTAAATCTTCTGCAGTTCTGTAACACAGGGCTGTAAATTTTCTAGTGTCATGCATTGAAGTTGTGGGATTTAGAACTGAAACCTAAGAAAAGTCTTGTATTTTCATGTGTTTCCTCTTCCTGAAATAACTTTTCCTTGTTTCCTTTCATCTTGGGAAATTACTCTTTCCTCCTCAAAAGGCAATTTCTGTGTTCTGCCAACCAGTGTCCTGGGTGTGGTCTGGGAGCCAGTGTGTGGAGTGTGAAGAGAGGGGCTCTGCACCGGAGGTATTTGTGAGTGTGGTTATAGGTGAAAGTGAGACAACATGTTTCACCAAGCTGCTGAGGCTGGGCAAGAGGGAAAGATATTTTATCCATGCCATCTTGTAAATATGTTCCTTGATCTTCCTGCAAGTCTTTCAGTTTTACAGGAAGCCTGTTCTTGCCATGCGTATTCTGTTTGGATAGCAACTGTGATCTCACCTACACAGCCTGTGTAGAATTGCTTCCAAGAGATCTTTTTTTCCTTCATTTCTCCAGTAATAGCTCACAAAGAAAGGTTTACATAATATTTCAATATTACTTAAGGCAGAAAAGATCCAAACCTCGTGGATGGCTTTGAAATTATTTAGCTGGCTTAACACTCTGCTCTGCCACTTTTGTACACTTTTGCCATGGACATCTGTTTTTCACCTGCATGAGTTTATTTGTAAAATTAGGCAAGTATTTCATGGGCATTCCCAGTTTACTTGTATCTAAAGAGCACCCAAAACTTCTRATGAGAAGCACCAGGCAAGTATTAGGTGTTGGCATTGCATCCTGCAGTTGCATTTTACAGAGAACGTGAAGGTTCATAAAGTATCAAAATGTGTGGTTGAGGAAACTTCCCTTCCAGAGACTTTAAATATGATAATACAGATAAGACTGGAGTTCTCATTTTATTATTCAGGTTGACTGGAATTGGTATTTGTTTCACTAGAAGTTTGAGAAGTGTTTGGTTTCTGCTTTTAGGGAAACATTGGAGGATTAATGTCATAGAGACAAATGTTGATGAGTGCAAAGTTTCAAGCACTTTCCGGTCTTTTCCAGTGTTACAACATGTAATTTTCATTTCCTTGTTTGCTTTGGGACAAAATGTAGCTCCTGAAGAAAAGAGGGGCAAAGAAGGAAATAGAAATTTCAGAGGTGGGTGCAGGAGCTGAGGGCTGGAGGAGGAGGAGGCCATTTGAAGAGGTGTAGCCAGGAATCTAAGAAACCCAAAAGCTATTTCTAAGACTCATTCCAAATGTTTCTAATTTCATTCATATCTTTTTGTTTCCTTTACTGCTTAACTGGGACAAGAAACTAAAGCCAGGAAAGTCCAATCATAGTGGGAAACAAAAACCTAAATATTGGAGAGAGAAAAAAGGCCTTTCTTTGCAAAGCTGTTCTGCCTTTTGCTTGTCTCCCATTGTTGGTGTTACTGTGGAAAATGTATAACATCACTCTTTTTGAAAGCGTTAGAACCTGTTCGAGTAGAGATGGTTTATATAGTCTRACATGGAAGAACTAGAGGATATCTATTTCTTTACCATCTGCCTAATAATAAGTGAGCTTGTTGACCTCCGCTGGACTATTACAAATGTGAAACTTGGCACTCAAAATTGCTTGCTCTAAATTTTCCAGTTGCTTTCTCTTTTTCCATTTGATGTCATCCTGCCAACTAGTGATTTTATTATTATAAACAGGACATTGTATTCACTTTTAAGAAGAAATATGAAGCTGAAGGTAAAATTACAAACTGCAGTTTCTCAGCTGGCAAAATACAAAACAATGAGCTAAAAATACTGAGCAGAGAAAGGGTGCTGTGGCAGGGAACTCTGAAATATCTACAAGATGGATGTGTTCTGAGGAGCAGAAACCGACTGACTTCAGCTGAGCAGAGCTGAACTCCTGAGAATCATCAAATGGTTCAGCTTGGAAGGCACCTCTGGAGAACATCTACTCCAGCCTCATTGTTCAAAGCAGGGTTAGCTAGAGCAGGCTGCTCAGGGCTGTGCCCGTTTGGGGTTTGGATAGCTCCAAAGATGAAGACTCCACAGCCCCTCTGAGGAACATGTTCTGGGGTTCAGAAAAACGTGTGTTTTTTACCTTTAAATAGAATCTCCTGTGTTTTGTGCCCATTGCCTCTCGTCCTGTTGGATACCACTGCAAATTGTCTGTCTGTCTTCTTTACTCCCTACATCAGGTGTATTTTCACATTGAAAAGATCTCCCTGCCTGAGCCTTCTCCTCTCAAAGCTGAACAGTCCCAGCTCTCTCAGCCTCTCCTTGTAGGTTGCTGCGATTCCTTAATCATCATCAAGGCCGTTCAGCAAACTTGCACCAGTATGTTGAGGTCTTCCTGATACTGGGGAGCCCAGAACTGGGCATGGCACTCCAGTTGTGGTCTCACCAGTGCCAAGCAGAGGGGAAGGATTGAAGGAATGCATCCTTAGGCCTTCTGGCAACACTCTTCCTAGTGTGGCCCAGGAGGCTCTTGACCGCCTGTGTTAGAGTGACATATTGTTGGTTCATGTTTAACTTGTCCATCAGGACATCCTTTTCTGCCAAGCTGCTTTCCAGCTGATTCTTCCCCAGTCTGTACTGGTGCATGGGGTTATTCCTCCCCATGTGCAGGACTCTGTTTTTTCCTTTGAGCTTCATGAGATTCCCATTAGCCTGTTTCTCTGCTGAGGTCCCTTTGAAGGGCAGTGTGGCTGGCTGTTCCTCCCACAAGGCTGAAAGGGCAGCAGACTGGGGGACAGCCAGGATCCATGGCATTGACAGGAGACAATTAATGCTCACTTGCTTCCCTTGCAGGGCAGAGTTACTGAACTTTGCTCTTGCAGGCAAAGCACTCCAATGAAGTGAAGCTTTCAGTTAAAATTTGCATCGTGGTATTTCAGCGTCTGACCTCAATTGCAACTGATCCAAGTTGTTGAAGGCCAAATTTGTAATTTTGGCTGCCTCTTCAGAAATGTGGCATCCTTCCTTTGGCTGATAAGGGRAGAAGACCAGAGGTGCTCTCCTGTGTCCCTGTGCCCACAGGGGAGGGAAGCTCTGCAGCACTGTTGATGCCTTCTCTGCAGCTTTACCTGCTATTTATTTCTTTCTTGAGGAGTGCTACAGCTGGTAACAGGGATCAGCAGTGTATATAGTAAGAGTTGAACAGCATGGTCTTTGCTGTAGATTCCCGAGAAGATTATTGGCTGATAAAATTAGAGGTGATGGTAAAAATGGCAGCCTTGAACTGTGCAAGAGATGTTAGAGGAAAGCAGTCAGGCCCTGAAACAGATGTCTTTCCAAGGCAGGTGGACAGCTTTAGTTAGAAATGAGTGCAAGGCAGATAAAACATTGTTAAACAGCTTGTTTCCTGGAGATTTTCCACTACAAAAAGCTAGTGTTAAGTAGAGCAAGACTTACTCAGCTATAATAGGATATGTAAAAATGCTCTGGTTTCTGATGAAAACTGAGAAATGACTTGTTTAGCAAATGTATAAGCTACATTGCTGCAGAACTGACTGTTATCTTGGAGCGGAGACACAAAGAGGGTGAGATTATGATCTCTGCCCTCTCACTGAGCTGTTCTGTGACTAATTAAATGTTCTTCATCGAGAGATATATGGTGTACAAAGGATTACTCAGTGGTGTCTGAGGGTATCAGATCCAGTCCCTCTATAACAGGATTGATTCCAGAACTTGGTGATGGTGGCTGTACCTGCCCTGGGTACTTCTGCTGTCCAGGCAGTCTGGGCAACTGTGCCCTTCTTGGACTGGTGAGGAGAGCTCACGTTAACCCCATTCTCTGCCATTAGCTGAGTAAGTAAAACGCTGAATAAATACGGTGCTGCTGTCAGTGATGTGATTCAGCTCCTTGCTTCTGGCTGGCTTCTTTGAGCCCTCCTCTCTGTTTTCATAACATTTTCTACTATACTATAGCTACAGCAATTGYGGTGACCCTGTTTTGTACAAAATGATGCATGGTCTGTGCTCTCAGATGCTGTTGTTACCACTGTCTGGTGTACATAGACATGCAGACAACTTCACCTGTGCTTTTCCTTACAGGAAGGTGTATGTGATCATTGGAAGTGCAGCTTCAGGCAGAATTGGTGTTGTGTGATTGGAAGGATTATTGCTTTCTGATCTTGTAGGCCATCACACCTAACCTTGCTCTGTTATAAAGCTGTTTAGTTGTGGAAAACAGTAATAACTTTTGCACCTAGGTTGTTATACATACAGTCTTGTTCCTGCCTGCATACCTATATTATGGAGAAAAATGGAGAGAATAACAGAGGGAGATGAGGATAAAATCTTAAATAAGTTTCACAATGTCTCTTTTTCTGACTAGATTCCACTGGGGCGCAAGTTGGGGTTTTGATGAGTGGAGGAAAGTGCCATATCCTCTCATATTTATATATGTTAAGTGGTGCAGTTCAAGTGTGCCAAGTACTGCCTCTTTCTTTGATACCACAGTGCTTTGTTGGTGCCCTGCTCTCACTACAGATCAGACAGCACAGGGGTCGACAAGAGATGAAGGGTCCAAGTCCTGGTGTCAACCGAGGTATCTATCTCTGGTACTGTAGATGAAGAAACCCAGAATTACTCCAGTAGGTGAGGTRGTGTATCAGGGTATTATTATTAACCCTGTATTTCAGGGCTGATCACTAGGACAGGCTGGTCATTACAAGGAACGGTATTTTCCTTGTGGCTCCACTCTGTTGGAGTGGTCTGAAGCATGCTTTGACCTGTCCATCTCTCCCAGTTTTKGGGTGATTGGATCTTTGTTACCAGGATATTCTCAGATCACTCCATAAAAAAAGCCAACAACCCATAAATCCTAATAGAGATGGCACAAATGCAGGTGTATGAGGCAGAGTTGTCCTGGAGATACCACAGCATGGATTAGAACTGGAACAGTCTGGAAAAGACTAGCAAAAATATTCTGGGAGATAAGAGATTGATTTACAAGGAAGGATTAACTGTTCAATGTGTATCTGCCAACACTGAAGCTAGAAGTTTGTGAAAGATATAGTAGTTGATAGTTAAAATATGTGGACCAAAATGAAAAAATGAGAATCATTTGCGACKGTGGGAGGATGGAAAGGGTTGTTATGAGGACAAGTAAGGTAAAACAAAGAGGAAACCTTTCCTGTCCAACCCAAAATAGACTGTAGTGTAGACTGCTAAAGAAAGGGCTGGAAACTCCATGGCTAAAGATGCTTAATACCATGGTGGAGAAAGTCCTTGCAAATGTATTGTCATGAGTAGCCCGACTCTGACCTATGGGGGCTGGATGACCTAATGTCTCTTCCATTTCTAGCTTTGTGCATCTATGATTAAAGTAGTTTGTATAATGCAAGTGCATTTTCAATTACACTTCTGCCTTCTTGCGTGGGATAGTGGTGGTGCAGAGAACTCATTATATTTGTGGCACAATTACAGCATGACTTGTAGGAATTACTGCTGGTACTTGGCCTCCCAGAGACTCTGATCTCGTTTWTRTATATATATATATATGTATATGTTGGCTTTTCAAGCCGTATGGGTGGGTTATAAGACTGCAGTGCTCTGTTTTCAGTCTTCCCCCTTACTTGGAGGTGATAAATACAGAGGAAATAATAGAAGGATAAATAGAAGGAATAACTGATTCTGGTTCAGCAATCCAGTGAGTGGTCTCTGGTGAAAATGTAAAAGTTTATTGTTGTAGATGTGTAATACACCAGGAGTCATTGTCAGCTGCTCTCTTGGACCGAGGTCTGTTTTCTGAACCAGAACAGGACATTAGCTAAAACGTAAACACAGAGAAATTAAAAAGAACAGTGCTGGTTTGAAGTTGGGCTTTCAATGCATTTTATGCTGTGCTGGATTTTTGTGGGGTTTATAACACTCAGTGTTTGGAGGGGGTAGTTTTTGCTTCCAATTATTTTATAATTTTGGTTCATTTTGAAATTTATGCACCATGCCGAAAGAGTTTAGTGATATGTCGAGTGTCTTTGTCAGTCTGTTACAGGGCATTCAGAGTGCCATCAGAGATTTGTCAGGGTATGCCTCTTTCAGGCATATTTTTAAAATATATTCCTTTTAAGAGGCTGTCTTGGAAGCAGCCACTCTCGGGTTTTAAGTAAAATCTGCCAGCATCAAGTGTGACAAATGTGGTAGACACTACACTTAATAAATGTCTTTAGGAGTGGGATGTTGAAGTCTCTAAAATGCTCAGGCACTGATTGGTCTCTGAAATTTCTCTTGGAGAAAGGGCACTTAATCGCCATTTGAGTGATGAATATTGGCAGAATTGGTCCCATGCTTATTGGCACTTTGTAACAAAACTGCACTGACACCGTGGTCGAGCTGGGTTTACTTGTGATTGAAGAATGAGATTGATTTTTGTGGTTGCCATAACAATTGGATTGTTGTGTGAAAAAATGTTAGTAGCGTTCACTGGAGTGAGTTGACAGCTCTAGGATGCCTGTTTCCAAATTAAAACAACTGTTTCCARCTCTGAGAAATGGTGTCTGTTCAGCTTTTGCAAGATGGAGCTCAGCAGGATCTTAGAGAAATGACCTGAAGAGCTTAAAGATTCTAAAAGTGCTTTTGCTGTGCTTAATTTTAAAATGCCAGCTTTGAGCTGGAGTTAATAATGGTAAAYCAGGAGGCTGAGCTTTCACTCCCACCAGGCTATTGCATGTATTCACAAAGTGGAGAGAACAGGACAATCTAAGGAGTCCCTAGAAGAATGTAAATGCACTGCAAGTGTCTAGACATGCAGTCACTCCTACTGTAAATGTCTTAGCACTGACATACTCAAGTTTAAAGAAGGCTTGCACTGCTGAAACTTTAATAAACAAAACGATGGTCATTCCTGTCTCACCTCCAGCTGCAGCAGTCTGGGCTTTGGAAACGGGCTGATGCTTCTGCAGATTCAGCTTGGTGCTTTAGGAGCCTTTGGATGACTGGAGGGACTGTGGGCCATGGGCACTGACCCTGGGGCAGGRGAGGATGTCAATGTGTAGCCACTGAGCTGCTTGAATCTTGAATGCTGGAATTCTCAGGCAGCAGGTTTCAGGCACCTTTTCCAGGTGGCTTCTGGTGTGTTCATTGTTCTCCTTTGTGGTTGTTTTGGATGTGTTGGTCTTTGTGAATGACCAGTGAACATCACAGGAGACTGCTTCGGCCTGAAAGTTGCCCGTGGGAGGGAGTCAGAATGGGGAGGTAAATAAGGTAATTAAGTTCAGGCGCCTTAATTCTACCAGCTTCCTGAGACAGGGAAGTGGAGAGAGAGGTGCTGATCTCTTCTCCGTGGTGACGGCACAYGTGAGAATGGTTCATAACTGCACCAGGGGAAGTTTAGACTGGATATAAGGAAGCTTTTTTTTTTTACCGAGAGAGTGGTCAAACGCTGTAACAGGTCTCCTAGAAGAGATGGTCAATGCCCCAACCCTGTCAGTGTTCGAGAGGCATCTGGACAATGCCCTTAACAACAATGTGCTTCAACTTGGTCAGCCCTGAATTGTTGAAGCAGTTGGACCAGATGATCGGTTTTGGTCCCTTCCAACTGAAATAGTTCTATTCCATTCCATTTCATTCGCTTCCCTTCCATTTCCTTCCATTCCAGCCCCTGTGTCTGTTTCCTGCTGGAAGACTTCTGGTGGTTCCCTGCTCAGCCCTTTCCTTAGGTGCTCTGTTTTTCTTGGGAAGGCACCCAGCTCTCTCTTTTTCTCTTGTGTGACTTGGCAGTCTAAATTCTGCCCACAGCCTCATTCCTGAGCAGTGCAGGTTCAGGCAAATGGGCAAAGCTGGGGCTTCAGCTCAAGTGACTTGAGTTGGTGGTGGCTGCTGCCAGAATCAGGAGTGGTGATCTGAGGCACACAGGAGCATGGACATGGTTTGGCTGCTCAGCTGACTTGTGTTTGTGCCTGGGGTGAAATTCCTCCATCCTCTGATTTTCATAGTTCCTGAATAGCTGGGTCATACTTGCTGCTTTAGGACATCTTGCTTCAAGAAGCGTTTTCTGATGGTCTAGTGGGTACATGCAGTTCTCTGAACTGGTATTTCATGGTTGTTGACATTTATTAGTGGTGAAAATCTGGGCTCCATGTCTCCACTGGTGAGTTGACTCATCTGTGTGCTGCTGGTTGGGAAGATCATTGAGTTACTTTGTAGGATCTGCACGGTGCTGCTTTTTCTACTGTGTACAAACTGGCAGTTTTGTTCAAGCTGCTTTTGGAGAAAATCACACTGATAACACCCGAGCTTTGCCCAGCAACTGGCCATGCCAGAAACCTTTCCTCTAATACAGCCTGAGCCCATGCCTTACAATTGCAATGCTTCATCTTGATCCAGGCAGCCTTCCCCTCAAGTGAAGAGGGAGCCCTGACCACTGGGACTTGTAATCTCCTGGTGTCGTGGGTGTTCATATTTTATGGTTAAACTGACTGATACGTTGAATTTGGAACAGTTTAACTGGCAAAAATGGATATATTGTACCAATCTTTGAGGCACCAACTGTGCAGTATTTTCTCTGCTGATTCTGATGAATACCTTAGCATAGATGTATACACAGATGTATGTATTTGCACAAAGTAAAACAAACTACTGTTGCTGTCCTGTGATCTGTGAACATTTTAATTACCATGACGGTAATTCCAGCTCACCAACAAACTACTTATCTTACCTCTCCTGCTGCACTAGCCATTTATTTTAGGTCCTGTTAAAGGTAAAAAGACTAACTGCTCTGCAGACATGCTTGTCTGCTTTAATTAGTCTTCCTGAAGCTGTGCAAAGAGCAACTGCACTTAATTAGCTTTCTTTAAATTAGGATGGATATACCAGCCTGTATATGTTGACACTGTCGTTACTGTCTAATAAACTAAGTGCTCTATTCTGCAGGTTTTTTTGCCCAAGTAGTTGATTTGCAAGATGCCAGACAGAGCCAGCTTTAGCAGTGCCCTTGTCACTGCCTTGGGACTAGAGGTGGCTTGGTCAACGCTGCTGGGGGCTGGCAGGGTCTGGGCAGTCTGGGTGGCTCCTACTTTCCTGACTCTTTCTTGCAAGTCCACTGTGCTCAGTGCAAGTCATTCCCCTGATCCTCCCAAACTCTTGCAGCCATTGCCCTGCTTCGGTGCTTGAAACCCCTGGCCACAAGGAGGAGGGAGGAAAGACTTTATGCTTCCGTTGGCAGAAACTCCACGCCAGAGCAAGTTCACCTCTGCAAACCTGCATTAAACATCTGTGTTGCATGAAGGGGGTCCTGAAGGGTGTAAAAGGGGTGTAAAAAGTGGAAGTTTCCACACTGCATTTTTTTTTTAAATCAGTTCTGGCAGTTTCTTAAAGACACGTTTATCTCTAGTTCTTTCCAGCAGGAAGACCAGAAAATGTCTTGATTCTGTGTGTCTCTACCTCTTAAGCCATTTTCCTTTAACCAAATTGTATGTATGTTGGAAAAAGTGGGCTTGGATCATTCATTACTTTTACGAAGTATGTTTAGGCAATTTGAAATGAATAAACCAGATTTTTACTAGGTGTGATGACAATGAGAAATGCTTCCTTTGRGGCCTTTAAAGAAGGGAGAGAGGGGGATGATCAAGCTCCTTAACCCACAAGGTCACCTTGATGGCCCTCCAGAAGCTGGAGACAGCTGCCAATCCGTATATACMTGTAGTCAACACAAATGTGCATGCATGTAGCTGTGGGTGTAAGCAACATCTTTGTCAGCAGGTGCATGAAAAGTTCTTTTCCTTGTGGTTTAATCAAACAAATTGCTGCAGGCTGGTCTTGTTACTGGTTRCAGTCAGAAATGTGGTCTGATCTCTTCGAGATCCCTTGTGCCACAGCCTTTGGGGTATTGCACAGCCAGACAGTATGGTCAGGGCAGGAATGTGAATGGCTCCTTCCTCTTCACAGGGGAGACTTGCCACGTGTCTGAGAGCAATGTTGTTTGTTCACCCAAATGGTTTTTGTCAGCTGCCTCCATGGTCCTTGTTGGGGTGTGTGTGGGGGTGGCTGGTGTAGGTGCAAGGGAGGGGACAATCTGCCCAGCAGTGGGCAGGCTGTGCTGCCCACACTCAGCCTTTCCTCCCCTTGCTTCCACTGCCTTTCCTGGAGCCTGCCTTTCCTGGCTTTCTGAGGTGTCCTGGAGATAAAAGTGATACCACTGGGCCTGCAGGAAAAGCAGGAGGAGATAGCTGAGAATTTGAGACCTTGCCTTGGAGGAGTACATGTGCAGGGTGCTGCCCTCGGGCTCAGTGCTGCAGTCCCATCATTCCATGGATCGTTTTGTTTCCCACATGCCAGCCCTGGTTCCTATGGCCATCTGAAACTTGTCCAGTAATAAAATCTGAAAACCAGAAATATARTTAATCACACCTAATAATGTTGTAACTGGTGAGCCGAATTCACTCAGAAAACTTCATCTAGGTGTAGGCCTGTGTGCCAGGATTATCTCACTGCTGTGAACTTGGAGMTCTGCTTTCAGGTTGGCTTCTCTTGTTCCACTGACTACCTGGCCATTGGCTCCGCAACACTTCTGCAGCCTCATTTTGCCAGGCAGTATCATTCCTTGTTTTACTTGCTCAGTGACTTTCTTACCTCACCTTGCAGTCTGTGCGTAGAATAAACTGCCTGTGACAAGCTACAAGTCCAAATCCCTTGAGTAGTTCTAAAGGAGAAACAGATCTGAGCCTTGTGATTAAACATTTCTGAGCAGGTGAGAAATGCTAAATCAGAATTTGTCTGAACCCCACTCCACTTTGCATCTGTGAGTTTATGTCTCTCAGATGGCTGCGAGCGGTGTCTGTGCCGGCCACTCGTGTGCTCAGAGGCTGCTCAGAGCTGGCCACCATGTCCCCAAGGGCAGCAGGCTGAGCACACAGGGAGGCTGGGGCTGCCCCACCAGCCTCACAGGTTTGGACTCTCTGAACTGGGACCACCATTGGCCTCTGCAGTAGGCTTGACTGGCCAAATACATCTCAGCAAAGCAGCTGATTCGTTGCTACCACTGCATAAATGTGTTCGGAATTTGGTTCCCCTGTATTTCTGCTCACCTCTATTTAGGGCAGGCTGCAAACATGCACCTCATGTGCATTGAAACCAATCTGCTAATTTTTAAACTGCCTGGAGCTGCAATTCGCAATTGGTGGCAGATGCTTGTGGTAGCAGACCCCGAACATCTGGGATAAGCTCTGTATTCCCCTGACACAGGAACCCACATTCTCTTTGAAGAAGCTTTTAACCTTTTTTCTTGCTCACTTGSTAGATAAAGCAAGCTATTTGTGTCCATTTGGTTGACTCTTTTAAATGAAGTAACTTAGAGATTTACTGGATGTGGCTGTGGGGTACTTAATACCCTGTGCATTAGTGGGACCTGGTGTAAATACATGCAGGCTGGCACACGTGCATGTCCCCATACTGCTCGTAGTATAGGAGTGTCTATCTGCATGTGCACAGCTCGCTAAAGAGAGTTGCATGGTGCCTTGGGGTAGTGGTATCCTGAAATTCCATCCTTAGGTGCAATTTTAAGGAATATATATTTATGGAAGTAAGGTTGTTTGCAAACCTTTAAAAATTGGTTGATTTCTAGTGCTGGCACCAGCAGATCAAAGTCCCGGTGTAGCTGAAAGATTTTATATCTTTCAGTGTCACAGTGTCTTAATTTGTTTAGATGCACGCAAAGGATCAGAAACTAACGTGCATTTGGGGATTAAGGCAGCTTTGCTATCCAATCTGAAAGCCAGCATATTCCAAAAGATTTTCAAAGTCTCAGAAGGCGGTGAAGTGCTTTACTGATTTTTATGTCTTTGAAAATCTCTATTTAGTGTGCCTGGTGGAATTACATAAATACATGCTGCCAGCTGTCTGACACCAGCAGATACCACCCAGAACATTTCAGTACTGAAGTGGTAGGTCTGCAAAGTTTGGGACATTGCTCTATCACTGTGAGAGCACCCATACAAAAAGACTAAGGCTTGCTAATTCCGTGTACACTTGCCCCTTTAAAAATTTGCTGTAATTTTTCCCCTCCCACCTCTCCTACCTCAGGAGAAATACCAGTGGTTATGCTGTAAGAAAAATAGCGTGTGTTTGCATTATACATCTCTAGAAGGGAGTTGCCATCGTGATAGGAGTCTTTCTGTGGCAAAGAGAAAAGAAGAAAAGCAGTGGTCTGATGTCTTCCATGGCAGCCTCAGCCTATGCCATTGTGCTTGGGGATCTTTTAACTAGGAAGGGGCTGAACTTATTCTGAAAGTTAAGATAAAAGCGAAATAAACCAGGAAACCCATTACTTTACTGACTTCACTGCTCTTCAGCTCCAGTCTCACATTGCTCACAGTTCTTGGGTGAACTCTGCTGTAGTCCAGAGGTCTGGGAAAGAAGTTGCTGCAGGACAGCCTGAGATGAAAGGAGGCCCTGAATCAGGAGTTTAGAAAGTTTTATTTGTTGAGTGCTTCAAGTTTTATGTCTCACTGGTGCCAGGCTCTGCTCTATTAAACATGATGGCTCCTGAGTCAGATGCTTTATTTGTCCCATCTGCATGGCCCTAGACCATATCTGTGGTCCGGCTTGGTGTGTTCCCAGTGTTCCTGCCAACCACTGCTACAGGACATACATATGTGAGCCTCCCAGGGCAGGGCTGCATATTCCAGGTGCCACCTAGTACAGCACATGGGAAAGGATGTTCAGCTTTTCCTGAGCACCAAGTTGATTTGTAAGATCTAATGAACTGATTTGGAGCTCGCCCTTTCTATAACTTTTACGGTTTTTCCTACTGAATCTGCTTTTCCCTTTGGTGCACAGTTGGCAGTGTAGATGTTAAAAAGTCCTGCAGCTCCTGGGTGTCTATAGTGGGACCAAAACTCTCACTCAGTTTTGTCACATTCAGCTTGGTTTGTACGTGTTTCAGTGCCTTTGCTCTGTGCTAGCTGTGCTCATGGAGTGTCAGATGGTGTGATATCTACTCTTTGGCATGGGCAGGGGGGTTATTTGTGTTCCATTTAGCTTTGCAATTAGGAACACTCTATTTTTACTCTAGCTGCAAGGCATCGAGACTTTTTCCTGCTTGTTTCTTTGGAGTGAACTTGATGGGCTAAATTGTTTAGTTTTTGTGGAGGAATATCTGTAATGAAATGAAAGCTGCTAAGAGCAAGCAGTTAAACCAAAAAGAAAAATGAAAAAGTACCCAAGGAGATTCACTTGTCTAAACCCCTTTTTTAAAATAGATTAGATTTAGAATTCAGATTAGATTGGAAGATGTTTCAACACACTCTTCTGAAAACATGGTTGTTGTTGTCTGGATGTCTCTGGTGGGCTCTGTGTTTTGATACCTTCTTCACGACTGGGAGATAAATTTTACTTTTCTTCTTTTTTCTTTGGATAGGAAAGAATGCATTTTCACCATCGACCCGTCAACTGCCAGAGATCTTGATGATGCCTTGTCCTGTAAACAACTCCCTGACGGTATGAGATATATTTTACAAAATACTTGTAGTGTTTGTGTTCAGCTGTTGACACACTGGTATCTATAATTTGTCCTGAAGTATTCTTTGCCACATATAAGTAGAGTAATAAACTAGTTTTTCTCCTGTTGTTTTAATTGCTTGTTTTTAGAAATCTTAGAGCACACGTCTTCAAGCTGCACTCAGTCTTGGTGTCAGAAAACACAGAGCCACAGTGTTCTGCATAATCAGAGCTGTAATTTGATTTGAGCAGATCTCAGCTGTCTCCTGTCATTATGGGAGTTACAGCTGAATAGCTAATACACCACTCCTGTGGGCTAAAGTCTGGTGGAACTTTGACCTTGTATACACAGTCCGTGGATAAAGGAATCCAGTTTTTTGAAGGTCACTGGCTGAATTGTTTTTTGGTGTTTATGGGATGCTGGGAATTGTCAGATGAGCACAGTGTGCCTTATAAGTTGTGTTTTTCTCCTCGTTGCCTTTTGAGCTTTCTCTTCTGCCTTATTTGTACTTTTGCTATGTGGTAAGCCAACAGAACAGAAAGTAAAGCTCCCGAGGCCAAATCTTGATGATTCTGACCAAAGGAACTTCTCTCTTGTAAGCTTACTTTGCCATCCAAGTTCTGCTCATTTAGTTTGATAAGATCCAGTAACAGGCTTGGTTAGAAATACTGCGTGATTAGATTAGCCTATCCACCCCTAATAATGAAGATAAAGTGATTTTTTTTTTGGTGTGGGTTTAGTTTTTCTTGCTTTTGCTTATCATCACAATATGATGACATCCAAGACATAATTTCCATTTTTTTGAGCTGATTTCATTCTGTGCAACGTGGCCAGTGAATTGTAATGTCATTTAGACCCAGGTACAGAGTACTATAACAGTGCTATAAAATGGATAAAAAAAGCAGAGGTGAAAGAAAATTTGAGGCCAATAAAATTAGTTGTACTGTACAATAGCAGTTTTGAGGTAAGATTAAGGAAAAATTGCTGTTCTGTTTCACAGAAAATTGARACAGTCTTCTTGAGAGATCCTAAGCTGAACTCTGTTCTCCCTCTTTCCACTTTGTCATCTGAATTACTGTAGGTTTATGACTGTGGTCCACTGACTGCTGTGGCACTATGTAGGGCACTCTTATGAGCCCATGAAATGTGGCTGGAGAAAGTAGGGGTATAAGTCCATCAGCATGTATAAAATTTTCTGAGATATCTGTACTTAGACTTAAATTTTTTTCAGGAATTTGAAAATTTAGACAAGTCCAAAAACAGTGCTGGGAGTCCTTTGAGGTCACTTCTTTGTGTTCATTTGCTTGCAAAGCTATGGCTGTTCCCAGCTCTTTGGTGTTTTGGAGAGTCCCTGTGGGAATCTCAATCTTGTGCTTAATAGAACCTTTTGACATGTTTTGGAGGTACCCTGTGTATTTTTGGCTCTAAAAGTTGCTATGATAGCAGCAATTATTATGATAAAGAGTTGTTTTAGAGGTTAAGAGCGTGTCCAGGTCTGGCAAGGCTGAATCTCTCATGAGGGCAAAGTTGTGTTAAGAGTTAACACAGCTTTTATTCCAAATGTAAACGTGGTTACAAGAAATTATTATTTTTTCCATCTCTTTTGCCCATATGTAAAACACTTAAAAAAACCCYACCAAAAAATCCCAACATGAGCAAACCACATATCTTGGCATCCTCATGATGTCAGGAGATCTCCAAAAATGAGCAGAGAATGCAGAACCCAATTCAAAATTCTGTGTTGGTGTATAGCACACTGACTTTCTACAAAAAAACCACACTAATTGCCCACACTTCTTCTGTCAGATGGCTAAATCAGGACATTTCAGAAGATTTTGGAAAATTAAGTTGTCTTTGTCTTCAAGCATTCGTTGCTAATTTATTCAAGACTGTGGCAGTTTCTTTCCCTTGAAGGATCTTAGGCAACAAACAGAGAGATAAGGGACTGTGTTTGCACTTTTGTGGAGTTTTAAGCCTTCTCACTGTGATCCGTGTCAGATCTGATCAGTGGATGGAGGACCCATCCGTGCTACATCCTCAGTAAAAGATGGAAAGAAATTTTTTTGCCGAAGTAGTTCACAAATCTGTCAGGAGGAACTACCCAGTAGCAGAGTGTCACTAGCAAAGGAAGCATGGGATGGCTGTGGGAAGAGCTGTATTTTTAATGGAGCTTGCAGTAGGATATTGCAGCAGTTGGAAACTTTTCCAGGGATATATGTCTTAAGTGGGCCAGTCTGGTTTTGAGAGGATTTTATTTTTTGAGAGTCTGTTTTCGATTAACGGCCGTGCTCCTCGTTATTGTTTAATGATAGCAGTAGGGAGGTGAGCTTGCTGCTCACATTTGTGAGTGTATATTTTAAAAGAGATCAGGTCCAATAAAGAAGGAAAATAGGGTTATTTATGTAACAGCTGCAGAAATATGAACAAACTGTACTCCATTTAGATGATTCAGCATAACCTTGAAGTAAAAGATGGCTCTGGCCTGTACCTAGTTTCTACAGCCTTTGTAGAGCTGTTTCAGGGTAGCGTGAGGTTTTAAGCAAGTTCATTTCAGTCAGTGCTCTTTTGTGATCTTTTCTGCACGTCTTCTAGCAAATTGCTGCAGCCAGGAAGGCACAGCAGAGCCATTCTCAGGTCATAGGGATGTTGCAGAAAACAGCTGTACCACTTTCAAGCCTCAATGTTTTCACCCAGGGTGCAGAGGTTTAAAGATTTATTCTAATCTCGGCATGTAAGAGCATGACAGGTGACCTGCATGTCCCAGTGGCACCAGGCAAGTTTCTCACACTTACCAAACCTCTTCTGGGAATTATCTGCCAGTGGTGCTTGTATTTCTGGTAATGTACACTACTGGTGCAGTCGTGTTTGAAGGGTGCTTAGTGGTAGGAGCAGAAATGGAATTTGGCACATTTCAAGGCAAACAGTTCCTTCTAGCGAAAGGTCAGGCCTTGATGGGAAAAGATGCAGTGATGGGGATGTATTTCTGATGGATTATCTTTTGATGTTGATCTCAAAGCAGGGCTTCAGGCCATATGGACAGAGCTTCTGTACATCATTTTGTATATTGATAACTAAAATAGTTCTCACTTTTGTTCTTCTTCTTCTTTCATTCCTGTATTCCTGCAGTTTTTTACAAAGTATTTCAAGTTTAAGTAATTTACATCTTTTTCTAGGAGGAATTGTTGTTCTGCAGATTAGAAGTATATTCTACAGACCGTTTGCCCTGCTTTTCCTGTTCTTAGTGACACTGGTTGTCTGCATTTTGGAGTGAGGCCATAAATAGATAACGTGCATTGGCTCTTCCCGGTGTTTGCCCAATGACCTAAGCAAATGARGCTTCTGCAGTGTGCAGCCCCCTGTTTTTCCCATTTCCCTTAAATCCATTCAACCTGTTGGTGAATTTTAATCAAATGTACCTAAGGGAAAAGGGATAAAAACATCAAGCACATTGTGTTTCTATAAGTGTCATGAAAATTGGGTGTAAGCAAAGAAGAGAGCTTTTCTTAGTGAGCCAAATCTGGGAAGAGTGCAGCATGACCTTCCTGCTTAGCACAAAGTTCCTGGGAAACAGATCTGCAGAGAGTGAGACTTAGATCTCTGTTCCAGGTGAAAAACACCTGTAGAACCCTAGTAGCCCCAAGATGTTCTCTGCCTTCTCAGGTGACCACCTGGTATTCCTCTACTTTCACCCACCTTCTTTCATGATGTAGGTTGCAAACACTTGGGATGTTTTAATTTTGCAAAGTTCTGTGCACATATATTTTGCTTTTAAAGACATAAATATCCTCTCTTCTATTCAACTTTGCCCTCCTGGCCACTTAGGGTGAAATTTGCTCTTAACAACACATGGTACAGGACCCTTCAGCTAATCCCTGTGGTCCCTGCAGGACAGAATATCAGGAGAGTTTGTAATTGGAGTCTTGCTCAGCTGACTTGCTTAAGATAAACTCTGAAGAATGGACTAGTGTTGAATCAAGATCATGACTATGCTTCCTTCTTTGTAAGCTATTTAGGATGAACAGACACTAGACCCGGAGAGAAAATGACAGAAACACACTGACATATGAGTCTAATGTCAAATGACCATAAACTGCAATTTGCTTAAATCTATTGCRGGAGTCAAATATGGGAAAAATAAAGAAGGCTTACAAAGAGTGGGACTGTGTGTAACATTTGGTCAGTTTTTGCTTTAGTATGAGTCTTAATTAGCTGGTTTCTCACGTTACCCTCTGGTTAATCTGGTGATGTTTTGTTTTGTCACTAGAAAAGTGAAAAAGACATATTGCAGTGATTAAAAACAGGTACATATCCTTTCTTCCAATCGAGGGCTTGTGGTTGCAGATTCTCTGAAATATGCAAAATGCACTCAGATCTCTGCCAAATCAAGATCCCTGCTGTGCCCCACAGCGGGCTCCTGTCTAACGCTGGGAACTGCAGCATGTACAGTATATTTTGCCTCTTCTTTTAAAGTAATGTGGGGTTGTGTGTGCAAACACACATCACTTCCAATTTCCAAGTGCAGGGTTGAATGGAATCAGAGGGCAGGATTGAGTCAGCTTTTCTCCACCAAACATCTCTCTTGAAATCGGTGGGACACCTTGATGACATGGGGCTCCCCTCAGTTCCAGTGGAAACAGGGCAGCTTGCTCCGAACTRCTGGTGGTTGAAAGGGAAATAGAGCCAAATCCCCAGACAAGTTCATTAAACTCGGTGGTAAAGTACCAGGGTGATTAAGAAAGTTTGGACTTGGTTAGAGCACTGGTTGCCGGAACATAATTTGTTAAAACATTTTTTGTATTTATATGAAACCTGCTTGTGAGAAGGTTGATTAAAAACTTGATTAAGCAAAATTGGGCAGGATTTATGATTGGTAATTCATGTTTATTGCACTGGATTTTTGTATCAGGTATAAATATTTTATAAATATTTCATCCTTATCCCAAAAGCTTTTTTTTTTTACAGTATGCAAAGAAAGCCGTGTGCCAAAGAGACGTGATTAAAACAAAATAAAAGGTATATTCTCTATAAAGGATTAATGTAATGAAGGCTGTGGCTGCAGAATGTGCAAACAGATGTGCAAATACCAGTAGAATTACTCATAAAAGTGAGTTTACTTTTCTGCAGRGAGGAGAGATGCTCTGGGCAAAGTCGCCTTCCGGATTGTTTCAGTTCATAAATTCAGGACCTGGGACAATTCCCCGAAGATTTAGAGGCGTGGGATTTTGTGTCCTGGCGGATCTCACTGATATTTGTGGATACAAACTTAAAAGAAAGAGTGTCTGATTGTATGTTGAAGAAAAAAAAGTAAATGCCTCTAAGGAGCTGGATAGTGGAAAGAGGATGCAGAAATTCTTGTACAAACAGATCTAAAAATACTTTGCCTAGGAATTCTGTTAATGAAAAAGGACCTCAGGGACCAGGAGAGTCTTTGGAGAAGAACCACAAATGATAGGGGGTGACCAGATAGAGCTAGAAGGAACAGGATTTTTCAGTAAATGTAGCAGATAAGAGTCAGAGGATATGTGAGGAAGATAAACTTTAAAAGGGTACAAAGAGCTGGGAATACATTCCCACATGGTTATCTTCAGTCATATGTTCTATTACATGTAGGCAGCAAAGGAGTTGCTGCTATACGTAGTCTTTATTATCAGCTTTATGAAATGGCAGGATCCCTCAGAATCACTGGGCTAATGTTTTAACTTGTTATTTATTGCAATGCAGGGTTTCAGAATCCAGATGAGCAGGAAAAACATCTTACACTGTAATTCACTACAGTATTTCTTGATTATTATGCTAGTTGCACAAAAAGAGTGAAACCAGGTGCAGATGGAAATGTTTTGGAAATCTTTCCAAAAATAAACAAAAGAGCTGGATGGCTAAAAGTGAAATCTCAGCAGCTTCCTTCTGTTCCCAAAGAAGTTGAAATGTCAAGGCTGTTCTATTGTACATTGTATGTGTTTGGCCTAGCACTAAATCCCGAGGTCTCTTTGAATGCCTGGGAATGCTCACTCAGCCTTGGATTACTGTGTACAGTAGAGATATCACAAAAGGGATTGACCTAGCAGTAGAGAGAGGCTGGTTCCTCCCCACTCTAAACCTTCATTTCAGGAACAGGATGATCACCTACACCCAAAAATATTGTAATTCATCTCGGAAGCTGCTGGGTGTCACTTCCTATCTCTGTAAATTCAAAGACTGCTGATTTCCTGATAGAGCCTCTTGAATCAGTCGTGGAATAGTGATAGAAACAATTAATGATGTGAGTTCCAGAAATTGTCCTTTTACCTTCATCATGTTGGCTGAAAACCTCACTGTTGGGAGGCTGCTGAGAGAGCTGAGGGCAGTCTGCCTGGGTAACTCTTTCCCACCAGCAGAGAGAGCTTTCTGAGCCAGGTGTCCGTGTCACAGCAGCACAGCCATTGCTTCTGTGTCCTGCTTGACATCTTGTCTTGATGAAGGGTGGAAGATCATCTGCCAAGTGCTTGGGATGGACTCTGCATAGCAAAGTTGAGTTCATGTTGGGTCTAAGTTGTAAGTAGTCATCTAGAGGTTCTGCCAGACCATATAAGAAGTTCTGGCATTTGGTAGATAAATCTGGTGTGTTTGAGGTTTGTAACTCCTCTTAAGTTGCTCGTTACACTTAAATCTTGCAAAGAAATTGATACAATTTACAAGTGGAACTTGCTATTTTGGCACCTCACAAGGTCTGCTAGACAACTTGTGCAGGCACAGAGGAAACCAGCTCTGCAGTGTAAGCAGGTACCAGCACAGGAATGGGGAGAAAACCTGCGTGGGCAGAACGTGGGACACAGGCATGGCTGCCTTGGAACCACTGTGTCTCGTCTCAGTCTTCCAATGAACAACTTTGTTATATCAAAGAAATGTCACATTTCCTTTGTTTTCCGTCACTATACTGTCTTTCCCCAACTGTTCTGTGCTCTGGCCTTTTACTRTTAAAATACTTGTGCCCCACTTTTATCTGTATATTTCTACTTGTATCTTGCTCAGCAGTGTGAAAAAATCCTTATTCAGTGTGCTTATTCTGTTGGATATCATTGCCCACGTCCTTCAGTCTGCAATTAAATGTTTTATCTTGTACGTGCTGTGTGRATTCTGTCCTGAGTATTTAGTGTTTTTCCCTCGGGAGGATTCCTTCCTTGTGCAAGTATCCGACTTAATGGTGCGGTGGTATCACAGAAGAGCTCTTTCATTCTTCTCCAGAGTTATTGCATCAGGTTTTAAAGTAGTTTTCAGAACAGGTATAGGTAGTAGGTGCCTTCTGGACGGCAGCATCTTCTGTCACAAGGTGATGAAGAGCTGATGTGGGTTCATTCGGGACTGGAAACTCATAGTGTTTCTCTGCCTCAGTGACATGATTGGGATCTGTGAGGTCTGGAGACCTGATTGATCCCGAGCATGGTTGTTTCCAGCTCATGGGAGTTTGGAAGTTGGGAGAACATTACCAGCACRAAGATCTACCCTGTGTTCCCATGGGGGGATTGACCTTCCTGCTCTCCTGAGGGCCCGAGAATGTCTCATGCTGACCAAGAACCATCTCTGAGTGTCCCCTTCAGGCATGAGGGAGCACCTTCCTTGCAGGGGCTTTAAATCCAAAGCATTGAAACAGTGTTTAACTGATTTGGCTTGTGCTGGTTTTTGTGTAAATCTCCGGGCTCTGTAATGCACAGCGCATGAAGTGCCGTCTTATGGAGGTGTCCTGGCTTTGTTTTGAGGTATAAAAGGTGGCTTTTAAATTCTATTAACTGGTTTTAGGACGTTGCTGAATTTATTAGCTGCTACAGACAAATGTTTTATGCAATTTGCATGAAAGACCTGCTTCCAGCATTTAATTTAGTAATAGATATAGTCTCCTCATAATTCTGAAACTATTTTAAGAATTGCTGATGGCTCATGGAAAAGTCTAGAAGCTATTTCTGCTTTTTGTCTTCACATGTTCTTTGCTGCACTTAATGAACAGATGAGTTTTGTTATGGACCTCACCTAGAGCCAGTTCCAGATTGGTTTGTAAAATTGTAGTTGTCTCTGTAACATTAAGTTGATGCAAGAGACAAAATGCCAAAGGTCAGGATAGTTGACTAGAGTAAAACAGTGCTTTAAAAGTCATGTTATTCTGGTTTTTAAGCTCACTGATGTCCAATACTGACCTTTTAACTTAAAGAAGAAAAAAATAAAGTAACAAAAAACCTGTTACACTTTATTTTTGTGAAATACTCTGAATATTTCCTGATTCTTTTAGGACCACTAAAAGCATCACTTCGCAATGTCACCATTCCTGTCAGTGGTGTCTCAGAAAAATTGCTGCTCTGCTCCCTGGGGAGTTGTCCCACTCTTGAGATACAGGACCTGATCCTTTTGCCAGAGTCTTCTGGTGAAGTTATGTCAAGGAAGAGACCTTTAGAGAAGGAAAAAGCTATTACTTGCTTAAAAAAAAGGGTGCAATTAGTTGCATTTCAGTTGGCTAAAGGGCCATCATGTGATAGTTTAAAAAAATTTGGTTTCTTGRTAAACAAGTTAATGGATTAATGCTCAGTTGCACTGCGTATTCAAAAAGCAAAATGGCTCTAGGGCACACCAGTAAAATTTAAGCACTTTCCTTGTTATTTTAAAATAAGTAAAAAACACTGTCTGATTTTTTGAACAACAGCTTGGCTTCCTTTGGTGGAAACGTAACCTCAGCCGAGAATTAAAGCCACCCACTTTTGTCTTTAGGCTCCAGAGCAGACAAATAACTCGCTCTTTCCATGGTTCCACTTCTATTTTTTATTAAACTCTTCTCCTCCTCTTCTCCATTTTGCACTTTGTTTGCTTTCCCACTTKCTCTTTTCTCCTGATCAGTCGTTCTCTTTTCTCTCTCTCTTTTCTTCTTTCTCTATCCCAAGATGGTCACTTCTGTAACCTTTGAGCTGTAGATGTACATAAGCATGCCAAAGAGAAGCAGAAATATTTGGGCTGGGATCAGGTCCTTCATTTAAAGGTGTGTGTTAAAGGTCTTTGATGGTCCCTACCTGGTTCCAGCAGCTTCTTCAAGTCTTGGTGCCATTGTTTGCTTCAGTGCAGCTTACATGGATTTTTGTCCACCCCTTTATGGTCTGCAGCCCCTCTGGCTGTCCCTCTTGTAACTGGGACCCTCCGTGGCAGACACTGTCTGCACCCTTGATGAAGACCCATGATCTGTAGCACTGCTAATAGCAACAAAACGTGCATGTAGGTTAAAGGCCTCATTTCTCTCTCTTCATGCAAGTTTTTCATACTTTTGCAAGGTGCTAAATATTGCTTTGCAGGTAAGAGCAGCAGCATGATACCCCCAGGACAGTGGAATGGGAAAGAGCTGTAATTATTTGCTGCAGGAGTTTGGTCTAACTGGGGAACAGCCTGGGACTGCCTTGAACTGCTGGCAGCAGGTGGGTAGTTGGCTGTTTTCTGGCTAGAGCAAACACTTTGTGATCTGCTTTGAGCTCTTCTGTATCTCACTGAAGGGTGAAGACAGTGGGAGAAACAGAGATTAATACAAAAAACCTGGTATTCGATTTTAAGTTGACTTAACACATTTGCTCCTGTTTGACTTCCCTCCTGAGAATGATGATGCTTGAAGGTGAGATGGAAATAAAGGGGAGTGTGTCTGCATGGTAGAGAATTACCTTCTGATGTTTTATTCCTGAAGAGCTGCATTTTTAAGTTACACGGCCCTAAAATTCACATATGCTAGGGTATATGCTTGGTTTGTCTCTCTGGATTCGTGCTATGACCGAGTAGGATTGTTGAAGATGGGGAAGAGGGATTTGCTTTCAGTGTGTTCCCTCACATGCTGTTCAAATGCATTCAGCTGAACTTTCTAGTTCCGGGGGCAAATGCTTGATATGACGTGCTGGGTTGGCAGTTCTTATGAAGCACTTACAGGCTGAAAATGCCTTTTCCTTCTCTTCCAGCTCTTTCTTGGTAATCCTTTTTTGTTTATAATTTTCTTCAGTAAAGAAGGAAAGAAGTTCTCTGAACTGTTTTGTCATAGAGAATGAGATCATCAGCGAAAAATGAAAAAAAAAAAAGAGGAACAGCTTGTTCTTTGTTCTCCTGCAAGGTGCCACCACTCTCCTTTGATTTTAGCATCATATCAACGCACACAAGGTTTTGGAGTGGCTTCAAACGAGCCAGATCCTCAGATYGAGGAGCTGAACCTTCTCCAAAACAACTCTGTGCCCATCGTGCTGGGGGATACCTGCCTTTCGTATCTCTGTCACTTGGTGAGCTCCCAGAGGGGATCCAGGCTTCCAGAAAGTTGGTGAGACAGGGGTCTGTTCTGTTTGGCCATTCTCGCAGCCTCATGATGGTCAATAAAAAGGGAAATTGTCCTCTCTGCGTGCAGTGCTGCGAGGGCATCCCAACTGTGTTGTTTGCAGGAAGGGGGCAACAAATCCTGTGCCGCTGGCACAGARCATCGGCCCAAGGGGAGCTCGGGTGGCTGAGTGCCCAGCCCTTTCTCTATTTCTACTTGCAGACCTCGGGAGAGCTCGTCTTTGCAAAGCGCCTCTTTATTGGGTTTTGCAATGCCGTGGTGTGATTTCAAACAATGCTCTTGTCTCCCATCCATCTCTGTCGCCACATCTCTGTAGTTGCAGAGAGGAGCTAATAGGGTTCAACTGGTTAATAAAACACGCCTTGCTCAATTCTAAACTGCATTCCCTGCTGCTAAACTTCTCCCAAGAGCAGCTTTGCAGTGTTAGAGTTTGAATTGCATGACAGTTTTGCACCCACTTTCAGATGAAACGATGTTAAATGAAAAAGTCCCAGAGATCCTGAGTGAAAGAAGCCATCCAAGTGCCTTCAGCATTTTTCATTGCAATAGATGCTCCCTGCAGCTCTTGCTTTAATAGCAGCATATGAAGTGTCTGGCTTAATCTCCTGTACATTCTTATGTAAATTCCTTTTAAAAAACCCTAACCTTAAACTGGTAGTGTATACCTAGCTTAAGGGATTGTTGTGCAGCTTTAACTTGCCTGTAAGAGAATTTGGGATAAAACAAATCTGTACTTTGTAAAGTACTTGTTTCTCTAAGAAATTTCGGATATAAAAAGTCTACCACAATGGAGAGCCACATGGCAAGGTTTGAAGCCTCTCTGCTGGAAAAGTAGATTTTTTCATCAAAATGGAAGTCAAGTAGCCTATGGTGTGCGGCCCATGTGGTGTCCACCCTTTACCCCTTTCCTCTGATCTCTTTGACAAGACTTTTTCAGTCCATGACTGCTGGTTCAATTCTCTTTCCCTTTCAGGCCACTTTTTCTTTTTCTTTCCTTGGGAAATAACATGAGACTTACAATGTGAAATGTTCCTTTTGTGACTTTGTCATAAAAATTAATGAGACTAGAAAAACAGTTTGTGGACCTGGAAGAGAATTCTAGTGAATAGTATTTCTCTATCCACAAAGTTCTTTCATTTTAATTAGCAAATAAACCAGGAGAGAGCAGCAGCCAGGTAGTTCTGTGCAGGTTTAGGCTGGTATTTTGTCTAGCACATTCAAAAGCAGTGATTTGAGAAAAATCATATTGGTTGATCACTGTGCTGTATCTTCAAGTTCTCTTGGTCTGAATATTTTGAGGGTGAGGGAGATAGGGTGATTCATACAYGAGCAAGACAAACCCAAGAGCTGCCAGTTTGCATTATGTCAATGTATGTAAGAAAATATTTAGATAGAATTTCCATTAAAAGTTCAAAAGCAAGGGGCTCACGCTGACCCCAGCTTTTAGAAGCTCTGGTGGGAAACCTGAATGAAATTTAACTCTGCTCAGCGTGTTTTCGTTGGCTGACTCCATGTTTTATTATCTCATGCA
Organism: Amblyornis subalaris; assembly: GCA_018881555.1. Lineage (NCBI taxonomy): Eukaryota > Metazoa > Chordata > Aves > Passeriformes > Ptilonorhynchidae > Amblyornis > Amblyornis subalaris. The sequence goes on along the minus strand of JACAXG010000014.1, from coordinate 9,287,667 downwards.
AAGAGATCTTTCTTGGTTTGTCGATTTTCTATTGAGGACAAAAAGTTCATGTATGTAACAGTGCACATATTGAATTAAAGTGCAATTAAAGGCATGATGTAATGACCCTCTCTCCTTTTCCTTTAGTCAATATTTGCCTGCAGGGTCAATACATTACAATATTGACTTCAAAGTATTCAATATTTTTTTACCTTCTGAGTGCGTTGGCTTCGAGAGTGTGTAATATTAAACCTGTTGGTTGAACTGTTGGTCTAAGACTTACTGTCTAAGTAGTTTCAGGCTTGGATGCCTAATCCATGTAGAGCAGCTTTCAAGGCATGTGATAATATCACAACACAGCTGTAGGCAGATTTCTGAGGTGAACCATTTAATCTGCAGTCTTTGCTTGCAGCTTCCTGACGAGTGGTGGAATTTGTCCCTTGGTGTGCAATGGGCTTGTTGCCCTCTCTCCCTGCTGCCATCATATTTACTCTCTGCAGGACCTTCCAGTGGCTGGAGGTTGTGTGGGCACATCTAAACCCCGGCGCTCCCGCCTTCCATGTGTGTTTCTGCTGCCTTTACATCTGTGCTCTGTCGAGTGCACAAAAGCTGCTCAAATAGCAAGATTACACTTTATGTACTCACAGTGCTGTGCAAACATGGCTTAATGAAGTTAAAATTGTTATGAATTCAAGCTGTCGTGCAGGGTGGGCTGGTGCTCACTTCCCTTGACTCCCAGCTGGGGCACAGTGGGCTGGGTGGCTCCTCTAATGCGAGCTTGAACCTTCTCACACTTCCTCTTCACCTGTTTCCAGTCACACTCTGCTGAAATCCTGTGCTGGTATCCATCAGAAGGGCACACAGGCACATGTACTGCTTAATGACAACAGCTACAAACCATTTATCSTTCAAAAACGTGACGCTCTAGAGAAAGGCTTTGATAATGTTCTTTGTGAGGTGTATAAATAAACAGGATTGTCACCAGCATGGGATCTTATTACTTTGTCTCTTTAAAAAAATTAAGGAAAGAAAAAATATTTATAGATACCCAGAGGTTAGTGAATTCCTCTAAAGAACCAAGTGTTATAATTAGGAACTCGCTGCACTTAGAACTATTCTACAAATAAGCACCTCAAATCCAGCCTAGTCCTTCCAGAGAAAACAAAGGTCAATAGGCTGCTTTGAGGATTAGCAAACCAGAATTTCTTGGACCAAGATACTAATTACTTCCAAAGCTGAGGATGATCACTACTTCCAAATCCGAATTACTGCCAAAACCTCATGATAAACCTCAGTAGTACTCCTCTCTAGCCTAACTTTYGACTTAAGATGCTTTAAACTGGACTCTAATTAAAGGATAAAAAGCTGAATCTGAAGGAAAGACAGGATAACGGTGGAAATATTCTGCTAGTGGAAAGCCACTATTCTGCATAGCCTGATCCAAAGTCATTGAAGACTTCCCATGTCCACAGCAGCAATTTGGGCTCAGCCAGGGTGAAGTGGAAACAAGTGCAGCTCTGAAAACCCAAAGGCATGTGTGACTGACTCCTCCATCCTGGGGAAATGGGATCCTGCATTATCTGTGTGCTTGTAAGGTGGGGTCGCATCTTTCTTTCAAGCTATTGTCTGACAGCAAAGGGATGAGGACTGGGCTCACTATTATAAGCTCCTAATTGGAAAGATGTATCCACATCGTTTTTAAGGGTTTTCACATTTCCACTGCTGTGCCTGAGGATTCACTTCTATGTATATTCACTCATATGTTGTAGCCGCAGTGGTGGTGAATTTGGGAGTGTCCCGAGAGACCTCAGTTTTCATCTCAGGTGTAAGAGGTGGAAAGAAATATTGTTTTTGTGAGATTTCGGCATAAAGTGAAAAGGTTGGGGTAGCACTGGGGGAGGGAGAGAGGAGTCAGAATTAAATATGTCAGCAGTTCATTTCTGCCTGCAGCCTACTGACTTCCTTGTGCAATTCCAGGGAACTTGGAAGTGGGAGTCCACATTGCGGATGTGAGCTACTTCGTACTGGAAGACACAGCACTGGATAAAGTAGCRAGTGAAAGGGCCACCAGTGTCTATCTAGTGCAAAAGGTAAGGACAGCTTTTCCTTTGTTCATCTAATGGCTGTGTCTTCCATTTACCATGAATTCATTTTCAAGGTTCATTTCCAGATGCTGGCAATCAAAATCTGGCTATTTTTGCCGGACACCTTCAAAAATGAGTAGGTCGATGCAAACACAGGAGCTAACGTAACTAATCTGGGAGCTTATGGAGGGAGCAYGGCGCGGAGCAGCAGCTCGTGACCTTGTCTGTGGTCAGGGAGCGCTCAACATGTGCCAGAGGTCATCAGCTCAGTGCTGACCTGAGCCAAGCCTGACAGACCCGAGCTGGCTCCTCTGCTTTGCTCTTGGGAGCTCCAAATTGACAGATGTTGTTGAGGGTACAGTAGTACAACTTTGCCTTCAGCACAGTAGTACAACTAATCCCTTCCAGAAGYGGACGTGTGGCAGAGTAGGGTGTAAAGTATCCTAACAAACATCTCAAGGTAGTCCAAAAGGTTCACACTCTTATTTTATCTGGGTATCCCAAGTCCTGGAGTAATGCTGTTTCTTCATCACGCAATGGAAAGCTATTTGAAATTATACAGATTTTAGCCTATCAAAATCAAATGTTAAACTTATGTTTGAAGTTGACTTCTAAACTTCAAAGATGAACAGGTTTAACATCGTTGGAAAGGAAACACGTAGGTTTCATCTGTGACTGTCTCGTTTTCAGTTGAATGTGCAGAAACACTTCATAGCCCATCAGATACCACTGTGTGTGCAGGGAAGCTGGAAAACTTGGCTGTCTGTCCTGTGTAGGCTTGAGGCATCAGCTGCATGAAGAAGAGTATGGAAGCAGTCTTGTAGAGCAGGTTCATCTGCCTTCCCTCACACTCCCATTCACTCAGGCCAAAGTCCTTGTCTCCACAGCCCCTTATGGAATGACAGGACATCTTTTCTGTAATAAATAAACATATCCTACTTACTACTTAGGATTAGGAGTGATTCTTCCTTTCTCTTCCCTTCCTGGATGTTTTCAGGGTTGTTATCCAGGGAGGGTTTTTGATGCTTCTTCCAGTAGCTTCCTGTGTCCTCTCCACACTTTCCAGATGATAAAATGATTTATGTTACACTACTGAAATCAAATTACTGGTTTGAGATCAAGCTGTTAACCTTTAGTAGCTGTTCTGTAGCTTTCTTTGGGTAGAAGCAGCAAGGCACAGCTTTAGGGGTCTCAGGGAGTCTGGTGGATTTCAGCTCCCTGTGGAACAGCCGTGATAGCAATGCCGAAGTGCCCCCGCCATGTGTGTGCTGGCAGACCCAAGTTACCAGTGCCTTGCTGTTCTCCAGGAGTRGGAAGCAATGTGTCTCTCATGGAAACAGCTGTTCTGGCACTAGTCTTCCCAGTCCTGCAGTCTCTCCTTGACTTCTGCAGTGCTCTGCATCCATTCCATCCTCTGACGGATGACTCGACATGGGCTGGCCAAGGGGAGATGTCACTGGGGGCAGCAAAGCTGTACTCCAGGAGGATGTTGTGGSAGTATTTCCAAGTCAAAATATTGTGGTTTGAGGGCATGTGATTCTCTTTTTCAAGGGAGAAGGAAGATTTTTATAAAGAAAGGAGATATTTTTCATGAAAATCTAGTTGAATGCAAAAGCTAATTGAATTTTCTTTCAAAGCACCTTTCCTGCCCAGCACTGCCAGTCAGTCCTGTGTGACACCAACATAAGTTACCTGCTGCCCCTAATCTTCAATTCTTCTTCAACCACCTTGGCCCAGAAGTCAGGATTAATCTTTTACCCACACTTTTGCCCTACAGAAAATACATTTTAAAACAAAAAACTAGGTTAGATGATGAAATTTTCATTATTTTAATTGGGAGAGATGAAAAGGAGCGAGGAGATGGGCAAAGGAAAGCAGCCAGGCTGTCTGAAACAAGATGGTAGCATGACTCTTGTAGAAAATATGCTTTCCTTTGATGAAACTGTTTCCTAAGACAGCTGTGATTCTGTGAGAGGTTAGCACCATGCTAATCCTCCCAAAGAAGTTAAATAAAGCCACATATTTAATTTTCCTGAACCAGAAGGGGAGTTATTGTGTAATTGCTAGTGGTCTATTTAATAAAAGTCAAAAGTTTTTGAAATGAGAGTGTATCAGGTTTTAAGAAGCAAGAAAACCTAAACAGTTTCCTCTTTTTTGGCACATCTTACAGTGTTATTTTAGGTGTGAAGCAGCTCAAGTGAGAGTTCAGCCATAAATCCCTGTAATATTTTACTGGTCCTATTTTACACTGGAGATCAAAGATCGGAACTGTAAGCCTGTCTTCATGTTGAGTCCAAGGACTTTGAGACATTCACTTCTGACACCAGGAGGTTGCCGGGGTGTTGATATTTTGATAATCTCAGGCTGAGTAACAAAGAGTTGCTCGAAATCTGAATTCATGGAAGTGTTGATACAACTCCCGAGCAGAAATCTTGGCTCATAAACAAATTGCCTGTTTCCTTTGACTGTCCTTTGATGTATAAGCAAGAGATTTGCTGAGCCCACTCCATTGTTGGACTTTAGTGTCCTCCTACCAGCTCTGGTGGAAACTCTTGGTTAATACAATCCCTTCCCATTGGATTGATTGTGGGAGAAGGGTCACCTTGGGAGTTAGTGGTGGTCATAACCAACCTGAACCAAGAATTAAGGGGCAGCCAAAGCAGGATGGCAGCCAAATGGAGTTGTTTGAAGGGAACAAAACTGTTCATGCAACTTTGTGAAGATAAGGGGTTGTTCTTGACCAGGGTTTGTTCCCTTTTCCCTTTGGTTGACTGACCAGTTTTCCCYTTCTGTTCTTTGAAAAGCTGCTACAGCGAGTCCATTGATGAGAGCTGTTCTGGCTAACCTGCTCTGAACCTGGCCAGTGAGTCAGTCCTGGCTGCAGCAGATATTTCTGATTTTATRGGGAAAAGGAAGTTTTATCATCCCAGCATGCGTGCTCCCTCCCACTGCCCAGCTCCCTAGGAATGAATCCGAGACTGGAAACGCACATTGGGTTTCTGGAAGTACTTTATTAGTTGAAGAGACAAAACAAAACAAACCCAAGGGCTCTCACAAGTGGGGGTTTAGATCATTCCATGCAGAGGAGCTAGCTGCTGAGCAGTGTAACCAGCTATGGTCACAGGTTCATCTGTTTTGTAATGCTGGGATGACAGTGTGTATGACTGCCACCAGCCCCAGCAGTGCCTTCTTTCCCTTTGGTTTCCCAGTGCGGCCATTGCTTTGGCTTTCTGGGACATGTAGCTGCCTGCAGGGAGAGCCAATAGCAGGGAGGGGGCTGTCAGGCAGTGCTGGAGAGCTGAGTCTCAAGGGCAGCGCTGAAGATTTTGCATGTAGGACTTGGAAATAGGAGGAGAGAAATCCTCTGTCTGTGGTTTGATTTGAAATGCAGACCTGCAGCTGCCAGCATTGTGGATATCAGCCTCACAAAGTGCCCTTTCCAGTATCTCTTGGGCACTGCTAGGCTTGTGGGGAGAGATGATGTCTTTTATTAGCCTGACTGATAGAGGGGGATGAAAACTAGACGAGCTCTCACCACCCGAGCCCTGSTTTCTATGACACATTCATTAGAAGGGATTTCCTGGGGGGTGTAGCTCCTTTTTTACATTGTAAAATTTTTTTGCCTAGCCTTGCTGGGCCTCTCCGATTGCATTTCTAGATTCAACTACATTTATAGACCCCTTATTCCAGGTTTATGATCCCTGTATAAGCCCAGGTGACTTTRTTTCCTTCTGCATTAAAATGAGGCTGAATGATGTGATCCCCAACATAGGCACATCCGTAGCAATTTGCCGAGGAAACTACTTCCCACTGGAGGTGCTATCCCTCAGCAGTGTTTCAGCTCACTGAATTCCTGCATGCCCTGGCACTCCACAGGGCAGCTGGCAGACACTGCTGGCTCTTGGCAGACAGTCACRGGAAGGGCAAAGCATTTGAAAGATGCTGGGCAGCCTCAGGATTATTCAAGGCAATTCTACACAAGTCTGATATTTTGCAAATCTGGACATTAAAGACGTGCTTAAGGAAATCTCCTCTCATCCTGTGTCTCTGTCAGAAAGAGATGGAGATAATCCTGTTGCCAGAGTTCCTCTGGGCAGCCCCTGGGATCACTTCTGGAACATCCTGCTCTCTGAGTGTGACACAATTGTGATATCTTTGTGTGTTAAATGCTGGCCTTGCAATTACTAGGAATCCTTTCAGGCTGTGACCGTATCGTGTTAAGGAAAAAGGAAATGTGTATTTATAAGTTAAACTTCTGTGCCTTGTGACAGTTGGTTTATTCTCCAYGTAGAGGGTGAGAGGAATCATGATGTTAAAGCAGAAGGAGGCAGTCAGCCAAGACTRTTGTGGTGTTGGAAACAGGTTTCTTTTAATTCAGTAGGGTAGAATAAATTGAAATACCTTCAGTGCAAGGTCGCATTATGTTATGTATGCGTTTGCTGAGCCCAGGAAAAGGTTGATTGCATTCTTTCTCTCCCATGAGACTTCCTCCATAGCTTGGGTTAAGTTACTTTGCCTGAAGTTTCTCTCCTSTAAAACAAAGGTAACACAGGCTGATGCTTCCCTAATAGTAGATTTGTTACAGCTAATTGCTTGGTGAGTGTTTAGTGCTGTAATTATGATCTGAGTTAAAGCTTTGCTTGTGTTTCACATCATTGAAAGCCCTTCCATTGAATTATAGCCTCTTGAATTGGATGTTAATCCTGCTCAAGTACACTTAAAACAAGCATGAGCTTCCATGCTTCATGGAGGCATTTTTGTAGCAAACCGGTATTGCCGCAGGAGATGTGAAGGGAAAGAGGGCATGTGAAGGCACAGAAATATTCAGTAAGTACAGACCATTATCAGATGATCAATCTGAGTTGGGGAGAGAGAGAAAAGCAGCTTTTAATTTGGGTGGGAAAGGGCATCTGAGCTATTATTAAATCACTAGCACGTTGTTCACTGTGACCTGAACTTCAGGGTCCCGCAGTGGTCATGGGTGATCTTAGGCAGGCAGGGATTTCCGAGAGTCTCTAAAGCTGTTTTCTCTCCTTTGTGGTACGGGTTGGCATCGCTTTCACTAAATTTATAACCTTGTGGTGCGGGTCCTTCCAGGCAGCATGGCCAGGCTCACGTACTGGGTCAGTGAGTTATGAATGTAGCAGTATTGTTAGCGCTGGGTTCACAACTGGAATAACAGAGTTGACGGCCTTTGTGTTGCGGGAAGCAGCTTATCATAAGCTGTGCCCTTGTGACCTTCCAGGCGAACCAGCCTGCTGATTCATGGTGTGACTCCCTGACAGCCCCAGACCATACAGTTAACCTTTTGGTACTAGCGTGCACTGCAGTTAGAAGGGATTTATAGCTGTTGTCTGGTGCCAAACCACGAATGTGATTAAATATTTTAAGAGTCTTTCCTTCAAAGCAAAAGGTAAGTATAAAGTGTCTGCACTTGAGGAGAAAAGGGACACCTGAGACTGTTTTTCCTTACTGTTTTGAAGAACAGTTGTTCCCCTGCCTTCAGGTAGAAAAAGTTATCTTTTAAATCACTAAATAGGTGTCAGAGTTTGGAAGAGCTGGGATTTGTATGCCAGTCAGCTTCCTGCTGGTCCTATATTTACAGGCTGGCACACAGAGCAGTCAAAACGGAAACTAAATTAAATAGCTAAATTACTTTGTGGCAAACAAGTAGAGCATTTCTCTCTGTGTTTTTCTGGAATGCACCATCCCATGTTGCCACTCAAAATAAATGAGGAATAACGTGGTGGTTCTTTGAGAGCAGTTATTGCTTCTTCACAAAGGTAAATAATGAGAAGGGAAGTAAGAAGTGAAACTCGAATAATGAGGTTTGCTTCATTAAACAGCTGCTGAAGATTATCTTTATTGCAGACTTCACTTAGGAAATAACTCAGGGATGGTGGAAACACTTGGAGCTGCTTAGGTTTGCTCTAGCATGAATATGCTCAAAAGCTTTAGCTTTGTTGRTGTAGTCAGGTGAGTAAATTGTGGTTTGGTAATTCAATGTTCAGCAGCAGAAGTATTGATTAGTTGTAAGGAATTAGGACATGGGTTTAAAAATCCTGCCAGAAATTTATGTTGGCTGGCACTTTGTTCAAGTTTTGAGTATAATAAAGTAATAATTGTTCTCTGTTTGCAAACACCGTGGTGAATAGTCATAAACAGGTACTTTTGTTTATCTCACCCGCATCTACATATTCCTATCTGTGCTGTAAAGCATAGTTCAATCCTTACTGAAGCCAAGCATGAGGCTCTTGTGATGCATGAGAGAAGTTTCATATATGCTTTACAGAGAGCAGACTTGCATTTACTTCTTGGTTACATGGTATTCAGTGGCAAAGCAAGAAACAGTTCCCAAATCCAAGCTCTTTAGCTTCYGACTGCCAGGATGTTTCTTCAACATTAAGTTTCCTGATGTGCTGAGCCTTCCTCATTCTTCCCAGTGCCAAAGCGGCAGTGGGAAAGAAGTGGAAAACAGAGCAAACTTTGTGACATTAAAAGTTGCAGAGTAAGTGTTTGCATAACCAAGGATGCAGGATACTCCAGGATGCTTACTCCATTCTTCGGAGGGGAGCACTGGAATGATTCCCGGCTTGGAGACTGACAGCTGCCTCTAGTCTCATTAAGGGAGGGGGCTAATGTGGGTGTTGGTGACCTTAGCCATGTCTGATTTCCTCTCATTTCAGAGGACTTGGTTTACTTCCTCATTCCATGCCAGCATGCTGTTTGCCATGTGATGCAGCTCTGGCCTGGGTGATGCATCCCAGAGCTGTGACGTAGCCGCTCCTGCCACAGCAAATGTGGTCTTGATGGTTTAACACGTTTTCTCGTTTTGTGCGTTGTTGAGCCTGCCCTTTACCAGCAGGTCAGGGAAGCTTGTCCACACTAAAACCTTGTGTCTCACCAAGGCTCTCTTCTCTTCCAGGTGATCCCAATGCTTCCCAGGATGCTCTGTGAGGAATTATGCAGTCTCAATCCCATGCAAGATAGACTGACGTTCTCCGTGATGTGGAAGTTGACTCCAGAAGGCAAGGTACCTGAGGCAGCAGGCAGTCATCCTGCTAATCAGTCATCCTGCTAATCAGTCCTCCCTTAGTGCTCAGCCTCTTCTCTTCCAGAGAGTGTTAAAAAATGCCATCCCTTAACACCCAGGTGGAGAGCAAAGGTGAACAATACTGGAAGATGTAAGACTGTCACTGTGTTTTGTCTTGCTGATGATATACTGTGGAATTTCCAACTGGAATAATCACTCAATATGGTGGGGAAAGGAGGAATATTTGTATGAATCTCAGGAAGAGAGAATGTCCTGCTCCTTGCCAGGTCACCCAACCATTTAACATCTTACCTCCAGCAGCAATTCAGAGCTAATGCTTGGGGTGGGACAAGATGTGCCCCCGACTCCAGCCCTGCCGCGTGCTCCCCAGCAGTTGTGCAATGCGGCGGATGCGGCAGTGTCCCTCCGTGGCCTCTCTGCTAAACAGACTATTTAATTCCTCTTCAGAGCTGCAAATTACATCAATCCAAATAAAGTGTGATAGCCCTTCAGCAAAGGCACGGCTCCATCCTCTGCATGTGTTATTTCCAGGGAGCAGTTGTAGAGGCTGTTGGTGCAGTGAGCTGCCCTCAGCTGCCTGACAGCGCTCCCCAGGTCTTCATTTCTCTCCCTGTTCCTCTCCCACACTTGGTAACCCTAAAATCTCTTTGGTGATCACAGGGTCCCCTCGCTAATCAAGGAGGGCTGAAGACTGGCAGTGCCAAAGCACTCTCTGGTCTGTGCAAAATATACTTTTTGTACTCAGATTCTTTTTAACCACTGTTGTGCTTATACACAACTCTTTCTGTAGACAATATTTCTTGTGCCGGTTTGGTAATTTTTCACAAAGATTAACTTTACTTCCTTTTTGTTGTCCCAGCTGCTCTAAAGGATACTGAATGTATCTTTGTGCTTTAGCAAAATAGAGTTGCAGTCCTGATTTTGTATTTCTGCAGCAAGTTTCTGCTCTGGCACTGAGGTTGGTTGTATTTGTTGCTGTGGGAATTGTTCCCCTTCCTATAGAAACAGCGTGATTGCTCATGAGGCCTTCTAAGAGTAGCTACTTGGTGGACCTTTTATTGACCGTTAGTCGTCTTTGAACAGCTAATAGTCACATCTTAATTAAAAGAAGCCTTTAATTACATAATGTCTCTTGTCCCRTGCAATGTTTGTGTTTCAAACAGTGCTCTGTCCAGCCCAGTCTGACCAGTGAGAAAACAGAGGAACTGTAGCGTTCCGCTGGCTCAGGGAGCAGATCTCTGGAGTTGTCCGGGCCATGGCCATGCTGCCCCTGGGAGAGCAGACTGCCTGCAGCCATCTCAGCAAACTGCTTTCTCCTACAAGGCCTTTCAGGGTTACAGTCTTACTCAAGATCACTTGATGTGAATGTCAGGTGAAGACTGGAGAAGAATTTACTCTTTCAAAGAGGAAAAGTGGTTGTAGAGCTTTTGCCCAAGAGGGCATTCTTTTAAAAGCTTGTATTTCTAGGTGATACTAGATATGATATATCCACATCTCAGTGTAAACAGGATCACATGCTCCTCTAGGCTCTGCTGGGTGAAAGAGAAGTGAGCCAAAGGCCCCAACACAGCCCTTGAACCTTGGCTGTTGGTGGAGAGCCTTGAGAGCACTGACCGTGAGGACAGGACATTGCTCAGAGGCCAAAGAGCAGTTCGGTGCACCCTAAGTGTGAGGCAGTACTGTGACCTTGAGCCTGCAAAGCAGAACCTAGCAGCACTACCAGGTGAGCACTGCTCTGATGCAGGAATGGAAAGTGGGCAATCTGCATTGCTCTRTGTTGTTGCCTTTGAGAAACCAAGAACAGAAAAAGCAACTGAGGAAATAGAAATAAAAGAAGTTCTATATCTGCTAGAATGGGTTGCTTGCCCTGATGCTTTGCCCTGAATCAAGCCTGCCTGAGATTTAACATTTTGACATTTATATATGCTGCATCTTGAAATTGACTCATCTACTTTATATAGCAAAATGGGAGTGATTTTCAGACACAAAATATTTAGTGTGGGATAATATAACAGTGAGGGCCAGAGTTGATAATTAACTTGGATGCAGAGATTAATAGCCAGAGATGGAGGAACTAGCAGGTTCAAAGTAGTGTCTGTAAACGTTTGAACAGCTTGACAAGTGGCTCATTTAAAGATCAGTGAAGCCCCTTCCACACCAGAGACTGTGCTTGCTTAATATCAGAAGATTTTTTGGGTCCAGCAGATTTCATCAGATGGTACTGACCCACTGGACGTGCATCCCCCATCACCACAAGAAGCTGAACCACACTGAATGGATGCAGCAGAGCACAGAGCAGGTGCTGCTAGCACTGTAGCAGCATCTCTGTCCAGTTTTATGGCTTTCTCTTCCTTTCTTTCTCCTCAGCCCAGAGGAAGAGACACACACAGAATAACCATGAGCTGATGGTCAGAGCACTTTACATGGCAAGATGCCACTTTTGAATTAGAAGTGAGCTGAAATGCCCTGTGACTTTCAGAGCTCTGAGCTGCTGAGTTATACAGCACATATGTTCTGTGAGGCATTAGGGAGGGAGGCAGCAAAGGTATTTTGGGGATAACTCCTTTCCTGTTAAGAAGAGGGTTTGTCTCTGAAGCAGTGTCCTTGATGAGGCTGTTGTAGAGAGCTGGCTCTTCTCTCCAGACACTGTCAATTGCAGAATTTACCTTGTCCTGTTGCGCTGATGAAGGGGTAAGGTGGCACTTGTAGCTAAGGCAGAATTACRATTCTCCAATCATTCTCTGAGCACTTGTGCTTTGAATGGTTTATCACAAACTGCGTCTGTCTCCAGAGTCCTCATGCCAATGCTCTTGTCTTTTGTGAAGAGCCTTCYGCCCATGCACTTTCTCTCTGGCGTGATGAGCTGTTGGATTCTCTTGTATATCTTGGCAGARAATAGATTTTCCTATCTGCTTTAGGAAATAATTCTGAGTTGTGACTTCTACACTGGTATTCTGTTAGGGAGTTTAAAATGGGAGCAACTTCTGGTTTAAAGTAAAATAATTTTATAAGCAATTTATAGAATATTTTCCTCTCAGTTCCAAAGTAATTTGGAAGTCCAGAAAGGTTCCTGGCTTGAGTTTGGACCYAGGACCATAGACGTGATCAGAGAAGCGAGGGGTCAGTGACTGTCCATCTCTGCTCCAGACCCACCAAAGTGCTACTCAGGCACTTTCACAAGCGCTAGTCAGACACTGGGATTCCTGYAGTACTCCTGAAGACAAAGTATTATAAGGCCAGCCCCTCATGCCCTGGTGGCCACACTTTAAGTCRTTCTACTGTGTTTTAGGCAGGAGATCTTGTCTGGCAGGTGTGTATCTGCCTGTTGTCACTCCTGCACCTGGTACGCTGTGAGTCAACAGACATTACAGATGGGCTGTGGTTCTTTGAGCTCTATGAAGGAGGGAAGTCAGGTAGGGAAGGGAGATCCAAGCAGTCCCCTATGTATATGCACAACATATTGTTATATATTACATGYATATACATGTTACTAGACACTAGAGAGTCTGTATGGGTAAAAGACCTGAAGGTCTCAGTAGGACACTTCTGTTCCTGTTGACTTGAAGATCACAGGTACTGGTGAGGTCTGGTATCATTCCTCCCAGTGTTTGTACAACTTCCCAAGCTTTGTTCACTGTAAGAATGAATCCTCAGATCAATTTTCACTTGGCAATTTTGCAGATCCTTGATGAGTGGTTTGGGCGGACGGTCATCTGCTCCTGCGTGAAGCTCAGCTACGACCAYGCGCAGAGCATGATTGACAGCCCTGGGAAGGTGTTGTCACCTGAAGAGCTCCCCCCTGTCTCACCTCAGCACCCAATAGCTGAGATCCAGGAGGCTGTGCTGAACCTGCATCGAGTCGCGCAGCACCTGCGCAAGCAGCGCTTCACTGACGGTGCCCTGCACTTGGACCAGGTGAGTAAATCCAGCCCCTTCAGGGGCTCCCACTCCACCAGAGCAATTTCACCTTGTACTCCCTAAGAATTTCCTGGTCAATCTAAAAACTCAAATGGTAAAATCAAAGCTGGAATAGAAAGGCAGGTTTGAGTCCAGTGTCTTCTTAAGAGCGGTATCAAATTACGTACCAAAAGCACTAAGTAGGATGAAAGAAAAAAAATCCCTATTTTTTAAGGAGTAGTCCATCTTTCAGCATATTTCAAAATCCTAAAACCCTGTTGGACTGGGTAAGTAATTCATGCAGTGAAACAAATCATGACGGTGGTGTTCATTATCATGCAGTTCAGATATTAGCGCACATTTCGCTGGGAAAGGCTCATCCTCCACATTTCTTTCTGTGCTTGCAATATTCTTGTTTTCCACAGCTTTCATAGCAGTTCTCTGTGCTGGGAAAATGGCTAAATGTTATCTAAGCTAATACTTGTAAGTGTTGGGTGGTTTCAGGGGAAAAAATGCTAGTGGGGAGGTTTTCTGTCTGGGGTGATGTAAATAATCTTGTATCAGTAGTGGTATGTGTCATTTCTATTTTACAAGGAGATCCAGATATTTTAGGCTATCACAGCAAAAATACTTTTGCACATGATGTTCAACTGCTCTGATGTGACTTCTGATAGTTTTTCTTTAGGAGGTTCCAGTAATTTATAGAACCCAGTGGTCTTCCTGAACAGGAAAAAAATAATCTTTTAATATAAGGAAGCCTATTGTTTTGTTTTACAAAATGAGCGTGAGTCAACATAAGGATATTGCTGAGAAAGAAGCTATGGTGGTGTAAACAGGACTATTGTATGTAAGACATATGTTGTAACCCTTCCATTTTACTTGGCATTGTAGTGTTGTCTCCAGTTGCAGGAAAGTCTGATTTTAGAGAAATCATTGCAGAGCAACAGGAGCGAGAAGTGTCTGTAATCTGTGACCTTCCCTGACAGAGCACATGACTTATTCTGGTGAAGCTGCTGTGAAGAGGAGGCGATGTGCTTTCCCCCATGTCTAAGATGGACAGAATGACAAATTTGTATCTTGAGTTTCAGTAGAGGAGTTTTTACTTTGGGATAAATCTTCTGGTGTAGGCAGTGTGGTGTCTGAGGCTATCTTGCCTACATCTGTTGTAGGAGGTCTTGGAGAACTGGTTCAGCACACGTAAGTGATCCTGGAGCAAGGACATTTGCTTAAGGTTCCTCCTTGCTCAAAGGAAACAGTAATTTAAAAAATTATATTAAAATAATTTTCGGAAATCCGACAYCCACTTTGAAGTTTTCTTAAACCTCTTTCAGAACAGAGACTTTTCTCTTTGAGGTTTAGCGTACAATGGCTAATAAGCTGTGCCTTTGTTCCCAAACATACTCTGAATGCTAGAGAAATAAAAAACCCAGCCTTTGCATGGGATGAGTTAGCTGGGAAGCCTTGGAGGTGTCTGGGTTGGAAAAACAGTCCACAGTGACTGGGAGCTGTGRCTCAGAAAGGTTACCAGCTGCCTTCCACAAGTCACTGTTACAGTGTAGTGCTGAGTGCTCACTGTGTGTCCCTGAGTTGAGTTACCTGTTATCAACCTAACCTCAGGAGAAATATGTTTTAAACCAGCTGTGACATTTTCAATGGAAGGATTTGGCCAGGGAAGCATCCTGTTCCAGTGATACCCTATAAAAGATTAGCTGTGTTTTGTTTTGCTCTGTGCTGCTGCAGAGGAGCCATTAAAGAGAACATATTGAAGCATCATCTGTGAGATTGGGATTAAAAGCCACAGCTCAGGGCACCAGAGATGGCTGATTCCTGCTCAGCCTAGTTCCAAACCATCATGATAAACTGAGTTATGTCTCACAAGTGGCACTTTACACTGTGCAGAATCTCTCTCGCCTGGCAAGAATGTCAAAGTAATGGCCTTTGAGAAGGAAGCATATTTTAAATCAAGGGACACTTTCACCACACTTACTCCAGTCAAGTACTGCCCTGATAGCTTTATTTTGATAAACTACACCCTCCCCAGCCCATGGATAAAGTGGTTGCTGCAAGGCCTGAGTATGAACAGTGTGTGAGGGACAGGTTTATGGACACGGGCAGTGGCATACTGCTGGACAAAGCAATCTGCGTCTTTTAACAGAAGGGGACAAGTCCCTCTGCTTTTGCTTCCCCAATTCCCTGAGTTCCCATGGGCACAGCTGTGTGCCGTGTCCCATTTCCAGCCCCAAGAGAGCAAGCAAGGGTGGGCCCGAATGGGAAACACACCTTTCTAATCACTGGACCTCTCACTGATTTCCTGTTGAGTAATGTAAATCCTGAACAATGGAAGACAAACTCCAGCAGGAAGCTTGGGGCAATGAATTATCGGATTCCAAATAAATATGTGAGTGAAGGAAATGATCATCCCACCGTTTTAAGGGAGGGGGTGGCTGGGCATGGATGACTCCTGTGCTTTTTTTTGCAAGGGATATGAGCTCTCTTCCTATACATTGCGTTATGTTTGAGAATTCTACCAGGGATAACTCCTGATAGAACAGTGATGACTTTTTTTGCTTACTTCCACCCTGCCAGTTTTCAGTGGGAGGTGCTCCTTTGCTTCCTGTTGCTGTTACAAAAATCGTGGGGGAAAGAATCTCCCATCCTCTGCCACTGGTTGTGGTGGGCCTTGGGCTGCTGCTCTCCCTGTCTGCCTCAGTTTTCTCTTTGTAATGATACTGATCTCTCCCATAGTATCTATATAATTTAGGATTTATTCCCCAAAACTAAAAACATCTCTCAGATGAAGCCATTTATGGGCATATCTTTATAACAGCAGAAATACTGTTTGGCCAGAGAACTCCTTGGACCTGACACAGGATGGCTTCAATAGGATGCAGCAGTGTCAGGATGGCCCTGCTCTGGTGAGGAGAATGTTTCCTGTTTGAATGTCATTGCTTAATTTTTATGACCTAATGTGAGAGTGGCATCTGCTTGCCCATAGTTTTATCTTTTAGCAGCARTTTTAGAAGCAGGAATCTCCGTAGCTCAATGGATGAAGAATATACATATATATATGTATATATTTTAATAACTTAGGGATTAAATTTCTGGGTCACACAGAAGACCTTGAGACATTACAGAGGTAGCACACAGTCTGGAAAGCTTAGGATTTGTGGATTCAGTGTCAGTATATATGTGTCTCTTTGAGACTGTGATTTGCAATTCCTGCTTCAGTTTGATCCTGGCCGTGGCAACCTACATACCTGCGACCCCCTCTTTCCCCCCATGCCTTTCCTTTCATGCCTCTGCAGAGGTCTGGGAATCCTGCTGGCATTGCAGGGAATCCTGCTGCGTTGGACCTTGGGTCTGAGGACCTTGTTTGCAACCAGAGCCACACATCTGTGGGATCCAGCTGTCCCCATAGGCCCCTTCTGGGGCTTTTTCCCTAGAATATGGTTTCCTGTGCTGCCTGCCAGGTTCCTAGCTCCAAAAAGCAGCTGAGCTGAGTTTTAAAGGTTTAAAGACTTTGCACCTTCAGAGGCTAAGGAGCTTATGAAACTTTGTCCACACAGACAGAGATTAATGTATTTCTTTTCCTTCTCATTCAGAGCTGCAGCTTTTAGATGTAAAGGCAATAAGCCTTGTATGTGACTTCAAGAAAAAATGTTCAGATATTTACAATATTGTCTTCCCCCCCCCCATACCTCCTTCTGCACAGGACCATGAAATGCCACTCCTGTGCTGTCCTCCAACAGCTCCTGGTGCACCCACTCTAAAAATTGGAGCAGGGATCTGACCTGGTTTAAAAAGCAAAGTGAGCACAACCCACAGCTTTCCTTTTTTTTCCTGGCCAGGTTGCTTTGAAGCTGGATCACTTCCCCARCCCACAGCTTTTAGAAACACTAGCCAGAGAATCAGATAGAAACTTGCTTTCAACAAAAACCATCAAGTTTGCAGAAAAGCTCCTTAGCTCCAGCCTGCCTAGAGGAGACGTGCTGATAAATGGTTCTCTTTTTGGCCTCAGCAGTTTATAAATGAATCACGAGGACAGATGCCTACGGGAAGACAGGTTAAAAAGGATTTCTGCGCGTATTTAAAATGAGAATACCCTGGGATGCTGATCTGTCTCTATGACAACTGTCTGGGATCTGAGTGGTGCCTTTTGTTGTGCTGCTGATTCTACCTTTGCCAGCACACTTATACCTGGGTGCTCAAAACATCAGCATTGACCAAAGTTCCTTATGAGAAAAACCCAAAGTGCATTTGCATTGTACCGGTTAATGGTACTGAATCGTTTACTAAAATAGCTTCTCTCCTTGTTTTCTGCAAAACAAACATTCAGCTTTGCAGGTACKTGTGAAAAGGGAAGAAGAAAAGGACAAAAATGACAAAAATGAGAATGCTACACAAATTTAAGGGTTGAATTGGTAGTGAAATGGTCTCACTTCTACTTGCTCCCAGCCTGTGTACTGTGCCACTGTCCTGTCATCTGAGCAAGGGCTGGTGTTCCCTGGGGGTCTGTACTGTTTGGAATAACTTAGAGGTAGTAAAAATTGTATTGTTGTAGCTCTGTAGCACACAGGGGACCTTACCGCTGGTCCAGTGTCTTGGCTGCTGGGAATAAGGAAATCAGTGATCTTTGAGAATAGCTTTTTTTATTTAAGGCTGGTGGTACTCCAAAAGTARTAGAGCCTCAGAAAACTCATTGAAACAAGCACAAAGATCCCAAACACCAGGATGTGTGCAGAAATGCCAGCTCCAAACCACCCAGGTATATGACACATGGGATGTAGTAACCAGCTCTGTACGGTTTTTGAAGMTCTCAGAGCCGAGTCTGCCTGCTTGATGCAAACAGCTTTGAGAAGTTGACTCAAGCCATTCACACATGGAAAACGAGGAGGAGGAAGGATACTGCATGTGCAGGATGTGACACTGTATGTTGGGAAATTTCATTTTTGGTCATGGCTAATGGGATAGGACAGAAACACGTATTTTTAGACAGTTGTTCCTGCTAATGCTGTTTAATTGGAAATCACAAGAACCACAAATTAGTTACTCTCATTATTAACATTTTCCAATATGAGCAGCTGCTGGAAATAATTGTGGGAAATTGTTTTGTCGTATTTCCTGCCTCATATCTGTATAGTAAGCATTCAGGCCTTTTATTCTTGCTATGCAAAAGTAATAAATATTTCTACCCTAGTTAAACAGTTATTGTGTGCAAAATACAGTTAATTAGTATATGAATGGAAGACTTTGGGTTGGAAGAACTGTTTAGGTGGGACAGCAAAGGGCTATAGTGTTGCATACACCTCAGTCTGAGGTGTTTCCCCTTATAGCATGATCTGAATTTATATCTTTTAAAATGCTCTTGGGGCAGAAAGGTCATCCTGGCTTGAGTACTTCCTGGAGTGATGCTTAGGTTTTCTGTCCATGGCTGCTGTATGTGCTACCCCTGCATACTGAGTGCATCGACCTTTTAGGGGAGGAGTAAATGGCTTTGCTCCAGACCCTGTCTGGAGCATCTCTTGGCCAGTCTCAAAGTCATGGTGCTCGTTGCCTGGGATGTGACGTCGGTACCAAATTCATCTCAGATTTGGTTCCATCGGGGTAGGTTGAGGTGTGTACCTGCTTTGGCACTTGACTTTGGCCCAAGAGAAAATCCAAAAGTCCCGTTTATAAAAGCCTGAAAACTGCTATGATACCTCCCTAAAGAGGCTATTATAGCAACAGTGCATGAACACAGCAGCAGAGGCAGGGTGGGCTGTATGTACGAGGCTGTGAGATAAATGGAAACTCAGACTGACAAGGAGCTTTCACTATTCACTTCCTATCACAATTCCACCATTGTCTGCTCCTTCTCTTTGATGTCTGGTTAAAGAGACATCACTGAAACCCAGAATGGGGCCAGCAGTTGCTATATGATCATTATGGACAGTTGCTTGTGCTGTRTGATACATAAGGCAGCTGGGGGAATGTTGGACGTACTTGGAGATTAATTTCCTTTGGGGRTTTTATGTCTTTTGCATAGCCCCAGATAATACGTCAAAACAAGCATCTGAGGCTGCAGCTTCCTACTAGGGAATGCTGCTCTTCTGTGCAGGAGTACCTGAAATGTGTGTGCAAAGGTGTGTCAGCAAAGTAAGGAGGATTTTCAGCGTGTCTTTCCTGCAACGCCACAGAGGAACCTGGTGCTTGGCAGGAAAATATGAGGTGTCACCATTGTGGTCAGGAGCAGCCATAGCTCAGGTTGGGAAGTTTGTGCACACACCAAGGATCCACACAGGATGGAAGCGTTGTGGGCTCGTGTTATGGAGGGGATGTGTGTTGGCTGAGCATCTCTGCTTGCATGGAGATGTTTGCTTTGCCAGGAGGTTTTAAAATGTTTTGATTAAATTACGATTTTGAGTGGAAAGCTCTCTGAATCTAGTCTTTTGCCCTGGGATTTTAATGAAGTCTTCCCAGGGGTGTGAGTAGGATTGATGTCCTCGCACATGTCCCGCCGTTCCCTGATCGTTCGTTTAGAGCTGAGCAGCTGTGTCCCAGCAGGAGCAGGTGGTGAAGTGGTCGAGCTGGCTCCGGCAGGAGGGGAGAGTCGGATGCTGGAGCACAGGGCTCGGCTGTGGAGCATCGTGCTGGGAGCCACTGCAGCCAGATGTCTGGGCAAACACAGCCAGGAAGGAGCTCCCCACACAGTGGTGCTCTGGCATTAATTTACCATCAGTAATGCAAGAGTGGGTTATGACTTTATTCTTCCTGGAGTAAGTTCCAGCCACTAGCTCAGATATTCAAGTCCTCTGGTGATGTACAAGTGGTTTTCTTCTAAACAAACACAGCTTAACCCTTGAGTTTTGTTAAATCTTTTGTTAGATCTGCAAGCTGAGAAACTTCTCTGTAAAAAACAGGTCTTATGCTTTAATTTTGAGATCCTGCTTGATGCAGCAACACTGTCGGTTGTTCTTTCACCTGCTAGCCTCAGAGGGGAGGCCACCTCCATCCTTCCAGATGATGGGAATGGTATGAAGAGGTGAAGCAGTTACCTGAGCTCACACAGAGTGTCGGTGGCAGAGCTGGCAGGACTGCTTTTATCTGATTCCCAGGCCAAATCCGGCACCTTGGGCCAACATTGTCTTCATCTCACATTTATTACTGACAGCTATGGAATAAGAACTGGTGCTTTTTCATTTCTGCTGTGTATTGCTGGCCTAGTTAAGGACAGGTTTTTGAATCCTGGTTCCCCGTCAGATGCATCTCACAATTCAGAGCAGAGGAACAAAGAGGGCTGAACTGTGGCCAGCACGTCTCTGCAGTGCAGAAGCAATCAGTGTGTTTCACAAGTAGCCTCTCTCCCCAGTCTTCCCAGTTCTTGGGCTTTGCCTATGTGTGCCAGGACCAAGCCAGTGGGCTGCTATCCCATGGAAGTCTCTCTTGCTTGCATGGGACAGAGTTGCAGTGGGTTGTACATCATTAGACCTTCCAAATTTCTTGGGTTTTTTCTATTGATTGAGTCCAGTTGGTGATCAGCCATTG
This sequence comes from Amblyornis subalaris, assembly GCA_018881555.1. Classification (NCBI taxonomy): domain Eukaryota; kingdom Metazoa; phylum Chordata; class Aves; order Passeriformes; family Ptilonorhynchidae; genus Amblyornis; species Amblyornis subalaris. The sequence continues at coordinate 9,267,129 of JACAXG010000014.1, read as the reverse complement.
TAGAGCTGGGTGTGAGCTGGCAGTGATCACATGCTGACCTGCAAGCGAGGTTGAAGGTTTGCAAGTATTCCAAATTCACACATGAAGTACACATCTCTTGATTTCAGCTGCACATAGATGGGTCTTGCCCTGGCTGGTGTGATAGATAGCCTGGTGTCACCTGCTCATGCGCACCTCAGACAGTGCCAAATAGCATCTCTAGGGAAAAGAGAGGGCGTCTATAGCAGGTGTTGGCTTAGTGTGGTGGAATGTGTCCCAAACGTGACGCTGATAGCTCAGGTGAACAGAGGATTCAGTGCTTGATCCAGCTGAGCAAGCTGCTCACTGGTGTTTTTGAGGTTGGTCGGGAGAGTAGTGGCTTCTGCTGGCTATACTGAAAAAGGTTCAGGATGAAAAAACTGGTTCTTAATGAAGTAGAAACAAACTGGTTCTTCAGTTACTTCAGACAGTAAGACAGATAAAACCCAGGAAAACRCGTGGTTGTGTAGAGGTGCATGTGGGGTGAGTGCTGGGAAGAAATTCTTCTGTTTTCTGCTGAGGAAATAGTCCTTGCTCTGAGAGTCTTGCCCTCCGGTTGATGGTGTTTTTCTTCCCTGGTGATGAACAGACGTCATCAGAAAGTCTCTTGTTGTTCCAGATTCTGTTTATCGCGTATTTGAACAAAGACTTGACAAGGGCTTTTTTTCAGGTATTAATTATAGTTGACTGCAGGGCTAATCCATCATCCTCTTTAGATGGAGTCACTGGGTGTTGACTGATGTCACTGCAAATGTGATCAGTCTGCCATAGGTGAAGATGTAGCAGCTCTTTGTCAGAGCCATTTCGGTTTCACCCAACAGTATATGGAAGAAAGGCTGATTGTATAATGACAAAAGACAACGTTTGGAAGGAGATGAAAGATTCAGACATTACAGTTCTGTGATTTTTTATTTCAATTCCAAAGTGAGAAGGGAAATAATTCACGGCCATAACTCATTTTATCAGGTGTTTCTGGGCATGATCACTCCTTGTGATCTTTCGTCTTGCATAGCATACGGATGCTGAAGTACAAAGAAGCTCAGAAAGCACCTGTGGTTTTCACAGCCCTCTGAAATGAGAGTACAGGAGCCTTAGCCAAGATCCCAGCAGCTGAGCTGAGGACAGAGCTGATCTTGCCCCATCAGTGCCTGCTGAAGTCTACTTTCAGGTTTATCTTTAAACATTCCAAGTCTGAGCTCACATCTTCTGAAATTATATACCCTGCTAAAATTTGCAGTGATTCATTTGGAGTACATTTTGTTGAGCAACCTCTTGGGTTTGTTTTGGAAGCAAGTGGCTTCAAATCCATCTTTAGTAGCCTGGATCATTTATCTTGCCCTTTTCTGCATYTTCGTGTGGTAACAGGGAAGTTGTTTAAGCAAACACACATAATTCGGAGTATGGATTTCCCCTGGATACAGAATTGCGTAAAATGGGAGCATGAAGCATGACATCTCAGATAAGGTTRTTGGTCCATGTTGCACTTGTTTCTGAGATTTGTCCATAGCTGGGATTTGAGAAAGACCTCCCTGAGTGTGCTCCTTCTTTGTGCAGCGCTGTGTTCACTTGTGGGAGGCGCTGATTCCCTGTTGCTTCCTGCTTCCGTCTTGGGGCGCAAACACCCGTCTCTCCCGAAAGATGTGTTTTTGCAAGTTGTTGCATTGTCAACACCTTAAACCTGCCAGCACTACTAAGCTCTGCCCTCTGAAGGAAGCACATTTCCATTTTGGATCTCAACTGATAGCAGATATCTTGCATTTGTGCTGATTAGTTACCAGCCAAGCTGGCCACAGTCCATTGCCCATTCATGGTGGGCTGCCATTAATTGATGGTCACTTGAAAATGATGTGAGAGGCAGTGAGAAAGTAGCCTCAAGACTTTGTTAGATTAGAGTGGCATGAGGGACTTGAGACATCTGGAAGAAACCAGCCATGCAAAATCACTGTGAAGGGGGTTTTGTGGGTAATTCCTTTAACTGGGCTTGAAAAACTTGTTTCTGTCACARAAGTACAAACTAGCCAAGCAGTCACTGTTGCTTGGCTTTTTGTACAAAACCAGCTTAGGCTGAATATGACAAAATCTAATTTGTGCCTTCCTTGACAGTTGAAGTAAACTCACCCTATCATGGGTTTGATCCATGTGATCCTGCAGAGCTGTAGCTTATTGGGTGTCTCATGGCAGTGCTGAGAAATTCACAGTCCCATGAGTCCACAGGAGGTTTTACATTAACTTTGGGGTTGCRGTTTCACCTCAATTTCAAGGTCTCTGTTTTAATCTCAATACTTTCCTTGTTTTTCTGAGGAAAAAGCCCCTTGATCCACTTAGCACTTTACTTCTGATTAGCATGTTAGAGTAGAACCTGACCCACAATACTAGGAAATAAAATGCTTAAATAGCTAAAATGAGATTTGAAAAAATGCAATTTACTAAATGATTTCTTGGTCATTGATGTGTTTAGCAGGTATAGAAGACAGAATGAACTAAAACAGGCTTTGGCATTTCAGAAAGTGAGTCATTTTTTCTGTTGCATCATGTATAAACTTTTCCCTTCTCGTGTATGTATGGTTGAAATTACTTTGAGGTTTTGAATTCTCACTTCAACTCTCTGTTTTTTATTATTTTCAAACATTACTGAAAGTGATGGTTGATAGTCTTCAATGCTGTGCTCACATAGCTTTGCTGTTTAGGTTGTTTTTTTTTAAAATAAGACCATGGGCAACATATAGGTGGTTAAATGAGCTGGGGAGTTATTGGTTTCTTGTGTTTAGGTAGGAGTAAGAGGTAGGTGTATTCATGGATCCATAAYATTGTGCCTGGGGGAGCTGCTGACAAATATCCTTTAGCCAGGGGACCAACCCTGAAATCCTTTTGCAGTATGGACATCTCTTTTCAAATTCTCAAGCATTTATACAGGWTCCTTGAAATCAGTTTAAAGACCATGACCATGGTGCTGTTGCAACCAGCTGAGATAGCAAACAGGTGTGTTTTTCTTTAAAAAAGTACAAACCAGTATTAAACTCTCTGAGGTTCTCCATGCTGGAGGAATGCTATTGCTCAGAATCCCAGGAGTTTTAAGATAAAGACTACAGCAGACAGTGAGCACTGGGAGATGGCAGGTAGAAATATGTTATCTAAATGGAGTTTCCATAGAAGCCAGTTGGTCTCCACATGCCAGGACCAACAAGATGCTGTACATTCTTCTTGGGATGAAGAAATTCAACAGACAGAGGTGTGTCAAACCTGCCTTGTGTGCCCACTTTGTAGGGGGAAATGGATACTGCTGAGGGGTGAACTCAATGACCTTTCTTCTGAGTTCACAGCTACTGCCCTGAACTGAGCACTGCAGGGGACACAGGACTTGCCCTAACCCCAAGCAGTTGGGTGAAGTAACATCGCTTGGATGTCATCCCTTCAGGAAAATTGTCTGTAGCTTGCTTTGAACCCAGCACCAAGGATCAGTGGTTTTGCTACGAGTAATCTTTGTCTTAGTGGTAGCACAGCCATGGGTACAAAGCACAATTCAGAGGAGGAAGACTCCCTGAAAAGAGCTTGAACAGCCAAGAAATGGATGCCACCACAGGCTTTTCTCCCAACCCTCATAAATTTTCATTGTGAAAGAGTTGTATTTGGGGAAGGGTTTTTTGTTTGTCTAGAGSTGAAAAAAACCCCAAACCTTCTTTCATGGAGCTACTGCCCCAAATGTTTTTAGAACCTAGTGTGCAGCTGCACGGTCTGCCTTGTCTCATTAGAAACTGGCTTGATCTTCAGTCTCAGCAGATTCCATGAGAGTCTAAGAGATCTGTTAGAAGGATCTAAGGTGACTCTGTGGTATGAGAGGGCAGGAATCTCACGGCTTATTGAAKGTCAGCTGTGACAGTGCAGTGACTGGGGTGTGCTGTGTCAAGGCTTGAGCTGCAGTTACGACATGCTGGAAATGTGAAACTGAAAAGGGCTTTAGGAGATGATCCTTTCCTTTTCCTGGCAGCAGCAGGAGCTCAGCTGGTAGCAATCCTGTGCCGTGTTTGTTGCTGCTTTGTCACTGAGCCCTTGTAGCTGCTGGGACCTGTGTAGCCAGAGCGAGTTCCTCCTGGGTTCCTCTTGGAAAGTCTCCATGACTTTCACCTCCCAGCCATGCAGATACAAAGTGTGTGAAAGAAGTTGCCGTTGGGCCTGTCCCTCACGTGTCCCATGTTAGTCATTGCCTGGAATCTGAAATGCTGAAAGCCTGCAGAAACCTTGCAGGAAACTCAGCTGAGTATGCCAAGGTCCTCTGGGGTAGAGTTCAGCAATCTGAAGGGCTCACCTGATTACAGCAAGGTCGTCATGCAGAGTGACTCACACGAGATTATCTTTGATGTCATGGAGTGTTTCTTCCCACTACAGTTGACAGGACAGTTGGTCAGAGCATGGTGCTAATAATGCCAAGGTTGTGGGTTTGATCCCTCTGTGGGCCATTCGRTTAAGAGTTGGACTCTATGATCCTTGTGGGTCCCTTCCAACTCAGAATATTCTGTGATTCTGTGACAACCTGCTGGCTGCAGTTGTGACATGGTTACACTTGCTGGGGCTGCAGAGCAGTGCCGGGGTGTGAGACGCCCTCTTGTGCAGTGTGGGCAGCACAGCTGGGTGCTCCCATGGCTGGTGGCATCTCCGTGGGCCAGTGGCACAGCTGAGCCCACCAGTGTGGGCAAAGCCTACCAAGGACCTTTGCTCTTCAGTTTTAAGTGGGGATTTCAGCCTCAGGTTGGGTTTATGGAAAGCAGCGTCAGGTTTGGTTTACAGAAGAAAAAAAAATAGTCTTTTCAAAAAGCAATTTGTTTCTGCTTTCTGTGAGCAAGGCTTCCAAACGGACTCGGTCAGTTCTGCAGTACGATCAACAGCACTGGAAAAAAATACCAAGTGAAGTAACACAGTGGCTGTGGTAAACATGAACTGGGGCCTTGGAAGTAGCTAAAGGCATACCACAAAAGAGTCTCCTTTCACCCACCRTGGACTGTGCCAGCAGCAAGCACTGCCAGCGCTGGCGTCTAGCAGAGGAAAGCATCATTTGGCTCCCTTTTGGATTTCATTACTCTTCCTGCACTCCCTCCTGCTCACAGCAAAAGCCTTTCCAGTTGTAAAGAAGTGAATTAAGTGCCTTCGTGTCAGTGATGGATGAGGCGCTTTCTCCCCCTTCAAAGAGGGGAGCCGTGCTGGTGAATGCGGGACGGCAGAGTTGAAAAGTCCAAGCGGAACAGGAGAGCCYGTGTGGTGACCCAGCTGTCAGGCAGGACACCCTGGGGACAGCTCCCGCYGGTGCCCTGTGAGTGGGGAACAAAAACCGTTCTCGGCACGCTCGCCCGGCCTCAAGGCTCTTTTTTTTCGTGTGTCCTGCTTTCAATGGACTTGGGCACATCCCTGAGCACACAGCAGCCGTTTGTGCGGGTTCAGGGAGCCTCAAAGGCTTTCTCAGGGTGCTCCTCCAGGCTGCACAAAGCAGGGTTACCACGCTGGTACTTGGGAGATCTCCTTTCAGGCGTCCATAGCTAATCATATTAAAGGTGACCTCGTGGGCAGTGCTTTCCATTGTTGCCATATGTTTTGTCCAGTGCTTGAGTGATGTTGTGCATTGGAATGTATTCATGCGTCGCCTAATTTAATCACCAGGCTTAATCCCCTCTCCTGTTCTACACCCTTAGAATTTACTGGCTCCTTTCTAGCCTCCCATGCATTGTCTGGGTCTCCTTCACAAGCTAATACTGATGCCTGGAGATATTTTTATTTATTTATTTACTTTCAGAATGTATTTTAAAAATATAATCTCAACCACAAGCTCAGCAACCTCTCCAAAGGGAGAGCAAGCACAGTGGATGCTCTAGCAGGCAGATCCTTCTTCTCTGTGATCTTTTCCTTCCAACTTTTCCATAGAGAAATTAGGGATTAGGCTGATGGGTTTAAAAAAAAATAAAACAAAATACTACGAATGGAAAAATGACTGAGAAAGTGGTGTGTCTCCTTTTAATATTGTTGGAATAAATAACTAATTTTAAGAACTTGWCTGTCTCTGTAAAATATAGTGTTGGTTTCTGCCTTTAAAACTTACCGCTTTGGTATGGACAATTCCCATTCCAGAGCTGACTGGACAAAATTAACCCAACAAAGCCCCAAGTCTATCAAGCTGGGAAACTGGAAAACCTGATTTATGCAAGACTACTGCAAAAGCCAGAGAGCTCTGCAAGAGCTGCTSTGGTCCACAGCAGATAGGCATTTCTAGGGACCAGGGCTTTACAGAATATCTTTTAAGAATTATTTCTAAAGATTTTGGTAAGATTTCCCTGCTGCAGCCGATGCTGCCTTGTGGGTGGGGTATGTTAAAAATGGGAATTTGGGATTAGTTGTGTTGTGACTTGCTGTAGGAGTGAATGGGATCAGTCCTGGCAAGGGAAGGCTGTGATGAGATTTTGGAATGAAATGGTCAGGTTGCTAGTATGCTGAACTCCCMGGGGCAGGAAACCTTACACTTGCTGAAGCAGATTGTTAAATAAACAACCTCATGCTTTGGTTGTTCATCTCTTAGATTCTCTCCTTCACATGCAGCATGCTGATGTCCACARCTCTAAACAGTTGAATACATCCTGGATGTCTTTGAAACCTTAAATGTAGGTTGTACCTGGGTTACAGCTTTGAGTTTCCCTCTGTGTGTGTGTGCACATGCACACACAAGATCCCTGTAGCCGAGTTCTCATACATGAGCTCACTGAGCTTCTCTGACTGTGTGCTGTGTTTTGGGTTTGATAGGAGGAAGGAGGGATGATGCAAAAGATTGCAGATTTGGGGCTGGTGTTAAAAATAGTTTTAAAATATTATGTATCTTCATTTAGAAGAAATGCAATACTGCTTGGAAACCACAGCTACTGAACATAAACCGTGTCGAGCCCCTTACATATGTTAAAAACAGTGCAGAACAGAGGGTTGTAACAGCCTGCTGTGCATTAATGCTGGAAGAAGATCCGTGATCCTACCCCCCACACTCCAACTCAGGGATYGACAGCAGCATCATAGGCTCTGACATCAATTTGGCCCTACAAAAATGCTATAGAGTTTACACACCTTTTCAATGTGAACCTTGCCAGAGCCCTTTCTGAAGTGCCTACACACAGAAATTGCTTCTCTGCTGAAGTGCAGCCRTGTTGGAGCCAGAGGAGGACGGCTGGCCCTGGGTTAGCTGGAGGGCAGAGTGCCCATCCCACTGCCAGCGGGCTCTAGGCTCACTGGGACAAGTCTCCTGGCCCCTGTCCACTCCTGCTTCCTTCTTTTCCTGTGACAGAGGAGCCATGAGGTCCCTAGGAAAGTGTGAGCAGGAGCAGGTTGCTGCCAGAAGAATTCAGCCATGCCACAGCCAGCCCCTTCCCAGGGGAGCCCAGCAGTTGTCCTAACAGCAGCAGCCCTTGCTTTCCCTAGGAATGGGCAGGGCTATCCTTGGAAAGCTTTGGATCTCCTGCTCGTTCACTGAGCAACTGTGCTTCAACATGCCATGGGGTTTTGGTGAAGTCAGGGAAAGGAGGTCATGGCAGACAGCCCACCTGTGCCCGGGGAGGACGGAGGCAGCACTGCTGTGGTGGGATGTGGAGTGGTGTTTTATGGCATGCRGCATTCAGAGAAGGTGCTCTGCAGCAGGTGGTGGTCTGAGTGTGTATGGCAGGAGGTGTCTTCCCATCCCTGTGCTGCTGACAGTGTCGGGGGAAAAGGTTTGGCCAAGGACATGGTGCAGCTGCCTGCAGTCCTGGCTGGTTGTAACATACTGCAAGAAGGTCCAGATTGTCCCCAGMGACTGAGCAAAGCTCGAGTCAGCAGTGCTAGGCCTGGACTTTGGGACTGCTGGGTATTTCACAGCAGCACCCCGAGGGATGGGGAAGAATGGTGTGTCTGTCAAACTGAGGTCAGTGTGRTGTGATTGGGGTATTCTGCTCTTCATAGTCTCAGTTTAATGGCTTGCAGATATGACTAAACCTAGAAATACTGTTGTGATCTCTCTTGTTACCTGGCAGAGCTCTTATCATGTCGGCACAGGGGCTGTTCATATTTTAATGGGTTTATCTCTTGTATGGATGGTATTACAAGCTTTCATCTGTCTTCCAGTGTGACTCTACGGAAATCCCTCCAGGCATGAGGCAGTACCTGGGCGCTGAGTTAATCTGTGCTCCTGGATTCTCACAGCTCCATTAGTGGCTTAGCARGGGAAGCAGTTTGCATTAACAAACTTAAGAAAATAGGATTTGCTGTGTTTGATCTGCCCTCGGTTCCTTGTATCCTCCCGATAGCAATGACAAAGACAGGGCACATTACGGGAAGGCACAAAATAGTCATAGAGAAGACACAAAATAGGCTGATTTGTAAAATGTGTATCAGCATCCTCCAGGGCTCGTGGGGTGAGGGAAAATTTTGTTATAGTCATGTGCAGTAAAAGACACCAGATCTTTTTTCCTGCTGCCACATCCCCAGACACATCTGCACCCACAGCTCTTACCTTGCCTTTCCCTGTGACTTGAGCCATTTGAAGACAGCACAGTGTCACATCCTCCTCCACTGCTATGGGTGGCTGGGGCAGCTCTCAGAGACTATGTGGTGCTTTGGGAAGGGCTGTTTGTCCCACTGATTTTCATCCAATGAACATTTACTGTTGGTGTTCTTGATCTGTTTTCCATTAAAGAAACTGCCTGTGAGGCACCATCACATTTCCCTGGTGGTGCTGTGTTCCTTAGCAGAGCTGTGCATCCATTAGGGGCTGAATCTGGTCTCTCTTTGGGAGCTGCTGACTTCTACAGTGCTGTTCTCTACTGACCATGGGCTCTCACAAAATAGCAGAGCCAAGCATGAAGTTCAACCTCAGGCTGCTTAAACCCGGGGTCAGTAAGATAAGACCTGTTTTCAGGCATGACTGTCAGGTATCTGAAATAGTAACAGTTGGGAATAATGACCTGTTACCTGTAGAACCCTCTAATAACAACATACCAAGCAGTGAGTTTAGAGAGGGTTTCTACTTGGTTGTGCCACTTTTCATCTAAAACAAATGTGGAACGCACCAGTTGCTTTTCTTTCAAGCTCTCACATACCATTTTGGGACAGAAATGCCTCAGGGATCCCTTCCTGATCAGGATTTGGTTTTCTCTGTCAGATCAAGATGGCATATATATGGACTCGCATACTGCCCAAACTATGACAAAGCTGATCTTGGTCCCACAGACCCCTCAGGTCCTGGCTATGACTGACCAGTGGGCTACAGGTGCCGTGGTTGCACAGAAATGCCCTTTCTTCGGCTGCTGGCACTGGTCAGCTTATATGTCAGCTGTACCCCTGAAGTTCCTCTCCTTGTTAATGGTGAGAAATATTTCCTTTCTTTTGTGGTTACTTTAACTCACTTGGTTGGTCTATTTGCTTCAGGATTTTCCGAGCAGTGGATGTATTTGCTGCTCTGCCAGCCCCTGGCGGATGAGCCAGGAATTCTGAGGCCCAGGGTCTGTCTCAGTCCTGGGTGTCAGTGAGTGCTGCTGGTGTCATTCTCTCCTTCTCTGGGCTCTGCAGGTGCCCGTGGGCTTTGGAATTGTAGTGTCAGCGGCTCCATTTCCCATCTTTCTTCTCCTGCAGCAGACCCTGGTCCTGCCTGTTCCTGTTCACAGCAGTTACAGGTMCCTGTGCTGCTCTCTGGCCTCTGGCTGTTGGCCTCTGATCTCTCCTAGGGAATTGTAACCCTCTGATAAGGTACATGATGTCCAAGTGCTGCCCTCCAGCCATCAACTTCTTCATGGACAGGGAAATTTCGCTTGTCATCAACTCTTAATTGCTTTGAAAAGGGTCCGTTCTACCTCCCCAGTAGTCTCTGAGATTGTTTCAAATTCCTGATTGCTATCTAGCTTCTTACTAGAGTCTTGGTCATCCTCCTTTCCCAAATTCCTGTTTTCTCAAGTGAATTTCCATATCTCTCAAGTGAAGAAGAAACCGTTGGGTCAGAGCAGGAGGAAACTACTCCCCTGTTAACTGTCCTGCTAAGCCTGTAGTCATCATCAGGCCTCAAAATGGAAGAATTTTCTGCAGCCCAAAATCTCTTGTCTCTGTTGAGGCTGGCAAAGCCCGGTTTGTGAGGGCTTTGTTACTGCACAAGGTGAAATCAGTGAAACTGTGTTTTGTGAGAGCATGGATGGGGCTGGAAGACAGGCAAGAGCTGGGAGTGCTTTAAAGAGAGGCTGGGAGACAGGCTCTGAGTAACAGAAAATGAAACATCCAAGCAGTGAAACTTGGCATGTGTCTTGTTAGTGTCACAGTTTTTTATGTGGCATTTCCTAGGGATGTTTTGCTTCTATTTTCAAGTTGCTGTATGTGTAGAAAATACTTTTAACTTCATTGACAGTTCCCTAGTGGTCTAGGGCATGCRGTGCAGTGTCACAATTTGTTAGCTTCTGAAGAAGGTATTTTTAATCCACAAATTTAAACTCTTTGCAATTGTATAATCTGTATTTTAGTTCTGTGGTTTCCTAATCATGCATCTAGAGAATGAGCTCATCCAGTTTGTAAAATGAACGGAAGTATTCAGCTCTTCTTTCTAAATAAATCTGGATCCATTTCTTTGTGGCTTGCGTCCGAAACCTCCAATGCAGGCAAGTGTGAATGTTTAAAAATATACTCATTTGCAGTTTATATTTTTGCCAAGTGGTGAAAGTTGTCTTGTGCCCTGTCTTTCCAGAAGGGCTCTTCAGCCTTGACTTGCAGCTGTGAAATAAAAGCCAAAGGTGTGACGCCAGCTTGCCATTTTGGTGGCAGCATCTGTCTGTCTTTGCAAAGGATCCAGCCACCCTTCTTCCTGGTCTTGCTGTGCTGCCTGACCACCTGTAGCAGAGGTTTTGGGGGCCACTAGACATGAACAGGGCAGCYCTCTTATGTGGTAGGGAGTATGTGTTGGTGACTTCACTTCTGTGATGTGGAGACCCCCTCACTGCRTACCAGGGCTGATGTTTGGAGAGCAAGACCTGCTGCAGCCTGTGGGATAACTTAGTTGTAGCTTATTGTGGCTTTGGGTCCCAGGCTGGGAACCTTTGGGTTTCCAGATKAATTTAGGAGGGAAGAGCTATCTGCTATCTTCCGTCTTCCATGCSAGGAATTCACTGGCTTTGCCTATGTTTTATGCAGCTGTATAATGCAAGCAGCAGCAAAGTAAATGATTTTAAAATAGAAGCAGAGGGATTCAGACCAGAGTAATACCCCAAACGAGTTTCAGCTCCTTTTCCTAGGCTGGATTGGAGTTTGGGTTGACATTGTCCTTAGCCACATGCATGGACCTTGTAGGCTGTTAACAGAGGCAGTTTGCTGTCTAATGTGCTGAGGACACAGGGTAGCAGGGATGGCTTCGGGAGCCTCCTAGAGAGTTTAAACCTTCACTTGGAAATCGTGCTTCTAGGGATGGGGAGAAGGAGTCTCACTGAGGAGGCAGTAGGTGTGATTGTACAAGTTTRGGACCAATAATGACTTCCAACCAATAACAATAGCAGTCCCATAATCGGGTGCTGAGATTGGCCAAACCTTTGCTGTCTACAAAGCCAAAAGCAAAGGACCGCTCCAACCCAGTGTGAGAGGTAACTCACTGAGCTGGTAGCAAGTTTCCTTGTCTTTCCTCTTTTTTCCACTGTAGGACTTTTGGTCTGTCCTTTATTACCCCCATCCTGTCCTTACCACATGTTCTTCAGCCACTACCCAGCGTCTTTCTCCAGCAATTTTGGGCTGCAACACAAATAGAAAAGCTCATGGAAGAAGTGCTTTGGTCTCCAGAGCAGCTTCTTTAAGTAAAAACACAGCTGTGAGGTTTGCAGCCTGTGCTTCTGTAAGGGCTCATCCAGCCGGCACAGCCAGCACCGCTGCAGTCCTTCCAGCATGCAGGAATTGGGAAATCCATTGTGAACAAGATTGAGTTTGATGGCCTGCGTGGAGGCAGATGGATGTATTTTTAAGGGATGAAGTGCCAGAAAACTCTGTGATTACGTTACTGGAGCATGGCTCGTTTTTTGTGGTTTTAAAAGTGAGTGTCAGGACTTCAGGAGTATTTCTTTTTCGGGTCAAAACCGAAGTTTGGGCGGGGCATAAAAACCTGCTTGATGACTAAGTTTATTCTTAAAAAGCTTTCTAGAGCTTGCTGGAGAGGGGAGCCTTTATTCCAACAGGGAGCAGATACCGGTCTTTTTGGACTTCCATGCAAATGAAGTTAAAACTGAATGCCCAGGCTGAAAAAGAACCCCCTGCCTTTCAGGAGTCTGTTTTCAGTGTAATCTTTAGGTCCAGTTCCCTGTTTTTTGTCGTAGAGGCTCATGCTCTGCCTCGCCTCCTTGCCCCTGGTGAACTCTTTCTGCTTGAATGCCCCCCACATCAGTGCAATTACCTTGACCAGCTCTAACCAAGGCTGCCCTTACATCGCCCTACAACTGGGACAGCTCAAATCTGTGACCTCGTTCCTCAGCTGAACCCATAATACCTCTCTGACACAGTGTGTGTGTGGAGAAAACTTTTCATCTCATGACGAAGGTTTGCTGCTCAGAGCCAAGGCTGGGAACGGGGGATCCAAGCCAAGCTGTTTACTCAAGGGACATGCAGAATTTGCCCAGTCAGGTCAATATAGGGACTGGCAGCATTTCAGCAGCCAGAAGAGTGCTCCTCATGCTCTCTCTTTATTGGAGCTACTGGGCTTTATCGCATGACCGAGCCCCCAGCTGCTGCGGGTCTAAAACATTCTTTAAAATGAGGATGGCTGCTGGCTGCGTTGAAGCCCAGGCAAGCCTGGAGGTCCATGACAATGTGAAGCACTGCTCCCCATTTCTGAAAATCCAGTCTTTAGCCTTGGTGGAGGTAGCCCCAAGATGTAGGGGGCTTCCCCAACACCCCCACCAAGGCCTGTCTGCCTGAGCAGGGCATGGGGTCCCCACAGGGCTCAGGCACCACAGAGCTGTTGGTGAACTGAGGGGCAGCTGCTTCTTCTGATTCACTGGTGTCTAGTGTCTGTACACTGGTTTGGGGTCTGCTCACCTCTGCTGGGGGTGGGGGGTGGAACCCTTGGGTGCAGGTGAGGCACGTTGGTGTCTGATGGATGGAGGAATAAGGAGCATCCCACTGTCAGCCACCTGCATCCTCTGCTGGATTTAAAGATGTAGGAATAGAGAGCAGGAGTGTGTTACTAATCCAAAGAGTGGAGCCGTTGCACAAACACGTTGCACCAAGTGTCATGTGCACACAGCCCTCAGTGCTGTGGGCTCAGGATGACTTTTCTTGAGGTGGCTTTCCCCAAGGAGGTGGCATTACCTTCACCTTGAACCCACAGTACGTGCCACCAGACTTCACCAAGGATCTGTGAGTAGTTCTGTGTGCTGTGAATGCATTCTCTTGCTCCATTGACCAGTCACAGGATAGCTGCTCACACCTGCTTGGTGCCTTAAATGAGATACTCCCATCCATGGAGTCAGCAGCATCCTGCCCATCAAACAGCCTGCCCCAGCCCCTTTGAATTTCAGTGCCCTGCTCCTCCTCTGTTCGGGTGTATTGCAGTTGTGTCTGGTGATGAGCGAGCTTATCCATCACTGTATCCAAAGAGATCCAAATTACTCCTTTTGACAGCTCTTATTCACACACCTCCCTGTGCCTCTGACATCTCAATTATTGATGGGGCTCTCCTGGTAGGCAGCACTCTGTGCTCAGCATGGCTGCGTTCCAGCTCCCTTTCCCATTGAGTTCATGCACACACCATGCCGAACGCTTCTTTATGTGCAAAGCCAGTGAAGTGGAAAGGGATCTTTATTAGCATGTGAGCTCCAGGGCTACACAACCGAAGGGGGCAGTGCAAGCCAAATCACATCACAGTTCAGCTCTGGGAAATTTCCTCTCCCCCTCCTCTCCCAGGAAAGCCCAGCAGTGTCTTGTAAAATGAAATGATTTCATATGTTTAATGGAGAAGATCCCTTGAACCTTCCTTGTAATGGGGGTCACCCTGCACTTGCATTTCTCTAAGAAGCTTTGGTTCCCCATTGCCCCTGCAGGCATAAAATGCAGTATTTTGGGGAGCAGTGCCCTTTCCTGTGCAATGGTATTAGTTTGTTTGCTGGCTTTACAGCAAGCTCCTTCTGACAAGGAACACTGACACACAGAAAACGGACCTTCAAGGCAGCAATGTGGTGTTGGAGCAATGTTGTCAAATTGGTTAAGAGTTAAAGCTGTGCCAGAGGGACGATTGCAAAAGGCTGCTTGTTTTGTAGGGCTTTGTGTATGCAGGAGGCTCTGGATGTCTCGTGACATTGCTGCGGCAGAAGTCAGGTAGAAGAATGATGAAGTGGTCGATCGGGTCCTGACATCTCCTGCCCCAGCCTTGCCCTGCAACCTTCTGTAATTCGGAAGTAACCAGAGGTTTTGTGTGTAGTGAATGAAGGCAAAAGGAAAGGGCATCTGCGGGAGAAGATGGATCCAGAGAGAAGCAGCAGTGTAGGGATGCAGAGAGCTGGGAAATGACACTTCAGTTGTGTTCTTGGAAGTCTGTGCCAGCAGGCACTTCACAGATTAGCTTCAACATGAGAGGAAAAATCTGTGCTGACCTTGCAAAGCACTGAGGTGCTGGGAAGCATAAATGCCTTTGCAGTGAGCAGAGCTGTGCAGAAGTGGCAGAGGCTGGTCAGTAGAGCTCTCCTGTGGCTCCAGCAGCAGAGAAGACCCAACTGCAAGGTGTCAAGTGGGTGTGGGCAACCTTGTTATGCTTAGTAGGAAGCTTGCAGTCTCTGCATTCCCAGTGTGCTTCCTGCACAGCTACTCCTTCTCTACCTGCTTTACCTGCTCTTTTTCCACCCCATGATGAAGCCTGGGGGCTTCATGCTCCCTGCAGAGGCCAAATGCCACCAAATGAGCAAAGGCAGCCGGAATGTTTCCAGTGGCTGCATGGTCAGAACTTGGCTGTTCATTCGGGGTCTGTAAGGACTTCTGGTAACAAACACAGGTACCCTCTTCCCCCTCCTGGCTGACCGTGACAGTGCATCAGCAGGGCAGATCTGCAGAAGAGCGTGGGTTGTGCATCAGTGACAGCACGGCTGCCTCGAGATGTGGTTGCTGGGACAGACCTTTACACATCTCTCTGTGTGACAGCCTGACCCTGACCTTTCTCTGAGTGTGGTCTTCTTGTCACTGTGGGGGATGGCAACATCCTCTTGCCTGACAGCATTGACCCAGATGGCAAGCCATGTATAGGCCCCCTTACAAGCCACATGTATAGGCCTTGCTGGCACTGGTGGCTAGCAGAGATGCCAAGCAGGGTGTGTTTTATTTGTCTGGAATACCATGAGCAGACAAAGAAGGGTTAAAATAACAGAACATTGAAAGCCTGTTATCTTTGGGAACTGTGATCTTTCCTTTTTGGGTGGGCAAGTTCCATGGGACCCCATCTCCCCAGATAGAGGAAAGGTCACCTTCCCATACCTGATTGCCCCATGGCTTTCTCTGGCAGCCTGTCCAAACAAGGCTGTTTTCCTTCCCAGCCCTTTTCCTTCCTTCCTTCTCTCTCCCTGGACTTGTCTCCTTGCACAGAGCTGGCTCCAGCCTCAAGCTGCGCTGGGGACCCAGACCCCAGGTGAGCTATAACCAGAGATGTTCAGTTATTGTAACCCCAAAGCCCACTTAGCTGAGAGCTGCAAACAAGAGGTTCAGGCACTCCTGAGTTTGTCCTGATCGAAATTATTGCTGAAAGTAGCTGAAGCCACACTTTTGCCAAATTTTGCACTTGCTTTTGTGTTTCGTCTCCACTGATTTTGTGGTGCAGAGCCTATTCCACAAAGCAAAGGATCCAGTGGAGCTGTGTCTGAGATAACTGCTGTCCCTTTTGCTTCAGAGGTGCTTCCCGATATTCTATCAGGAAAGCTTTGGAAAACCTGGCCCAGAAAAAAATGACTTTAAGCAGTTCCCAGTTCTCCCTTCAGTTCCTCAAACCAGGGCAGCTCACTTGGAAGGACATATGGCCAGCAAGCTGATCACTTGTCTCCCTTGGGGAGGTTTCTTTGTTTCTTGCTGACCTCCTGCTCCCATGAGGTAGCTGCCATGTGCCATCCTAGCATCTGGAGAGGCTGGATCCACAGCCAGGCTTTATGGATCTTGGCCACAAGAGGTGCTCCCAGCTAGTCCTGCCTTACACAGTGATCTCCAGAGTGGATCTAAGTGATCTGCTAAGCTGGTGTAAGATCAGAGCTTGCAGGGAGCTGTGGAGAGTGTAAGAGGTCAGTGTTTTGATGGTGGTATGAACTGTGATATGCGTACAACGGACATGTTACCCAGTGTTGCATGAGCCGAATTTGACCCCAGACTGGTACTTGGCTCTTAACTCAGTATTCAAGATGGTGAATTTTCAATGATTTCCTGGCATGCAGTTTTATTTGGATCAGTGAGAGCACAGTGTATGACTTTGCTATCCTTTAGGGAAGGGAAAATCAGTGCATCGTCTAGTGATTCAGCACACAGGGTTTCTTAACAGCCTGTAGGAGAAGGATGTTTTAATTCTGTGTTCATTCCTAAAAAAGCCGTTAATTTGAGTTAGCAGTTTTCTTGGAGGCCAGAGGAGAGGAGTCTGTGATCAAATGGAGTGGCTCAGCACTGCTCTCTGCTACTTTCCTTGTTTAAAAAGGTTGGGCTCATCATAACAAACCTCCTTTGACTTTTAGCCCTTGCGGTGGTCTTCACAGACCATTTCAAGAGTCCTGCATGATCTAGCACTGGCTGATAATAATCTCTGTGAACCTAAAGAAGTGTATAAAGACCTCTTTACCCAACTTCCTTACCCAGCTGTGAGAGGTGGTGGAACACTGATCTGGGGACCAGCAACCTTCCCTGGGAGAATGAGGGGCTGCTTGGATATGCAGGGCTGTTGCAGAACTCAGTTCCATGCTGTTTTCTAGGCAGTTCAGTGTATAAAATCGCTGAAGACATTTTCAGCAAAAAAGTCTCCCCACAGAACCATTCCGTTGCTTGTTGAAAGAGGATTAATTTTTCCCCCTTAAATAAAATGAGCCGTGCTTGAAATCTGAAAACCCTTGCTGAATGCCTTCTTGGAGCTGCAGCAAAAGCAGCTTCCAGGTCCCATCATAGCCTGCTGCCGGAGGCGGATCCAAACTGCAAACCCTTCTAACAGCTCTTTAATAACTCTGCACAGAAGGAAAAATCTGTCACCTTTCCCTCTGTGGTTTCTCCTCTGTTCTAATGCACTGGAGGAACGAGATGGAGCCGGGAAAGTTTTCAGAGAAAGACTCGTGGGAACTACAGCTGCCGATGGAGAAACTCATTTCTTTAGTGTCTGAGGGGAACCGCAATCGCTTTGGTGAAGGGTGGTGTGTGTGGGTGGGTTTGGAGGGGTGAGCTGTTATGACCCGTGCATTTCAGAGGAACCACGAACACTTTATAGTAACAAAGGGTGGAAAAAGCAAGAGGTTTCTGCAACGCATGTGACTTTTCCCTGAGGTTTGGAACCCCACAGTATGTTCCAGGCCATGRTGTTTGCGTGTCAGCCTTGGTGAGTTAAGCTTTCTCCCACAAGCCTTGCTTGAAGTTGCTGCGATGACTGAGAGCCTAAAATGTTGCTTTTTTTTTTTTCTCCCTCTCTCTTTTTATTGTCCCACACCCCTACTCCTCTGTGCAGATGAAGCTCTCGTTTACCTTGGACCAGGAGAGTGGGATGCCTCAGAGCTGTTATATCTATCAGTACCGGGACAGCAACAAGTAAGTCCTGTGGAAGTTTACATGCAGCAAACACGGGAAGGTGCAGTGAAAGGAGACTGCCCTGCCTTCTGGCAGAGGGATCACAACTGCTTGTACCACTTAAAAGTAGATTAAAGAAGGCCTCAGGCTTGACCTGAAACTGGGAATAGCTCCTGTAAAGGCCAGATTCTTTAAAATGCACGAGGCCCTGCAGCCCCCTTTTTTTTCTCTCTAGCTTTTAAATGCTGCTTTTATTTATGTAAAAGATCTGCTCTCGGGTACCTCAGGCTCTGACAGAGCTCACCCAGGCTTTACCCAGGGGTATTTGCAACTCACACCCTGCACTGATGGTGCTGGGGTGACTCTGGGAGCATGGCCTGGGAGAAGGCACCCAAAGGCTGCAATGCACTTGAAAGGACAGCCCTCACCTGTGCTTAGCTAGACCCACACAGCACCCCATTCTCCCTGCTAAAGCTTGTGCATGGGTTCACTGAGTGGCCTTTGTGGTACTGTAGCCCCAGTGCAGCCACGTGCTCTGTTTTTGTAAGATACTATATGATATTCAAGCTTTAGATGTGTTTGGAGCATAGAGTCCTCTATTTCTAGGTATTCTGCCTATTTTTACTAGCTGCTGTAGTGAATTGGCACCCAAGATGTTTTTATTTCAAATCACATTCTCATTATCAAATTGACAGCAGCAGCAGAGTTCAGGATATTTCTGTGTTCACCCTGAATACCAGCATGTCATAAATCCATGGCCTGTTACTCCACCCATGAAGTTCTGCTTCTTGCCAGTTATTGAAGTTAACCTAAAAAAGGAGAGTATATGAAATTGTCAATGAACGGAACAGTCTGTAATTCGAGCTGCTCAGAAACACCAAGAAGAACAGTTCCAGTGAGGAAGAGGGACATCTGCAAATGCACAGACCACTTTCTTAGCTGAGAAATCTTAATATTTAACCAAGAAGGGACATCATTTGTGGCAGACTCCTTCCTGCCTGTGGGTGGGTGATTAGCACGTGGTAGATGGTCCCATCCCAACTATCCTGGCCCCAGAGCCTTGTGTGAGCAGAGCTGGTACCTCCAGCACCACCAAGCCCACAGGGGAATGTGCGGTTCAGCACCAAAGCATAAAACCAACAAGGGAAGAGCATTTGTTTTTGAGGGTTTTAAAGGCAGTGGCACACAATGGACAGTGAAGAAAAGAAACCCCCCAGACGTATTGGGCTTTGTTAAGGATGTTTATAAGACCAGTGTTTCTAATTGTGTGGTGTATATCTCAAAATCAGCAACCATGGTTTTTCTGCCACAGACCCTCCTCTCCCCAGGCTCTGGTGGGTGTTTTCTGCCATTGTTTGAGGAAACCCCGGCGACAAGAGTGGAGCTATTTTGTTTAAGTGCTAAGGCCAGTAGCAATTCTGCTTGGAAACCTTGCTTTTAGCTGTGAGGGGTCCAGTGTGTGACAAAGTAGCTGCGTCATGTTGGCAGCTGTTGATTTAGAGATGTATGGCTGTGTCCTGTGTTTCTGGCAAGTGTGGGAGCTGAACCACTCTGAGCCATGAAAGCTGGGATCACGGCTTGGAAAATTACAGTGCAGGCAGGATCAGTGTAATTGCAAGTAAACCCAGACTTTGTGTGTGTCTGGCAGATCAAACTGCGATTACACCTCCATGCAGGCCCCCGTACTTTGTATTTTACAGCTTGCTTGGGGAGAGCTGGATCCCATTTCCCAGGGAGAACCTTGATAAGTTTGCACACACACTTATCCCACTAAACCCTGGGTGTGCAGCCCAGCGCTTCCAACAGTCCTTGGCCGCTGAACTGAAGCGTGAAGGTCTGTGCTACGGCTGACGCATTCTTGCAGGTAAAACGCCCTTGAGCCAAATGCGTGCTTGGTTCTGGTTATAACCTGGGTGATTTTGGAGCAGCTCGTATGTGCTGCAGCTTTATTGGCAACAAAAACTTTGCATTTGAATACTGTCAGGAAGCACCTGACGTGGCTCCTGCTCAGCCAAGCAGAGACCTTTCTCAAGCACTGGGCCTGTCATAGGGTTAATTTGATGTCCATACGGTAACATGGTAGTTGTCACCATAGTTTTTCCTTATAGCAGTTTTCCAGGGTAACTTGTAGGGCTTGTGTTCTCCTAAGCATACTTAGGCTTTGACAGTACCCATCAGAACTCATGGGGTAAGAGCTTGTCTGCATCCTAAAGATGTAGCCAGAAGTTAAAGCAATGTAATGTTGGTGTCTACACTGTTTTGGAGCCTTTTATAACCCGGTGAAGAAGTACTGGTAACACACTGCAAGCTTATGCATGGGAAAGACTGGAAATGTGCACCCCAGAGCCCAGCAAAGCATCAGATCCGGGACCTGCTCCAGGGAGCAACTTATGGCAGGACAGCAGGTGTGTGGAGCTCTTGAGCAGCAGCTTTAACAGGAGGAAGCTGAGGTGATTCTGGCCGGCAGAAACCCATTCTGACCTGGGGAGTGCGCCTGCTGCCCCAGGGATCTGTGTGAGCCAGGCTGTGCATGTCAAGGCTTGGTGTCACCCGAGTCACTGAAGGAGTGTCCCTTCCCCTCCAAGTGGCAAATGCTGTTCCAAGCTGCAGCCAGACGGGGCCACCGGAGAACAGCGGATATTGGTCTCCCACTTGGAGAACAAAGGACTGCAGCATTGCTGAAAGTGTAATTACCAGAGCAATTAAAATTTCTATTGCTTAGGCTAGAAGTGCAAGTACCGTGCAGGCTCTTACAAGGGCAATCAATTGGAATTTGTTTCCTTTAAAATGATAAAACTCTTCCAAGGAAATGTTGCTGCTCCTGTCAGTTTCCTGTTGCCTGCCTGCCTGCAGGAACATTCACAGGCACAGCGCTCACCTGCTCCTCTGTTGCACCCTGAGTGCGGAGCACTTTGGGTGGACTGGACTCGGCAGAGCCTTGGAAGCCTTGGATTGAGAACAAAAGAGGTGCTGAGCAGCCAGCTGCTCACCCTACCCTTCCAACCCCTGCTGTAATAGATGGGTATCTGATGGCACTTGATAGTCCCAGTAATAACTTGGAGCTGTATGGAGGAGCAAGGCTGTCACTGCCCCTGCGGTCATAGGGGTGAGAGCAGGGGACATCACTTCTCTTCTTCCTGCTCAGGCACTACTTCCTAGGCACTTTCATYCCCTGAGCTGCCAGTCCTTCCCAGCCTTTCAGGCCTTCCTGGCCGCAGAGGAAGTGGTTTGACCTGACACAAGCAAGCAGTCTGCTTTCTCATTTTTAAGCCATGTTGCTTAAATTCTCCCTAACGGGGATCAGTCAGTGTAATGGACAGAGCCCCAGGCTGCTGCTCTGGATTCTGTAGGATGCTGCCCTGCRACAGGAGCACTGTGCTGTAACACAGAGACAGTAGTTGGTGCTGGGTGATACTTGGAACAGGAGCATACTGTCAGCCTTCAGATGGCCCCAGAGCAGTGACATCCAGGAGAGGACAGCCCTGCCAAGCCTTTCTGTGGTGTGACTGTGACACGTCAGGTGTTGACAGTGGGAGTGGCTTTCTGTCACCACCTCTTGACACAGGCTGGATTTCTCTGATCCTGCACAGAATCCAATTGCAAAACCAGCCAGGCAGTAAAAGACCATCAAGTTCGTTCACATCCACCATGGCTCATGAATCCTGTCTTACAACAAGCACTTACCTTAGCAGTTCCTGTTCTAGGAATGGGATATGGCCTGTGCTGAGGAAGCGCCACTGCCCACTCTGAAGCCAGCCTGCCCAGCATGACTGGTCCTGCTCCTGTGGGCTGCTGGGCAGCAGCAGGAAGGGTGAGATCCATAAAGGTTATGGATCATCATGAAAGACTTCTTCCAGCTTACGTGCAGGAAGAGCCAAAGCCAATTCAAGATCCCCCTGGAAGAAATTAATTGCGAGAAGCCCAGTGTCTTTTGGCTGTACCCAAGAAATAGGAAATGCAATCTGTTCTCTGCACTCACCATTGCTATCCATGCACTTCTCTGGAGACCTCCTAGGCTCTGCCCATCTACCCACAGCAAGTGTGACCCTTCAAATGCCTTTGTCTTCCCTCCCAAGACTCTCTGATTACTGCCACATTTCTCAGATGATGCAGTGCTCAGGGTCTCAGCTATCCCAGACTAGCCAAGGAGCTATAAATCCCTGTCAAGCATGACACTTCCTTGTCCCTGGCTGGTACTCCTCTAATAAGGTTTTCATGCTGCCTCAGTCTCCAGGTTTTGGTCTATTTTTGAGGTCCTTTCCCCACATCCCAGCTTCTGCCTTTGCTGATAGACCAGCTTGCAGCTCACCAATGAATTTCATTTTAATTCTGTGCTGCAGCTGCAGTTTGTGTCAGGATTATGAATTTGCAGTGGGGGCTTTCATGTTCTCTTCAGAGTAATTTCTAAACCCAGAGGAGCAGCATCTTGTGTGAAAGCACTTAGAGACCTCTTACAAAAGCAGCGTTGGAGTATTGATCACCTTTTCTCTCTGGGGACCCGGAGTGCTGCAGATCGAGCTGCTGTGCAGTGTAGCCACTTGCGGGCAGCACCACACAACTCTTCAGAATGAGAAGTGAAAAATAGCTCCAGTTGAAAGGAAAAGTGGTGCCCCCTTTTATATAGAGATCAATGATGTCTGGTACATTGGATTATCACTTAAAACACCAGGACTTGAAATGCCAGGGTGCATGCACTCCTGATGCTGACAGGCTCATGATACATAATGCTGTTTGGGTTACCAACCGAGCTCCTCTGTGCAATCTTTTCATAAGGTGAATGTAATATCTGCAGTGATGTACCCAACATTACATCAAGAGAGCCAACCTATAATTATGCTGGAATTGTTTGAACGGGTTATTTGTCACTAACACATTAGCTCACTCCATTTATTGCTCCCATTCAGGACTGCAGCAGGTTTGGTGTAAACAGAACTTGGGTGGAGGTTTGGGAGGATTTATTTTTCTGAAAAAGAGCAAAGCAGAATTGTTTGGAGTTGGTTCTTTTTTGCTAGAAGAGCTGTTGACTGGCAGTGCTAGGACGAAAATATGTAAAGCAGCTGACACAGCTGCTGATTTGTTTTCAGAGATACTTCTCAAGTGTACAGCTCATGTGTTGGACTTTAGCATGGACCTGGTTGTTCTGCAGTGAGCTGGCAGGTTTACSATAAGGTGTTTTGTTCCTTTTGAGAAATTGAGGCTTGCAGAGTGGGTTGTTTGCCCGAGGAGCTGCTGCACAGCTCGCAGTCCCTGGGTGTCTGACCTGCCTTATTACATGGTTGTTTCATGGCACACATCCCAGCAGAGCAGCACTGCTTGTATTGGTGTAAAGGAGCTCCCGTGATGACATCTGATTTCCAGCTTAGTGATCATGCTCTGCCCCACTCTGACCTGCAAGGCCAGAGAAGTCTCTGAAAATGGCATCTTCTCTTGTTTTTCTTGTCTGGTAGACTGGAATTTCATGGGGGCAATCCATGTACGTGTCCCTTGACATCACAGGCTTGGATGGATGCTTTCTTGCAGCAGTTATTCACCTGAAACTTGTGAAATGCTTTGTTCAGATTTCAGAACAAAATAAAATTAATGCAATTACCAGGAAAAAAAAAAAAAAGAGAAGATAGCACATTGGAATTTTTCTTTTGATACCATGTCTTGTTTTTTGTTTCACTATTGACACTAAACTTTACGYAAATGCACCCTTCACCTGCCGAAGGGTAAGTGTTGGAGTTGGCCAGACAAGGCTGGCAAGTTATTCTGTCACTGTACATGGAGATAAACCAGTCCTCCTGGTTTTGGCATTGGTTCAGTGAAGGGTAAATTGTCCAGGAGAATAAATCTGGAGGTTGACCTTTAAAACTTCAAAAGATACGTAATCTTTCCTGCCTAAGGCATGGGCTCCATTTTCTGTCTGCCACCTCCAAAGGCTGTCAGGACATAAGATGCAAAATAGCCTTTGTCTCTTGAGATTTTGAGGAGCAGAGAGTTGTTCTTTCCTTGCAGAAGGGCCCCTGTGGCCATTTCTAGGTGGGGAAAAAGAGCTCTTGCAAAAGGCTCTGCCCAGGTACTATGTAACTGCTTTTCTTGTCACAGACCTGCCTCCTCCTGCCACCCTGCTGCTTAATAACAGGTTTCCAGTCTGTCAGAGCTGTAGAAACAGTAACTGCCAAATCTTTGGAGTGTCAGAGCGATGAGGGGGATGCAAATGGAGAAGGTGATCAAGGAAACCTGCCTTCTGCTTGAGCGGGCAGATGGGATTTGAAGATAACCTTATCCCTTCCAAATGAGTGTTTGAAGCTTACTTTGGTGCCCTGCACAGTATCCCACAGTGACCAGTAGCTCTCTCTAAATCCTCAACAGGGTTCCAGAGCAGTCAGTGTGTGCTCCCACCCTCAAGGGGCAGGAAGGACTGGCCTCTTAAATCCCAGTGAGCGCAGGACCTCTCTTCTTTCCCTAGACTGAATCAAAAGAGTTTGTCATCTTATTTGTTTCAGTGTTTGCTTGGGGAGGAGCTGTAAAACCTCCTTGTGTCAGTTTAGGTGTTTGGGTATTTGGTGGCAGCCAGGTAGGCGAGAAAATCAGCTGTAATCGTAATTGAGTCAGAGATGCTGTCTCCATGTGTCATCCTGGAGATCTGTTTATGTATCCATTTGTTTAACAATATGTTTGAAAGCCCTCAGCAGCATTTCATCACCATTTCCCTGGCCTATATGTGTCTGACTAATGCCCAAGGCGGTGGAGCTATATCTGGACTAGAATTGCTAACCTTTGGATGTGGATTTCTTCGCAGCCCTGAATTAGATGAGTCTGTGATTAGCCCTTACAAACATGGGAGAGGACAGATCTGACGTGGGAAATGAATGAATAATCGTCCCTCCAGAAGAAGCACCTCTCAATTTCATCATGAACCCAAGTTGCTGAATTGATTTTGTGTCAAGGAAGGCCCTCTCCTGGGCTGGAATCTGGCTGGAAAAATCACCAGACCCCCTAGCTATCCCTCTCCCAGCGGGATTTCTGGGCATACGTTTTTCGTAACAAATAGGGGAAAGGAGTCCTCATTTTGGCTTAGTCCCTGTGTCCTTGAATGTATAGGCACRGTGCAGAGTGACTTCTCTGCCAGTAATAGCTTTTGCTGTCCACCCTGGGGYGTTACAAGCAGGGAGTGCTGGGCCAGTGGGTAAGTGAATGTGCTGCCGCCTTTTGCTTTGTCAGGAGGTGCTTTGGGTACAATCTAAGGGTGGGGAGTTGCATGCAGGGACGGACAGTGGGGTAAGACAGAAGGTGATGAAGGGAATCCTGAGTACTCGGAGCTGGCTGTGATGAGGGATGCTCTGCTTGGGGATAGACCTGCCATTCCTGCTCAGCATCCTGCTGTTGGATCTGCTTTGTGCCTGGAGGGAGCCAGGGTTTCGGTTTGCCGGGGGCAGGACCTCTAGGTCTGTTCAGCACTAAGTCCCTTGGTTCCCCAGGGCATTGGCAGTGCAAGCTGCAGTAACCGGGTGGATTGTCAGCCAGCTGGGATTGCTCTCACAAAGAGCTACTGGCTGAAAGCTGAAGCGTTCCGATTAGAAATAAAACACGCATTTGAAAGGCAGGAGAGATTAACTGGGAAATTGTGCCAAGAGAAGAACAGGGAATTCTCTTTCAAGGACAAATGCACTTCTGGAATGTGTTTTAGACCCTACAAGTCTTTTTTAAGAGTAGTAGCTACCTGAAGGTCTCCAGGCACAGGACATCAGCTGTTGGAATAATCTTCCTGACATTGCTCTGTGTTGATATAAAGGATCAGCTTTGCACTGACACCACTCCTCTCTCCATGTACTCTGCTGAGTTGGGCATTCCATGTACCTTATTGTATGAAATTATGTCCTCACAAATTAGAGCGTGAGAGTGGAACTATCTCTCTTTGCCCTCTCCTGAGCAACTAAGGTCTCAGTTCTACTTTTCCAGCTACTGCTGTGCATTGTTCTTGGTCCTGCTGCTTTCTCAATGTTTTTTTCCACACTTCAGAGCAGCTAAATGAGTTTGGCAATGGACTCGACTTCCTCCACACCTCCCTGCTTCTTCTCCATTGAAAAAAGGAACTCCAAGTCACACACGTTTTGTGTGCTCAGCTCCTCACTGTGTCAAGGTCACCCTGAGTAGGGTTCCTGTTACAGCTTAGCACTTTCACCTCTTTCAATTTGCCATGCATTAGTCAATCCTGAGCCTAATGGATTTGTAACCTGACTTTGCCTGTCTCAGACGTTCCCAGCGATGTAAGAGGATTTGGGCACAACTTCCTTTCAAGTTAATGGAAAGATCTTGCTTGGAAAGAACCTGCTTGAGGATCTGAGTGTACTTTGCATTAATGTTTCCATTAATTTTAATGGGAGATGGTTCTAAATTYCTCAGATCAGCTTTGAACATCTTAAATTTTGTGTCCTTCACCTGTCTCATCTGAAATGCAGCACCCTTAAATGAGTAGCCTCATTATTGGCCAAGATGTTCTGCAAGCTTCTTCTGCCTCTGGGAATGTCCTGTTCTCTGGTGATCCCACTGGACCCCTCACCAGCTCACCACACGTGGGGTAGGAGGTCCATGGTCAGCTCCCAACCCAGAGGCTTTCCGTTGCATGGTCTCTGGCAAGTCACATGACCTGTCTCTGCTCCACCACCATCTGTAGAGCAAAAAAGAGCAAGAATCCTTAGGGACTTTTTAATTAGCATTTATAAAGCATCAAACATATCTGCCATCATCAAACAGGAGGCAATAGAGAAAGATGAACTTTTATCGTTGCCACTCTCAGTTGCTGCAAAGCTCTGCTGCTTTGGGCACAATTACCTGCACACAGCGTGTGRCTGCTACAAGCAGGTGCAGGTACAGGCGAGTGCAGACCCCAGCTTGGATTTTAGCCTGGCTAAAGTCTTGTCTGGCTTTCCTGCTTCTGTGGGGCCATGCTGCTCTGAGCACCGGCCTGGTGAGCTGGTCTCTGCCCTCCTGTTCCTCCGGTAACTTTGACATTTGAACACAACAGTGATTAACTGGTCCTGAGTATCTCTCACTGGTCAGATCCCTGCTCACTCCTGCCATGTTCAGCAGAGCTCTTGCCTCCTTTTGTGCTGCCTGTAGATATTTCTTTCCATCTCCACTGAGCTGAGCAGGGACCGACATCTCGACTGCTCATCGCACCATCCTCGTGGTGAAAACCAGCCCTGGCAGAGCTCTTGTACATGTTGCATGTCTGACATAATCTCATTTTTCTGGGACAGTCCAGGTTAAACAGTCTGATGTAGTAAAAGAGTTGAGGCAAATCCTGCTTATCTCAACATAATCATGTTAGGGAGCAGCTACACGTGCAGTTTTCCTGGCTTTCAAGAAAGGCCACATTGGCTTAGCCCCTCTGGAAGTACCCCTGGGAAGGACTTTATGGTCAAATAAGACCTAAAGTGGTGAGGAGACAGCTCTGCAGCAGTAAAACAGGGCACCTGTTGGCAAAGTCATCTTACCCATTAATTAGTTTTTCATGCTTTATTTAGGCTGAGTGCTCATTTGCAGTCTTGCTGCCAGACAGGCACCGTCTGGTGCGGTGCCACTTGCCTGGYGATGTGGGGCTGGGCACAAGTGCCCAGGTAACAAGGGCGCAGACAGGGTCCACCATCCACAAAGAGGCGTGATTTGTTTGCAGCATGAAGCAGGAGAAGCTGGGAGCAGGCTGCCTGTGCTCACATGCTTACTCCCAGCCGGGCCAGCCCCAGGTCAGTTCCAGCCTCCAACAATTAGTGAGACAGATTGAATCTAGATTGATCTGTCTACTTTCACGGAGTGAGCCAATTCCACCAAGAAATTCTCCTTTCCCTCAGTTTCCATGTTAAAAGGAGGGAGACCTTGTCAGATTTCTGGATAAATGGGAAGCACAGGGCAAGGTAGAAATAAATGTTGTGCTAATGCGTAGGAAGAATCATTAGGACAGAAAGACATCATCGATGTGGCCGGGCTGGGGCTGATCCGCATCGCTGTGTTGAAAGTCTGCCTCTGGTAAGGCTACTGCAAAAGGCAGGATTCAAAAGGGCTCTGCTATTTATTGCATATTTGCAGGGTTTTGCAGAGAGTCGGGATCTGGTTCAGAGCAAAAATTTTCAGCACCAATAACAGCCTGGACCAGTGCAGTGATGTTTGCTGCAGGGAATTTGCAGGAATTGCCTCTTGGTGCTGTTCTTTGACAGATGCAGTCGGGTCACTCAGATATTCACAGTCATTGAGAGAAAACTGAGGCTGTGGGAAAGCAGAGGAGAAGGGACGTGTTGCTTCAGTGAATGTACAGGAGCAGGAATATGGTACTGAGCTAAGCTGGAGTTTATGTGGGTCTATTTGGGGATGAGGTTTTGGGAGGGCAGATGGGAAGTGTGGAGCAGGGGATCAGTCCCTGGTCGAAGCCAGCAGAGGAAGATCAAACATCTGCTTAATGCTGTGTGTCACACCAGCCGTTCCAGGGCTCCACAGCCAAACTGTGATGACACTAACAGGGACGCTTAACTGAACTGATGCTGGCCTGCCCTTTCTTTCAGCCACATCTTCTTGCAGCACTATGATCAACAAGGACAGCAAAGAAACCGGAAAATTGGGCGGGGCAATTTCAGGGAGTGTGGTTAACCCTGAAGGGTGCAGTGCTCGGATCACAGCATGGCTCCACAAGCTGTTCTGTCCGCTCAGCCAAGGCAGGACCTTTGCCACAAAGGGATCTCTCTGTTGCACCCAGAGYGCTCAGTTTTTAAGGACACCATAGAAAGCAGTGAGACGAGTACAACAGAGCACCACAGCCAAACCAGTTTGGCTTTGCATCACTGCAGAGAAGCAGCAGGCAGGCCTGGAGAAAACAGCTTGCAAGCTGACTGACCAGAAAGCAGAGTGAGACAAAGTGATGCGTGTCCTGAGATCCGCTGTGGGCCATTCCCAATCTCCCAAAAGTGCGAAGGGATGCTCTCCTAGCTGGCAGAGCAGTGTGACTTTGTGCGTGTTTATCCAGGGCTTTTGCCTGTGTGGTGCCAGTGTGAGAGCCGAGAGCCGCTGCTTGTCATTGACAGCTCAGCTATTGTTGCAAAGTGTGATTTAATAGCAAGACTTGATTACAACATGCAAATGTAGCTGCTGGGGGACTATCTCAGAGGTTTGTGGAGATTAGCTGTTAAATTGGCCAGTGCAAAAACATTATTAAGCAGAGAACATAATTACTCATCTTGTGCTTCTGTAGTGTATAGAAGAGACAGATTTGTTTAAAAGCCAGCAAGTCCTATATAGAGAAAAGACTTGTGTAAATGCCACGTCATGTACTGCTGTATGTTGCAGCATATTTTATTAGAGGAGCAACACTTAATAACAACATTTGGGAACTTGTGGAAGGAATCCATTATATTATTCTGCATCATAAAAGCAAACCTAATGCCTAGTGTGTGAAGGCTGTGCAGATATTGAAACATCTCCTTTTGGTGGTGGTTGATTGCTTTTATGGAGATTGTATCATATGGATATAAACAAATCCAGCACTTGATGTGAAATCTGGGAGCCAGGTTTTAGACTCATGCATCTATCTTCTATCTGTGCACGTTCCCTCTGAAATGCATCAAGGTTCCCATTAACACCTTAAACGTGGAAAGTAGAGTTAAAACGAGACTGTCAGCACATACAAAATGAACAACTGGGCATGTGCTTGTTGTTATGTAATTCCCTTTCGGTCCTAGAGTAGTCTGTGAAGTTGCTAGAATAAAAAGCTCACGTGTGTGTGAGGATTCAGGGAGAAGGATTGAAGTGTGGGGAGCTCATTAGTGCTGCAGACCTGGTTTTGCTTCTGGAGTTTTCTCCTGCCCTGTGGCTCTCAGTAGCCCAGGCTGGACTTGCAGGGGGTGGTGCAATGGCAGCTAGAGAGCTGAAGTCAGATGTAAAAGTGCATTTGTATAGTCAAAGCCCCAGACAGTTTCAGGAAAATCTTTTGACAGAGGAGTCAGGAGGATTGAATTAGGGGAACAGCTTGTTCCTAATGGAGTGTAGTTCCTGCAGTCACAAGTGCTGGCATGGGAACGGGGTGATGCTGTCAGGGATGTCACTGCTGTTGTGCTGCAGTGGCTGCTGCCCACCCCTGATTMACATCACTGGACACTTCCTCTCCAGCATCTCCAGATGCTCTGCTGAGGCTTCACTTGTCTAAGCAGAAGGAAGTACCCTCCCAAGCCTAAGTGCATGAGATAAAGATTTCAAGGGGTTTTGATGGGAAACTCCTTGCCATCCTTTTGTTGCAGCTCAAGAGCATTTGTACAGCAGTAATTGCTCCCCAGGCTGGTTCCTGTGTGACTCAGAGCTGAATGTGGAGCTGCTGTGTGAACCTCAGCATCCCAGCACAATGTGTCCCAATCACTCTAAATTTGAATTCACAGTCAGTCCTCCTTCCGGACACATCCGTGCACACGCAGGCACACTGCCTTGTTCCTCACCTGCTCCAGACTGGTAAATTTGCCACAGCTGGAGCCATCAGCTGTTCCAGGTGGTGCAGCTGGGGAAAAAATGCCATACTTGTGACTGGGCTTGTTTTCCACTCACAGCCATGAAGCACCTGAACCCCAAGACAGCTGCTCACCAGCATCTGCTGGGGTGACTGGGAAGTGGTCTGGCTGCATCCAGCAGGAGCATCTCCCTCTTTTCATTACTCAGTGTCAAAGGGTAATCCTAAAAATACCTGTGAGTGGTTTGCGAGCCATGAGTGTCAGAGGGGGCAGCTCTGCAAAGGTCTGGTATCAGCTGGGGAAGGGAGAATGACACATCTTGTCATCACTGAGCATGAAGGGATGGTACCTGCAGCCAGGCACTGGGAGTGGGTGGGAGCAGGGACTGAGTTTGGGTCTCAGCAGGGGAGACCAGTGGATCAGCCTTGTTGGCAGAGGAGCAGGAAGGGACATGGGACAGCATGAGCTGAAATGCTGAGCTAGGGCATCTTGGTCCCTGCACAGGCACATCTCTGTTGCAGCTATTTTTTATTATGTCCATTGATAGCTTGTAATGAAGCCAAAAAGCAGGAGAAACCACAGAGCAATATTTCATAATAGGTTTGCCTCAGTTGTGTGAAGGCTGTGTGTTCAAGCTGTCTGCATGTCCCTAAACACCACGTGCACACTTTGAAGCTGCACTGATCCAGCGATCAGCACTGATAAACGCAATAAGCTTCACGTGGTGGTAGAGTTACAACAGGGGTCTCGGAAGCCAGGGAGGAGACAGAAGTGGTGTACTCCTCTGTTAATCTCCTTTTTTTCTGTGTGTACAGCTTGGGTGTGCAAGAGATCCGTCTGTTAGATGGCTGTTAACCTGTTCTCAGAGTCTGGAGTGCAAGAAGTTGTTTGTTGATCCTCTTCTCTGACAGAACTGGTGCTGCCTACAGGAGATGCCCTTAGCTGCAAACTGAGGTACTCTAGGAAGAGTTGCAGTAGCTCTTGGTTCCATGAATTGTAGAGTTTTACTGCACTGAGCAGAGCAGCACAATTTGAGGCAGGACCTGCTCCTAACAGGTCCGAAGAGTTTGCCACTGCTGCTCTGAAACCCTGGGCTGGAATAAGGCTGTGATAATTAATGGAAGTTAAAGTGCTCCTTCTGCCTGTGAGCTGGTTGGAAATGGAAAAGAAGAACCTGTCACAATTGTGACTGGCTCTAAACTACTGTCAGGCTTTCCTCCTTCCCTTCCCCTGCCCCAAGTGGAAAATTGTATTGGAAAGCAGCAGTGAGAGCACTTAAATCTTTCCACAGTTCATTTCAAGCTCCCTTTCTTCTTCCCAGCCATACCCAGGCCAGTTTGGGGCGCGGATGGGAGTCTCTGGCTGAAACCTGCAGGATGTTAAATAACAATGGGAGAGTGAGTTTCAAAGAGGGTATAATGTGCCTGGATTGCACGTACCCTAAGCTGTATTTCCCATGCTTTGACATTCAGCCCATCCATGCATCATTCCCGAACTGTTTCCTTTCCACATGGGATCTGTGTCGGTGTGATATGGAGGAAGCCCAGGCTGAAACGGGGTTGGTGCCTCTCCTGCTAAGGAGGGACGCGCTCCTACAAGCATTCACAAAAGCTCCTGCTGTCTATCATGTCCAGACAGCAGTAAGTGAGCACATGAAATGTGGGCAGTAACAGAAGCTATTGTATCCCCTGTGGTGGGTTACCAGATTATTGTAATCCCTGCCCTTTCCCAGATACCTGGATTGTCTGTTTTAGCTAGTGTGTGTCCCCTTTCTCTTAACAACTCTCAGCACAGTCACATTGCTGCTGCAGGCAGTGGTTCTGAGTGGAGTTGTCCCCCTGCTGAAACTGGTCAGTGAAGGGCATCTCATGGAGCTTCACTGTCCTTCTCAGCTGTCCGGATTTAACACGTTGATCAGTTGGAGGAAGCTCCCAAAGCTTTTAATTGGATGTTGCTGAATARCCCTTGGTAGAGAGACAAAGGCCCAGTTTGTAGATTGGACCCACTCCTTAGGGAAGTCTGCTGCCTCTCTGGGGCCCAGGTTAAAAAAGTGGAGAGAAAACTTTCCACCCTGGTATGGCCCTTGGATATTATTCATTATTGATATTTCACGTATGTAGCAATGATGTTGCAACAAGAAGTCCAAGGGCATTCAAGAGGTACTTCAGGCTTTGGGATGACTGATTAACAGATCAGTCCTTAAGGGATCTCCATCCTTCCAGTTACAGGAAATGATGAGGGAAGAAACAGGAAGAACCAGCAGATCAACACCTGGCTCCAAGCCTGGGGTCACTGAAGAATTCAGGGGGTTTTTGATCATAGKTTGGTTTACACAACACCAGGCCTGCTGGTCACAGACAGGGTACACCAGGGGAAAAAGGATTTTTGCACAGGAGTTAGTGGGGCTCATTGAAAGAGCTTTAAACTAAATTTGAAGAGGGAAAGGGATAAAACCAGGCTTCTTCTAAGTGTACATTTCCCCTGTTCATTCAGGGGTTAAGCAGTCTGAGAGACGCAGCATCCAGAGCCAGGTATCTGTCAGGCCCAGACTGGAGGCTCACCAAAGCATGAGAATATATGGTTTTACTTCTGTTTTGTCATTTGGAGATTACTACTCAATGTCTGTAGGACAAGAAAGCGCCAGGGCATCTTAGGATATGCCCCATGCTCCAAGAGAGGTTGTTGTTTTGGCTTTGCAAAGTCAAGAACTGATGCCTGAAGTGCTCCTTTTCCAAGGATTAAAAGGCACTGCCAAGGCTTTGCAAGATGACAGTGTTGCAAATCTTACCACGATCCAGTGCTGAGATCCGTCGGTTTCAGCAGCACAGATGTGCTGAAAGATCTGTGTGTCTGCTTTTGACAATGGTTGATTTTCTCAGGAGGCTGATCTGTGCTGCTGAACTCTGCTTGCAGATCCTGGAAGGTAACATTGCAAGAGTTCTTCATCACACCTACATCTTCATTTTAACCAAGTTTTCCTTCATCTAGTAAAACTGTGGCTCAAAGGAGCAGTTTCAGGATATCATCATGGATTTAGCCGTGGTTTCTCTGTTCTTAGATGCAGCTGAGGAATCCATAAAAGTCAGTGGAGGAACCAGCAGGAATAACCAGGTTACTCATTGACTGTGACAGCCAGGGATGGAGACATTTGCTAAATTCACCCAGCAACATGTGAGCTTTTGCAGACATTGGTGTCAATAGAGCTTGTTCTCACTTCTATACAATACCACCAGCGGGACTGTGATGTGAAACAAAGTCCTTTCTTACTAATCCAGCTCTGGACAGTTGTCATATTCCTCTCCAGACTTGAAGAATACAATTCTCCCAGGCTTACAGCAATAGGTCCCGTGCCACTCATCCTTACTTGTTATGGTCTCGTTGAAACTGCCTCATCTATCCTCATCTGCCATCTGGCTGGAAGTAGCTCCAGCTGGAGACAAGCAGCCCTCTGTCACCCACAGCCACACGCCCTCCAAGGTGCTGTTCAGGACCCACTCCTACGCTGCTTGGCTTTCTCCRTGGGGTGCCCAACTCCAGTGGGATGTTTATCCATTTTTCCTCAATCCTGTTGCGTATGTGAGGCTAATTTCAGCCTGCCGTGATGTGTGCACTCGCTGGAACCTGACTATAAATCCAGATCTGGACATTTTCATGTAATGGACGGGGTGGTGAAATTGCATTGCTGCCTTTAACCTCAGGCTGTCCTTAGACCAAWCCAGACTCTTCACAGCCCCTGCGTCAATAAATCAAGTAGCTTTTGAATCAATGCACATTAAAGTCAAGGGAGAGAAGTTACAGATGGAAAAGACCCGTTGTACCTTGAGCCTGTCCTGCTGCAGAGGGGGTAAGGCTCCCTCAGGAATTCAAGGCGAAGCTCCAAGCCTGCCGGCTGAGGCCAGGCAGGGTGAGAGTCCTGCCTGGGGGAGATGTGGGGTGAGGGCAGACTGCCTAAATTTCCTGCAGCTTTTCCRTTCTGCTCATCTCTGCATTTTATTCCCTTGGCTTTATTTTTTGGGCAAGAAAACYGATGTTGGTTGTATATTCAACAAACCCAATACGTTCATTCTCCTGATCATTGTTTTTCACTCAGGGCTATGTTTGACTTTTCCTTAGAAGCATGTTTTTCTCACCTAATATTTAGTTTAAGATTGTAGGAGCTGGATATAAAACCTTCTGGGRCATTTTAATCTGCCAAGAGGCTGCTTGAAAACAGAAGTTATCCAGAGTATTTCAGTAGTGTATTTAGAAAACATCACCCCAAAATTTTGTGTTGGCAATTTCCCTTCCGTCTCCCTGCCAACTTTTATTGGTTGTTTTAACCCCGATCTGCTGGTGGTGCCCCCCATACCTTGCTCCCCACCCCCTCGGGTTTCCATGTCTTTGAAAGTCCTGGTAACCAGAAGGTTCATGTGTTGTGCTTTGCAATCACTTCAGACCAAGAAAAATACAGCCAGAGCCAGCTGGATCCTTCACTCCGTGTTGATACAACTGTTCCCCTTAACCTGCCCACACTCAGTGCTACAACTGCAAATCTGAAGTTGAACCAGAGCAGTGCTGGGCAGTGCTGTAAGCCCTGATCCAGGGTGCTGTCTGCTGGGGACCTTGCTAAGTTGAATGTGTTTTTCTGACAAGGATCTTCTCAGAACCAGTGGTCCCAGTGGTCGTTCTAATTCCCTTGATCTGCAGCCAATTTCTCCTGAGCAATCCTCCTCTGGCAAGGCCGTTGTTGAAGGCTGGCCAGTCTGATTGCTTCTCCTGGAGGTCTCTTCCTATGAGCCCAAGCAACACTTGTGAATGTGGTTAAGAGCTGGAACAGGCACCCAGAGGGGCTGTGAGAAAGTTAACCTTGGAGATTGCTACAACTGAACTGGAAAAGGCCAGCCTGATCCAACTTTGAAGTTATCCTGCATTGCTTGTGCCAGAGACTTGCAGCAAATGAGGGCATTACTTAGCAAGTCACTGCCTGACTTTCACTTCCTGAACATCAGGGGGTACATGTTGAGTTCTCGTGCCTCTGCTGCCTTTGGTTATCAGATTATTTAGAGTACTTTACATGTTTTTGGTATTTTAAATTTTTTTTTGTTATCATTTKTTGTTCATCTCTTCATGAGCTTCTKCTTCTCCTTCTTGTTTGCCCCTGGGTCAAGTTCCTGGGTGGTAGAGGGATGCTATCCCAGTTKTTGACCATCTCAGAGTACGCTTCTAATCTGGGATGTACATCCATTATTCTTTATTTCCCCCTTGYGTATCTGATTGTCTCCTGCTTTGGAAGTAATCAACTCTTTAATGGCAGGTGAACTGGGAAAAAGCAAATCCAAAGGCTGAATGGTGTAACACACACAGGGTGTGAATGTCTCCTCAGCAGGAATGTCTGAAAGAACATTAGCTGATGGGGAATGTGGAACGGGAAGGCTGGTTCTAGCAGTCTGTGACTCCCTACAGCACTGTCAGTTCTCTGAGTGATTAACCATTTGTTTCTCCCTTAATGAAAACCTGTCTCAGATGAAACCACCATAATAGAAAGCTCATGTTCTGGAGCAATCCCAAGCGTAACTTAATATTTGCAAGCTATCAGGTTCAGATTTTATCTCCATCCCTTGCTAGCCCAGAGATAAAATCCTTTTAAAAATCCCTTTTGATCTTTCTGGTTCATGACATGGCTTTAGTAAGACACTTTCCTTATGGAATGGGCAAATGTCTTAATGGAAATGTAAGTTTTTCTCATCCTTTCAGGGACTAGTAACCGATGAGGAGCTTCCCATGTACCAGGGGCCATGGCTTTATAATGGAGCATAAGTGATGGACAGTATCTCTGCAGGATTCTTGTGCTAGGAAGTGTCAGAATATTACTTCTGCCTCAATGGCTTAAGATCATGTTTACCTAATGGACTTACATTTGCATTTTGCAGGTGTTGTGTTCATATTAATGTGTTGTCTGAATTGTTAATATTTCTTCACTTCAACATTACATTAATGAAGGCTGCAGGGGATGGAGAAAAGACCTGGCTAATTAATTAAATCGGCAAAAAGCATCTTTAACTTTCCATTGTGCTGCCCTTTGCTTCCACCTAATGGGTCTTGGCATTTCTGGTCAGCAGCCACGTAATACACGCTGCTGCATGGAGCACTCAGCGACAGGCTTGCTAATTTTTCTGACCCATAAATCACTTGCATAAACTTTTAATGGTGAGGAAAAGTGCCTTTCATTCCTGCTTCCTCCTTCCAGTGGGAAAGGCGGTCCGATAACAGGCGGTGCTGGCCTGATGTGTGGGGCTGGAGACTTTCCCGTCAGCAGAGGGGTTGTCTGCATTCATTCAGGAATTCTTTCCRTTGCCCTCTTAGCCAGACTCTGGATGACATTAATATTGTGTCTTGTCATAAGCTGTGCTTTCGGAGCCAATGGCGTATCAGACTGCACATCTCAGGAATGTGGACTGCCAGTCTGGCTTTGGGTGCTGGCTGTGAGGTATCTCCCGTCTCCTCTGCCCCATCCCAGCCCCAGCCTGGCTCTGAGTTCATTCACCCACCAGGAATTCCCATGGCTGGAGGAAACTCAGGTCCTTACTCTGGCCCTGGGTGGCTGGGCAGCACCCCTGCTGGGAGCATCCTAATGCATTCCCAGATGTAAGTCTTGACAGTGCAGTTGGTTGTTACTCTCACAAGACCTGTTATCTGAGCACACCACGGAGCTGTGTGCATTAGTGATCCATCCTTATCTCTTCCCTGTGGCTCTGTGGAGCAGGAGCARGCCCTTGCCATCATAGCTCTCTCTGAGAGACGAGATCTCGGTGAGCTGGTGGCTCCCTGGAAGGACAAACTGGATATGACACGAATCTGTGTCAGGAGGCAGGGCTGGGATTCCCAACTGCACAGCTCCTGGAGATAGACTSGAGGATTGCAAAACTCTTTCCGTTCTCTTCCCACAAGGTGAAGGGGTTGTGCTTTAAAGGAGGGATTTTGACATCGCTGTCCCTTTGGTACTGACACCCAGAACGAGTGAGAGGCCGGTGTGGCAGTGCCAGGCAGCCCTGGGCACTGGAGACATTCCTGGAACAGGATGCATGTGAGGCTGTGTGCCCACGCTGGGTGGGCGACACTCTGTGGAATTCTTTGGGTCCCATGAAAAAAYTGGTTTCCTGAGCTAGGAAGGCCATTCCTGGATGGAGATCTTCCTCTGTTTGCGATGCTGAGGGTAAAGTCCTCTGCCCTGGGCTCAAAAATGTGATAGTCCTGAGAAAATTGTTGAGAACACTGGAGCTGGGACTGAGGGAGCCAGCTGAAGTTGTATCTCCACATCCTGTGAGGCGCGGCAGTGGGTGCAGGTCTGAGTTCTTATCCCTGGCCCACAGCAGTTGAAGACGCTGTTTTGGCACAGAGGGGCACTTCAGCACCGTGCCAAGAGTCTGAAGGTTGTCACCAATTTGTATGAAAAGGAGCAGATTGCAGTCATATTAACATTTAATGAAGAGGCACAGCCYGCAGTGGCTGCGTCCTCTGCAACACTGACACTTCAGTCCGATGATACTTCCTTTGCCATTTGGATCAAGATGGGATGGAGGGTGGTAGGACAGGCAGGAGTTGACTTTGTCCCTCCATACGAACCACAGCTGAGGGTGAGGAGCTTCAGGCTGGACAGGGTGCATTTTCCACCTGYACAGCCAGGAGCCAAGAGATGCCAAAGCCCCTGGCTGCTTGTGCCATCCAGCACCCCAACGTCTGGCCTGATGTCGTGCTGCCAGGTTAAGTCAGCAATTTCATGTAACAGGGCTGCAAAGTAGCTTCAGTGATTTCAAAGGAATTCAGGCAAATGGCTGAGGTTTTTCTAGTGGTCTAAACCCCTGCGTGCAAACCACTACATCAGGCTTTAAGCAATTAATTCCTGATCATGCCAAATGCCTTCAGGAGCCCAGCATCAGTATTGAGAGCTTAAAGCGGTTTTCCGTCGTACCACAGATAATTTGGGTAAAGCAAAGAGAGTAGTCTCATGGCATTTCCAGCCTCAAGGTGTGAGAGTGGTCCGTAAGTGACATTTGTATTCAGGGAACCCTCCCATGCATTTGTGTTGTAGGCATCTATTACTGGGAAGGCACCATAGTTAATATAAAGGGCATTCTTTATACCCCAGAAAGGGAGTTCATTAGAYGGAAAAGCCATTCTAGCTTAGTAAGAAATGAATCTAAAACTGCCTCAGAGCTGCTATTCTCATCAAGTTTCAATGTTAKCCGTTTTAACCAAGAGCTAATTGAGCAATCTCAGAAAGTGGAGTAATTCCATTATTCAGCTATGCTTTGTGCAAGGCTACTGCTAGCTGTGAGAGGAGCACAAATGACTTTCATCAAGCCAGGAACCACCAGCGTTCTTGCCTTTTACTACTTTTTCTTTCAAAAAAAAAGCAGGTCTTTTGGTCTTTTGGCAACTGTCATTGGCAACAGGAGTTCCACACCAACATTGCAAGGCTCACATGTAACACTGCAATCCAATTTTTTTGGATAACAGGGGATTTGATTTTCATAGCTCTTCAGGCAGCAGTGCTGTTCCTTGGACGGCTAAGGATGCTCCCATTTGGTGAATAGGCAGTGTCACCAGGAAAACAGTACACTGTTCTTGCAGAATTTTGCATGGAAAAGAGCCATTGCAAGTGCCGGTCCAGCTACTCACCAAGGAGCATGATTCTGTCATTGGCTGCGCTCTCAGGAGATGTGGGATTAGCTAATGTTGCTTTTAGAAGAGCTTTTATAGAAACCTCTCAAGTTCCTCTGCTTCATGGAAGAGCTGTAATCAAAAATAAACRAACACGATTTAAAGAAAAGAAGAAAAAGTCGTACCACATCCAGCATCTTTGGACTTAACACCTTGGAGAGGGTTTGTTGGTTAGTAGTGCTGTTTCTTTACTGTTTTCCTTCAAGCTGCTGCTGCTGCTGTTGGACGCACACAGGACTATTTGCAGCTTTTTGGGGAAGGTGACTTTCTGTGGGTGAATGCAGCAGGATTTAGTGTCCCATTCTCAAGAGGTGGCCGTAGATCTCCTGTTTGTTATGAGATTGTGCTGTAACAATAATCCCCTCCAAGCCAGCAGAGAGTGAGGGCTCTCAGCAGTGTACTGCCTTTAGCAAGGGGCATAAATTCATCAGTGCCTTTAGAGCTCTCTCAGACACACACAGACACATCAGGGCTGCCTTTCTCAGCATCAGCCTCTCGTGGCACTTTTTGGTTCAAACACAAGCCAAGTGTGATGCTTTCTAAGCTATACTGTCCTAGCCCTGTCTGGATCCAGTGTGGAGCTGGACACCTGAGGCAGGCACATAGATACGGGTTGAGAAACCAAGGGCCTTGACTGCACGTTGAAGCACAAATCTGTGCTGAGTTGGGATGGTAAATCCATCCMTAGATGGGAAGAAATTTGAATAGCAAAAGCCTTGTACCCTGTGCAGGAGGGAGCAAGTGCAGTGAGGGAGAGACAAGATGGAGAGGAGCAGGTGGGATTTTGTAATGAGTTAGGAGAAAGAAGTTTGGCAACTTTTGCAGAAAAGGTTGGTCACTTTTGGCTCGAGTCTGAGCTGCTGGAAAGATGCTGAGGATCTACCTGGTGGCAGCTCACCCAGCCAGAGGGACCACCATTGGGAGGGAGGCTCAGACTCCAGCTCAGAACAGTTCAGCTCTGCCCCTTTGGGAGCAGGTTTCCACAATGAGCTACACCTGAAGAAAAGACCAACTTCTCCAGCCTGTCAAAAGCAAAAGACCCTGCCATGGGAGAGCTGCATGGTGTTCTGGGTTTCTCTCTTGTGCCTCAGCTGTGATAACTCTTGCAACACCCGGAGGCACCCATCAGTGACATCTTGCCAGGAGAGGATGGAGGTGAAGAAGACGGTGTGAGGGAAGAGCTGTGCTCGTCTGTCAAGCCCCACCTCACTGCTGTTTGCTCGGAAGCCCCTGGGTCTGTTACCCTGGTGGAACAGCAGATGTTTAGTGTCCTTTCACTTTAAGGAAGCTGCCTGCTTCCTTCCTGCACTTACTGGATTGCACACAAAGTACTCCTTGTCTCTCCTTTTCAGCAAACCTTGCTTAGCTAATGTCATTTGTCAAGTTAATCAGGGAGAGTGGGCACTTTGATGGCTGCTGTGTAGCCTGGCTGCATTGCCATGGAGACAAGCAGCCAAACAGGCATTTTACTTGCCCTCTCTCTTTGCAGATATTTGTCATGAGAAACGAGTATTTTATTTGCCATCAACCAACCAGCTTGCTGAGGGTGTCAGTAGTTTTTCAAGGTTGCTCTCCAGAGATGGGGAAGGGTCTACC
Organism: Amblyornis subalaris; assembly: GCA_018881555.1. NCBI lineage: Eukaryota > Metazoa > Chordata > Aves > Passeriformes > Ptilonorhynchidae > Amblyornis > Amblyornis subalaris. The sequence continues at coordinate 9,226,621 of JACAXG010000014.1, read as the reverse complement.
TAACCTTTAATGGAGTAAATAGTAATGCCGCTACTAAAGCAGGGTCTGAATGTGTAGCTCCTCCTCCCGCATCCCATGGATGTTTGGCTCTGGCAGGGGCTGTCTGAGAGGAGTTACAGCCCAGTTGCTTGGGCTTGGGGCTGCAGTTGAGATGTCCTCAGTCCTCTCCAGCTGGATAGTTTCATAGGTGGCTATGTGATCTTAATTTAAGATACTTTGAAAAGCACCAAGGCCTGCATTTAAGAGCATCTCAGGAGCTTGAAATCTATCCCGCTGTTGGTGAAATGTGCTTTAGTCACATTTGAAACTCAGATGTGAGTGTAAACCATACACTCCCGCTGACCTCTTGCATAAGGCAGGTTGTAGAGTTTCACCCACATAATTCATAAGCAAATCTAGGTATTGAGAGAGCTGACAGGAGATGTACATGTTACAGAGCTCAAAAGCCATCCCATCACTCCCTCTCCTCCCTCTCACATGTGCACATGTTAAATGATGCATGGAACAGGTTTGGAAATGCTCCCTCCTGCAACCTGTCTAGCAGGACAGCTGGGATCTGCAGGCACCTACAGAAGGGACAGCCACCTGCTGACCCCTAGCCCTGTCTGTGGGACAGCAGAGGAAACCTCACATCAGCACAGAGAGGGCAAAAGTTCAGATCAGATTGTTTATGGGATTTTATGGAGCCAGGAGCCAAGGATAGCTCGGCTAATCCAGAGGAAACTGTAGGGATGGCGTTAGAATGCATTTCACATGGGATTCATTCAGCGCGCATTCAGATGGACCAGTCTTTCTGTCTCCGTTTTTTTAGCCATGAAATATTTTTCTTTGCACTCCTGTCTGCCAGCTGCACTGAGCCAGACACTGAGCCAGGCTGTTTTAAGAAAAAAACCCACAAAACCCCAAAAACCTCTTGTCGTTTGACCTGCTGAGAAGTTAGCAGGGCCTCAGCACAGCTCCCAGTAACAGCAAGACCAGGCACTGGGCTGGGTCCGTGCTCTGCCAGCCAGCCTCTGTTCCTGCCAGCCAGCCTCTGTTCCCACCAGCCTCATCATCCATTGCTTTTCTCCAAGCCACAGTGTATTGCTTGCTGAGTGGAAGCCCTGATGAGGACATGAGCTAAAAGTGCAACTGAAAGGCCACATGGGGAGGGCAGGAAGGCAGCAGCTTTGCTGTGTCCTCCAGCTCATCAGTACCTGAAGCCTTGCTGGCTTCATGGGCTGTCTAGCCCTGACTCGTCCTCCTGAGTCACCAACATTCCATGCAGTCTCAGCGTGGGCTCCTCTTGGGAATAAGGTTTTCCTTTTAGGTGCAGTGAGACCACCATGTTAAGCTGTTTGATGSAGACCTTGTCTCCCTCCTCGTGTCCTGAGCCACAGACCCCATTGCTCTGCTGGAAGAGGTGACCTGGCTTAATGCCAGGCACAGRTGCCAGCTCCTTCGCTGTCCCCAGCCTGTTCCCTCCGACCCTGGAAGGCTCTCACATGCTCCAGATTAGCCCAGCTGTGACTTGTGCCTTCTGGAAGCTGCTTTCCTCTCCCTGGRGGCTAACTCCTGATGTTTAGAACAAATCTGACTAGGAGTTACCGTGGAGCAGCCCCACACCTGGAAGCCTTCCAAGCTTGCAGGACTGCTGCAATGTGGTGCATTTGGGGAGCAGCTCTATGACGCCCCCTCAGTGATCCAGAGCTGGGAAGGACCCTTTGTCCCTGCAGGGTGTTTTGGCACCAGCCCACAGGCATCGCAGCCTTCCCGGGGCATGTTTGTTCATTCACCTGAGCTGACACAAACCCATCGGATCCTGGGGCTTCTTTTCCCCCCAGATAAAGGACAGTATCCAACCTCATCCGTGTTACCTACTCCTTGAAAGCCCAAACTGCAGATGTGTCTCCCAAAGCCTGGCCCTGCCTTTGGGTGAGAGCAAGAGTAGCTTTTCAATTCTGAATACCTATGGTCACATCCTGCACACCCTGTAATGGGTGCAAAGCTCCTGGGTGCTTCCCAGGATGGGATTTTGCAGAGCAAGGTGAGTAGTATGTGCTGTTAGTTTTACTTCAAGAATGAAAGCATCCCTGGCAGGGGGTGCCTTAGGTATGAGCTTCCATTCAGTACTACTTACAACATCAGAACAAGGATATCTCCAGGAAATTGTAAAAGCCCAAAGCCCAGAATGGTAAAACAAAATGCAGAACTTAATAATCAGGTGGAAATTGCATCCAGCCAAAAGTGTCACTGAAGATAAGAGATGAAGGCTTCACACTCCAGTGCTCCACAGGAACAGGAATGGCAGGGTCTGCTGCAGCATTTCCTTACAGTATTTGTCTCTGGGACATGCAATGAGCACGTGTTGCCTGGGACAAAGAGGAGATTTTGTCCACAGGTGTTTATTGCTTTGTCCCTAAAAATGGGTTTGCATCTCACTCTGTAGAGGCCACATTTCGAGGGAGGTGCAGAGACTCCATGGCCAACCTTTGCCAACATGTGCGTCTGTGTAGCTGAGGCTAATGCTGGAAGTGTCTCCCAGTTTCCGCGCCCCAAAGCCCATGGGAAGGAGCGGCACTGCCTTTTGCAGTCCGCACTGTTTTCTGTGCCTCGCTGTGACCTGGCTTGGGCAGAAAGGGCTTCCCAGCGTGGGCTGGCACAGCCTCACACCTATCCTCAGGCCACTGTTCCCCACGTGCCTCTGGTGTGAGAGTGGTGTGTCAGCCACACCCAGGAGATGGGGATGGCCATGCCGTAACCCGCTGGCTGCTGCTGGCTGTCCCACAGCCGGGGTGCCCAGCGCCCCCAGGCCACGCTGTCCCGCACCCCACGGAGCCGGTGGCCATAGAGGGACCGAGGTTGCCATCTGCCGGCTCAGCTGCACAGGAACAGCAAGAGCCTGGCTCAGCCCTCTTGGAAGTGGCCTCTCAGGAGTGTGTCCTGATCCTGCTCGGGTCACAGGGCATTGCCCACCCCCGACCCAGCCCTTGGCCTCTGGTAGCATGTCCCCATGGGCAGGTGTTCCAGGGCACGGGGTGGGCAGCCCCTTCCCATTTGGGCAGTGCTGCTCCTGCCCCGCCCACACTGCCCCTGGGCCGGGGTGTCCCTCCTGCCTTCCCTGTGGGGCCTCAAGTGTTGGCCTCCGGCACAAAACACTCTGTGAGAATCCACAAGGCTCTTAATAAGGGAGCTCCTTCCCATTAAAGACTAATATTTCTACTGCTGATTATCACTGTCAGGTGCTTATTCCTCCTTTGGGCTTGTCTTTATTTCATTTCTCTTTGAGTTCTTGGCAAGTACTCCCAGGCTGAGAATGTGTCGCTGCTGTGGCGAGTACCCCAGGAGTGCAGCACCCTGCACATCTCACCTGGCCAGTCTCCCCAGCAGTGTCCGGGGCCAGGAGCTGTGGGATCATGGGCTCCAGCCCTGGTCCCCCAGCCAGCCCTGCAAAATCACTGCTTTGCCCGCAGGAGTGACAAGGCTGAGCTGGCRTAATCAATGACAGCTCACTCAGGCATTGCTGGGAGGATGAGGTTACTTCTGTAAATCTATTATCTTTTTTGGCAATTAGCACTGGTTAGGAGCCCTGGGAATACATGCAGGAAATAGCAGGAAGCCCATTTAAGCACATCTCTTGCTTATCAAGCCCAGTTAAACAAGTCCCCTGTGGCACAGCTCTACAGCTGGTAGCACAACCCATACACGCCCCAAAGATGATCCCTAGTGCTGGCATTGCTTTCCTTAGCACTGTGTAGCCCCAGAGGTTTCCATTCAGTGCATGTGCATTCAGAGGTGGAAGGTGAGGGGCTCACTCCAGCCTGGAACACCCCAGCAGTCTGCAGGTTGCATGGAGGAGCCCGTGGAGTCCCTGCATCTCCTGGATGCTGAAGGCAGCCATGCTGGAGCGGTGCTGGTGGCTTGTCCTGTCCGGGGACTGCTCTGTGTTGTGCTGTGGGTGGAAGCCTGGGGTGGGGCAGGGCTCAGTGGCTGGGCCTGACCACACATGTTGAGCTCAGGATGGGGGAGAGAGCGAGATGCTGTTTTCTCTGGCCCAGGAAGACAGAGATGTGTGTTTGTTTTCCCTGCTATCTTTCGCATGGCGTTTGTTTTGCTTGTCAAGCGTTTCAGGAGATAAAATGACCTAAAGGGAGATTATTTTATCCTAATTTAAGCTGTCAATTTATCACTGACTTCTGCTTGTCTGCGCCAGCAGGACAGCTTACTCTGAGTCCCTGGGGAAACCTCAGCTAGAAAGTGAGAATTTGGGGGGGATTTGCTGCAGTCTCACAGCTAATCTGTGCTTGTGACGGCAACTGCAAGCTGCTCCCCTGTCCCCCTGTGTCATATTAGTTCCCATCACTGTGGACTGGCTTGGCTTCCCAAGGGCCTCCCCTATCTAACTGGGGCCTGGGGTTGTTTTTCTCGTGCTGCAGGCTGGTGGAAGAGTTCATGCTGCTGGCGAACATGGCCGTGGCCCATCGGATCTACCGCTCCTTCCCTGAGCAGGCCTTCCTTCGCCGCCACCCCCCACCCCAAACCAAGCTGCTGAAAGACCTCATGGACTTTTGCAACCAAGTCGGCCTCGATATCGACTTCAGCAGCGCGGGGACGCTGCATGTGAGTGCACTGGCCTGGTGGGCAGCAGGGCCGTGGGGGTGAAGGGTGGGCAGCTACATGGTGGAATGTTTGTGGCAGACTGTGGTTTATTCCCCATCCCTGTCTGCCCAGGCAAAGCTCACAGTTATGCCATGCCAGAACAAAGCACCTCCTCCACTCACTGTTGATCCCACTAAGGATCTGGGCAAGGGTGGCTCAGCCTCTCCTGGTCAGCCACATTGTGAACAGAGGTTAGAGCAGGGCGGGAAGGACCTTGCAAGGGATCCCAGCGCTGCCCTCCCTGCAATGGGAAGGATGTTGCAGTGCAGGAGCACTCTCTGGAACACCCAGATTTCCTTCTCTGGGCAGGTGCTGGGCAGGGAATTTGCTCCATACCACAAGGAAAGTAGCTCTGCAAGGGGGTTTTTCTGCCTGGAGTGCTGCAGGTCTCAGGGAGAGTAGGGTGAGGAGCGGGGTGACTGGGAAGGACTGGAGAGCAGTGCTGGGAAAGGTCAGATGCAGCCAGCACGAGAAGTATCCAACCACTCCTCTGCTGAGCGTGTCCTGAGGCTGAACTCCAGCTGAACAGCACAGCGCAGGTTCCAGGATTTTCTTTACTCACCGCAACTGGACTGTGGATAATCTTCTGTTAATCCCATCCCCGCTGGCCTCCCGCGCGCCCTTCCATCAGCTGGGACTGCTTTCCCCGCTTGCTGGCCGTGCCCAGCCTATGTCAGCAGATGCAGGGCTGCTCACTCAGCTCCTCTCCTGCACTTTGAACCCTCCAGCCTTTCCTCACTGCTAGCCTCAGGCAGTGACCTCCCATATCCATGTCTCCCCAGAGTCCCATTAGTCTGTGTGCTGAAGCTCTCAGAAGCTGGATGGGAGCCAGGCACAGGTCGAGAGAGGGTTTATGGGCACTCTCTCACACTTCACAACTGGAGACAGAGCCAGCAGTCCCCATGCCCGGGGTGCTCCCTGCCATTGAACCCAGGAGGCGGGGCAGTGCTCAGGACTATGTATGCAGTCCGGCTGGGGCTGCTGGGACCGCAGCAAAGCCCAATTTCATGTGCACCTTTTGGCTTACAAGGGGATTTGCAGGAAAAGGAGGAATTTGGCTTAGACAAGCTGCCATTTGCACCAGTGAGGTCTGCCTGGGTCCCTCTATCACCATAAAGTGCCAACACTGAATGCTCTCTCTTTTCCCCTCCAGAAAAGCTTAAAAGAAACATTTGGTGCTGACAAATATTCCAGAGCGAGGAAAGAAGTGCTGACCTACATGTTCTCCAGGCCCATGCAGGTGAGAGCAGTGCTGTGCTGTTGGATGTATCTGGCTGCAGCTTTCTGCTGTGGCTCCATCTTCAATCCTTGCTGCTTCTGCATTTCCAAGCTGGTTGTTGCACACAGGGGAAGTGAATGAACATTGAACGTGGTGTTCCAGGGCTGCCAGCAGCTTCCTCCAGTGCCTCCAGCCCCATGTAGCTGGCAGTGGGACTGTGAGCAACAGAGCTTCACTAGATGACAAGGTCAGGCTGAGTCTTTCCTAGCCCCCCATAGTGTCCCTGTTATTATTGGTTGGGATGTTTCAGCCTTGAAGTTGCGTGGGGGCTGTTGGCAGACTTGCAAGGACCCAGCCCTGTGAAGAGTTGATGGTGGGCTCCATGGTTCATGTTTGTGTCATTTCTTCACACCACGGTATCCCAAATGGTCCAAAGAAGGAATCGAGAGTGAGGATGATTCAGGGGTGTGCAGCTGGCCATAAGCACAGTCTGGTACCTGCTCTTAGAAGCAGGGAAGTTCTGGAAACCCTTTGGTCTCCCTCCAGCCTAAGTGGCTTTCTGTGACAGTCTCTGCAATGGAGGCTTGTGCTGCTCACACCAGTTGTCATGTTTGGTGCATCTGTAGCTCAGGACACTTATTCAGGTGTTTAACACTATCGAAAAAAGTTTTTGTGAGGCATCAGCTGCATTTGCAGCTGGCCACTGCTCTTCTAAGGGAAGTCCTACCCCACAGGGCGAAGGGGCGTGTTCCTGAAGGCCTCTCTGCTGTGGCCTGCTTATCTCTGCAGGAATGAATCATCTTCCCAACATCACTCATTTGACTGCCACTCTTCTAATTAGCTTATTTGCTTCATTTACTCATTAGCAGTTGCCTGAAGTCCTGCTGTGCTTCCGGGACTTAATGCTTGCTTGCAACTGGGACTGGGGTATGAGGCCATTTAGTAAATCACCCCCTCGTGTATGTGTCCAGCTCAGGAGAGCTGCTTTGTAAAGAGCAGGGAGTGTCTTCTGGAGCTGGCTGTGTTGTCCCAGATCCCATGTCCTGCTTTGTGTTATCCTGGTTCCTTCTGTCATGTCCTCCTTTTCCGGAGGAAGGTGCACTGATGACATGAATTCCTTGGAGTCTCCCTCTGGTCCTGCTTATTGTGGCACAAGCCTGGGCTTTACCAGTAGCAGCACATGGAGCAAGTCTGGCTGCTGGCCAGGATGGATGAGCAAGGAGAAAGCAGCTGGGCTCCGCAGTAGCACCAAGGAGGAGATGGGCTTTTGGGGACCCACTGACTGGCCTCTGTGGTCTCCTGACACTGTGGTCAGAGAAGTGGTGGGAGTGCTCTGAGATACCTCAGAATGGCTCTCATTAAGATTTATTCTTGTGAATCTGTTAGATCAGTACACGAAAGAGGTACCAAGGTTTTGGGGATGAAGTCTTCTGCAGAGTGGATATCAGAAAGAGAATTTGGGGGAGAAGAAAGAGGCACTTTTAAAAGAGATAGTCCACCAGACATTTGGCAGGAACTAGGCTCATTTCATCATCAGAAGAGCAAGGTGCCTATGTGTTCAGGTGTGCTGTGCAGTCCACTTGTATATGGCAAACCTGCTGCCTGGCACACTCCCATGATAGACAAAACTCTGTTTACAGCTGGGCCTGTTGGCCCTGCAGGGCAGCCTGTGTCTGGATGGTGAGCAGCATTCCCATCTGCTGGCACTCCCCAGCAGGGTGGTACTGCTGTGTGTGGTGGGAAACTCTCGTTATTGAAGTGGTGCATGAGCCAGAAGAAGCAGAAATCAGTCTTGATCCTGGGATGAGCTTATGCGGTTTAGTTTGTAAAAGGAGTTTCAGACTTGCCCAAAGCCATCAGCCAGGTGAGCAGATGCTCCCTTCCCATCTTCAGGGCAGCATTCCAGTCTGACCCAGCATGTGCTCCAGCAGTGGATCCAAATGATCTCCAGTCCATGTGGAAGGACCATGGCACTGCAATGGTCTCTGGTCTCTGACCACAGTCATTGTGGGGAGGACTCACAGCTCCCCAAAATCCTGAGCAGTTCGGATTCCCACCACTGTTAAACCATCACAGGTAGTTTAAAGCCATGTCAGTGCCCCTCAGGAAGGGCAAGCAGCTTCCGGGAGGAAGGAGCTTTCCCTGTGAGGAGTATTTTTTTTGCTGTCTGCCACCAGTATTAGAGCAGATGGAAGAATCAGCCCCATCCTGCTGGATGTCATGATCCCTCATGAGGGAGAGGACAGATTTGAGTGTTGGCAGCTGTGGAGCACAGCCACAGAGGGGCCCAGGCCGATGTCGAGGCTGGGCCATCGCTCTGACAGATGGTGCAGCGAGACCGTCTGGTCAGGGCTCTGAGAAGTCACCTGTATCCCTGCACACGTCTCAGCTCCCAGTGATAAAGCTGATGTTTCAGGGACAAGGCTGCAGCTAAATCAGCTTAAACAACCTGTCCACAGGTTTAACCCCCAGTCCTGCCAAGCCAGCATCTTCCATCTTCACTGCATGCTGGTGGTCAAGACATCAGCCTCTTGGAGGAGGAGGGAGATGGGAAGCAACTGGTAATGCGTGTGCCTGAGGGAATGCCTGGATTGCCATGCCAGGAGCCTTGTAACAGATGAAGGAGCAGCGACACACCATTTTTCAGGGGCTCAGTCACTCGGGGATTCAATCTGTCTGTGAGAGCAAAGCTGCCCCTGCTTGGCTGGGACTGATTTATTTCCAGGCTCCTTGCAGTTCTCTGGGGATTGCAGCAAACCCTGGGGATTTGAGACCACTTATGAGTCAAATCCGTTAATGAGAAAACATCTGCTTTATGCCAGGCTGATGCCACTGGGTCGTGCTGTCACGGTGCTGAAGATGGGTGTCAAATCCATTCCAGACTGGGCTCCCTGCAGTGTGTAACCCTACCAGAGGAGTATTTTTGTTGTGATACCCAAGCTGATGCCAACATCACTAAGGGTCGTGAGCTTCCAAAAGGTTGTCCGAAATGGTGCTGGGCCCCACAGCGGCTGGTTTTGGCCAGCACATCCATCAAGACAAAGTGCCCCAGACAACAGCAATCAGCACAGGACCTTCAGCGTCTTTTCTAACTCGAAACAAGGCAGGGCRTAACTTGAAACACTGCTGGGCATAGGGCAGGGGTGGGCCCTTCCCAGTGGCTTTCTCAGATCAGGGATTTTGACCAGTGCTCTGCTTTCTACGTGCCTGGCATTGTAGGGATTTTCCTGGTTTCTGCCCAGAAAGCCTGGCACAAGTGYCTGGAAGCTCGCTGTGATTTCATGCTGTCTGTCGAGACAAGGGCACTCATCCTCTCCTGCAGCAGCCTCCAGAGCTCAGCGTGTCTACCTGCCCAGCCTCATTCAGTGGGAGCCGAGCTAATTGAGTGGAGACCATACTTCATGGAGTCCATCAGAAACAATTTAATTCTGGGATGTGGAAATTGGCAGCCACCGCAGCTCCTATCCCAGCTCCTGGGTCTCATAATAAGGCTGGGACTGATGCTGCTTTTTTTAACCTGCTCTATTTACTTGCCCGGATCAGTGCGTTGCTGCTCAGCAGGAGCTGGCTGCGCCACTGGCCTGGAGAGCAAAGGATGCAGCTGCCCAAACCAAGGATCCCAGGACAGCTCTGTAATCAGAGCTGGCTACTCCTATTTTTTTTAAATCACTTGCTCTTATTTTTAAATGGGTTCATTCAATCGCCACTGTGCCGTGACCCCGCCGCCACTCCCCTGACCTGCACAGCCTCCTCTCCCCGCCCCCGTTGTTTTCCCAGCCCCGAGAGCTGGTGTTTCACAGATGTGAAAATAAAAGCTGTAAYGTGTGGGATAACAGGGGTGACACGGGAGAGGTTGCTGCTGAAGAGRCTGCTGGGCAGAGGTGCCGCTATTGCCCTGGTGTTGATTTAGATGGGCAGTTCAGCTTCTTGGCTCCCCAAATGTCATGGTAGGCTGGAACAGCAGGGTTCACAGCAGGGCTGTCTCACTGGAAGCCACTCATCCCAGCCCCCAGTGCTCTCCAAGCATGCATAATGGTGTGTAAAGCCTGCAGCCAGGCCCACAACCAAAGAGCCTGGCACAGAAGCCACTCTGTGAGGTGCCTTGTTGGGAGAGCATCTGAGGTGGGCACAGAACAAGCTGGGCTCTACCCTGGAAGATGGAAGGGTGTTAAATAAGGCCTGAGCAGAAATAGGAGGCTGCTTAAACCACATGTGATGTGAAAATTGATGCAGTTCTTGGGGCCAGGAGGGGACAGCTGGCAGCCAGCAGCTCCCTGCAGTGGCTTTGCCCCTCTTCTTCTGTGCTCAGTTTCTGCAGCGCCCGCCTTGTCCCTGCACAGCCTGAACTGAGCAGCAGGTGAAGGACCATCAGCAGACAGGACGTCATCAGAAGGACCATTGGCTGCTGGCACTGTGTCTCACAGAGCCAGACCCCTCCAGCCTCAAGCCACCACCCTTGCTGACACCCTTCCCTCGTTTGTCCCCCCTTTTCAGATGGCTCTCTACTTCTGCACCGGCGTCCTGGATGACGAGACCCTCTTTCACCACTACGCGCTGAACGTGCCGTTCTACACTCACTTCACGTCTCCCATCCGCCGCTACGCCGACATCATCGTGCACCGCCTGCTCTCCGCCTCGCTCGGTGGGTGCTGCTCCCCAGGACGGGCATCGGGGCCAGGGGGCCATGGCACGGCTCTGTACCAGGAGGGAGCGTGGGCGTGTCATTGTCACGTGTCCCCTTTGCAGGTGCCAGCTCCCCCATCAAGATGGAGAAAGAGGCCATCCAGAAGCAAGCAGATCACTGCAACGACCGGAAGATGGCTTCCAAGAGGGTGCAGGAGCTCAGCACTGACCTCTTCTTCTCCATCTTCGTCAGGGTAAGAGCCAAGGCTGTCTTCCCCCAGGGCATCTCTGTGAAGGCCCAGCCTAGATGCCGCTGCCCACCTGGCCTCAGGAAAGGCAAACAGTGAGGGGACACACTCAGCAACCACCACTGCCAGGTTCCAGGGCGTGGAGACACTGATTGCCCTTGGGGACAGCTGGATAAGGGCTGTTGTGTAGTGACATCCCTGTCTCTTGACAGGAATGTGGTCCTCTGGAGTCAGAAGCCATGGTGATGGGTGTTCTGAGCAAGGCCTTTGATGTCCTTGTGCTGAAGTTTGGAGTCCAGAAGCGCATCTACTGCAATGTAAGTACCTCAGCAGTGTGAGACAGTGCCAACGCTGCCTCACCACAGAGGGCTGCACCAGCCTGGTGTCACTGCAGGCAGTGGCTGTCCTGGTCCCCTTTTGTGCCAGCCCTGCAACCAGCAGAGCTGTGCCCGAGCTGGGCCAACCAGAGCAGAGAGMGCCTTCCTGGACTTTCCCCTCCATCCCTCAGGCCAGGCAGGCACGAGGGACTGGCGGTCTGGATCAGCCCAGTTTCTGAGGACCTTCTCCCTGTGCCGTGCTGGGGTTGATACTGCCTAGGTAAAAGAGAATAAAGCTGGATTCGGGGGAACAGATGAGCATGGATCTGAAGCGAGGAAAGSGAGCGAGGCTGGTTTTCATTTCATTTAATCAGATGGTTTATCTGGGGCTGTGACAGCAGTGCTGTGGGCCAGCACCTGCAGTTGGTGACAGCATCCTTTCTTAATAACCTGGTTATATGGCTGGCAATGACATCTTTAAACAGGACATAGAGTGTGATATATGGGCTGGTGGTGTATCACAGCAGCCCCTGATTTACGTGCTAGGCTCAGGCTTACGCGCTGCTGCATCCCAGTTGTTAAAGACCTGCAGAGGCAGCGTGCTGGGCAAAAGCAGCATCAGCCCCATCCACAGGCAGGGTGGAGGAGGAGAGCTGAGGGCAGAGATGTTCCCAACACTCTCCCTGCCTGCAGGCGCTGCCCTTGGTGGACTTCCGCTTCCAGAAGGTGGGGAAGAAGCCAGAGCTGACACTCCTGTGGGAACCAGAGGAGCTGGAGGAGGAATCTGTGCCCCAGGTAAGACCCCCACAGCATGGGACAGGCTCACAACACCATGGGGCTGGCATGGAGGCTGTGTGCAACATGTGGATCCTGTGATGTCTGCAGGAACAGGTCCGGGAGGCAGGACTGCCTCACAGGCTGTCAGGTCCTGCTGTCCCTCTGTGTGCCTTTCCCAGTGAGCCCAACTTCAGCCTCAGCCTCCTCTGCCATCCAGCCCAGCCCCATCCCATTGTTCCCCTCACATGTGATCCCTCCACAACCTTCAGTTTCTGCCCTGASTGCTTTGTGCCCTGCCTCCCAGTTCAGCTTCCTCCAGGAATTGAATTAACGTGCTGTTTACTTCCTCCTTCCAGATCATCAGTTAAGATGTTAACTAAGATCAGGTCTAAGGCAGCTGCTATCTAGACCCTTCCCCCCATCCTGGCATTCTTTGCCCCTGACATGGCCCTTTCTTGAGGTTTCCATCCCTGTGACAGGGTCAAGCCCCAATTAGGAGAAATTTTTTAAATCAGACTTCCTGAGATGCAGTGTCAAATGGTTTAACAGCATCTAGAAATCTGTCTCTTGTGTCCCTGTCATCTATTAACTTGGTAACTCAATCAAAGGGAGCAATTGCATTTGTCTGGCTTGATTAAGTGGTTCTTCTTTGCCAGMTTTTGTCTGGCGTGGCTGTAAAACCCCAGCTGTGTTGACTGCTGCAATCCCTGCCTGAAGGGCTGAATCCCAGCCTCTCCCTGCACCACTCAGGGGTGCTTGAGCCCCATTTCCATCCAAGCCCAGCACATCCTTGCCCATCTAGGGCTCCTGACAGAGTAGGCTGACCCTCCCAGCTGGTGTGATGCATGTCCTGGGGAGTCCTTTCCTTCCCTTCTCTTCCCAGGGTGGCTGTTACGGTCAGAGCTGGCTGAGCTCCCYGGCCGCTGCAGGCGTTTCTGCAGGCCTCCCTCCCTTTGAAGCTGAGCTTTGCTCTCTCAGCTTGGCTTGGAGAAGCCCCCTGGATGTGGCCCGAAGTGGCCTCAGTTCCTCCTTTCCTACAGGAGCAGGGATCACTTACACCATAGCAGGGAGCTGATGAAAAATGACACTCCAGCATGATCAGGGCCCGTTTTGGTTAAGCAAACAGTTGGTAGAGGAAACTCCTCCATGAACCTTCCACACCTCGTAAGAAAACACTGGAGCTCTCCCATGGGAGCAGGCTCTGAGCTATCCTCTGAGCCAGCAGATCCCTGAGTTGATAAATCTCCAGCCCTGGAATGAGCCAGATCCCTGTGAACCATGCTGAACCATGGTAGAAGTCACCCGGACACCCCGCAGCACTGAGCACCCCAGCTCCCTGCCTGGCCCTGGCGCCTGGCTTCTGCTTCCTGCTTTAGCTGAGCCTGACCAGGCAGTGGGAACATCAGGGAATGCTGTTAGTGGGAAGCTGTGCGGGGCTCTGGGCTGTTTGGCCCTGCCATTGAGGGGGGGTGTTGCCCCCATCTTTCTCTGATCATCAGGAAATGACCAGGACCTCAGTGGGCATCACTCAGGGCTGGAGTAAGAAGTGGATCTAAGACTCAGGGGATTTGCTGTGAAATTGTGCTGTTTCACGGCAGTTCAGCAAAGGAAGGGGGCAGGATTGCAAGGGAGAATCCTGATAATTCTCCTTTGACTCCCCCAGATGAGGGGGGGCTGTCCCATGACCACCAACCCCTGCACTGCAGCCAGCTGGGGTGGGCAGAGGCTGATGCTCAGTAGCCAGCAGCTCTATGGGCAGCCAACTGCAAAAGGATTTTCCTGCAGATTGCTCCTCATGGGCYACTTTGGTACATTTAAGTCTCGATAAGATTTTCCTGACTGATTAATCTGGAGCAGCCAGCACTGGATGAGCTGGGAAGGGTTGGACAAGGTTATGCCAGTAGCTCTATGCCTGCTCCTCCTGCAGGCCAGCCCTGAGCAGATGACCCCAGAGAGCCCTGCTGTAGCACAGGGCTTAAGGACGGACTCCAGCAAGCAAAGTCCCCAAATGCCTGGCCATGGCCCTGGGACAGCCCTTCCCAGTGTCCCAGCCAGCCCCTTAACTGTGCCTCAAGGACAGACCAGATAGATGCTTTCCACTTCTAATCCATACAATCACAGGAGGAGCTGGGGTCGGAGGAGCAGGGAGGTGGCAGCAGCGGCGCCATTCCTGAACAGGAGGGATTGATTTTCTGTGGTCTTTATTCCCATGCATTTCTCATCCCTTCCTGGGTCTCCTCTCACTGTGGGAGCACAGGCAGGTTGTTCCCTCCTTGTGGGATGCTGATGAAATGCTCAACGTCATGTGGAAAACCCTTCTCGCCGCAGCTCGGCCTTGGCTCTTGGCCAGGCTCCATTAGGGATGATGTGGTTCTGCGGCTGGAGAGAGAAGGCACAGGTGGCCTTGAGAAGAGGTTGGGACCCAAAGCCAAGGGCACAGTTGCCCATTATCTTTCCYAGACTGTGCAGAGAACAAGAGTGGGGCCTGATTAGGCTGGAATAAATGAGGATGTTTTGGGAGGCTCATTTAGGTCAGTTTGGGTTCCCTGACTGGAGTCAGAGWCTGTGGTGTTGCCTTTGAGGATGCTGCCTCCAACCCCAGCTCCAGGAGCAGCCTGAATCCCAGCAGAGCTGTCTGAATCTGTCCTGCCCCATTCCTTAGCTCCTCATGGCTGCACTGGTGGAGGCAACAGAAGCCAGCGCAGCTCTGAGCAAATCTGTATGTGATACCAGGCCACCTGAAACCYCTCTTTACTCTCTCTCCCTTGCCGAAGGTGATCACCATTTTCACGCTGGTGGAGGTGGTGCTGACGGCGGACAGTGGCCCCCTCAAGTACAGTGCCCTGCTCAAGAGGCCGAACTCGGACAAGTGAGAGCCCTGGCTCCATGGGCTCCCCGCTGCCGATGCTCCTCACCTCCCAGGCCCCGCACCAGCACCCGCCGGAGACGGAAGGGACCCACAAGGACTTTGGGATTTTGCGATTTAAAACCGATGTGGTTTTATTTCTGGTTTGGATTTTAACTTCATCTGGGAGCGGGGCTCAGGGCTTGAGCCTGCCCCAGGCAGAACATTTCTACTCTCGGGTATTTTTAGCTTGATGCTTTCTTAATTTTTTTTTTAAGGCAGTGGTGTCCATCCCCAGCTTCAGGTGCCCGTGGTGAGGACTGAGTGGGGACACATGTCCCCGGGAGTGAAGGGGGGCTGGCTCCACCATCCCAGGTGGGATGTGGATGTAGTGGGATGCAGCTGTGGGGCCATGCAGGAGAGTTTCTTGAAGGGTTGTGTGTCATGTAATAAAAGCCGGGTCAGCRGCTGTGTGTGGAGCTTGTGCTGGTTTTATTTGTGCCCTCTGTTTCCCCAGACAGGAAATTCCAGGAGTAACTCATCTCCCAGGCAGCCCCCTGCCTTCCTCTGCCTGCCATTTCCCAGGCATTATGAAATCCAAGCAGCCTCCCTGCTTCTTCCAGCCTGAGATATGCTTGGCCAGGTGATGTGAGATCAGGACAGGTGTTCCCAGCTCCTGCTCCGGCAGGTATTCCCTCAGTCTGAACCTTCACCAGGAGTCTGCTCCAGTCCCTCACACCTTGGCCTCCAGTCTAACCCTACTCAGGRACCCTACAGCACCATGTCCTTGCTTTTCCCTGCCCATCGAGAGAGTATCCAGCACCTCACAGACTGATCCCTGCAATCTCCAGCATCTCTGCCCACTTTCTGTCCCCATGTCCCCCACCCACACTGTGCAGGGTGTGTTCAGGGGCACAGGCTGCTCTGGCAGCCTCCACATCATCACAAGCAGTGGTTGGTGGAGGGATTGACGTCTGGCAAGAAGGAATGGATCCATTGTGCCAGGCAGGGAGAGAGCCCTGCATCACTCTTCCTTCATCAGTGGTGACAGCTGTGGCCCTGGCACCAGCACATCTGCCCTTGCAGGAGCCAGGAGCTGGCCAAAGCCGGACTGCCTGGCTCAGGATGGGGGATCAGGCCCTGGGATGGCTCAAGGCTGGGTATAACATGCTTCCCAGGAGCTGGTGAGCCCTGAAAGCCATCAGGGACACCTGCAGTCCCCCGGGGTTGTGCTCCTGCAGCGTGCTTCCAGATGGCCTGGTGCAATCACAGACAGATGTCACCTGGTGCTGGTGACATGGGGCTGTTCCTTGCCCACAGCAGGTACCTCRCTGTGCAGGTGTGCTGGCATGGGCTGCCCCATGGCACCCAGCATATCAGGCACCAGCTGTCCCAGGAGCYGACAGGCAGCTGGGAGAGGGGACCAGAGGACACAGACACCAAAGCCCAGACGTCCACCCCCTACCCCTCAGCCCAGTGTCCTCCCCTCGGATTTGTCTTAGGGGAAACCAGGCAAATCCAGCCTGGCCCAGTTCAGCCTGTCTGCAATAACAGCCCTTTGCCCTGCGCCCTCCCTGCCACTCCYCAGGCTCCCACAGGCAACCGCCCCCGTGGGAGCTGGGGCCCAGGAGGTGCCCTGATCCCCAGGGACAGGCTGGAGGTCCTGCCGCGCCGGTGGGGGGCAGGGATGGCCCCAGGGGGGCCGGGGCATTGGGAGGGCCCTGGGAGGGCTGGGAGATAGTCCCTGAATGTTATCAGCTCATCGTCTCACAGGACAGGAAAGAGCCATAAAGGGCTGTCTCCTTGCCCTGGACACAGGCAGCATTCCAGGAGGGAGCCGGGGTGGGAAGCATGGGGCAGCTGCTTTCCCCTGGAACCTGCCTTCTCCTCTGCTTCCTCGCCCAGCTCGCTGCTGCAGCCTCTGGTGACAGGGGACGTGTGGGACAGTGGGGTAAGAGCCTTTGGGGGGTTGCTGGGGCTGGTGTCAATTCCCTGGGGGTCTCCAGGGACTGTGTCACGTCTCCACGGGATACCAGCACAGGGGAACCCTCACAGCCACTTCAGGGGGTCTGAGACCCCAACCTTTGAATGAGTTGATCTCAGCCCCCCCCGAAGCAGTCCCTGTCCCCTCCCATCCCCGCTGCCCCCAGCCCCCCGGCAGTGACTTTGGATCAAGTGGCCCGATAGTTGCAGCCAGCCGCGGTTGCCTGGCCATTGCATACTCGCCATGGCTGATCCTTGGACTCCTCATCCTCTCTGCCAAGAGGCACGAGGGGCTTCCCTGCCAAACTGTGCCTCAGTTTGCCCTTTCCAGGTGGGTTCTGAGCAATGCTGAGGTGCYGAAGACTGTGCTGATCCCCACGGGATTCCTGGTCCCCCATGGAGGGGGCTTAGAGCAGCTAAATTCACCGCGGGTGGCGATGCCCATGCTGGACCCTTGAGGGGTACCCGTGGGAGTCCTCAGGGTGCCCAGTGCCCCTGCACACCCCCAGCTCTGCTCTCACCTCCAGATGCTGAGAAGAGCCCTGGGTACTGGAATAAAGGGGCAAGACAGAGGCTGGAGTTGGCCTTGGCACTGCAGCCAGCGGCACAGCGAGCCAAAAACATCATCCTCTTCATGGGTGACGGTGAGTGCCCCGCAGCTGCCCAACAGCCAGGGATGTGGCTGATGAGAAGATGGGGCTGGTGCAGGTCCCCAGGCACTGCCTGGGGAAGGCAGGACTGTCCCTGGTYCCGGCCCTTTGCCACCCTGTGGCTCGGACACACCCACAGGCATGGGGCTGTCCACCATGTCAGCGGCTCGGATCTACAAGGGGCAGTTGTCCGGCGGCTCAGGCGAGGAGAGTGTCTTGGCCATGGAAACCTTTCCCCACATGGCCCTGGCCAAAGTGAGTGGGGCAGTGCCAGGGGGCAACGGTCCTGCTGCACCTGCCTGAAACCCCACTGGACCCATCTTGCTTCCAGACGTACACCATTGACCGTCAGGTGCCTGACAGCGCTGGCACGGGCACCGCCTACCTCTGTGGGGTGAAGGCCAATGCCAAGACTCTGGGACTGAGCGGGGCGGCCGTCTACGGAAAATGCCGCACCGCCTTTGGCAACGAGGTGGACTCCGTCCTGCACCGGGCCAGGCTGGCGGGTACGGGGCAGCAGGAAACCCTGCCGGAGAGCCTGGCACGGCCATCCCGTGCCCTGCAGGGCTCCCTGTAAACGCTTGCCCACGCTGCAGGCAAGTCTGTGGGCATCGTGACGACCACGCGGGTGCAGCACGCGTCCCCTGGCGCAGCCTATGCGCACTCGGCCAGCCGCAGCTGGTACTCCGACGCCAGCATGCCCAAGGAGGCGCTGCGGGATGGCTGCAAGGACATCGCCCACCAGCTGGTGCACAACACGGACATCAACGTGAGCTGGGGAGCGGGCGCGGGAGGGAGGGGGCACCAGGAGCGTTGGGAGGGTCTGCTGAGCTCCCCGGCAGGTGATCCTGGGCGGCGGGAGGATGTACATGACCCCCAAGCGGACTCCGGACCCCGAGTACCCGGAGGACGCGGATCAGAATGGCACCAGGAAGGATGGCCGGGACTTGATTGCGGAGTGGCTGAGTGCCAAGAAGGTAGTGTACCAGGGAAGAGGGGATGTGACTCTGGGCACGGGGTGTGTGCCATTGGCACGGGCTCTGCTCTCGCTGGCAGGGTGCCCGCTACGTCTGGGACAAGAAGGGCCTGGATGCGGTCAAAGATGACTCTGTGAGCCACCTTATGGGTAGGAGCATCACTGCCTGCACCACTGGCAATGCTTCCTTCTCCTTCCCTCTCCGGAAGTGCTGGCAGGGGCATGAAGCAGCCCCAGCACGGACCCCCCTTGCCCTGCTCCCCCAGGCCTCTTTGAGCCCAAAGACATGAGGTATGAGCTGAACCGCAAYACATCCACGGACCCCTCCATCGTGGAGATGACAGAAAAGGCCATCCGCATCCTGCGCAGGAACCCCAACGGCTTCTTCCTCTTTGTGGAAGATGAGTAGCTCCGGGCGGACAGTGTGGCTGGGGCTGGGGTGGGATTCAGGTCCTGGGAGCAGATGGCCATCCAGGGGGAGAGGGTGACGGCCGCATTCCCCRTGCAGGTGGCAGGATTGACCACGGCCACCACAGCGGCCGGGCCAAGCAGGCGCTGATGGAGGCGGTGATGCTGGACCAGGCGGTGGCGCGGGCGGGCGAGCTCACCTCCCCTGCTGACACCCTGACTGTGGTGACGGCTGATCACTCCCACGTCTTCACCTTTGGGGGCAGCACACCACGTGGCAACTCCATCTTTGGTGGGTCTTGGGGAGGGGCAGCGAGCATCCCTCTTCCCACCTCAACCTTTAGCTCCCGTGGGACGCTGAGCTGGCCCAGGCAGGGAGCTGGGGAGAGGAATCCAGCTGGGACAGGGGATGACAGTGCTTTTCCCTGTGCCAGGGCTGGCCCCCAAGAAAGCCAAGGACAAGCGAGCCTACACCAGCATCCTCTACGGCAATGGTCCTGGCTACAGCATCCATGATGGGGCCCGTCCAGCTGCCAGCCTCCCTGCTGCAGGTAGGAGTCTGCTGGGGAGGGGGCAGAGGCACAGGGTGGCTGGGGACAGCATCCCACTGGCATGACCACGGGTGCTGCACAGGGTCCTGGTGCCACCACAAGGCTCAGGAGTCACTTGGGCAGGAATTGCGCTGACACCAGAGTGATGGGAGCTGCTTCCTCACTCCTGTGGTGTGTTTGGGAGCCTCCTCCCCCAGCCCCATTTCTCCTCTTCCCCCTACAGAGGACAAGGACTACAGGCAGCAGGCAGCCGTGCCGCTGGAGACGGAGACTCACAGCGGGGAGGACGTGGTAGTGCTGGCTCAGGGCCCCATGGCCCACCTCTTCCATGGGGTGCAGGAGCAGCACTACATCGCCCATGCCATGGCCTACGCTGCCTGCCTCGAGCCCTATGCCACAGAGCCCGCATGCAGGGCAGCCCGCCGGTCCTCCCATGGCTCCCAGTGCTCCCCACAGCCCCTGCTCGCCCTCCTGACCCTCTGCCTGGCTGCCCYCATGGTGGGCGGCTGAGAGCCCCTGGTTGAGTCCCATCAAGGTTCTTGACAGCTGGGGCCCACTGTGGCCCGGACCAAGGGATGCAATAAAACACAGGTTGTCCACGTCCATCTGCAGTGCAAAGGTTCACAGGGGTGGTCACCTCCTGATTGCGTGCCTGATTCCCCAGTTGGTCATGGCTCCTAATTCCCCATTGGAACCAGCACTGGAGGCACTGGGGTGAAGGAGGTGATGAAGTGCAGGTGGGGGGTGGCCATGTCCTCCCAGCTTTGCCAGTCTGGGGCACAGTACACAAGGGCTGGTATGTTCCTGGAAGGGCTGAGCAAGGAGCAGAGTTTTAGTCCACATTCATGGATTTACTGCTCAAGAAAGCCTGGGCAGAGAGCAGGGCGCTTGGTGCACGAGTGACCCCATGTGCTTCACATACCACCGTTATCCAATGCTCAGTGCTGCCTGGGGCACCCCAGGACAGTGCATTCCCCCACCTGGCACCTCAGCGCTGTGGCCCAGCAGGATCTCCTGCCAGCACTGCACGTCCTCTTGCCGCTGCATCTGTCTGCGTCTTGCCCAAGTCAACCTGTGCCCAGCAGCCACAGTGTGGTGTGCCAAGGAGGTGCCATCAGCCCAGCCCTGCGGCCTTTGTGCGAGCTGCTGGGAGGAGAGACGTGCTGAACCCCTCCGCACACCCTGCAAGGGCTGATCCCTGTCCAAAGTCCCTCCATGGATCTGCTGGAGTTACAGACACTGCCAGCAGCATTGGGCTGTCAGCTCTCACCATGCAGCTCCTGGCATCCCTCACCTTCTGCCTCTGGGCAGGGCTCAGCACCGCTGTCATCCCAGGTGGGGATAAGGATGGGGATGTGTGCCCAGCTGGCTGCAGTGGCTGTCCAGGGGAGAAGAGCTGGACACAGGGAGGGCTTGGGGAGGGGAGCTGGGGCTGCCCAGCTGTGCAAGGGTTAATGGGGACTACCCCTGCTTTTCTAGGGTCCTTGAACCAGTTTTCTCCTGGGTCCCTGTTTGTTTCTGGGCTGGGGGCTGGTCTGGGGGTAGTGCCTGTATCCTCTATCACCACCCTCCTCACCACAGATTTGGCCCCATTCCACTTGCCAGATAACTCCCCATCATGGTTTTGCTGCCCCCCTCCTTCCCTGCCCCAGGACCCCGGGGCCAGGCAGTGGGTGCAAGCCTGCATGGTCTTCCCCCACCCCAAATAGCCCCCTGAACCACTTGGTCCATGTGAGAGGAGGACCCAGCATGGGGGTGCCCAGGGAACGAATATCCCTGGGATGCAGGTACCCCTYAGGGCTGTCCCAGGAATGCAGGTGCTGGTGAGCTGGGACTCACAGGTGTTTGCCCTCTCCCAGCGGAGGAGGAGAATCCGTCTTTCTGGAACAATCAGGCRGCTGCAGCCATCGAAGCCTCCTTCAAAATCCAGCCCAGGATACGCGAAGCCAAAAACCTCATCCTTTTCCTTGGGGATGGTGAGTCCCCCTGGCATTCCCAGCAGGCAGGCTGGCACAGCCAGTGCCCTGCTGAGTGGGATATGGGGAGGGTGCCTAGTCCAGARGGTGACCAGGACCTTCTTTCCCTGCCCAGGATTCGGGGTCCCCACCATCACAGCCACCCGCATCCTAAAGGGGCAGCAGCAGGGGAAGCTGGGCCCTGAGACCCCTCTTGCCCTGGATGCTTTCCCCTATGTGGCTCTCTCCAAGGTAAATCCCAGAACACTGGGCAGAGGCCAGGGTGATACTGGGCATGGGGCCATGGTGATCCCAGGTATGGGGCTGCTGGCACCCCAGGGATGCACATATGCAGTGCATGGGGTCCCTGCCCCTCCCATACTTGCCAATGCATGGGAATGAGTGTGGCAGGGGGTGCTGGGTGGGGGCCCCCACTGAGGGCCTCTGCCAACCGCCCTCTGCCTGACCCCCTCTGTCCTCGGCAGACCTACAATGTGGACAGGCAGGTCCCCGACAGCGCGGGGACAGCCACAGCCTATCTGTGCGGGGTGAAGGGCAACTACCAGACCATAGGGTTGAGCGCGGCCGCCCGCTACTCACAGTGCAACACCACGGCCGGCAACGAGGTGATCTCGGTGCTGGAGCGAGCCCGCAAAGCTGGTAATGGGGGTCGCAGGGCTGGGGGGACCCCGCGGGGGCAAGGGGTGTCACGCGGGGGGCTCTCCCCCCATGAACATCCCATAGCTTGATGGTGGGGACCCCGTGTCGCCCTTGGTGGGGCCTGACGAGCGGGGCTTGGCAGGGAAGGCGGTGGGCATCGTGACGTCGACGCGGGTGCAGCACGCGTCGCCCTCGGGGACCTACGCGCATGTGGTGAACCGGAACTGGTACGCGGACGCCAGCATGCCCCAGGACGCGCGGCTGCAGGGCTGCAAGGACATCGCCTGGCAGCTGGTCCACAACGTCGACATCAACGTGAGCGCCCGCGCACGGGAGGAGGGGAGCAGGGACAGACCCTCCCCTAGGCACCCCCGCTAACGCTGCATCCACCTCGCACCCTCCAGGTGATCCTGGGCGGTGGTCGGAAGTACATGACCCCCGTGGGGACGCCGGACCCTGAGTACCCCAGCAACAGCMAGCAGAACGGGATACGCGAGGATGGGACAAACCTCATCAACACGTGGCTGGAGGCACGGCCGGTGGGTGACGCAGCAGAGACAGTCCTCTGCCCGCTGCCCCTGGCACAGGGACAGGCACTCACTAACCCCCTGAGGGATTCGCCCGCAGGGTGCCCGCTACGTCTGGAACAGGACAGAGATGCTGGCTGCTGCTGCCGACCCCAGCGTGGATTATTTGATGGGTAACAAATGACCCGTGTGCCAGGATCCAACAGGCACTGGGACACGCGGGCACTGAGGTTGTCCACAACACATGCCCTCACAGGTCTCTTTGAACCCGGGGACATGAAGTACAGCCTGGTGCGTAACACCACTCTGGACCCGTCGCTTACTGAGATGATGGAGGCGGCCATCACCATCCTGAGCAGAAACCCCAAAGGGTTCTACCTCTTTGTGGAAGGTAAGTTGGGGCTGGTGCCCCTAGGGCCAGTGAGAGGGGGGTGCCACATCCCAGGGTGGGGGTAGAAGTTGGGRGTGTTGCCATCGGTCCCCGGCCCACACTGGGTGCCCGTCTGCAGGCGGCAGGATCGACCACGGCCACCACGAAGGTGCTGCCCAGAAGGCACTGACAGAGGCAGTGGAGTTCGACTGGGCCATCGAGCGGGCAGGCACCTTGACAGACGAGGCTGAGACCCTCACCGTCATCACCGCTGACCACTCGCACGTCTTCTCCTTCGGTGGCTACACCCTGCGCGGCTCCTCCATCTTCGGTGGGGCTCTGCCCTGTGCTGGGCACTGCCGGCTCTGCGGCACCCTGACTGCGGCCAGAGCAGTGATATGGGTGTTCCTTGACTGATCGTCCCCCTCCATTGCCCCCTCCCCAGGTCTGGCCCCTGAGACAGCCCTTGATGGGAAGAACTACACATCCATCCTCTACGGGAATGGGCCGGGCTACCCAGGCACCGAGCGGCCCGACGTGGACCCTGACACAGCCAGTGAGAGCACAGAGACCATGGCCGGGTGGTGGGATGGGGCTGGGGGCCATCATCACCCCCCTTACCCCCTTCTCTCCCCTTCTCAGTGCAGTTCGAGTACCTGCCGCAGGCAGCCGTACTCCTCGACTCGGAGACTCACGGCGGTGAGGACGTGGCCATCCTGGCCAAGGGCCCCATGGCCCACCTGTTCCACGGGGTGCAGGAGCAGACCTACGTGGCCCACGTCATGGCCTACGCTGCCTGTCTCGAGCCCTACAGCGACTGCCGCCAGCGGAACTCTGCCCCGGGCACCCGAGCCACCCCCCTGGCCCTGCTCCTGCCCACTCTGCTCCTGCCCCTCTTCCACTGATCCCATGTCCCTAGGGCAGTCCGCAGGACAAACTCACGTTCCCCCCACTCCCCAGAGTGTGGCACCTGCAGGCAGATGGCAGCTTTCTGAAGCATCTCTGGTCTGGATGCATCAGCCATGGGGACACCAAATCCCAGGCACTGTGGGGGAGTCCTACACCATCCCCATAGGGGGTGTTAAACACAGTGTTAAATAAACAAGGGGTGTGACGCTGGTGGGACAGGTGTGTTCGTGGAGCGGGGGTGCCTGTGCCATGTGGGCAGGGCTGGGGGTGCTGCCCACTGCTCCCATCCCCTGGCCACAGGCCCTGGCAACCGCCCGGCATATCCAGTGCTTTATTGACCAGAAACAGCAGCGAAAAATACAGCGGTGTCCGTGTGCCCACGCTCCCAGGAGGGCTGGCACCGCCCAGCCCCGGCTCTGCTGCTGTGCCCCCCCAACAGGGCTAGTGCAGGGACAGGATGGGGCTGGYACAGGGGATGCCGGGGAGGGCACCGGGCACGAGAAGCTTTTGGCACAGGGCAACCCCATGGTRACTCCGGATCGCTCTCCCTGCCTAGACTGACACTGGGCTGGATGTGGTAGGGCTGGGTGAAGGGTTTGGGGTGGGTGGACAGAAGGGGGAGTACAGGGGTGCTTGAGGTTGCCCTCCTTCCTCCACGGGGACTGAGGGCCCTCCCAGTGTGTAGGGCAGTGGGTAGGAGGGGGATGGGCAGGAGGCAGCTGCCCAACTCGAGTGTCTCTCTGCTGCCTCCACCCCTATGGCAGGTACCTGTCTTTGGGGTGACTCCCTGAGACACCCGGGGGTGCCCCCTTTGCCTGGAGAGTAGGAGGGGGAGACGGGAAGGTGGGGAGTGGGCACAAGGTGTCACTCAGGCAGGGGTGGGGATGGAGGGTGCCAGCCTGCTGAAGGGGTATCAGCCTCACCACACCGAGCACTTGTGCACCGGGTTCATGGGCGAGTTCTTGGGGCAGTGGAAAACTCGTCCGAACTCCTCAAACTGCGAGACACTGCCCAGGACCCTGCCAGGAAAGGGGGGCACCTCAGAGCTGGGCACCCCCTGCCCCCTCCCACTGCTGCCTTGTGCCCCGCTCAGGGCACATGCTCACCCCCGCAGCAACCCATCCCCTGCCCCAGGGATACCCACCCAAAATCTGCTGGCACCAGCACCCCAAAAGGTGTTCACCCCACTTTGCATGGCACTGACAGCCATGGGGAAGACTGGCACCCACCATGCCCCCACCCCATTTCGGGGTAGGGAAAACCACCTGTAGTGCTCCGGGGCATGCTTGTCTGTCAGCACCTGCAGGTAGATGGATTGGGATCGCCGCTTGATGCACCAGTTCTGCAGGGGAGAAATGTTCCGTGGGTGAGCCACATGGGCCACAATGGCCCTTCTGGCTGCTGCAGGTTGAAAGGTAGTGATGTCCTGGTTGTATTTGTTATTGTAGGGTCTCCCAGGAGCCTGTGTACGTGGTATAAGTGGGTTGGGAGAGCATGGAGGCATGTTTGTTATTGTAGGGTCTCCCGGGTTGTAAGCTGCCTGGCTGCAGGGTTTCCTAGAAGTTTAGGATCATGTGCATTTGTTATTATGGGGCCTCTGGAGGTGATGGGGGTACATGTTTGTTATTGTAGGGTTCCCAGGAGCAGTGGGACAATGTGGGGTGCTCGTGCAGGGCTGAGCCCAGTACCCTGAGCCCAGGACCTGCTGATGCAGCCAAGCCTGGCTCCTGGCCATGGGCACTGGGTCCCCCAGGGCTCTCTCCCCATCTGTTTGGGCTGCTGGCCCCACATAAGTTGACTCTTCTGCCCCAATACCTGTTAGGTGTGGGGAGGACAGGGGCTCACCTGGGCAAAGGCGATGAAGAAGAGCTGGTCATGTGTGTATTTCATGTGGTGCAGGGGGTGCTCGGGGCCGTGCTCTCGTACCCATTTCTGGTAGGCCTGGAGAACAAGGGGTGCCCTCAGCATGGCCTGGGCACTCCCCCAAGCCCACCCTCATCAACCAGCAACCAGGATCATGCCCACTGCCTGCTGCAGCAAGCAAGGAGGGGCTGGGGGGTCTCCTGCCCAGTCAACGGGAATGGCATAAGCAGCTGCCCCATGGCTGCGACACCCCGGGGCGGGGGACACTTACGTAGTAGGCGAGTTTGAGCCCCCCCATGTCAGCGATGTTCTCCCCCAGTGTGTGTTTGCCRTTCACCTGCCCAGAGAGGAGAAATCATGGGGTGAACAGAGGTGTCCCCCCAGTCAGGCGTCCCCCCATCCCCGCCCTGGCACCGAGGCTGTGCCTCAGTTGCCCGCACCCAGTGCCCTGAGTGAATTTCCAAGCTGAGGTGTGATGAGTTGTTGGGTCTGAGGGCTGGGCAGGGCAGAGCCAGGCTCTCCGGCGAGCGCCCAGCCCCAGCAACGGAGCAGCAGGGGCCCCCACCGTGGGACAGTGTGTGCGGGGGGTCTCACCCGCTGGTTGTAGACGGTGAAGTTGTCGTAGAGGTTGACGATGCACTGCGCCTTCTTCAGGAACTTGCTGTACGACCGCTCCGTCCACCAGTGCACCAGGTTCCCGTGCCGGTCGTACTGTCCCCCTGCCAAGGCAACCGCCACCTCCCATAGTCCCGAGGGACCCAGGTGTCCTGCCCGGCTGCCCCCAGCCCATCCACTTCCCTCCCCAGCGTGGTATGGGGTGGACACTCACCCCAGTCATCGTAGCCATGGGTCAGCTCGTGCCCGATGATGGTGCCGATCCCACCATAGTTCAGGGACCTGTTGGGTGGGGAGCAGAGGTGCTGGCAGGGATGGGGGTGACCCTAGGACATGGCACCTTATCCCCTGTCCTGGCACCCCCCGGCCATCGCCCAGCCCCACACTCACTGCGGGAACTCGGGGTCGTAGAGGGTGGGCTGCAGGATGCCAGCAGGGAACACTGGGGACACAGGAGAACATTGCTGTTGGGGGTTACCCTGCCCTGTACCCACCCACAGCATCGCCCAGCGCCAGGGGACCCCGGGCCGTGTCGCCACCCCAGATCCTCCCCACAGCCCACCCCGGGGGCGGATCAGGGGTGGGCAATGCTCACCCATCTGGTTCTTGTTGGGCAGGTAGTAGGCGTTCAGTGCCTGGGGAGGCAGCAGCCACCTGCAAGGAGAGAGCAGTGCTGGGCTGCAGGACACCGAGGGACATGGAAATGCCACCCCCTCGCACAACTGAGGAACTGGAGGCATTCCTGGCATCCCTGTGCCCTTCTGCCTACACCCTGTGGGGTGAAATCAGGCATGGGGACAGGGGACACTGGTGGGGCCATGCTGTGCCCCTCCATGTCCCCCCAGAGCAAGGGGATACCCACGCAGACTTGTCCACCTCCTGCCGGATCTTCTTCACCGAGAGCCTGATGCTGAAGGCAATGCTGTTGAGGATGTTCTTGAAGTAGGTCTTCTCATCCACCTCAAACTGGGGGGCACAGCCACATCAGGGAAGATGCCAGACCCAAGAGTGCAGACAGTAGGGCTGGGGTGTCCTCCCACCCCTGTGACCCTTGGTGACAGGAGGTGTGGGATGTGTGGATGTGTTACGAGGGTGTTCCCATGTCCCATGCTATGTGCCCACAGGAGTAGCTGCTACTCCCTCAGCTCCGTGGGGACCCTGGGCCATGCTGGCACCCCCAGCCCTTGCTGAGAATGGGGCTGAGCTCTGGGGTCTGCAATGTGGGGAAGGAGACACCATCCCAGACCCCAGGGACAGTATGGCACTGCCTGTGTGGGACACCCTGCCAGCGGTGAGCACAGTCAGCACAGTGAGGTGGCTTATTTTGGGGTGGCATCTCTGAAGACCCTAATACAGATGTGGGGGCCATCTCCCCCCACCATGTGACCATTCCCTCGTGTTCCTGAGCTATTCCTTGCCTCATATTCCTTGTCGATGGCCTCTGGCTTCAGCAGGAAATCGGGGTACCCGATCATCACCATCATGTACCGGAGCTGTGGGCAAAATGAGTGGTCGGTTCAGGCTCCCATCCCACCTGGACTGGTGATGGAGACAAGGACAAGAGTGCAAGCTAGAGGCCACTACCTTGGCCCTGGCTGCTCTCCGTGTCTCCTCATCCATCCAGTCCAGCTCGTCCAGGCGCTGGTCAAGGATGTATTTGATGTCCTCCACCAGCTGCTGCACCTATGGTGGGTCACCATGGTGCTGGCATGGCATCCTCACCATCCATCACCGGCCAGACAGCCCTTGGTGGGGGCAGTAGGCATTTTGGCAAGGTGATGGGAGGTTGTGGTGGCTTCATGCCCACAGGCAGCATCACCTACCTTGGCTTTGCTGGTGGAGGAGAAGTGCTCCTCAACGAAGAGAGCGCCCAGGGCCATGCCGAAGTGCTTGTTGGCCTGGCTCAGGCAGATCTTACCCGGCTCGAGCTGCTTCTCGTTGCCCTCCATCTCCTTGGAGAGCTCGTGGATGGCGTCGCGGAAGGGGGTGGAGAGGTGCTCGCTCAGCACCACCACGATCCGCCACAGCATGTAGTTGTGAAGGATCCTGGTGACAGGAGCAGGATCAGCCCCCCGGGCACGTCCCCACGCACACGGGGAGGGTGGGAGCACATGCCAGGATGGGGACACCCCTGCTGGGGGACACAGAGGGGCCATGGCTGGTGGGGGCACAGGGCCCGTCTGGCACCATGTCCCCCCCTGATGTGTGATGAGTCTGGTGACCTCTAGCATGGGTGGCTCACCAGGTGTCCAGGCACCACCATGGTGCTGTGGGGCTCACAACAGTGCCTTCTCCCACAACCTTTCCCAAGTTTCCTGTGCCCAGCCCAGCCTTCCCAGGAGGAGGGTGATGATGGGAGGGACCAGCCACAGCCATCCTGTGCCCCCTGCCAGGCTGGGGAAGGTGCCAGAGGCACAGGAGGTGCCAGCCCCCCTCACCTGCTGGGTGTCACACGGATGAGGTTGGACACCTTGTGCATGTAGTCAGTGGCCAGCAGCACCACCTCCTCCTCCTCCGAGAAGTTGTCATGGAAGATACGGTCCAGCAAGCGCTTCCACTTGAGCTGCCAGAGTGGGCACTGTCAGGGGGGCACAGGGACCCCCACTCCATGCCACTCGCTGGAAGGGACCCCCTCCAGGCTTTCCAGCCTCCTGCCACACCTTCCCACCCAGAAAAGTGCAGGGTGGATTCATCATCATCAAGTGGACTTAACTGGGGCAGAGAGGGGGAGGAGGCAGGTAATGGGGGCATAGAGAAGGGGGACAGGAACAAGTGTGGGACACGGGGCAGATGGGGGACAGGGCTGACAGGGCGGCACCGTGTGTACCCACCGTGGGAGTGATGCGCTGCAGCTCGCCCAGGGTCACTTTGTGGTACATGCTGCCGACGTCCCTCCGCATGTCATCGTACTCAGACACCGTGATCTGCACAGCGTGGGCAGGGCTGTCACCATCCCACTGCCCACCTTGAGGGTGGCACGGGAACAGGGCACTGGGCTGGGGCACAGCTCTGGGGCAAGAGAGACTACTGACTCACATCCTTCCCACTCCCTGCCACAGGAACCCTCTGCTGCCAGTGGGGCCCTAAGGGCTGGCCATAGGGTCCCCAAGGAATTGGTGTATCTGAGGGATGGACACATGAGTCCCCCAGAGTCCAAACTGTAGTCCCAAAGACCTGAGTATGGAGTCCTCAAGGGTCTGGTGTGGGTTCACAAGGAATGCATGAGGGGCTAGAGTGGTTGTCCCAAGGACTGGAACTTGGGGTTCCAAGATGTGGGGCTGGGTCCCTAAGGCTCTGCCATGGGGTCCTCAAGAGGCTGAGATTCCCAACAGCCAGGTATGAAGGTCCCCAAGGACTGGGAGTGGAGGCTCCAAGGAGGGATTGGAATAGGGTCCCTTAGGACCAGACATGGAGATCTCCAAAAATCTGCAACTGGAGTGTTCAAGGGCTGGGCAGGGGCACCCCAAAGCTCATGACAAGCATCCTCCTTACGTTGGCAAGGTGCTGCTCCAGCTGCAGGATCTCCTGGGCTTTCTGCTCCACGTTCTCAGCCCCCAGGAGGGTGAGCAGTCTCTCCATGAACACTCGGTATGCAGCCAGGATCTGTGCAGAGGAAAGTGACACTGAGTGCCAACCCCCACTGCCCTGTGGCACCACAGTCCCTGGCACTGCTGGCAGTGCTGGCCCTCTGTCTGCCACCCATGCTGGGTGCTGGTCCCTCTCTGGTGTCCCCATGGCGTCGGTGTGCCCTCCTCACCTTCTCGCTCTCCTCATCCTGCCCCAGGTAGAGGGTCCGTTCCGGCAGAGTCAGCCCGTCCTGGTCGATCTGGGGGGAAGACACGGAGGCTGTGGGTGAGCAGAGGGAGGGGCCTGTGCTGAGCCAGGCAGCCCTCACCTTCCCCACATTGCAGAGTGCCCCTKGTGCCCCAGAGCTGTAGGGTGGCAGTGTGGTGGAACAGCCCCAGGCATGGGCATGTCGGTGCCTCGGTTTCCCTCCTGCTAGAGGCTGCTGGAGCTGGGAGCAGCTGGGCAGAGGGCAGGCCCCTGCTCCACGGCCTGACTGGCACACAGGCTGCCCCACAGCCTGTCCTAGGCTGCCACCACACTCTGCCCCATGCCTGCCCCACGGTGTCCCCACTCCCGTGCTGCAGCCTGCCCCATGGGGAGCCACCGAGATGAGCTGCTTGCACACCCTCACTCTTCACACCCCCCTGCTATCCTGTAGCCACAGGCACAGCCTCTAACACATACACACACCTGAGCATGCTTGCACATGTGTGTACACACGCACACAGACCTAACTCGCCCCTCAGGACACACACATCTATGGATGCTCACATCCCTACACACGCACCATCCATCTTACCCGCTCTCCAYGCACGCACACACACACACACGCAAACA
Organism: Amblyornis subalaris; assembly: GCA_018881555.1. Lineage (NCBI taxonomy): Eukaryota > Metazoa > Chordata > Aves > Passeriformes > Ptilonorhynchidae > Amblyornis > Amblyornis subalaris. The sequence goes on along the minus strand of JACAXG010000014.1, from coordinate 9,196,083 downwards.
TGCAGCCTCCCCTTCTCTCTGGCCCCCATGTCCCACCCCACCAGCCCYCCTCCACGCACACAGCCACAGCACTGCCGGGCACACTCACAAGCACCCCCAGCCTTCCTCCACCACCTCCCTCATCTCCCTCTGCCCCCTTTGCTTTCCCAGGCGGGTGCTGAAACCTGCAGCCCCCACACAACCCCCCAGCCCCCTCACACACACCCCGTCACTCACACCCATGGCACACCCACCCCTAATCACACCCACACYCCAAGCCCTGACCCCCCAGCCCTGGCTGTCACACCCATCTCCCCCCCACGCCCACCGTGTCCCACCCCGCGCCCTCCCGGTCCCGCTCAGCCCGCCCACCCTTTCCCTGTGGCACACGCTCCCTCTAGTGTTACACACGCGCGGCCGGGAGCCGGCACCGCGCCGCCCTGGCCCCGCACACCCACTCGCTCACACYCCCAGCCCCACCACCTCACAGCGAACGGGGCGGCTCGTCCCCCCCGCCGTGTCCCCCCTCTGCCCTCGCCATCACCACCACTTCGTCCCCATCAGGCCATCACCACGCGCACCCCTGCCCATCCCGTCCCTGCTATGCCCACCTCTGTGCCAATCACCGAGCCCACCGCGGCATTCCCGCTGTGCCATTGCTGTGCTCCCACCATGCCCATCACTGTCTACCCAACCCACCAAGAGGCTCGGCCACCCAGATAAAGCCCACTTGTACCCTGGTGGCACCCCATGGCGAGGGACGTGGGCTGGCAGGGGTGGGAAAGGCTGAGAAAGCCACGGGCAAATGCCCTGGCACCCTAGCACAGTGCTGTCGGGCTGGTGGGCATCTCCCTGCCTCCGCCTGGGGCTTGCCCCCTGTCTACAGATGGCAGCCACAATGCCAAGGTGAGGGGCTTGGCTGCCAGCGCTCTGGAGACCCTGGTGCCCTGCTGGGCCGTCCTCAGCACCCAGGCAGGTGGCACTGCCTCACTCTGTACATCTCCCTGCCCGTGTCCCCAGCCCTGTCCGGGAGCCACCACGGTAGCCCGGCACGGGGGTCCCATGACGGGAAGACAGGAGGGTCCCCAGGGACAGGAGGGGTCCCCAGCCCAGCTGTCTGCTACAACCAAGCCCAGACACTGGGGAGGCACCCAGTGCCACTGCAACGAGGACAGTGACATCAGGCAGGTGTCAGCAGCACTGGCGGGTGGCTGGGGCAGGGGGCAGCCGCAGGGGCACAGTGCCCTCACCCGGATGACGTAGCGGGAAGTGTTCCTCTCGTCCAGGCTGACAGTGAGGGAGAAGAGCACGGCAGCGCTGTAGACCCCCTGCGTCTTGTAGAGCAGCTCGTTGATGTCCCTGCGGTCCGGAGAGGCATCCCAGCCACCGCACTCCCCGATGACCTCCAGCATGGGCCGGGGGCCGAGCCGATCGATCTCAGCCCGGTCCAGGCACGAGCGGAAAAACTCCTTGACCTTCCTCTCGGCTGAGGCGGGGGCTCGGCGCCGCACGGGGCGGCTCAGCAGCGCCCGCAGCTTGGCCTCATTCTGCTCGGCGATGGCGCCGATGGTGCCGTACACCAGCTTGTCCTCGGGGATGCCGTGCCGCCGGAGCCAGCCGCCACAGGCGAAGGAGTAGAAGTCCTGGCAAGGGTCAATGGTAGCATCCATGTTGGCGCTTAGGAAGCGGGATGCCCGCAGGAAGGCCTTCTTCTCCTGGCACCCCTCCAGGCAGTAGCTGTCCCCTTCGGCCGCCAAGTACTTGAGGACCAACATGCACGTCAAGATGACGCAGAGCCCCGCAGCAAAGACCAGCCCTGAGAGCAGACAGACCTCCCGGCGGSTCCAGCGCGGCAGCCCCCCACGGCGCTTCTTGGCCCCCGTGCCCAGCTGGAGGGCGAAGCCGTTGGGCAGGGTCCCGCTCTGGTACTTGCTCACGTACTTCACCTCCTGAAACTCATCATAGTGTGCCGTCAACGAGTAGGTCTTCTCCATGGCCGGGGATGTGGCTCCCCGCCGGCAGCACAGGTGTGGGGGGCTCAGGGCAGGTGGAGGGCAGGCTCAGGCACTCCACAGTTCATGCTGGAGCCGTGCCTGTCACGGGGTGGTGGTGGAGGATGTCCGGGTGAGTCAGGAAGCTCCTGGAAAAGGCAGAGGAGATGGTTGAGGGGGGGTTTTGGGAGGAGCAAGGGCGGGGGGTTGCTTCTTGTCGTCATTGCTGCCTGTATGTCTGTCCCCATCTGTGCCCCACTGGCTGTAGTGCCAGGAGCTTGGTTGTAGCTCTTCCCCCATGGCTGTCCCCTCTGTCAGCTCCTTCGGTTACAGGGTAGGGTCCAGCCTGCATGATGCCAGGTGGCTTTCAGCCCCTGGCACAGCTTCATCTCACACACCCCCCACACCCACACAGCACACAAGTCAGAGCACCCACGCCAGGTGGATGTTCGGATTGGTCCAGTGAACCTATCCTCACACAGCACCACGAGAACACTTCTCAACCAGGGCATGCACAGGGCTGTCAGTCCCTCTGGGTGGGGTACGGATGGGGTGAGCAGCTTGGGGAAGAGGGGTTTTGGGGAGATTTATGAGAGGAGGCATTGGGTTGGGGTGCTCTGTGCTGGATCAGGTAGTGTGGCCCTGGGTTGGGCTGCATCGCCCTGCGCCGTGGCGGGTGGCATGCATTGTGTTGAGYGGGGTGGTGGTGCGCCGTGTTGCATTGCGTTGTGTCAAATTGTGGTGCGGTGCGTGACGTGTGAGCAAAGTTAATTCCAGTCTGTGGGGAGCCCTGGACCCCGTGGACATCTAACAGCATTCCCCCACAATCACCACCACCATACACCCAACCCCTCTCCACTGGCTGGTGCCCGATGGGCAGGGATGTCTGTCAGGGGTGACATTCTGGGGAGGAGGGGGTCTGCCCATGGGGAAAGGAGGGTGGGGACATAGATGGGTTGGGGGGGCTTCAAGAGGAGACCCCGTGTCTTTCTTGGTGCAGAATGGTATCCGGATTTGCAGGTGGGGGAGGACAGCTTGGGGACAAAGAGCCGCTCGAGAGGTGGCCAGTGTCCCCACAGCGGGGCTCCCCCGCGCTCCGCACCCCCGTTTCTTGCGCAACTTGGGCAAAGTTGTGCCCCGGCGCAGCAGCCCGGCAGTGCCCGTGCCAGGGAGCTGCCGCCGTCGGAAAGTTAGCGGGGACGGCAGCAGGCGCGGCGGGGCGCGGGGGGGCCAGGGGGCTGCCCAGGATGCTCGGGGGATGCTCAGGCGTGCCCGGGGGATGCTGCCCAGGATTCACGGGGGATGCTGCCCGCGATGCTCGGAGGATGCTGCCCAGGATGTTCGGGAAGGTGCTTGCCGGGATGGTAGGGAAATGCTCGGGAGGTGCGCGGGAGATGCTCGCCGGGATGATGCCTGTGATAATCGGGGGCATGCTCGAGGGTTGCTCGAGGGATGCTCGGGAAGTGCTCCCCGGGATGATGCCCGGGATATTCGGGGGATGCTCGCGGAGTGCTTGCCTGCAGGCTCGGGGTCTGCTCCCCGGGCTGCTCGCGGGGTGCTCACCGAGGTACTCGGGGGATGCTGAGGGGATGTTCTTCGTTCTGCTGCCCGGGATGTCCGCGGGTGCTCGGGGGTCGCTCGCCGTTTGCTCACCGAGACACTTGGGGGATGCTCCCGGGATGCTGAGGGGACGCTACCCGGGATGCTCGGGGACGCTGTCCGGGATTCTCGGGGGGCCCTGGGGTGCTCACCGGCTCTCTCGGGGGGTTTCAGGAGGCTGCCGGGGGCTGGCCGGCCCCGCGCCGCCCGTCCGGCTGCGCGCCCCGCGCTCCGCTCCGCGCCCCGCGCCGCGGCTGGCGGAGCGGCGGGGCCGGAGGGAGGCGGCGGGGCGGGGAGGGGGTGGTGTCTCCAGCCCGGCTCTCCCGCAGGCCAGGCTCCATTAACGAGATTATTATGCAAATGCAGCAGCCCTGTGCCACCCGCCAGCCTTACCTCATCCCCGCCGGCGGGGAAGCAGGGCAGGGGGGTCCCTGGGCCCCTCGACCCCGGGGGGCTGGCACATGGCTGGCAGTGCCAGTCCGCCCGGCATTCCCCGTCCGGGGACCCTGCCGCCACCCCTCGGCAGCCGGACACCCAGGAGGGCACGGGTGGGCACGGCCGACGGCCCGTGCCAGGAGCATCCCGGCGTCTCGGCACCCTCCGACCTGTCCRGGCACCTTGCAGGGGCCGTCCCGTCCGGGTGCCTTCCTGCCAGGGGGGGTGCAAGGGGACAGGACTGTAGGTGGGCAGGAGACAGAGCCTGCGAGGCTCCGGGTGAGTGGGTGGGCACGGKGGTGGCAGAGGTGGCACGGGGAGGGGGCCGTGCGTTCAAACACACAAGCAAAGGTCCGGGAATATTAAACTGCATTGCAGATAAATCCCCAACATAAATATGGTGAGCTGCTCTGCCACGGGGGGGCCCAGCACGGAGATTTATAGCCCAGCAATTCCCACGGTGGACCCCTGCAGCAGCTGTGAGCCCTGGCCCCCCATGGCCCTCCTGCCTGTCGTGCTCAGAGATGCTCTGCTACCCTTGCCCTCCCATGCTAGCACATCCCTGGGTGCTCAGAGGGGGCTCTGGGTCTTCTGGGTGCTGGGGAGGGACAGCACATACTGGGTGCTGTGCTACATGTGGCATGGGGCCCTGCTCGCCATGGGACGGGTGGCTCAGTGACGTGGGACCTACTGTCTTGTCCTGTGGGCACTGTGGGCTGTCCCCAGTCAGAGCCCCTTTTGCTCTCCTGTGCTGGGGTGCTGGGCATGGCCCGGGCACGGTGCCTTCTGCAGCAGCRAGACACAACCTCACCTGCATAGGTAGTGGCACACGTACATCACATGTACACCCACACACACTGACACACACCAGTACAGACACGTGCTGTGTCTCCACACACGTAGTCACACTCACACTGCCATCCACACGTACCCTGGCACACTAAACACGCGCCCGGGTGTTGCGGCACAGCTTTCATGGGGCACGTGCCAAGGCAGAGGGGCTCATGAATCCCACCAGAGAGATGCCCCAGCCTTGGGCATCCCAACCAGCCAGGCATCACCAACCCCAGCGGGATGCAAGGGCACCCAGTGAGGCTGCTTCATGGGTGGGCACAGGGAGCCCAACCCTGCTGCTCACAAGGRGGCTGGCTGGAGGGTGGGGGCATGGGAGTGGGTGCCATGCACCAGCCTCCTCATGCCTGCGCTTACCCAGCCCCGAGACACACTTGGCACCTTGGTTGGAGAATGATGGATGCACATGTGGGGCGGGGGAAGGCCTGGCATTATTAACAGCCCTGGGTATTGCTCCAACAGGGCTGTAAAAATTAAAGGCGTGTGGATATAAAATAATGGATAAATCTGAGCCGGCCGCAGAGTGCTGCAGCGTCCCGCAGGTGGTGGCATCGCAAAAAGCCGGGGTATGGCAGGTGTGTGACGGGCACCTGTGTGTAGATATGGGGCATCAGGCAGTGCTTGCACTGCTTCCAAGCACTGACTTTTCCCCAAAAAAGTCCACTGAGTGCCCTGAGAGGATGCATAGACAGTGCCAACCTGTGGAGCTGGTACTGCGAGGCAAGCAGCTGCTGCTGGAGCTGAGATGGAAGAAAAGAGCTTATCCGTTTGCAGACTGGGCTGGGGGACAGGGCACCTGCTTCTGGATGCCCACAAGCACTGCCCAGCCCATGCACACTCAACAGCAGGATCCATACCTTGGGGCCAACACACCCAGGGATCACCAGGCCGTGCGACCAACCCTTTGGCCCATTGCTCTGATCCTGAGCAGGCCCCAGGCAGCACCCACCTTGCCAGCCCCACTCCACCCTGCCCATCCCGCGGGCTACCCCGCCGGCATCCTCATTTTCCCCAAGATTAGCMGCGGCGCGGGAGCCTCCGCGCATCGCCAGCAGGTGACAAATAAGATTTTTCCACTCTCCCGAGCACCCGGCATGGGTCTGTCATTGAAAATGCAAAGCAGCGCGGTGCCAACCTCCGCCGCCCGCCCTCACCTCTGTCAGCTCCTCGGTGCCGAGCACCCAGCCAGATGAATCCCCCCACCATCACTGCTGGAGCCCTGCTCCAACTGCTGCTCTCCCTCGGCAGTGCTGGGGTGCTGGACATGGTGCCTTCATGCCCAGTAGGGCCGTTTCCCRGGGGTCTCTTAGAGGCGTGATAGTGCAGGAGTGTCAACCTGAGTGGGCAGCACGGCCTCATGGTGTCCTTTGRGTGCACCCACATACCTGGCAGAAGTTGACACCAGTGAGGGATTGTCTCTTATAGGAAACACCGGGCTCACGACTTGCCTGTTTGGGGTGGGCATCACCGCACAAGTCCCAGCCTAAGGAGCCCCATCCCCAGCACCCAAGGTGGGTGGGAGTCCGAGAGTGCTACACCCCACAGCTGGGCACATCCACCCATTACCCACATCCCACTCAACTCTCCCAAACGCCTCAGTGCCCCCCAGACCCCTCGGTTTCCCCCAGCTCCAACCCTGCCATCCCGTTACTGCCGTGYCCCCAGCCCAGAGCGAGGCACTTCCGCAGCAGCCCCCGGCCCCGCTCCCCCCCGCCGCCACCGCGTCTCCCCTCTGCTATTGTCAGAGGGTTGCCTCTGCCTCTGTCTGCGAAATTAATTCGGAGGTGGAGAGGGAGAATTATGTAAAGTGTGGTTATTCTGGAGCGGCGGGGGAAGCGCGGCTGATGGCAAAGTGCCTTTTTGTGTGTTTAATATGCATTTTTTTCCAGCGGTGCATTTTCAGGCGGGTAATTTGCTGTCTTTTCAGACCCCGATCAGTATCATTTCTCCGGCAATGACAGCTTTTATTTGCACTGAAATGAATGCTGCAAAATTTCCAAGAAATAGCYGAGGCCCTGTTGGCTGCCCACCCCCGCAGGGCCGGGGCATGGGCACCCACCCCCACAGCCCCCTRCCCACGGCTCCGCTTGGCAGTGGTGCCCTGGGGTTCTGGGCATTTGACAATTTGCACACCCCATGTYCACAGGGGTGTGTGCTCCCCTGAATTCCCCTTCCTGGATCCCTGTGTGCACATCAATGCATCACACCTGGGGTGGGTATATACACCCACACCAACGTGTGTGCCATACAGACACCCCCTGTGCACATGCACAGCCCCCAGCACAGCATCCCACTCCCACGCGCACACACACACACACAACACACACACACAGAGTCTCCTAGTTTATGCATATCCCTGCCTGAACATGTACACGCACACACATGCATCCATGTCCCTCCTTGTRCACTGGGGGTCCCCTCCACACACTTTGTATCCCCCCACACTTTGGCACAGCACCTCTGACCCAGAGCACCCAGCCGCCAGGAGTGTGTGGGGGTCCCCCCATTCACCCCTCTCTGCCCCAGCACAGCCCGGCCCTCCGGGCAGTCAAGGCACAGAGGGGGCAGGCACAGATGGGTGCTCTCCACAGAGCCCGTCACCTCTGGGCACTGACAGCAAGGGGTGGGAGTCTGGAGGAGATGCAGGGGGTGTGCGTGTCTGTTTGTCTGCTCCTCTGGATGTTGGGAAGGAGGAAAAATGCTGTTTGTGTAGGTGTGTGCCGCGTGGGCGTTGCGTGCCGGAGCTGGTTTGCCGGAGCCGCGGTGCCGCCTTTGCAGCGGCCGTGATGCTGCATGTCCACACCTGGGTGTGCGTGYGTGTGCCCGTGTCAGCCCCCTGCCCGTGCCATGGTGTGTGTGACACTGTGCTCGCAACGGTGCCACGGGCACACGTGTCCCTGTCTGTGTGTGGGCATCTCCAACAGGGACAGCATCCCTGGGTGTGCCCAGGCACACGTGGCCCAGGGGGGACGTGAATGGTGTTGTGGGGTGCCCGTGCATGTGCAATGCTGCACCTCCCTACAGTGCTGTGAAGGGGCTGCACGGTCCCAAGCCTTGGGTGCCATACACCCCCAGCCCCGGGTCCCCAGCTGCCGAGGTGCTGGTGCCTGGCATGGCCAAGGTTAACTCTGCTGGAGCCCATGGGCACAGTGCGGGGAAGCTTTAATTTAATGAAGTGTGAGGCTTTTTATGGGCTTTTAATTACGTGGTGATAATTAACATTATAGGCCTCCGGGTCCCGCTGGTGCCCGGCTGCCCTGCGCCAGCTTCCAACTGTTTGTAAATAAATCCCACGGGACACGCGGTGCCCACCCCAGGGCACCCACCTCCTGTAGCAGGAAGCGAAGCCAGCCCCAGCCCCTTCCTCACCCGCCAGGGCACAACCCACTGCAAAATGTGGAAAATCAGAGTTCCCACCATTTTTTCCCCTCAGCAGCACGCAAACACCTCGGTTTTTCCAGCCCTCTGCCTGAACAGAGCTGGCAGCCAGCAGTGCCAAGCTTGGTGAGAGTAGGCAYAGGCAGCAGTGCCACACTTGTCACCCCCGCTGGAGCCCAGGCTGGCCGGGAGCAGCCCCCCGTGCCGGGGCTAATAGGAAGCAATCCATCAGGCAGCGCTGGGCTCGCTGCCCACCGGCCAGGCACCCGCTGGATTTATCGTCCAGCACCCAGGCAATTTCCTGCCCTCCTCTAAATCAATAAGGGAGGGCAGGGGGCAAGGCCGGCTCCCCCCTGCAGGTCATGATGGCTGTGGGGAGATAACAATGCCGCAGGAAACAGGTCAGAAGACCCAGGTGTGTGGGTAAGGACCCCCACCACCAATCATTTCCCTACTTCCTGCCAGGATCAGGGGCTCAGCACCCATGGAGGTGGGGGGACTACAGATTAAAGCATCTGGGTGCCCCGCATCCAAGAGCGCTAGGGGTGCTGAACAAGATCCAGGATGCCATACCCTGCAGCCATTAGGGCCAGCACCCGGCTGCCTCCCCCACCCACCCAGTCTCACACAGGGAGCCCAGGCCTCCAGGCTCCCCTCCCCCACCCCTTCCCATTTAATTTTTCCTAATGAAAGGCAGGAGGATGGCGGGGAGCCGGGGCACCAAGGTCGAGGCTGCCTTTAATCAATCCCCGCTGCTGGCTGGGTGCCCGGAGGAGCTGGCGGAGGAGGGGATGGGGGCTGCGGCAGGCGAGGGAGTACAGAGGGGGGATGTAGGGTGCAACCAGGGGTCTCCCAGCAGACAGCTGGGGCACCCAGCACTTGGCACCACCCCCAGGACCCCTCTATGCCCCACCACCACCCCAAAGAAAAGGCACCGTGAATGCAYCGCGCTACCCGTCCGGCACCAGGGCTGTGCCCGGATCCTGCCAGGGCAGCTTTAATCCTCTGCAGGAGACATCCCCGAAAATCAAACCCCTTCCCTGCACCCACCTCCCACCATGGGGTACTGACCCCTCTTTGCCCACGAGGTGGGGGCACCGGGGACCTCCCCAGGCTCAGGCTGCTAAAGGCACTGGGCAAAGGAGCGTGAAGGGAGGCAGGGGGACCTGGGGGTGACCTAGAGCTGGGTGCTGGTGACAGCACTCACCCCGTGCACCAGCACGGTGGGGCCCAGCCCACGGGTGAGCAGCTCCAGCTGGTGCAGGTAGAGCGGATAGAGGCTGGTGTCGGCCGGCGGCCGCGGCAGGTACAGGAAGCGCACGGCTGGCGCGGGGCTCTGCTCCAGGACCAGTTTGTTGGCGGCACATACATACTCATCCGACACTTGGGTGGTGTTGGTCRGGAAGTTCACAACCCCTTCCTCCTCTTCCTCCTCCTCTGCCGGCCCCCCCGGGGGGCCCCGGCAGGTTTGCCAGTGGAGGCGGGTGATGGCGTCCCAGGGCACCAGCTGGATCTGGGCCTGGATGCGCAAGTCCTTGAGGAGCTGGCGCAGCTTCTCCTCCTGGGCATGGGGCATGGTGCCCGCTTCCACGCAGAGGAAGAGGCGCAGGCGGGCCCGACGCCAGGCCCGCGCCATGTTGAGGACACAGGCCATCTGCAGCAGGAACAGGCTGCAGGTGTCGGCGTAGCGGGCGCTGTCAGGCCGCAGCAGGTTGACCGGCCAGACGTGGATGGTGGGCGGGGGGCTGGCGGCCCGCCGCAGCTCCCAGGCCTTGTCCAGACTCTCCAGCTGCCGCGCCAGCAGGACATTGCGAAGCATCTTCAGGGCGTCAGCCACGATGCCCACGTACTCRCGGGCCGAGAGCAGCTTGGGGGAGGTGGGTGCCCGCAGCGGGGGGAAGCCCAGGGGGACCTCCTCGCGGGCGCTGGTGAAGGCAGGGTGCCGGGCTAGACCATCCTGCGGTGCTTCGTCATCGTAGAAGCCCAGCACCAGGGTGTTGGGGCGCATCCCGCCTGCCGGAGAGACCGTGCCAACGCAGCTGAGCAGAGGCAGATGGCTCCACCAGCCCTCCTGGCACAGCAGGTGCCAACAAGCCACAGCTTGACTTTGGCATTGCCCACCCTGCCGATTCCAGACCCCTCAGGATCACACATCCAGATGCCTCCAAGACTCGACTCTATTTTGGCATTGCCCACCCAATACGTCCCCAACTTGGCTTTGGCACTTCCCCACACTGGGTGCACCCAAATCCCTTGGCATCTCCCATCCAGGTGTCTTCAAGCCCCTCAACACTGCCAACAGCGATGCCTCCAAGCCCCAACTTGGCTACAGCGCTGCTTAACCCCAGATGCCTCCAAAAGCAAACTCGGCTCTGGCATCATCCATCCAGGTGCCTCCAAACCCCTTGGCACTTCTCAGCCTACAGAGACAGCAGGATGGACCCTGACCCATGTCCAGCCTGGGCACCACTTACCAAGGCCAGAGGTGAAGAGGAGCTGCCGGACACCGTGCCGCACCGAGGGTGCAAGGGTGAGGCTGACGAAGGCCTTGACATTCAGTTTGTCCACCAAGCTCAGCCATGAGTCCTGCTGGGGTTGCAGTGGGTCTGAGGGCAGCATGTCTGGGTGGGAAGCAAAACCAGCATCAGCAGAACAGGTACCCCATACTGGGGCTCACCCTGGTGTCCACCCCTGCTGCAAAACCGTACCAACCCCTGTGCCTACCCCAGCACCCATGAGACAAAGAGAGGGAAGCAGGCGCTTACAGAGAGAGATACAAAATTATACATAAATGTACAAAAAAATACCCAGGCAACCCCATCCCCACTCCCCAGTTTCAGGCCATTAGTCACCACAGCAACGGTGGGGAGGGGGGGACAGAGCCTGTGCATCAGCCACAACGTGTGCCAGGGAGAGCACGCATGTGGAAACCAACACACACCAGGGTGCAAACATGCCTGAGGCACCTGGACACACAGCAGCAGGCGTGGGGTGAGGATGGACACAGGCACAGCATGTGGAAGGCTGTGCTGAGTGTGTGCTCATGTGTGTGCTGGGTGTGCACAGGCACTGACATGGGTGGCACGTGCCACGTGTGCACACCAGCACCGACCCCTGCAGGAGCCCCATGTGCACATGTAGGGATGAACGCTTGAGCACACACATGTACAAATGTGTGCACAGGAGGCAGGGGACAGACACAAGCCATGGATGTCCCCCATGCAAGTCAAGCCCAAGCCAAGCCACATGTGTGCCCAAAATGCTGACATTGCCCAGCCATCAGCTGGGCAGCAGCGTCAACCCAAGAACTCTAGGAGCCCCCTGGCACCACAGTGAGGGGCAGAGGCCACCAGCACAGGAGACAGTGCAGATCCTCACCCAAGTCCTGCAGCTCGACATGGCCCAGGACGTAGAGGCCGCTCTTCTTGAGGTCATTGACAAAGTCGATGAGGCGGGCACTGCCTCGTGGGTTCTGCACCATCAGCAGCATCTGCGGGCGCCAGAACTTGACATGGTCCTTCCGCACATCCAGCATCAGCAGGTACTTCCGCACCTGGAGGAGGGGGAGGGAAACAGTTGAGGAACCCTTCTCCTTTCAACAAACCACCCCCTGAGGATGCCAGAGACACACTGCCCAGGACGGAGCTGAGCTGCCACAGGGACACCAGCTTTCCACCCCATGGGGGTACAGTGGGAGGACAGGGCTCACCTGATGAAAGATGAGAGCCTGGCTGATGTAGCCCCAGGTGCTGCTGGGTGAGAGGTAGTGGAGGGCGAGGAGGAGGACGAGGAGGAAGCCCAGGCTTGCCGAGGCTGACACGGGGCTGATGAGGAACATCATGACGCAGCAGCCTGCGATGCCCAGCAGGCACGTGTGCCAGGTGAAGTACCGGAAAGTGGGCCTGGAGCAGGGAGGAGGGGACACCTGCTATCACGTGGTGGCCGTGCTGGCTGCAGGGAAGGCACAGCAAGGGGAGCTGTGCCAAGGGGACACACCAGCCACCCCCAGTGATTCCGCTGTGCCAGCTCAGGGCATGTCGGGCACCCCGCGTGCCCGGAGGAGAAGTTATAGAGGGGAGACGGTACCTCCCAGGGCACTGGGCAGCCTGTTGCCGCCAGCCGTGGGCAAAGAGGGGCAATGACGGCCACGGGGCTGGCACTGTCCTGGCACACCCAGGTAGTGTTGGGCAGCGCGTGGCAGCACCGGCACCCACTCAGTCTGGCGCAGGGAGGCAGAGGCGGGGAGGCGAGAAGCTGTTATTTTCTCTAATTGCTGTTTTTCCTGAAAGGTAATTAAAATCCTTTTCCGCTGTGCTTGATGGAGACCTCAGTGAGGGGAGGGGGGGAGGCACCAGATGTGGAGTGGGCGAGGGGCCTGTTGCTACCTACCCCAGCAGGCTCCCCCCAGGCACTGATCCTGCTCCATCCGTGTGGATCAGGGCCAAACCCCAGCCTGGCACAGACACCAGCTCTCCCTTGGGAATAGGGCCTCTGGGGGACTCCCTGGCAGTGTCACCCGGCCCTGCTTGGGCAACAYGTCTGCCCACCTGGGGGACTCTCCCTGCTGTGGAGTCACAGCATCCTGCACTGAGGGCAGTGGGCATCACCCAGGAGGGAGATCAGGCTGACCCCAGCCATTCCACCATGCCCCATGCACCCCGGATTTGGGCAGCCCTGCCAGCTCAGTCCCACACCAGGGTACCCCATACTTTGTGCCCCAGGCTGGGGCTGCCTGCTACACATACTCCTTCTTCCTGGAAGATCTTTTCTCCTCCTCCCACCCAGGATCCCCCTTCCTCCCTCCCCCTTCTCCGTTAGTTTAATTAGTGCTAATGGAAAGTGGGCTCCATCACTGCTTGGCAAACTGCCTGGGGGATGCCGGCCGGGCACAGGCTATAAATTACCTCTGGAAAGCCTAAGGGGAGGGGGTGGGTGGTACCCAGTGGTGCTGGATTTATCTGTACCAACTCAGCAAAGCGGTGCCAGCACACAAGAACTGTGCCAAGCCGGTGCCCTGGTGCCATTCCGGGACTGGTCCCCTTCTCCCTCCCTAGGGATGTGGGTGTCTCTGTCCATCCTAATGCCCAGGAGAGGGGCATTCAACATCTCTGCCCACCATCTCATCATAAATCCCAGGCACAGGGATGGCAGGGGAATCACAGATAGAAGGATGGAGAGATGGGTGGCTGCCAAGCATCTCAGCACAGTCTCTCTCCCCTGTGCCAGTGGGTACCTGAAGTTGGGRGCTGATGCCCATTCCAGTGCCAGGCAGGCCAGGTTGACAGTGGCATAAACCAGGAGGAAGAAGGTGGTCACAACCCCTGCAATGGTGTTGAGCTTCCCAGAAAAGAGCACAACCTGCAGAGAGCACAGGGTGAATGCACACCCTGGGATGGCACCTCCAGCAKGTACCCGAGTCATCCCTGTCCACTTGAGGCATGTCCCAGGGGTATGATGAGCAAGGATACAGACAGTAATCCCTGTCTCTTGTGATATATCCTTAATTTATGGGATATCTTGCACCTCAGAGAGGGAAGGGCACAACCGCAGCAGGACACCCAGGACACCCAGCAGAGCAAAGGAACTAGGGGAGGAATCCCCAGGAGCAGGGGGTCATGTCAGGCTCCACAACACCCAGCCCAGGTGCCAACCCACCTTCACCCAGCAAGGCCARGAAAGGAGCATCACCAACAAACTCACCTGCACCACCAGCCAGGAGATGATCACTGCCATCACTGGGTTCCCACTGGCCGATGTCTTCTTGGCCAGCGCCAGTGCCCGGCCTGCAAGGCAGAGCAGGGAGGTTGGGCTGGGGCAACCCCGCAGGCACCCACAGGTTCAGCCACCAGCAGGAGTCCCGTCCCCACCCTGGGTGCTGGGGCGGGGGCAAATTCCAGGGCACACAGGTGATCCAAACAGGGACATTCCAACCCACAAAGTATCACACCCACACCAAGAAGGGAGTTTCCAGGGCTAGTCCCCAGCAAGGACAACCTGCTGGGTGGGCTCCAACGAGTGCCAGTGCACTCCGGGCACTCACCAAAGAGATCATCCCGGGCCAGGGCGTACAGGATGCGAGATGCCCCAATGAGGTTGCTCATGGCTGCAGAGAGGGTGGCAGCATAGATGCCCACGGTGACCAGTGGCGGGAAGATACTGATGTCACGCAAGAAGCCATAGTCTTTCTGCAGGAGGATCCTGGAGAGGGACATGGACACACTCGCATTTGTCTCAGCCCTGGCACCACGCACACCCTGGCATGGGGATGGGTGGCTGTACCTGTTGCAGGTGGCACACATGAGGAAAGCCAGCAGGTTATAGACGAGGTAGGTGAAGAGCACAGCGGAGATGGTGCCTCTCGGGATGGAGTAGCTTGGGCGCTTCAGGTCTCCTGTGGGCAGGAGAAGGCAGCATGAGTGCCCAGAGGCACAGCACACCCCTGATCTCCCCCAGCCTCAGCTCCCGTTCCCAGGTCACCCTGCCTGGCACCTCCAGTCCATACCTGACATGTTGGAGCCTGCCATGATGCCGGTGCAGCCGTTGAACATCACCGCAAAGACGGAGCTGAAGCTCATCATCTGCCCAGTGGTGTAGTCCACCCCATACCCACCTGCAGGACACATGGGCAGGGGCTGTGACAGGCTGTCTGAGGAGGCACATCCCCACCACAGGCCCTGTCCTCCATGTCCACACACAAACCACAGGAGAAACCAACCCATGGCACCTGCTTTGTGCTTACAAGCTTCCCCCACCCTCCAGTGAGCCCCTGCTGATGTGGAGGTGCCAGTGTGTAGAGCAGGCAGGGCGGGGGAAGCCTCTCCTCACCGCCCAGGTTGTCTCGCAGGGTGTCGAGGGAGAAGCCGGTGAAGGAGCCGTTATCAGTCTCAGAGCCATTGAAGTGGGGCAGGCGGATGGGCACCCTCAGGGGCCGTGTGGCAAAGAAGCTGACGAGGATGGTGCCCAGGACGCCCGCCACGATGAGGAAGATGAGGAAGGTGGCCTTGGCATAGATGGAGGCACCCACGAGGCACACRAGGAGGCAGAGCGCCAGCAGCACAGTGCCGTAGAGCAGCTCATACCAGTAGCTCTGAGGCAGGACGTGGACACCTGTGCCTGCTTTTTGCCCTGGGCAGAGACAAGTCAGGATCAGTGGGGCTCGGAGAGGGCATCACTGAGAGCTGAGAGCTACTGGCGTTGTGCCAAGTATGAGGGGCACCCACTCACTGGGCGAGCCAGGCATGGTGCTTGATGTGCCTGGTATGGCACAAGGGCTGCTCAGGTAAGGGACACCTGCTGTCCTCTGCCACCACACAAGCAGGTACTCACCAGCTGGGATCCCAAAGCTGTCCACCACTGCCTCCACCAGCCCCAGCACGTAGAGGGCACTGCCACACACGTTGGCCAGGAAAAACATGATCCCGATGCTGCCCCCAAACTCTGGGCCCAGGGCACGGCTGATCATATCTTGCTCAAGTCAAGGGAAGATGTCAGCAGCCCAAACCACCATCAGATGCCCCCACCCCTCTCTCCCAGGCCGAGGAGGTCCCAGCCTCAGCATGGCACCTCAAGGCCACTAGGTAGTCACCCAACTTGTCCCACATGCCCTGCCCCTGCAGCACCCACAGCAAAGGATACAGTAGGCTCCTCCGGCATCCAGTGCCCCATTGGTGGCAATGGCACACACGGACAGCACTGTCATGCCGATGATGAAATATGCCACTGCAAACATGGCCAGGGCCTGGTACAAGCCGGCATGACCCACCACGAACCCTGTTGAGGACAGGGGAGAGGCCAGCATGCCCATTAACTGGGCATGGACAACCTGCAACAGAGTCCCTGGGCACTGCCACCACACAGAGGTCGCCCCCCTGAGGCATGCAGCTGCTCCCAGCCCTGTACCTACAGCTCCCCTCAGGACCTGCAAGCCCCTTCCCTTCCAAGGGTGGGGATGTTCCCACCTCCCACTGGTGTCCCCCACCTCAGGGCATCTCTATCCTCCTGCTGTGCCAGGCCCGGGTGTGCCCAAAAACCAACCAAACACGGGAGGGGGTCTGCTGCTGGGACCCCCATGCCCTGCTGCCACTCTTGTTCCCCAGCGTGGGGAGTCAGGGGCTCCCCACAGGGTTCCCGTTGCTGCCCCACTTGTCAACGACACAGCAGAAAAGCAGAAGCAGTCCGGGTGTCCCTGCCAACCAGGGCGCCCCACTCCACGGTGGGTGAGTGTTCCCAGGGAGAGGGGGCCCAGAGCCCCCCCCCGGCCCTGCCCAGGGTGACGGATGCAATCCTGGCTGGCGGCACTGCGGGCAGGAAGGGGCTGCCCGCGGCTGTCTGTGGGCGATGCCCTATCTCAGCCACAAGCCAGGCCGCGGATGTGCCCGCAGGGGAGGCAAGGGCGGGGTGACCGGGGCACCGGCACGACAAGGAACCCTTGGGGCGCCAGGCTGGGTTTGAGGGCACCTCCTGTGGTTCCCAGAGGGTGTCCGAATGCCAAATGCAAGGGCGGGCAGGGGGGTTGGTGGAAATAAAGGGGCGTCCCAAAAGCAGTGTGGGGATAAGTAGGAGGGGCTGCTCACCCTGGAGATCTGGTGAGTGTTTGAGGTGTGGGGGAAGCGGGGAGCTGACGGGGGGAGGTCCGGCTCCACCACAGTGGAAAAGTTCCTCTTCCTGGCAGCCTTCCTCCCCCTCCACCCCACACTTCCTCTTCAACCGCACGGCCCCCGGGGTAACACAGCCCGGGGCGGGGAGACCAGGGCAGGCAGGGGGACCTCGGTGTGGGTTTGGGGKAGTCAGAGCCTGTATGAGGACCCCAAGCAGGGGAGTGTGAAGAGAGTGAGTGATGACAGGGGAGAGCCGTGCCCACAGCTTGGGGGTCCCCCAGGCAGGAGAAGGGTCTCAAGGCTCCCCCCAGGGGCCAGCGGGGCCTCTCGGGCACGCAGCCAACTCCCGCCCTGGGGTTTCCGTGGGCGGAAAGTGAAAGAGGAAAAGCTTTTCCCGTTCCCGGACAAAAGCAAACATTGCCCGCCTCGGGCCTCTGCCTGCCCCGGGCCATGTTGGGGCACCTACCCCCTTCAGGGCCCCCCAAAAGGCCGCCAGCTGCCCCATTCCATGCCCAGCCTGTCACCCTAGTTCTCCCAGGGGTCACAGTAACAGACTCATAACCCAAACTGGAGGCAGACTGGGAAACAATGTGTGCCCTTTGCTCACACAGAGAGGGGCAGCTGGGTGTCTGCTGGGGGACACCGAGGTCCTGCCCTTGGGACATTGAGTGGGACGCATGAGAGAACTGGGGTGCTGGAGCCTGGCACTGGGGGATGTCTGGGGAGCATTGGGGTCCCAKCACTGGGGGACAGGTGGACATGAGGACACTGGAATCCCATTTGGGGAAGGCACTGGGAAGGCACAGGAGTTCTACGGCAGGGTTTTGGACTACGATCCCTTACGGGGGCCCCTAAGGTCCTAACTGGGTTCCTGTCCCTGGGTCCCTAGTCCCCAGCCTGGTGGGGTCAAGCAGGGACACACAGCACTGGGACCCCAGCCCGGGAGGGAACAGCGCAGGCAGGGGGAGGGCACGGGGGCCTCAGACTGTGGGCACTGGGATAAGCACTGGAGGGGAGCACTGGGACTGCAGAAAGAGGAAGGCTCAGGAGAGGGCACTGGGGACCCAGACTGGGGGTCTCGGGGCTCCAGACGCGAGGGCCCCGGGAGTACACGGGGTCAGGGCTGGGGATAGCAGGCAGGGCTGGTGAGTCTCGGGGGACCCCGGGCCGCGGCTGGGAGCAGGGGGCGCCCTGGGGGCGGCGGCACTCACCGAGGCGCAGGAAGAGGACGACGCTGAACATGGAGAGCAGCGTGGGCACCACAACGCCCAGGAATGTGGGCAGCTTACGGGGGACGGCGGCGGCCCGGCCGCGTTCCCGGCCCCGCTCGTCCTCGGCCGAGCCGCCGCATAGGCGGTACGTGAGCAGCGCGCTCCGCTCCGAGCTCGCCATGGCCCGGCCCGACTCGGGCCTCGCCGGCCCCAAAAAGCGCCCGGTCCCGGTCCCGGCCCCGGTCCCGCCGGCCCCGCCCGCCGACCCGGTCCCGACCCGCCGTGCCCCGCCCTCCGCCCCGCCCACGCCCACGCCCACGCCCACGGCCCCGCCCACTACCCTCCGGGCGGGTCCCGCCTCCGGGTCCCGCCCCACCGATCGGCCCCGCCCCGGGCCCCGCCCCACCGTGTCGTCCGGGCCCCGCCCCCTTACCGACCCCGCCCACAGCGCCCCTCACTCAGCACTGCCCCTGTCCCAAAATGCTCCCCCACAGTGGTCCCCTCCGCCACCCCCCAGCCCCACCTCAAGACCCCCACAATGACCCCCCCCCAGCCCCAGCGTCAACCCACACCCCAAACCCCTCAACCCTCGCTCCTCCCGCGGTCCCCCCACTCTGGTACCCGGCACTGGCTTCCCTCTCGCATCTTCCGAACTGGCTCCACTCCTCCCCGCACCCCAAAACCCGCCCCTGCATTGCCACATGCCCCCTGCCCCCGATCCCCCCAGCAGCCAACACCCCGATACGGAGCCCGGCAGCCCCCCCGCCTCGGACACCCTCAGGAACCCCGGTACAGCCCCCGCCGGTGACCGATCCCCCGCCCCGCGGCGCTGCCGGCCGGGCTCGGCTGCCCGCGCCAATTACCGGACAATCGGGGCCCCGGGGGCGCCGTCCCCCCCTGCCCGCCGCCGGGGCTGGGATCTGCCCGGGCCCCGGGGTCCCACTGCCGCCGCCGCCCGGGGCGGCCGAGCGCCTYGCCAATTAGGTTAATGGGGTTGGCACCGGCACCGGGGCCGGGAGCGGGGGGCACGGTGCGGCCGGGGGCGAACCCCACGCCGGCCTCAAGTACCCGCGTGGGCGTCGGCTGCGGTCAGCTGAGCGGTTGGACCCCCACGTGTCGCGGGTGGGGGGATCCGTGCGGGGACACCGCGGCGGGGCGCGGGACCGCTCCCCCGTGTGCCGTGGTGCTGTGTCCCCTCACTTGTCCCCGCCGTCCCCCGTGGGGCGGACGCGCAGCGTGCCCCCGCGGCCGAGGTGGGAGCCCGCGGGGCCGGGGCTTTCATCTGCGGCGGGCCTGTAGCCGTGCCAGCCGCGGGCAGCCTGCGCCTTTGATGTGCCACTGAAGCGGCATTGTCCGCGCCCCGCTGGCACCATCGCGGCCGGGAGGACCGGGGGGAGCGCGGGCACGGAGGCGCTCCTGTCCCTAATGGGGACGAGCACCCCCCGGACCCGAAATAGGGGTGGAGACACGGGCACCTAATGGGGACAGASAGCGGGGCGTGGGTACCCCCTACAGAGGACAGAGATAAGGGCACGGACGCCCCCTGTTCCTCAGTGGGCACCCCGTACCCCTAACAGGGACAGAGGTCTGGACACGGGCAGCTGCTCCTTTCTCCTTTCCTTTCCTTAACGACGGAAATAAGAACATGGGCACRCCACAAATGGACATGGGACCCAGAAAGCCCTGTCCCTTTTACAGGCACAGAGGTGGAGGCACGAGCATCTGCTTTGCCCCAAAAAGGTGATGCAGCTGCAGCAGCACTCTGTTCCACCACACGAGCTGAGGCTGGGCCCGTGGGAACAGGAGGGTGGCAACGGGGGCAGTACGGTGGCATCCTAAAATGTGGTACCAATGACAAGCCGAGCGGCAGGCACTGGGAATCCTCTCCACCTGGGCTATTGAGTGTAGCCCACCCACCCCTGGGGCCGGCTGCTGAACAACAACAAAAGTGCAAGCAAGAAGGACAGCCGGTGCCCCGGTCCCACCTGCCCCTCCCAGGGGTACGTCCCCCCTGCTATACCCCAGGCAGGGTACAAGGGGTACCGGGGCGGGAGGCACCGGAGGGGCGTCCCCAGGGGCAGCCGGTGCTCAGCACGGGAGTGCAGTGCCTTTGCGCGGGCGACCCGCTCAGCCAGGGCAGAGCTGGCACAGAGAGCGGGGACCCCCCCGCCCCGGACGCCCCCCGCCTCCCCTTCCCCCGCCTTGTCCGCCCGGCCGCTCCCGGCCCGCTGCCCGCCTTTGAAACAGCCGGCGGGGCTCCCACGCCCAGCCCGGGCCCCCCGCGCCCGCAGCCGCCGGTGCGTTCCCACCCGCCCGGGGCCCGCAGGAGGGAGGGTGGCGCGGCCGGGGCTTGGCGTGAAAATGATCAAGGGCCGCGGGCAGCGCCGGAGCGCAGCGCCCGTCTGATGCTGCCCGCCCGGAGGCCCCGTCGAACAAAGGCGGCATTGAGGCCCCGGCTGCGCCCCCCCCCGCGCCCCCCGCCCCGAGCTGGCATCTTGGCGCGACATTAATGAACTCGCCTGTTTGTGCTCCCCCGGCCCCTCTCTCCTCCCACCGCCCGGGGGGCACCGTATATATCCTTCCCTCCTTGCCTGCCTCGGGCATTTCGGGGGCTCCCCCCGCCTGCCCCCCTTTGCCCGCCCGGGGATGGAGCAAGGAGGGAAGAGGACACGGGGCGCTCTTCTCGGGGACCGCCTAGTCCCTCCCGTACTTCTGTTGCCGCTGCTGCAGTTGGTGGGGGGGGCCCCCCTGGGCCAGGGGCTGTACCCCATGCCGGCCAGCATCCTGCAAGGTCAGTGGAGCCACAGGGACGGGGGCGTCTTTGCGGGAGAGTTTGGCCGCAGATGGGGCGGCTGTAGGAGATGGGACCCCTGGGTCCACTCTCAGGAAGGGAGGCAGCACAAGCAGCATGGCCCCTGGAGCAGCCCCCCAGGTTGCGGGGCATGCCTGTGCTGCCTGGACTGGGTGTCAAGTGCTGCCACTGGCACTAGGGGACACAGGGGACACAGGGAGTGCCTGTGGTTCATGCCCTGCAGCTGCCTGCACTCCTTCTTGCCCTGGTACCTGTGCCAGCCCCAAGGGACACACTGCCAGGGCAAAGCCAGCGGGAAGGTGACTGTGCRTGGGTACAGGTGGTCACAGGTAGGGCCATACGGGGGGGATGCACACATAGGGCAGGCACAGGACTGCACACACATGGGCACATGCAGGGACACGCAGACATGGGCACATGGACCCTGGCACACATAAGTGTGCACTCACAGTGCAGACACAGGTGTGCACTGAGGTACACGTGGGCACACCTGCCCGGGATCACACCGTCTCCATGTACAACGGGCACACAGAGACCTGGGCAAACACCCAGGCGCCCATGTGCCAACCCCAGCAGGGAGGTGACACTTGCGGCTGTCTAGGTGATGCCAACGGGTGACAGGCGATGCCCAGACTGACACCCACCATGGAGATGTCAGGGTACAGGCACCAGGTGGGCTGGGGGCACCCCATGGCTGTGGTGGGGGGCAGTGGTGGGGCCTTCAGGGGTCTGAGCACCATGTGTGTACCCATCAGCACTGTCAAGCCGGGGGACGCTGGTGCTGGAGGCGGCCCTGAGGAGCGCATTGCTGGCACTGGAGCGGGCACTGTCCGAGCAGCAGCGGCAGCGGGGGGCCTGCGGGCTCTGTGCCCCCTGCCTCTTCCCACCCTGCGCCAACATCACCAGCCACTGCTCACGTGAGTCACAACCCCATTGCCCCCACTGCCCTGTCCCCAGGAGACCCTACTAAAACACAGCCCAGGGTCCCCAGCCAAACATAGCCCAGYGGTCCTATCCAAACACTATCCCATGCCCAGAAGACCCTACTAAAGCCTGCACCCATGCCTGGAGACTCTACCCAAATATTTATTTGGATGCCTACTAAAGCACCTTCTCATCCCCAAGAAATCCTATCAACATGACACCCTAAGATCCTGTCCAAACCATAGCCCCTCCCCTACAGGCTTAACCTACAGGCTTTTACCAAAACAATGTCCAGATTCCTGAAACATATCCATAACTGCTAGAGACCCTACCCACGCAGTTCCCATCTCATCCAGGTGTTACCCAATCACCTGGAGCCCTATCCAAATCATCACCTGATCCCTTCTGAACTTTTCAGAGATCCACCCCAAAAGCACATCCAAGCACCCAAAAGACCCTACCAAAACATGCTGACTCCACAGCCTATCATGCCCCCTTCCCACCTGCCCCAAAGCAGAGTCTGGGGTAGCCTGGACAGAGGTGGACAGGAGGACATGGTGATGCCCACAGCCCTGCTGTCCTTGCAGCGCCAGCCGTGGCCCCCACCATGCCCCCCAGCTGCCAGGCCCTGCTGGATGCCCAGGCGCTGCCCGAGCTGCCCCAGCGCAACTGGGCACTGAGCCAGGCCTGTGCCCCCTACCAGCGCCTGTGCCCACCTGAGGGGGCCCTGCACACCTGCGCCCCGCTCAGCGCCCAGCTCTGCCGCCACCGCCTCCAGGAGTGCCGTGAGTGGGCACCCRCACCCCCCCGGCTCCTCCCAGAGATGGGAGACCCTACAATAACAAATGGGGTATCCCCAGAGGATGCTTGGAAGGGATATGGGGTAACAGGTGGTGCTGGGATGGAGTGTGGGGGGGGGGAGGTGGGGGTATGATAGAGGGATGGGGGATCTCTGGTGGGATGGAAGGCTGGGAAAGAGACTTGGAGATTTGGAGGATGGAGGCATTTGGAGGGATGAGTGAACTGGGAGCGGATGGGACATTGAGGGGTGACGGGCAATCTGGGCTGGGAGAAGYGGGCAAGGGGAGACTGGGGACACTGAGTCACTGGGGGTGATGAGCATTCCTGGGATGCTACAGGGGAGTTTGTTCGGGATGGTGGGAGTCTGGGGGCACTGAAAGGAACTGGAGGGAATTGAGGACAGCAGAGCTGTGGTGGTGACATAGGGGGGAAGTGTCCCCACATGCCATGACAGCCTGTTCCTGCAGAGACGGYGGCCGCAGCCCCGGGTCCTGACGCAGCAGCAGCGGAGGCGGCGATGCCAGGTGAGCCGAGGCGGCACCGCCGTGCCCACGCCACCCCCCCACCAAGCCGACGGCCGCCCCCGGCCCCCGGCTGCCTGCTGGGCCGGGGGGCAGAGGTTAGCGTCGGCAGCTGCCGGACTGCGGGGTGCCCCCGGCCCTCCGCCCGCTCGCCTCCGTGAGCACGATGAGGCTTGACAGCGCGCCCGACGCGCCTCATCTCCCGCCACCCCCTCCACCTGCCACGGCCATCCCCGGCCACCCGTGCCCACCTGGGACRGGGGATGTCCCAGCAGCAGGTCTGCAGGATCCTCCCCTTACCCCGACTTTGTCCCCCAGGGACTTGTGGGCGCCGCGGGGGCCCAGAAGCCAACGCCACGGCCCCCCGGGGGCGGATCATGGGCGGCAGCGTGGCCCCGCGGGGCGCCTGGCCCTGGCTGGTGTCGGTGCGGCTGCACGGGGAGCTGATGTGCGGAGGGGTACTGGTGGGGCGCTCCTGGGTCCTCACCGCGGCACACTGCTTTGGCGGGTATGGTGGGGGCACGGCCATGAGGGGATAATGTCTCTGCAGAGGGGGCACGGGGTGGCACCCCATCACCCCTGTAACCGGCTGCCCCCACCCCGCCAGGAACCGGAACGAGCTGGCATGGACAGTGGTGGTGGGCGACCACGAGCTGGGCAAGCCAGGGGCGGGCAAGCGGGCAGTGCCCGTCCGGCGTATCCTGCCTCACCCTAAGGTCAGTGGAGGTGGGCACCCCCCTCACCTCCCTGTGCATGCCTCAGGGCCCCCCACTGACACCCCCACATCTCCTTCCAGTTTAACCCCAAGACGTTTCACGGGGACCTGGCGCTGCTGGAGCTGGCAGTGCCACTAGCCCCGTCACCCACCGTCAGCCCCGTGTGCCTTCCCAGTGGCCCCGCGGAGCCCAGCCCCGGCACACCCTGCTACATCGCGGGCTGGGGCTCCCTCTACGAAGGTGGGAGACGCTGTGGGGTGCTCCCCCCTGTGCCTTCTCTGGTGCCCAGTCCCAATGGACCAAGGCAAGGCAGGGGGTTGCAAAAGAGAGGGAGATGTCCGGGCACAGGGGACCCTGTAACGGGTGCCTTGCCTGACAGAGGGACCAGCAGCCAACGTGGTGATGGAGGCACAGGTGCCTCTGCTCAGCCAGGAGACGTGCCGGGGTGCCCTGGGCAAGGACCTGCTCACCAGTGCCATGTTCTGTGCTGGATACTTGTCTGGAGGCATCGACTCCTGCCAGGTAACACTGGGCCTGAGGGACTGCCAGCGCTCCACCTCAAAAACCCCTCATGGCACACAGTGCACGTGCCACRGCCTGTCAGCGCGGTTGGGGTCCCAGCCCAGCCCAATGCACAGGCATTTCCCCTGCAGGGCGACTCAGGGGGCCCGCTGGCGTGCCAGGACCCCACTTCGCACCACTTCGTCCTCTACGGTATCACCTCGTGGGGTGACGGCTGCGGTGAGCGGGGCAAGCCGGGAGTCTACACCCGCGTCACTGCCTTCACAGACTGGCTCAGCCTCCAGATGGACCGTGAGTGCAACTGGCTACACCGCGGCGGGGACAGAGGTGCCCAGGGGGGTTTCAGTACCTCATGGCAGCCCCGGTTCCCTTGCAGCTGCCCCAGGCAGCCGAGAACCGAGCTGCTTTGACCTGCTGGCCCTGGCCCARCTGCCCCCCGAGCAGCAGTCCCCCGAGCGTGCCCGTCTCTGCGCCTTCTACACCGGGTCCTGCCGGGCACCCCAGGGCCGGGCCACCTGTGCCCGCCTGGCCGAGGAGACGTGCCACGCCAGGACGAGACGATGTGGTGAGCTGGGGGGTCATGCCAGGGCTAGGGTGTGGGGAGGGACCCCATTTCTGGTATGGGGCCAGGGCCACGTCTCTCCCTCTGTGTTCATAGAGCTGCATTCCTACGCCCAGACCTTGGTGGATCTCCTGCGCCGGGCTGGGGACTTCATCCGAAACCAGTTTGATTTCTCCTTCCTCACCCGCACTCTACCTCAGCTCCTTGGCAAGATCTATGGGCACTTCTTCCCCCCCCGTGTCCGCAGGGATGTCTCAGGTACTTTCCCAGGCTGGACCACCCCATGCACAGCTAGGGTCCCATCAGTCTTTCCTAAGATGGTGGTTGGAACACCAGCACCCTGCCCTGTAACCTCCATGGGGCTCCTCTATCCCTTGTCTCTCCTGTTCCCTTCTTGTCCTCACAGGCCTGGCTGTGGCAGTGGGCCACCCCAGCCCCACAGCAGAGGGACCCCAGAGACCCCCCAGTAGGTGAGGCATGGTGGGCCACGGGATGAGGGGCTAAAGAGGCTGGGGAGGTTGTCAAGAAATTGGTGGGCACCGACATGCTTTTTGGGGACAGCCTGGAGCATTGGGGTCCTGTTCCTGCTGCAACCAGTGCACTCCCTCCGCATGCAGCTTGCACAGGGTGGCACTGCCCAAGAGACAGGTGCCACCAGACACGAGTCTGAGCTCACCCCACTGTGCTTCTAGGTGGGGGCCCAGGCGGCTGCCCCCCTTTGCAGAGCTCTTTGGGACAGTGGGACCCCAGTTGCAGGACTGGGTGGAGGCGCTGACGGCCATGGCAGGGGGCAGCCCCCTGGTGCAAACACCAGACAGGGAGCAGCTCCCTGGGGAGACACAGCTCTTCCTGCAGGTATGTGTGGAGGAACAGGCTGGGGGACTCCCTGTCACTCTGGTGACCATGCTACCAGAGGCCAAACCCCTTCACTTCCCCTTTGTCCTCTCCTGACATCCCATGGGTACACTGCCCCTGTGCAGCCACAGAAGTGGTATCTCTCACTTTGCCACCACAGAGGTAGCATTTCATCCCCCACAACTGAAACCGGTGCTCCCAGTCCAGCCAGTGCAGAGCCAGCCATAGGTCTGACCCCACAGCTTGGGATCTGACCCAACACAGCCACAAAGCAGTTGCATGTCACCAATGCCCTGTCTGACACCAGCCCTTCCATGCCCAGCAGTCTGCCACCTGGCTGTGCCATGTGTGCCCTGTGGGTTCCCCACCAGCCATCCCGTCCCCCTCTTCCCTTTGGCAGGGTGAGGATGTGGTGGAGGAGATGGTGGAACAGGGACGAGCCTTCCTCACCCAGCTGCGGGTGGAGTTGGACCTCGGCACCACCCTGGAAGCCATGGAGCCACGATGGGCACCTGGAGAGCCGACAGCGAYCTCCACACCAAGCCGCGAGCCCCGTGAGCCTGGAGGGTCTGGGGGCAATGGGGCAGTGGGGTGTCCATCCGCTGGCCAGCTCCGTGTCCGGGCAGTGCCCACCAGCCACGTCCCTGCTGGGGTTTCACACCTCTCTTGGTGGCAGGATCCGCACCGAGGGAGAAACGTGAGCTGGTGCCCACAGAGCTGCCCAGGGTCGAGGAAGAAGAGGAGGAGGAGGCAGGCGTAGGCAGAGGTAAGCTCCCACAGACCTTGTGGGGTGCCACCATGGGGACAGTGACAAGCCCAGCCTTGCCCCCGGGTTCCAGGGGTGGATGTCTCATTTCAATGGGATAGCCCTTGCCTATATTACCCCCTCTGCCCATGCTCACCTGGTGTCCGCAGAGCAAGGGTGCTCCTCCCTGAGGTGGGCACAGCATGGTGCTGTCCCACAATTGACCCCTGATGTCCTCTCCATGTCTCTCCTGCCTGTCCCTGGGGTTGCAGCCTGCCCTGGTCTCAATGAGTCGGCGGTGCGGGTGGGCGCGGTGCGGGACCTGTACGCCTGGGTGCTGCGGGTGCCCGAGGCA
This sequence comes from Amblyornis subalaris, assembly GCA_018881555.1. Lineage (NCBI taxonomy): Eukaryota > Metazoa > Chordata > Aves > Passeriformes > Ptilonorhynchidae > Amblyornis > Amblyornis subalaris. Next base: position 9,169,228 of record JACAXG010000014.1, on the reverse strand, counting down.
GACCTGGCTATGACCTTCCAGGAGGTGAGTGCCCCATCCAGCCACTCCGAGTCCCACACCCTGGCAGCCAGGCAGCGCCACCCCCCAGCCCATCACTGTCCCACTCTGCCCATGGCTCCCCTGGGACTCACAGCGCTGTCGTCTCCCTGCAGATCCTGGTGGACTTGAGCTCCAAAAACACCAAGGGACTGTACCGGGCACAGGTTCGGGCCACTGTAGGGGGACGTCCCACAGCCTTCACTGGCCTTGTGGGGCTGGAGAGCGACTCGCTGGCCCGCAGCATGCCTGGCCTCATTGCTCTGGCGCTCGAAGTGCTGAAAACCTAATGGTGCCCCTGGGGCAGCGTGGGGAGAGGGCACTGGGGCAGGTGTCTCTTATGTCCTTCAAACAGTCCCCTCCCTGTCTCAGGCTCTTCCACACTTTTGTCCCCCATCTTCAGATGTCTCTTCCATCTTTCATCCCCCCTTAGTTTCCCTTCTCCCACCAGCACTTCCTGACTTCCCCAGGGCAACGGGGCCCTGGTGGGGGCATCCCAGCCAGGAATCAGAGTCCTCCTCTCCCCTGGGACCCCAACCTTGGCAAGCCCACCTTCACCCCATCTTTCCCAGAGGCACCCGAGCTGTTATTTATTTGTACAGAGAAGGTTTATTTTTCAATAAAGAAGGGYTCTATTTTCCGGTAGCCGGTGAGTGTGAAGTGAGTGCTGTGTCACGCAGTGTTGGTGAAGTGGGTGACAGTGAAGGGACTTTGTAGGGAGGCTGTGACGTCTTATTGCATCCCCCTTTCCATCCTCCCTGTACCCTGAGGTGATGCCCCCAGCCTTGGTTCCTGCTGTGCCCAGCCTGGCACAGACTCCCCAACCCCTTCCCAGGGGTCAGACACCCCTCCTGCCCATCACAGCACCCACATCACAGCACTGGTGCTCACCCCGGTGACACCTCATCAGAGACCCACATGAAACATCCCAGTGCAGGGGCCGTGTGTGCCCTGGGCCAGTGGTGGGTGGCGGCGTGGTACCAACCCCTCCCTCCCGTGGGGACCCTGTCGCCCCGAGCAGCATCACCGGGACTGCTGGGCAGCGGGGAAGGGACAGCTCCTCCCCGTGCCCAGCAGTGCCCGTGCTGGSTGCCCAGGCTCGGGGTGATGGGCTGACACCTGTGAGGCCGGCGAGGCCAGCTGTGCCTGCCCATCTCCCCTTCCCTGCACRCGCGACTGCCGGAAGAGAGGGGTGGGAGCGGCTCTCTGGTGCCGGTACCCTTCCCCCTCAGCACCTGGCACCATCCATCTCCCACTGCGTCCGGCAGCCGGACATCCGCTCGGCCAGGCCAGGCGGGGAGGCAGCCAGGGCCTGGCACGGCGCGAGGGCACTGCGGGCACCGCATGGGGAACCTGCTGCAGCAGCTGGCCCTGCTCGGGGCACTGATGCTGTCGGGTGAGCGGGGTCTGGGTCATGGGGTGCCCAGGGGCTTCCTCGATGGGGTTGGTGGGGGATGATGGCAGCAGGGTCCAAACTGGCCACCAGGGTCCCCAGGGCTGCATTTTGGGTATTACCTGGCAGAGTCTGCTCACTGCATGTCCCTTGTGCTTCTTTCCTGGCTGTGCCACCCAGAGCTGTGTCCCTGCCTGGGCAATGTGCTGTCAGTTCACAGTGTCACTGCATCTGTGTGTCCCTGTGAGTGCCTGTCTGTGGGTGCAGTGACACCAAATCTGTGACCACGTGTCCCTCCACATGCTGTGTCCGTGTCCATGAGTCCATGTGTGCCTCTGTGTGTGCAGCCCCTACGTGCACAGTTGCACCACTTCTGTACCCAAGTGTCTCGTGCCTGGGTCCCTCTCTGCACTGGCTCTGTATCTGTGTGTCCCTCTGTGTGCCCACGTCCTTGTCCCGTGACCATGTGTGGCCATGTGCTCCCACGTCTGTCATTCCTGCATGTCCGTGCCTGTGCTCCTGTGCAGCACTGACATGCAGTGTCCTGGCCTGTTTCTGTCCCCTCCATTCTCATACCACCCTGCCCTTGCCAAGCATCCCTAGGGGGTGGCACTGGGCCCAGTAACCCCTGAGCCCCCTGGTTTGCCTGACCCCACACCCCCAGGCAGGCTCTGTGTGAACCACGAGGAGCGGCTCATCCACTACCTCTTTGAGGAGAAGGGCTATGACAAAGAGGTGCGTCCCGTGGTCTCCATCGACGAGGTCGTGGATGTCTACCTGGCCCTCACCCTCTCCAACCTTATTTCACTGGTAAGCCCTAGCATGCGGTGCCGCCAGCCACACCTCACCCCCAGCCATGCCTCACCCCGAGGGCTGGTTGGGTGGGCAGTGCCCTGAGGCTGCTTCCCCAGCCCTGGTTGGTGAGGGTTGGGGGCACACTCTGGCATCTCACTGCTTCACATTGCTGTTGCAGAAAGAGGTGGACGAGACGCTCACCACCAACGTATGGCTTGAGCATGTGAGTACAGACAGGTGTCACAGCATCAGTTGTCACCATGTGGTGGCCCAGCATGGTGAGGGGGTGACCTGGGGATTCTCCCTTCCAGGGCTGGACCGATTACCGCCTGCAGTGGAACAAATCTGAGTTTGGGGACATCCAAGTGCTCCGCCTGCCACCAGACATGCTGTGGCTGCCTGAGATAGTCCTGGAGAACAAGTGAGCTATGCCTCAGTTTCCCCTCCCAAACCTCCTGAACTGTTCCTGGTGCATGCCCAGGGCTCCCTGGCCCCTTCCCATCCCTGGCCCTGCCATCACTTTGTCTCCCTCCTGGCACAGCAATGACGGACTCTTCGAGGTCGCCTACTACTGCAATGTCCTCATCTACGACACGGGCTATGTCTACTGGCTGCCACCGGCCATCTTCAGCAGCACCTGCCTCATCAATGTTGACTTCTTCCCCTTTGACTGGCAGAACTGCTCCCTCAGATTCAGGTGCTGGGCAGCTGGGTCAGGGCAGGAGGGCGGGCATCCCATCCCTCAGCAGTGCCCGGTGCTGCCAGCTCCTCTCCTTGCTGTTGGGGTGCAGCAGGGTGGGGATCTGCAGGTGACTTAGTGGTCTAGGTCCATCATGCTGGAGGTCAGGGTGGGTGGGTGGTGGGTGCCCAGCAGCCCCTCACTGTCTGTCTCCTGGCTGTGGTCCAGGTCTCTGGCATACAGTGCCCTGGAGATCAACATACACTTGAAGACGGACACCGACCCAGACACAGGCAAAGATTACCCAGTGGAGTGGATCATCATCGACCCTGAAGGCTTCACAGGTAACTCTTGTGCTCTCTGCCACACACTGTGGCAGTGGGACACCCTGTAAAGGGCAGGGGGGCACTCTAGAGTTGGGGCACCCTGCCATGGAGAAATGCCAGTACCCGGGGCTTTGGCACCCTGGCACCCATCCCATGTTGGAATGCTACTCAGACCCCGGGTGGGGAGACTGGTGCTAGTGGGGCTGGTGAGGTCGGTCATGGCAGGTGTCCCCCATGCCGTGTGCTGTCCCCTGTGCCCTGGCAGAGAATGGGGAATGGGAAATCATCCACCGCCCAGCCCGCAAGAACATCTACCCTGACATTCCCCCTGGCACCAGCGAGCACCAGGACATCACCTTCTACCTCATCATCAAGCGCAAGCCGCTCTTCTATGTCATCAACATTGTCACACCCTGCATCCTCATTGCCTTCATGGTCATCCTCGTCTTCTACCTGCCTGCCGACAGTGAGTGAGCTCTGTGGCATGTGTGCCAGGAATAGGACTCACATCCGTGGGGCACCTCTGTGTCCCACACCCGCACCAGCTCCTGGGACATGGGGACACCCCAATGCCCAACACAAGGACACCTGTAACTGGAATATCCCCATGTAGGACACCATCACCCCAGCCAGGCACGCTGGCAGAGGCGCACTTGGGCACAGGATATCCCATGTGGTACCCTGGGGTACTTCCATAAGAGAAAATCCCTATACGGGGCACTGTATGGTGGGACACTGGGAAAGGTGCCTGGGGCAGGGTTTTTCCTGAGCTCAGCTGCTTTCCAGGTGGTGAGAAGATGACCCTGGTAATCTCAGTGCTCCTGGCCCAGTCTGTCTTTCTACTGCTGATCTCCCAGCGCCTGCCTGCCACTTCCCACGCCATCCCTCTMATTGGCAAGTGAGTCCTGGGCACAGCTGGGTGCAGCAGGGACATCTTGGGGTCCCAGTGGTGCCAGGGACAGCTCTGCCTGTGCCCAGCCCTTGTGGCAATGTTAGGTCCAAGTCCATGCTCCCTACCAGGTATCTGCTTTTTATCATGCTTCTGGTGACGGCTGTGGTGATCATTTCTGTCGTGGTCCTCAACTTCCACTTCCGCACCCCCAGCACCCACATCATGTCTGACTGGGTCAAAGAGGTGAGTAGGGTATGGGCTGGGGTGGGTGCACTGGAGGGTACAGGGGTGACACTGTCCCCCGTGGAGAGCATGGGACAGCACAGCCTTGTCATTGCATCAGGATGTCCCATTTGTGCCACATGTAGTTTGTGGGCAGAAAGTGGGGGCAAGGTGGCATAACACTGAGGAGGTGGCCAAGGGACATGACATCCTCCCCCGTGTCCCAGGTCTTCCTGGAGAGCCTGCCCCGGCTGCTGGGCATGACGCAGCCGTCTGAGAGCCCGGCGGGCGCCCCGTGCATCCGGCGCTGCAGCTCGGCTGGCTACATCGCCAAGGCAGAGGAATATTTCAGCGTCAAGTCCCGCAGCGAGCTCATGTTCGAGAAGCAGTCGGAGCGGCACGGGCTGACCAGCCGCGTCACCCCTGCCCGTGAGCTGCCGCCCTTCCACGGGGACCTGGGGAAGGGTGGCGGGGCAGAGGTCTCCAGGCGGGGCAGCCCTTTGGAGCCCATCTCACTACCCCTCCTCGCCCCCAGGTTTGGCGCCACTGGGCACGGACTCAGGCGAGGATCAGCTCTACGAGCACATCAAACCTGTCATTGACAACGCCAACTACATTGTCAAGCACATGAGGGACGAAAACAGCTACAGTGAGGTGGGGCCATGGGCACTGGAAGGGCAGAGGTGGCTCCCTGTTCCCACTGTGCCCCCCACTGCCTGGCTTCTGGCTCTCTCCCCAGGAGATTGACAACTGGAACCGCGTGGCCCGGACCCTGGACCGCCTGTGCCTCTTCCTCATCACCCCCACGCTGGTGGTGGGCACCCTCTGGATCTTCCTCATGGGCATCTACAACCACCCACCGCCGCTGCCCTTTGCCGGAGACCCCTACGACTACCGGGAGGAGAACAAGCGCTTCATCTAGGGGGCTGTGGGGGGTCCCATGTGCCAGCCTCTCCCCCACCTGCCTTGGCTTGGGAAAATAAAGCTGGGTACTTCTTGCCATGGGACACTGAACTGTTGGCTGCTCTCAGTGTCCCCCACCGGGCATGATGCCCAACCTGAGCACTGTGTGTGTGCTGGGGAGGGTGATGCCCACCCAGGGAATGGGCGCTGTTGGGTGCCCTGAGCATGGTGGACCTCAGCTGTGGCTGGAAGGGGTGATTCTCAGAGGGGGTGTGGCGGTACCAGCTCTGCTACCCCTGTGGGCTGGGCGCGTGGGGCAGGATGGGTCGGGGAAGTAGATGGACCCCCCAGCACAGCACCATTCCAYGTGGATGCACTGCAACAGGCAGAGATGTCATCAGTGCCCACATTTCCCCTCCACTCCCATGATGCCCCAGCCAGACCCACAATGTCCCCCCCAGCACACCACATCTCACAGTGCAGGGCTGGGGGCCCAGAGGGGTATCTCCTTCCCCAGCTCAGCAGTGGCATGCCAGGGCTCTGGTTTCAGGGGACACAGCTGACGTCCCCCCGCCGGCAGTGGCCCAGGACAGCTGTCACATCCTCTCCACTGAGCCAGGAATCTCACCACACCCCCACTCCCCTATCCTCTCCTCTCCATGTCCCCCCTACACGGGATCTGGAAGGATTTGAACCTCCGGTGGGCAGCATCACTCCCGAGGCTGATGTGATGGGCCTTGCCTGCCCCTTCCCCACCCTATATTCTGGGGGCAGCCATTGCCATGGCAGGGACAGGAGCTGCTGGCAGGGGGGCACCCCTCTTCCACAACCCATGGGCACCTGCACGCTGCAAGAAGATGCATCCCTCTGTGGGAGACATGGGGAACCCAAGCCACGGAGCTCATTTTGCCCCTTGCTCCAGTTCCAACCCCTCTGGCACAAAATGCCAGAGGAGCTTCCCAGCAAACCGGCATCACCCCACCGGCGGGAGAAGTGGGTGGTCACCCGTCCCTSTCGGCCCCTGTGGCTGTTGGGAACAGCTGACGGTGACAGGGGACAGCTGTCCTGTCCCACCGGGCGCCAGGCCCAGAACACGTCGGCGCAGGCAGCCGAGCACAGCCCCAGCCCCCGCGCCCCACGGCACCGCCATGCGTGGCCACGGCCTCCTCCTCATCCTCTGCGCCCTGGCAGGTAAGGGGTGCACACCCCCGGGAGAGGCCTGGGGGGCACCTGGCCAGCCCCCACCTTTGCACTTGGGGGTTTGTCACTCCTGGGAATACGGCGCCAGGCACCGCCCCACCGGGCTGTCCCCATGCTGGCAGCCTGCTGTCCCCGTGTCCTGCCCTGGACAYGTCCCCGGGTGAGCACACGGTGGAGGTGTGGGGGGGACGCACCCCCCGCTAGCACGCGGGGCACTCACGGGACTGTCAGGAACACGGAGCCGAGCGCACACACCCGCAGGAACACACACATGTGCATCCCCTCCCCACACACACCCCGTGCCCCCCTACTCAATGTATCAGGTCTTGGGGGCATCAATGACTGCACTGCCTCCCGCCGGGGTGTCCCCATGGCATGTGCCCTCTCCAGGTGTGGACTGCAGGAACCAGGAGGAGAAGCTGCTGCAGGACCTTATGTCCAGCTACAACCGGCAACTGCGCCCGGCCCTGCGTGGGGACGAGAYCATCGATGTCTCCCTCAAGCTCACCCTCACCAACCTCATCTCCCTGGTGAGAGACCCCCTCARGTACCCCCAGTGGGACAGGATTTGCCCCACATGTGGGGCAGCAGGCAGGGCACTAAAGCCGTCTCCCTCCTTCCTTCCCTGCCAGAATGAACGGGAGGAGACCCTCACTACCAATGTCTGGATCGAGATGGTGAGACCCCTCCCCTCCAGGCAGGATCACCCCCAGTTCTGTTTGCACATCAGGGTGAAACCCCATGGAGGGCTGGCACTGTAACCTGCACCCCCTTTTGTGGGCACCCCCAACTGAACTTATTTTGTGGGCAGCATGGGACAGGCAGCTCACCATCTCCTTTGTCTTGGGGAGCACCATGATCCCTCCTCCTTTGCTCTCCTTCCCCCAGCAATGGTCCGATTATCGCCTGCGGTGGGACCCTGAGAAATACGACAACATCCAGCTGCTGCGGGTGCCCTCCACCATGGTCTGGCTGCCCGACATCGTCCTGGAGAACAAGTAGGTGACAGGGCAATGGGGACATGGCCCCACACAGGGCTGGCAGCTGCCCCTAGGTGTGGTTTGGGGCTGAGCCCACCATTTCCCCCCCAGCATCGATGGGACATTCGAAATCACCCTCTACACCAACGTGCTGGTGTCCCCTGATGGCAGCATCTACTGGCTGCCCCCCGCCATCTACCGCAGCGTCTGTGTCATCCACGTCACCTACTTCCCCTTTGACTGGCAGAACTGCACCATGGTCTTCCAGTGAGCATGGACACTATGGCAGCTCCTCCTGGGACACAGGGATTAGCATGGGATGCCACCTTTTGCCCCTGGGCAGATAGGTGCCACCTACCCGTCCCCTGCCATTTGGCAATAGGCACTGTGGACAAGCCAAGCACCCCAAAGCAAAGCTGGAGGTGGCCAGCATGACCTGGTGCCACACTGGCACTCTTTGGCCATCCAGCCTGCTGTAGGCCAGCCTGTGCCACCACCTCGTCCCTCCCCAGGTCCCAGACGTACAGTGCCAACRAAATCAACCTGCTGCTGACGGTGGAGGAAGGCCAGACCGTGGAGTGGATCTCCATCGACCCTGAGGCTTTCACAGGTAACACTGCAGCCACACCCATGGCACAAGCGTGTCCCACCACAGCGGACATCCAACAGGCCTGCTGCTACACTGGTGGCTGCCAAAAGCAGGGCTGCAGGGACTATTAGCAGCTCCCACCATTACATGGGCACTTAAGTTATTAGTGGAAACGGGAGTGTGGGAGAGATTTGTTTTTCTAACCCCCCCGGCTCGGGGCTCTCGCTGCCTGGCAGCCGCTCCCGGAGAGCACCGCTCCTGCGAGCTTGATTGATGCTGGGAACGTAGCTGTCATGGCCAAACAATGACGTTTTCCATCACATTTTAATTGCATATTGAAGGAACAAAATGCTTTTCGGGCAGCGAGATTTATTTTTTCATTACCGGCCTGAGTTGCGATCTTGACTGGGAAAAAATCTATCGCTGCTGCGGAGAGCAGGGGAGAGCTGTGTGCTGTCACCCAGTGTCATGCTTGGCTTCCCTCCCTGGCACTGTGGAAATGGGGAGATGGGGGGACCCCAGTCCCACATCTATAGCCCTGGGAGCCCCCAAAGGGCTCAGTGTTCCCCATACGTGCCCAGTTGCCCCATCCAACATCTTGTTGGATGCCCAGGCACCATGGCACGTTCCACAGTGCTCATCTCCCTCCCGAGTGGCTCTAGCACTGTGCGCAGCCTGCGTGCCCTGTAGCGCCCATGCCAATCACCAGCCCTCCTCTTCCTCCCCTCCCGGACTGGGGGGCTGGAGTCACAGTGCCCCCGCCAGAGCAGTGGGACTCACATGGCACCATTGTGATGCAGAGAACGGCGAATGGGCCATCAAGCACCGCCCCGCCCGGAAGATCATCAACTCGGAGCACTTCACCCCAGACGACATCCAGTACCAGCAGGTCGTCTTCTACCTCATCATCCAGCGCAAGCCGCTCTTCTACATCATCAACATCATCGTGCCCTGCGTCCTCATCTCTGCCATGGCTGTGCTTGTCTACTTCCTGCCTGCCAAAGGTACACTGGGGCTGTGCCCACTGTGGGCATGGGGGTGTGCAGAAGGACAGCAACACTCCAGGAAGGGCTCCTTGTCCCCTCTCTGCTTGGGGATCACAAGTGTCATCTCTCACACACTCCTGTAGTATTTGGTGGGGGGGAAGGAGTGTGTAAATTTCCAGGTTGCCAAAGTTAAAGCCTCAAGGCAGGACTTGTCCAATTCAGCTTTTGGATAGGGGAGTTTTGCCTAAGGAGGGCAATACCCACAGCACTGCCTCGTGCCAAACTCTGCCTTTTCCCCTCCTTGGCAGCGGGTGGGCAGAAATGCACTGTCTCCATCAATGTTCTCCTGGCCCAGACTGTCTTCCTCTTCCTCATTGCCCAGAAGGTGCCTGAGACCTCCCAGGCTGTGCCTCTCATTGGGAAGTAAGTGGTTSACAGGGATGGGGGTGCCAGCCCTGTTGTCACATGGTGCCAGCAGGGTCTCGGGGTGCTGTGCAGCAGCCAGTGCCCAGGTAGAGGACCCCGGTACAGAAATAAATCCCAGCCTAGGTGGGGCTGACACAGGGCTACCACTTGCCCATGTCCCASTGCCAGTCCCCAGCTTCCAGCCCAGGAGGGCACTGAGAAAGACCTTGCATGACCGTATCTTGTGACACAGCTGCCCCACTGAGGCTCTGTGCCCCCTCTCCAGGTACCTGACCTTCCTCATGGTGGTGACGGTGGTGATTGTGGTGAATGCTGTCATTGTCCTCAACGTCTCCCTGAGAACACCCAACACTCACTCCATGTCCCCAAGAGTGCGCCAGGTACCTGCCATCATCCCCCTAGCCTTCATAGAGGGGGAATGGGATGGGTATTTGGGGATGGAGGCCATATCCCTGGCAGAGCAGAGTGGCAGGCATGCCTTCATCTGAGTGCGAGTCCTGGCACAAAGAGAAGGCCCCCAGATGTCCCCAATGGACCACTCCCAACACTGGGGAGCAACAGGTGCCAACACCCCAACAGCACCATGCTCCAGGCAATGCCAGGGGACCCAGTCACACTCAACTGGGTGCTCTGGGAGGTGTGAGGGGGACAGATCCCTACAGGTGACACTGTGCCCAGGTGTTCCTGCACCTCCTGCCCCGCTACCTGGGCATGGCCACGCCAGAGGAGACCCCAGGGCCGCCGCAAGCCATCCGCAGACGCAGCTCCCTGGGGCTCATGGTGAAAGCCGACGAGTACATGCTCTGGAAAGCCCGGACTGAGCTGCTCTTCGAGAAGCAGAAGGAGAGGGATGGGCTGATGAAAACAGTGCTGGAGAAGATCGGTGAGTGCCCCCAATGGGGTTGGCACCTCCCTGTGAAGTTGGGCAATATGCTCGGTGGCTGAGCACTCGCTGGTGCCCACTACGCTGGCTCTGCTGCTCATAGGACGTGGCCTGGAGAGTGGCAGTACCCAGGACTTCTGCCAGAGCCTGGAGGAGGCAGGTCCCGAGATCCGCGCCTGTGTGGATGCCTGCAACTACATCGCCAACGCCACGCGGGAGCAGAACGACTTCAGCAGTGTGAGCTGGGGCCAGGGAGAGAGGAATCTGCTTGGGGGGCGGTGGGGGCACCCCTTACTTTTCTTGTGCTGCTGGCAGGAGAGCGATGAGTGGATCATGGTGGGACAGGTGATAGACCGTGTCTGCTTCTTCATCATGGCCTCTCTCTTCGTGTGCGGCACCATTGGCATCTTCCTCATGGCTCACTTCAACCAGGCACCCGCCCTGCCCTTCCCTGGGGACCCCAAGCAGTACCTGCCACAGTGATGCCCGCAGGTGCCGACCAGCCCAGTGGTGGAGATGGGGAAAGCGGGAACACCGTGTGGTCATGCTGTGCTGAATGTGGAAATAAAGCCTGCAACAGTCTTGCAAGCCTCCGTGGCATCTCTGCTCCATGCCCACCCCTCTTGGACAGGCTGAATATGACACCTGTGCAGGCTGGCCACACACCTCTAAGCTGCACAGTCCTGTGAGAGAGGACATGGGGGGACCAGAGCAGAGTCAGGCATCTAGCGGGCCAGGCAGCAGTGCTGGCAGCAAGAGCCACATGAACCCACTGCAAATTTACAGCTTCAAGCCCAGGGCAAATGGGGACCCTGGCATCCCTGTCATGGCAATGGGGCAGGAATCACAGCTACAGCCCCCATGGGTGGGATTACTCACAGCTAATTTTTCCCTCCATTTATGCCCTGACTGTGGCTCTTGGGGATAGCTAAAGTGCTGTCCTTCATCCCTAGCAACCAGCTTAAGGTGGGAAGACCCTGGCCCACCAGGAACGCAAACCCCCTCAAGGATATGTGCTCCATGGCATCCATCCTTCTAGGAGCATCAGCATGACTCCCTCCCCCACCAGCCTTCCTTGTCCTATGGATTCATCTCTGTCAAGCACATTCCCTTCCCCCCATCCCAGCAATGCCACATCCTCCTGTGCCCCTCAGTGACCTCCGGAGCCCCCCAGCTTCGTCTCTGCTGGCAGGGAAGATGAGAGAGGTCAGCCTGGGAATGGTGGCAAGCAGCATCTGCTCCTCTGTGGTCCAGCTCATGCCACCTGTGCCTGGCTCGAGGACATGCTGTGTCTCCATCAGCCTCACAGTCCCAGCACGGGCTGCCTCTGCTCCTCCTGCGAGAAAACCAGTTGGTTACTGCCTCTGCTCCTGGCACTGCCTGCCAGAGTTGAGGGCACTGTGAGCACAGATGGAGGAGGGAGGAAAACACACAGCAGCTGAGACATCACCTCTTGGACACCTGCAGCCTGGTCATGGCCTGGAACCACTCAGGGCTGTGCCAGTCTGCCTGGACCCTCTGCAAGCTGGCTTTTCCTGCCCTATCCCTGCAGTACGTACAGTGCCCACAGCACCAACACTGGGTGAACCCACAGCTCCCAGCTGGCACCTTGAAGGAGGTGGGGATGGTGCTCACCAGTGCAGGCAGGGGTGCCCAAAGAACCTTGGCTGGGTCCTGCCACCTGCCTGGGTCACCTCCCATGGCCATGACCCAGGCGACATGACCAGGTCCTGCGGCACTGTACTCCTGGCCACAGTCTTCTTGCTGGTAAGTGATGGCACTGCACAGCTCTCCTGTCCTGCCACAGCAATGTCCTCTCAGTGGCTGAAGGGACAGACCCCCCTGGCCCAGCATCCGCAGCCCTGCAAGAGCCATAAGCTGCCCAAACCAGAGCACCAGGCACATCGGCAGCCCCTGGGCTCTCCATCCCCGAGAAGATGCATAATTAATGAGCTCTGGTCTGTCTTTGCCTGGCCATTTCCCATTGATTACTGGCTCCCTGTTGCATTGCTGGCAGTCTCCAGGACCTGGTACTGTCACCTACTTCTTACCACTCCAGACAAGCTGCTTCTTCCAGTAAGCTCAGGCTCCAGCATGTCCGTACAGCACAAGTGGAAAGGTATGAGCTTTTCCAGCCTGCCAGGAGCACATGACCGAGACCACACTTGCCACCATCTCCAAGCAGTGGTTTTACCAGCCCTCAGGAAATCTCTGTGGTTTATCATTCCAGAGACAAGAACAAAACCAAAAGCACCAGCCAGGCTGTCACAGGTCTCAGGCAGCAGGTGTATCTTGCAGGATCTGGTGGGGGAACACCTTGCAGGTCACCCTATGAGACGCAGGGTGCTGGGGGGAGTGCAGTGAGAGAGGAAAAGCCTCCACAGCCCAGTATCAGCCTCATGTGCCCACACTCCATCAAGAAGCACTAAGACAGGGCAACATCCAAACTGCTCACCACCAAAACCGGGGATTCTTTTCTCTCTGTGGGCTGGGAAGAGCCATCAGCCCCCACTTCACCAGATGTAGCCAGAGACACTCAAGGCCGTAAGCCCACCACAGCTCAGCATCCCCTTGGGAAAGAAGAGCCCAAAGGAATGCTCTTCTTTGGGCTCCAAGGCTCAAAGGGTTCAAAGCCCTTCCAGTTTCCTTAAGGGGCACTTTGCAGAGATTTAAAGAAGTTCAAGGATGTACAAAGACTTCAGGAAAGCAGGGAAGGTCTTGACTCACCACAGATTTGGGGGCTCCCATGGCTAGAGGCTTCCTAAATGAAGAGGATCTGAAACCTTCTAGAGCACGACAAGCTCCTTCCCTTCCCAGACAACTCCATGCCTGTATTTTCACCATTCTCATTAGCAGCACGCAGCAGACCACAAACCAAAAGTCCAGCTCAAAAACCAGTCTGCCTCCATCCCTCTCTATCCATAGAAGGAACCTGGTGCTTGGCGCTGATTGAACACTGCTTTTCTCCTGACGCCAGGAAAAGTAGCCCTAAAGAGGACAAACCCCATGCTCAGCCAGGCTCACTTACTTCAAGGCTCACTTGCTTCAATGAGCAAGAGGAACCTCTGCTGAGTTCCTCCAAATCTCAACCATGGTGGCAGTGGGAGGAGAGCAACAGCTTCCCCGGGAAGGGCTCTTCCACAGCTTACTCACGAAGCGTATTTGAGGGCAAGCACAGCAGGACTGCAGCATTTTCAGATTTAATAGCAAGGCTGCACTCATCAGCACCAGCTTAGACAAGGGGCATCAGAGGCGAGAAGTGGGCGAGTACACGAAATAACAGAGGTGGACACGACGCGCAGCTGGGCACAACAACAGCACTAAAGCCCTAAGTGATGTCACCTGCAAGAAGCTAAATGTGTTGTGAATAAAAGGAGCCTGCAGCTAATATTTCAGCCCTGCCTTGCAAGGCTATTTTTGCTTACATTGCCAAAATGTAATTACAACTAAATCCCCCCTAACAAATACTGGAGAGCAGCAGGGGAGAGTTGTATTTAAAAGGAATCTTAAGTAGCAGCCGTAGTAGTACCTGATCGCAGCAGGGAAAACCAACCATGCCTGGAAAAGAGCATTTGGTTGAGAGCTGGTGACAAACAAGTGGCAAAAGCAGAAACAGGACCATGGGGTCTCAAGAAACACAGAGAGGGATGCCATCATAGCTTAGGGAACAGCCCTGCTTCCTGCCCAGCGAGGTGCTAACTGCCTGACCATAGGGAGCACTTAAGTCGTTGCTGTCAGTGCAAGGAATGTCTCTAGAGACAGCCTAGGACTGACACCCTCAACGCGGAAAACAAACTCTTCAGAAGACTGAATATTTTAAACTGTTTTCCTCTGCCTGTGCTGGCTGCTTTCAGTCTAGGCTTCAAGAGTAAGACAAGGAATTTGCAATTGGAGTCATGAGGCTGAAGGTCTCCCAGTCCCCAAGGCTGGTAATTGTCCCAGACATGGGCTGCTGGTTCTGCAGTCACGAGCAAATTGGCCCAGGCAGCCCCTTCTCCCGGGGGACTGCAGGGAGCACGTGGGGCAGGAGATGTGCCCCGTCGCTGGCCACAGCCTCCCCTCCTGGGCCCGAGGCAAAGGCTCTATTAAAAGCGAAAGGCAATTGTGCGATTCCCGAAGGAAAAGGAGAAAAGGCTGGAGCTGTTAATGAGTACAATTAGTGTTGTAGTCAAGCAGAATCAGAGGAAATAATTAGCTCCTATTGTTTCCGTGGCATCCAAATTGCAGCCATGCTGGCTTTCCAGGCAACAACCCATCATTCCAGCCTCACCCTGGAGGACAGGGGGTCACTCCCAGCCCCTCTTCTGGTCACAGCTGTCACGCAGCTATGAGCAGCAGGCTGGGCCATCATTCCCTTCTGCTACACCCACTGGGGGCCCAGTTTCCCAGGTGGCCAGAGATTTGCAAATCCCAGTGCACCCCAGACGCAGGCTTGGCCCTGAATTCAGCTTTTGCTTGGATTCAGCACAGGGCAATGCTGCTGGCTCTCCACCGGCAGACAGAGTGAAGGCAACTGGCACTAAATCTCTTTGTCCTGATTTAACGGATGCTCACATCCCTCTCCCCAACAAACAGGGCTAGGTGCAAGGCACTGCTAACCTGGGAGTATGAAGAGGCAAAGACAAAGCAAGCAGCCTAGAGAAATAACACCCCACCGAATTTCAAGCAGAGCCAAAAAATAAGAGAGACTGAAAGAAACAAAGAGACCCAATAATTTATTGGCAGAACTGAAAAGGGGCATTTGAAAACCACAGGGCTGACTCTCAACTGGGATGCTCCTCCCAGCTGCAGAGAGATTTGTAATACTGGTATCCCTCAGCAAAAGGCTCTGATGTTGAGGCAGAATCCCAGAGATCCTGCATGCCATGTAGAGAAAGAGAGGAAAGTGCTGCAAGATGCGGCCCCAAGGGCCCGCGCTAATTGAAAGGCTGGCCTCCCGCCCCACTGCTAAAAAAAAGTTTGTGTAAGACAAAATCGGCCTCTATTGTCACCGCTGCTGGAGGGCTTCAGAGGGATCCTTCCCCCAGGGAGGAGTGCGAGAGTGGCCCATGAGTCCCTTCAGAGGTCGGAGGGCACTGGTGGAGACCTCTCAGTGCTTTCAACACGGAGAGAGGAGCTTAGTGCCAACTCTTGTTCTCACAATGTGATTTTTGTGTTTCGAAAGCTTGAATTATCCCTGGAAAAGAGAGGGAAGAAAAAAAGTGGTTAAAGACGTGCATTCCTTAGACCACAGCACCTCCCCATTCTACCCACCACAGCTACCAGTGTTGCCATCCCAGTACATCACTCAAAATCAATGTTCATTAAACCTCCTATGCAGATCTGCTTCCTAACTACAGACTTTTCACACAAATCAGCTGTCACTCCAGAACACTTGGAACTGAGGGAGATTCTGGTTCATCCCCATTCAATGAGAAGAAAAAATTGTCATCTCCTGTGAGTGAAGCATATGATAGAATGTGGAAACCTCCCTGATGGATTCTGGTGTTTAAACAACTTGCAAGGTCTCCTCCTTACTGAACATTTATCTCAGGCATTCTGCTTGGAGCACAAATATACCATCAGACCAACCTCCTCCTGCCTCTGTCCCTTGTATTTAGTCATACTGTCAACAAGTTTAGCTCTCTGGTCTCTCCTACCTTAAAAGAATATCTAATCTGAAAAAGCTGTTTCCTTCAAGTTTAAATAGAAGTTTCTTCAGCAGCTTCTAGTCACAGGAGTACAGCCACGAGCTGCAGGGGGTACTGACAAAGGAAGGACTGCTGGTCTACGACCTCCCTTTGTACAGTCTCGTGGCACATGGCAGCAATTGAAGATGGGGCAGGTTACAGAAGCCTGTGTTAATGCTTACTGCCAGCCTGTGAGCAGCAGCAACAGGCAAAGCATATTTCCACATAAATAGAAAGGTGGTGTGTTGGAAACAAATGAGATTACAATTACTTTGAGAGGATAGGTTTGGCAGCACTTCCCATAAACAGGGACAGGGCTGTAAGTTGCCCAGACCAAAACTAGGAATGCCCCAGGACATACCACACCAAATGGCTGAACAGTAAAGGCAGCAGCTTCAGCAGCAAGGTGCTGTGTAGGACTGTGAAATCCCACTCAAGCCCTTGAGCTATCATTGTGTGCTGCCAGGACCAGCATGGCAGCTGTACCAGCACAGCACAATGCAGACTGGAATGCCTCCAGGAGGTGGGCTGGAGAACTGGAAGAGCAGAAGGAAGTAAAAACCCCTTTTTGAGAGTTAAAAAAGTTACACTGCTATGACATGACAGCAAAAACCATGCTGGAGGCCATCTGCAGAAGACTGGGGTTCACCTTTGTACCTGCTGGCAAATTAGGCTGGGTTACCATTTGGGAATGTGTTCGGGATTCATTAACTGGATTCTGGTTAACTTGCAACAATAGTTTGGCTTTCTATCCCATACTGGACTTTCACCTGTGCCATCTACTTCAGGAGGACAACACATTGTAATTAGCTCTTTCTTGGACAGATTTCTACATTTCCCCTCCTTTTGCCTTTATCGGGGTGTCCCAGGCCCTCTGCTCATCCCTGCTCAGCACAGGCCACCCAATACAGCTGAGAGGTAAATCAACTCTGCCACTGTTTTCCTACACCTTTGGCACATTTTTTGCCTTCAGAGTCTGGTATTTCATGAATTGAGCTGGTTTCCTCCTCCAGAAGGACACGTGAATGTCATCTAACAATAACAACACTACCAAGTGCCTGTGTAACATTTTGCAACCACCGATCCTCACAAAAAGCCAAACCTGTGAGGAGAGAGATATTTTCACCCATGACTTCAGAGCAAGGTATGAGAACACTGCTTGCCCAATGCTGTGGAGGGAAGTTTTGGGATGACCAGCAGCTCCTCGGAGCTCAGCTGTGTTGGAGCAGCCACATTCCACTGCCCAGCTACGGGAACTGGGCAGTGTAAATGCTTCCTTCCAGTGGATTCCTCTGCTCTGGCACTCGGCAATGCAGTGATCCCACTTGGCTATAACCAATGCAACTCTCATGGCCAGGTCTCTTACTGGCCCTCTTTAAGGGCCTGCTATCAGGGAAGTGGGCACTGGGGGGAAAAATAATCTGAGCTGAGAGGCTCCCAGCAGCCCTGAGCTCACCTTGGCTAATTTCTCTGCACGTCTTGGCTGCCACTACCAGTAGTAGCAGGTGGTTGTTTCATCACAACATTATTATTTCTACCTACAGTAGCTACTGTGTGTCCTTCCTGAACAAGCTATTATTGACCAACTAATTTATTCTGCTTTGGCCCACTGCTAAAGAGCTGTATGTCAAGCTCCAGGTGCCTCTCTCAGTGTCCATCACTTGGATGTGCTTAGGATTCATTTACCACTCCATACCTGCTTACAGTCAACCCTAGGCAACACACCCAAGCTGAAGACATACCTCTCAGCCTCCTGGGACCAGGTCTGGGATACAAGTGCCTCGTTCGGAGGAAGGACACATTAGCAAAATAGCACACAGCACCTCAACAGAAAATGCTGGTGTCTGGTCAAAAAAAAATTTAAAAAATCATTTTGACCTTTGGAAAAGAACAAATAGCAGAATGGGCCCACCATCAGGCCCATAAGCAAGAGAACATGCCAGCCCATGGGATGAAGGTTGGAAGCTGAGAGGTATGCCATGAAGTCACATAGGAAAAAAGATGAGGCCCTACCCTGGGTGTAACAGAGGGAGGGGGAGCGTTCGATCAGCGGCCACTGCTGTTCACCAGGCCATGAAACTCCTCCCAGGCCCTGGCAAGCCAGAGGGAAAAAAAATGAAATAAAAAACAAAAAATAGCACTTCAGATCAAAGGCTTCTTAACTTTTAACGAGAGCAGAAACATTCAATGGCGTTTGAAAGGCACTTGTCTTCAGAGAGCAAGGCAATATTCTCTGATAGCCCTAGTGGATAGAAGCATCCTTAAAATCCAGCCAAACATCTGACAGCACAAGGCAGCTTTAGCGTTCTGCACAGACATGAAGCGTTCCCACTGGCTGCTGGTGATAAAGCCACATTAATACCCAGAGACAGGTATGACCTTCCTAGTCACAAATGGAATATCCATTTCCTATTGCTAATAAATAGCCCATGTTACGTCTTTCTGGAGGATTATCACATTCCTTGGCTGGTTAAACTCAGCCAGTAACTGGCCTCATGCTTCACCACATACTGCATACGCAGGTAATCCCCTCAAAAGGGGCTCTTTTAATGCCACACAGCTTAGTTCTTACGAAATTCTTCCATCAGGCAGCAGAATCCAATTGTTATTAGGAAGTCTCATTTCCTATTGTAACCTGCATTGTTAATGACGACCCAGTAAAAACATCACAGCTATTTGAAATGAAAATGTTTCTAGATAAGTTGGAGGGACAGGCCTAACGCTGCATTCCCTGGTGGAGAACGTTACTGACGGATGAAGGCAGCAGACTGAAAAATTGCTGTCGGTTTTACGAAGGCAGCATACTGAAAGCCCTCTCAGGAAAAAGATGTTGAGGTTAATGTGAGCATGACTATTATCTTCTGGGATCAGAGACATCAAAGAACCTCACAGTTCTCCATGCCCATCAAAACAGTACTGGTGCCTACAGCACATGCCAAACCATTTAGTGAACCCACAGAGCCCAATGGAAGTGCAGGGACCTTAAAGGGAACTGAAGTCCATCATAAACTCAGACCACCCTCTAGATTTTGTTACTGGTACTTCTCAGCTACCTCACATTTTGTTTTGTGCATTGCCTCATCAGGCCACTGCAACACAACAAGGGAGTCCAGAAATGGAAACCCTGTGTTAGTCAGCACCTGTGCCCAAACCAGACCACCAGCCTGGCTCTTACCTGAGCCTCAGAGTCAAGCTCCCAATCAGCATTTGCAAAAGCAGCTCAGGTATCACATGCTCCTTCCCAGCAAAGTCATAGCCCAAATAAACACAGAGACCTCAGAGTACAACTGTTTCTCTCCAGAAGAAAGTTAGGGAGAAGAGAAACTCTGGATCTGCCCTCTTAGCTGTTGAATACAAGCTGGAAAGTTTTGCACATCTCCAGCCTTGTCAAAAAATCTCCACCTTCATGTCTTCCCTCCAACCTCTCAGGCCTTGTACTTCTACCACATTCCCACCAACCACAATCACATCTTCTCTCTTTCCTCTCCCATAGTTCTCCCCAAACTTGTAACTTCTGTTCTTAGCAGAAGGAACACAAAGGCAGATTATTTATCAACCTAATCGACAATTTATTACCTCTTTCAAACTAAGCAGTTCCCTGTTCCAAGATCCCAATAACATCATGCACAGTCCTTCATCTCTGTCCTCACAAACATAGAGAAGAAGTTCTTCCAGCCAAGAATTTTTAATCCAAGACCCTCATACATATTATAGTACTAATGACTCCAACTATCTGCTGACTTGACTGAAAAAATCCACCAGGACGTGTCTGCCCTAATGTACCTAAACTATGCTAGGAGAGCAAACTGCTCTCGTTCCATACTGAACAAGGCTGCCAGTTAATTTCATCTGGCAGAATCTTTACAACCTGTGACATGCCAAAGGCACAGTGCCAGAGAGTCTAAGAGGTTATTTTTGTATATAGACATTTTTAGTACCTTATTGCCATACTGTCTGCACAGCAATCAGATACTCAGTGAATTGATCCCCAACACTTAGATTATTCCCATTGAACAGATGGGAAATGGAAACATTAGCAGGCTAAATAAAGCCAGCCAGAGCTGTTCTTCCACACTCATTCCTGACCCACAACTGTTGAAACTTTCCACCTTCTTCCCCACTGCCCAGGGTCAGGACCCAGACAGGGCTCCCTTTATTCCCAGCAAGTAAGTCAGAGAAAAAAAATGTGAAAAGAAGCCATTATCTCCCCAAAAAGGAAAAAAAAAAAAAACCAGAAGCGAAAAAAAAAAAGAGGAAGACACCAGCAAAAGAGGAAGAGCAGTCATAGCTGCTTCAAGGGACTTTCCAAATCATCCTTGTGCAAGCAGCACTAGCTGTTTTCTGCAAACACCCTCAATTAAGTCCTAGCAGTTTGCCTTCAGTACTTCCCTGTGCAGCCCTGGTCCTTACCATCTCCTTCCCCAGCTAAAAAAAGTGCTCAGAGTGCACTTATGGTACCTTACTAAGGGCACCAAGGTCTGTCCCTTCCGCCAGCCAATGTGGAACCTCCCAGCACACTGACCACTCGCTACACTCTGCAGGTGATTAGGGCAGCACAGCCTCTTTCTGCCTGCTCTCCCTGGGATTTGTTCACAGCCAGACAAGAATCTTGTGACTAACAGCTTGGAAAAAAAAATCCAGGACAGTCTTCTAGCCTGAAATAATTCTTTCACCTATCTGGCAGTATCTGTAGCAAAGGCTAATAGGGGAACCATCATGACTTTGAAATAAATACAACTAACCTGACCTCCTTGAAAAGAAACATCAAATAAATAGGTTACAGACACTGCTTTGGTAAGAGACAGCGTTACAGACACTTCTTTGGTAAGAGACAGGCCACCAAGATAAGAAGCCTTTCACAAAGTGGACACTTCTGAATAAAGTGTATTATGGTGATGGAGAACGAATCAATGAATCCATCAATTCAAAGTTCAGTTCTATGTAACTGCTCTTAGACTTGCAGCACCTGGAAACATTACTGGAATTGGAGAATGGAGTGATAAATGAATTTAGCCAGTATTGCAGAGACTCAGGACAAGAGGACAGCTATCAGATCTGGAACCTTGCCGCTCTCCTCTAGATTTTATTCCTGCTCTCAGACTTGAAGAAATGAGGGTGAAACAACACAGCTCTAGAGCTGGCAAGACCCAAGGCAACCTGCCTTCTCCTGACAGGCATCAGATAATGTGTGAGGGTTCCATTTGCAAACCACCTCTCTGTAGGCAAGGTTAACCCTGCCCACAACGATTAAGAGACAGTCAAAGGCATAGGTGACACAAGTAGAACAGCAGCATTGAGGAGTTCTAAGGTTTTAGAAATCAGCAAGCAAATGGAAACCAGTGCTATAAAACCACAACAGTTACAGAATTAGCTGAACTCTGCTGTGACAAGGGAGACCTCACAAGCACCCTACCACTAGCTTACTGTCGCACAAACACTGATCTTCTTGCCCAACACCTGCCACTTCCACAGATTTCTCTTCCTTATTCCTCAGGTTTTTTTGTCTTTCCTCTCCTTTTGTCGTGAAAACCTCACCTCTGCAGTCTTCTTACAGTGCATACCCTTATTCCCTCCATAGGATATCCTCTTGTTTCCTACCTAAAATATAGTCTGAGGCCATTTCCTCCAACTGCCTGCAGTGAAATGAACCCAGTGCCAGCTCTATTAAGATCAACTATTCTTCTCATTTACTCGAGCCATCCCATTAGTTATCAGTGGTGACTTTGAAAGGAAAGGATAGTTTTATACCCTGCTCAGCTCTCACTGCAGCAGGCACTTACAAATAAGCGAAGCTTTGTTTTCAGAAAAAGCAGCCTTGCTTTAGAGCTGACAGGACGATCCATAATGTCACACAGCAACCAAACCATTTCCACCCAGCCTGCTCAGCGGCAAGCTGCTAATGGCCACTGCTCTGGTCTCTCCTGGCACAGGAAGCAGTGTTGCTGAATTTGCCTGGGATTTCTGGATGGTATTGTGGGTGAGAGGTCTCAGCAAAGGAGATGGTCACTGACCACACAGCTATCAGTGAGGAAAAGAAAGGCTGATAAGCCCAGGCAGGGCAAAGGTGTACGCAAGGCAGCCGATGCTCAAAAGTCAAACACGAAAGTAATCACCTCCCCTCTGCTCCTCTCCCAACTGCAGTTCACTTGCTACAGATACCTGAATATTTTCAGTGGCCTCACTGAGACATGGCCAGGTTGCGGTTGGCAACACTCTGCTTTCAAAAAAGCACAGTGCACCTCCTACAGCAGCAAAAGAGGTTGGGTTTTTTTCCTTTAATTCCAAGCCACAGGAAGTACCACTGTCCATAACCCASTGTCACTTCTGGACCATGTCACTTCCAAGGTTAACGGCACTGATGAACTGAACCTATTAAGTGGTTCACTGCATCCAACTGCACCTCCCTCAGTCCACCTCTGAGGGAACAAAGAGAAGCAATTTCTCTCCAGCTACTGAAACAAGGTAGCCCACAAAATGTCACATATGTTCTATTCAGGTGCTCAGCACTATAACGTCTAAGGTACTATAAATCCCCTGGAATTAAGCAGAGTCCAAGAGATTGTTCTAGCTCTCCTAGCAAGATTGGAAATTCATACAGACTAGGCTGACCCTTCTACTCCTGGGATTTAGGCAGCTTGTCAATATCACAAGCAAGAAAAAGGACAAACACAGGAAAATTGCAATGAAAGATCTGCTTATCTAGCTAAATGCACAAGCCCCACCACCGAGAGCAGGAAGGACAGAATGCAGAAGAGCTCCCTGGAATAGCTGTGACGCAACAGGTACTTCTCAGATGCAGCTTGGCAGCACCACCACTTTCTGAAACAAAGGGGGCTGCAGCCTCACTGACAACTCATGAAAAATGGTGTCTAGAAATGATTTAATATGAAATGCATCATCACAAAACGAATATATAAAACCTGAAACACAGGGCTCAGGTTCCACAGTGAGAGGCACGCTAGCAATTTCTACAGAAGTGTTCATTTACAGTGTGTCAAAAGCTAATCCAGGTCAATTCACTACCTAAAAGTCAAGGTTTTGAGAAACGCCTGTTCTTTTCTTGCTAAGCATGCTCCCTTCCCTGAAGCACAATCAATGCCAATCAAACCCCACACATGAGCAGAGCTCTAGTGGAGAGATGCAGCCCATACAAATGAAAAATGCCACAAGCCCCCCTCAAAAGGCAGCCCTGACAAAGCCTAGAGCACAGCTCTTCCATTAGAGCTTTTCATGAAACACAGCCAGAGTGTGAATATAGAGTGCTGGCTAGAAAGCCCTCCCGAGTCATAAATCACATGGTACATGTGCAGCATAAGTGGAGTTTATTCATGACGGACAGTATTTCAACAGGACTTGATAGATGGGCGAGGAAAAGGAGCCAGACTTTATGGAGGATAGAACTAGTTACACAAGAGATTCTTCATTAGTGAGAGAACCTTAATGATATGAAGCAAAGCCAAGCAGAGTCAGACTGAAAGCTGGGGCTGTCCTGTTCTTCTCTGTCACAAAGCAGCCACCGTCACCTCTCTGCAGCTGCTGCCCCTTGCTGCCTGCTGGTACCAGGCAAGAGAGGCACAAGAGGTTGGTTTGTGCATCACTACACAGAAACTCCACTGGCAGCAGTTCTGCCCTGAATTTACACCAGTGCCATTTGGAGGAGATGCTGGAGAGCACTGCAATCAGACTGCTGCAGCTCAAGCAAGTCAATGGGGAAAAAAGGGGCTTTCATGATGCTCTACATGGCAGAAGGTTAACTGCTTAGACTTACCTGACTGGGACACCACCAAAGCAATTCCTGGCTAACCCTTCTACCTACAAAAGAATGAGCGGGAGACAAGCCAGTCGGCCTCTATTTAAGAACTGCTCCCAGCTGTAATCTGAGCTACTAAACTTGATACCTCCAACACCTGTTATTCTCAGACAAGCTCATTTTGCACCACACATCAGCAGCACAAAATGAAACCTGGATGCTATGCAGGAATAGAGGGCAGCAAGTCCGGCATGTCACACTGTAGGGAAATGAGGCCACACTACTGGATGCACCATCACTCAAAGCCTTACACCTGCCAGAGCAAAAACAAACATTGCTACAGCAGCATTCTCTGTGCTAGGAAGTGCTGGTGGTGAAAGCTTACAAGGGAAAGGCCACATCATTCCCATTCTACACTTCCTACATGAACCACCATCACCACAGCTTAGGAGAGCTGGCTCCATACACGGCTTTTCCTGCAGAGACTGAGAGAAGTCAACACCTCCTTCCTCCCACCACAAAGCCGCATCACCACAGCCTGCAGTCTGCTGCTGCTGAATAGGAGTAAAATACTCTGTTGTGTGTCCACATGAGTACTTCGCTATTTCCCAGCATGGA
This sequence comes from Amblyornis subalaris, assembly GCA_018881555.1. Taxonomy (NCBI): domain Eukaryota; kingdom Metazoa; phylum Chordata; class Aves; order Passeriformes; family Ptilonorhynchidae; genus Amblyornis; species Amblyornis subalaris. The sequence goes on along the minus strand of JACAXG010000014.1, from coordinate 9,144,881 downwards.
CAAAGAGTCCATAGTGCCCTCTCCTGGCAAGAAGTGCATGAGAAACGTTACTGCCAAAATCACGGAAAAAATCTTCTCCTTCCTTTCTCTTTCCCACACTCTCAGGAGGGAGGGCCACATGGAACACTCGATGCCTACAAGCAGTTTCAACGAGATCTCTGTATAATTACTAGTGACCCACACTCAAAATTGGAATTTAGCTGTCTGCTAGAGCCAGGATTGATCCCATCAAACTGTCCGACAGCACACTGATGACAGGGTGATTATGTGGAAAGAACAAGGCAGCATGATGAAAGAAAGTCATGAAAGGTACTTGCACCCTCATTATAGGCGAGATTAGCAAGTTTCACTGCCCTATCAGTGTCTTATTCGTTTGTTTCACTTCTTTTTCTGTGTGCACCTTTTCAAGTATTAATTCAACCAATATGACCTGATCAGTGTATTGGTTTATAAAACACTTAAGAAAATAAGAAAAAAAAAACCATATTACTCACCTCTAACTAATAGCTATATACGCAATTTTTCGTCACTTTGTGGGAAATAAAAGTCACCCTGAATGGCCTGATATGGTAAGCTATAATACATTTATTTAAAAATACAGCTGTCCTCTCTGTGTACCATGATCTTCTAGTCTTGTTAAAGAGCCTCTGTCACCAGGGCCTGGAAGACTTAATATACGACGTTTATTATGATTAGAAATCATTTGTACAGCACTGTAAATTCACACAGCACTTTCCCAAGACCATTTATAAGTCTAATGGCACTATAAATCCCCGTTAGCTTCCGCACTTTATTCCCCAGAATCTCTATTTATTCAAATGATCTCGTCCCCCCCCCCACCACTGCAATCTTGTCTTTGAATACATCAAGCTACAGTCCCACCCCGGGCTGCCCATCACCCGAGTGACAGGCTGGGTGGATTGTTAAAATAGCCCTGGCCTACACACTTATTAAAAAAAAGGTTTTGCTGTTAGAACCGAACATCCCTAACAACAGCACAATAACAACACAGGTTATTTGGCTTTCAAAGCGCACTGGCAACAACTGCTGCTGTTTGTACTTCAGTTTGCAGGAACAGCCCTAAGGCACACGAGCACTTCTGCCAACTCCTGCGACGTGCACTGAGCTGCTCGAGCACACATGCAACCTGCAGCACCCCCCGGCCACCACACGTACTTGATGCTGTCGGTGTGGGTTTTATATTCCATGATGGTGTTGGGAGGTAGGTTGAGCACTCTTCGTAACGTGTCGCGTATCCGGGCTGTCGTGGCCTGGTCGCTGGCTGTCTTGTTCCATATGGAGATAATGTCCTCCTGCGGAATAGCATGGGAGGGAGGGGTAAGCAGAGGGTACTTTCTGCAGCCTTGTCACACAGAAGCATGTGCCAGTTCTCAAAAGCACTCACCTGGAATCGGACAGAGACGACGGCCCCACAGATTTCTTCCCCCACCATAAACTGCTCTCCCAACATGGCCAGGATAAGATTCTCCCAGCACCGTGACGCTAAGCCCTTCCGCAGACGGATAATCCATTTACCACCATTTTTGTTGGCATCATCCTAGGAAGAGGGGCAAGAAATCGATTTGTTTTCTCCCAGCTATTTTTCTGCTACCCACAAGACAGCAGAGCCACAAACAGGAGCAGATATTGATTGGGGGGGGCAAGGGACAGAATGGAAGTATTTTCAAGCAAAAGCATTTTATTTTACTTCTCCCCCATCCAAGCAGAGACTGGTAAACCACTTCCTTTGAATACAAAGTACTTGAAACAACGGCCCTCAGCCTTCCAGACAAACTTCTATGCTCTGAAGGCTTGAGCTCTAGTGTTTTGATCCCACTAGCAAAGACTAACACCAGCCTACCAATCTGCACAAACAGACCCAGAGGCAAAGACCTTAAAACTGTTCCTAAACCTGGGACTCACCATTTGTCTAATCCCCTATATATGTAGTTCTGCTTGTAAAACAAGATCCCTGTAAAACAGGAAAACCCCCCCATCACAGAGCATGGAAGGCCAGGAAAGAGTTTGCAAAGTGATATTTAAAAGCAAGCAAAATTTGATAAACATTTTCCTTCTACATTTCCAGGAACGGGATCACCAGTTGTTTTAACACAGAAAGGACCACTCTCTTTCTGGGAACTACTGACATAATCACACATCATACAGCTCAGTGTTTGCTCCAGACTGTGGTGACCCCAGGAAATAAACAAAATGAGGGAAGACAGTAAACGAAAAAATTTATGCTAAGCACCCAGTCTGTCACCTCAATACTGTGATTCTGTATGTTGCACCTGATAAAGAGCTGGAAACTGCTACAGCCTCCCCTGCTCCCCAGAACGCAGAGCTATGTCAAAGAGCAGCTCCTCCTCTGTGCAGAACACTGTGGCATTCTCTTGTACAACACTGTAGCTGGGAAATCTTACAAGGTGAGAGGGGAACAAACTCCATCCAAAGCCGAAGACACAGAGGTAGGAACAAGTCAAAGAGGTGGCAGTTAGGAAGGGTAAGGGAAGACAGGTCTAGGACAGAAACAGAGAACAAAGGATGACTCAGAGCGGACTGCACAAAACAGGACATCCCTCTCCAAATCACCAGCAATCCCCTCTGCCAAGCTGGGACACACCTTAAAGATGCCAGGCTAGGCAGCCCAACCCTTCTTAATGAAATAAAGTTAATTTTATTTTAGCCTTAAAGCTTCTCTAGGGCTCAGATAAAACTAAACATTTGTGTGCTCTCTCAGAGACAGCAAGTGCTAATGAAGCAATCCTGAGGAAATACGGAAGTGCCAGCATAACAGCAGCATTCACCTGACTCCTACTTTTCAGGTATCTGCTAAAGTCTGGACTGAAAGGGAATGGCGCTAGCTCCACAAACCTCAAAGCACGACAGCAGCCATCCAAATCAACACAAGTTCTAGGAATGTGGCAGACTCCCACGAGAAGCAAACTGTTTTACGTTAAGTGCCCTTGTCTCCCAAGTTGTGAACATCACACTACAGGCTTCAGCCTTTAGACTGGGAGTTGGGTTTAACTCTTCAAACTGTCCAAAATGACTAATGGGCATCAGAAGAGACAGTGGTATTGCTAAACATATCTCACAGGTGGCTTAAGCAGGTTCAAGGATTCAGAGAGAGCAGTGATTGAGAGGCAGATGCTGTATCATGTGCTTTATGGTTGTTGTTAGTTTTCTTTCAGGTTAAACAAGCTTCAGTTCAGTCAAGCGTTTGATTTTCCTTTACCAGAATAATAATGATCTGCAGCCCAGTAAATCACCAGGGAATATCACGCTTAGTGCTTCTGACTTTACCAGAAAAGGCACAGATGGATGCAGAAAAAGATCAGAGCTACACACAGGCACATATGTGCCTACAAGAATGACAGTAACTAAGGATTGGTTTGGAAGAAAAAGAAGCATAAACAAAGCCCTACAAATTATGCAGCAAAGGGAGGGCCAGAGTGAGATCTCAGGTCATCTTCTAGAAATGTAAGAAGGAAGTAAGGACAGAAGTAAAAATACCAAAGAATCTCTCCACCTCCATCTTAAAATGGCTACCAGGAAATGCTTTATAGAAATTCTGGTATCATTAACTTGGGGACTCTCTGGTTGACACATTATCAGAGGAACCTGCTCACCAGGAGTCCAAAGAGGGTTAAACGTTTTATATAAATTGTATTTGCAGTAACTGGCTATAAAACACCTTGCTTAAAATAATTGCCAACGAGGGTCACATATAAATTTCTCAGGACCAAGCAGTATAATTAGGTACTTCAGAGCAACACATAAAATCCTCATATTGTGAATGCTATTGGTCATTGCTGGAAGCAGGCCAGGAACTGGAAGAATGATTTGCCGGGAAAAGATCTTATTTAATTTTTTTTAACAGATTTGGATAGGAATTGAAGCAAACTAAAGTGCCCTGGAAGAGGAAAAAAAAAAAAAAAAGGCAAATAAAAGGCTAAGTTGTTTTTCCATTTCCAGCTCTATGTGTAGGCTTTTAACCACATGTACCTCTGCCTTCCTTGCCTGAAAAAGGAGGGCAGGTTTTTATAAGCTTTGTTGAATTCCACTTAAAGAGGTCCAGCCCTTCCAGAGGAAAGCCTGGCACTGCTGTCACTGGAGGCAGCTATAAGGGACAAGTGCCTATACTGGGAGGCACAGAGCTTAGTCGGGGTGCCCCTCCATTAAGCTCCAGGCCACACTGTCCAGAGACCCTCTGGACCCACGGGCAGTGGCAGTTCAGCAACCTTTGTGGAGGTGCAGCCAGAAACTCCTACATCTTCTCTCTCTGGCAGCAGGTCCCAGGACTGCCAGGTTACATGGGACAGAGGACAAGTTTACAGGAAACCCAAAAGAAAGGACGCCACCCAAGGAGAGTCATTTAATGACAAGAGTCCCTTCACTGTAGAAGGTTCCCTCCAAAATACTCTGGGAAAATATCGATGGAGAAATGAGAGCTCCAACTCACCTCCCACATGGGTTTGATGCCCTCTTTGAAAAGATGGAAGTCACTGTGGCCTGTCAGGTCCCCAGGACGTACCATGTGACTGTAAAACCGCCAGAACTGCTCCACCTGCAACAACATGAACCACACAGTGAGGCTGCTCAAACTGTTCACAGTCAAGATTCCTACAGAAACAAGCTTCCATTTCTAGACCAGCTGGCCAGAGCCACCTTCCCCTCTTCTGTTCTACTCTCTTGCCACAAGGGTGTTGATTAGGCAACACAAAGGGCAGCAGTAAGGTCAGAGCTTGGGTGCCTTTTTCTAACCAGTTCCATTACCAGGTGACCACTTGAAATATTCAATAGGTGCCTCTAAAGTAATTTGGTGTTTGTCTGAAGAAGTCTGTGCTAAGGTAACAGCTGCTCTGGAGAACAGTTCCAAACATGTCTTGTAAATCCTACTGCCCAAACTTTCTATCATTGGGTATGTGTCAAATGCATCAGCTACAGCCAAGCCTCTCTACCCTGATAACCACTGCTCTCTGTGACCATGGAAACTGCAGGAGCCTCCAAATTAGACTTTTTTGTATTTAATTTTACTGTATCCAGATTTTAAGACAAAATACACATTCTGGTGCTAGTTTAAGATTGGAAGGCACTATTCAGAGCTTTTATTTAAATACCTCTTACTTCCTTTTACAATCTGCAATGGTACACCTGGACCACTTCATTTTGACCAGTTCCATTCTGGCACTCCTGTGTCTACTTGAGACAATCTGACCATAAGGCAAGAGAGTTATCTTTTATAGTTCTCAAAAATAACATATGTATCCTTTGAGAATCTCTGGGTAAGAAAGGATTTTAGAGAGGATGGATCTTTAAAACAAAACAAGGCAGTGGAAGAGATTATACTAATTTCCATATTTCAAGAAGACTCTACTCAGTAAAACAATAGCTGTTAAGCAGACCAGCAGTGCAGCTGGAGAGGTCAGACACCACTCCAAGTACTTTCTCAGAGACCTTAATGACTTGGTCAGCACTTGGAATTCCGCTCCAATCTCTGGCCTCTGCCATCCAAGCTGGAATTTGCTTTTATAGTCAATAAAATTATGAACCAAGACTGAGGAGGGATCAGAAGCAACCTACTTTCGTCAGGCACGTCCAAACATCCGTGGGGAAATCACACTCCTACAGTGAGAGAACGTGCCCCCTAGTGGTTCATATTTCACAGCTTTTAGAGCTTTCCACTGAAAAGCCAAGAATAAATCTGAACCCAGACTTAGCCCAGACAATTCCTTCTGAAATTTGCTCTTAAACAGAATTTGGAACCAAACTCATTATCAGATATGCTGGTCAGTCTCTCTCCATCCTAACTGAACTGCAGCACTTCCAGCCTACAACAGCTCCCACAAATTTTCTGTAGCAAAGAGCAGGTAACAGACGTGTTATATGCAACGTGACGTTTTTCCTCTAAGGAGCTAAAAATCAATGTTAAGTTTACACTGATTTAACAGACTGAAAAGTTATTGTCAGATCATCATCAGTAGCCACATTTTTCATTCCCTGAACTGAAAGTACTTGCTCACACAGGGTAGTAGGAGCAGTAATTACCCACCACAACAGGCTCTTCTTCCCACTCTTATCCTGTGTGGATGCAGTAACACAATCCAACTGCTCAGACAGGTGTATTTTTATACAGCCTCCAGAAAGGAATAAAGGGGTATTTTTACAAATTCTCACATTATAGAGGATAGGTACTGGTGGGCAAAATTAACATTTGTTAGAGACCCTGAAAAAACTGGGCAAATACCAGATTAAAAAAAGAAAGAAAACAGCCAACAGACATCCTGGCCTTCAGAACAGCAATGGAGACTCATTTTGCTTATGTATCTTGGGCTCTTCAGGATGGTTTTACACTGCCGTGCAACAACCCAACACTGCCTTTCCAGGACACGCTCAAGTTTATTCCAGGAATAAGCAACCACAGAGTGGAAGGGGAAAGGGAGAGCAGTTTGCCTTTTAATGAAGTCCACTGCAACACTAAACTGCACCTTGTCCATCACTTCCAGATAGACAACAGGCCACCAGATGCTTGCAAATACAGCACGCCAGATGCTTGTTCCAAACACAGTCTTTGTGGTGGGAATGTGGGTGGTGTGAAGTGAGTGGGAAGTGTGTGTACAGAAAAGGAATAGAAAAGCTGTTCCTTTCTTCTCTCGCGGACCTGTCCAGTCCTGCTCCAGCCATATCTGAACCACATGGGAGCTCTCTTTTTTTCCTATTATTATTCCTGTTACCACCATGCACAGGGCAAAGGAGAAGTGCTAAAGACACGTCACCTGCCGTAGGCAATTCAAGAGCCCATTTGCCTTGGCAAATCACTCACTGCCCTCTGCTCCTGACAACCTGAGCTCAGCCTGCACAGACCCAGCACGCAGGGACCGAGCCACGGGGACCACGCCGTGCCCAAGTGACACGGGGACAGGGACAGCAGGGGTGTACTCACGGAGGCAAAGGTGCCAATCTGTTTGATGTTCTGCTCGTAGCTCTGGGAGCTGGTGGGCCGCCCGGGTGTCCGCCGGGAGTACCAGAAGGTGTAGTTATACTGCAAGGGGTGCTCAGCTGGCCCCGGGACCACAGCCTGCAGAATAGAAAAGCTTGTTTGCCCCTTGTATGTTCCTCTAAAAGGAGAATGGGAAAAATTATGTTTACAGCATATAAAAGCAACCATCCAAGCCATTAAAGGCATCACTACTGAATTTTTCTTTAGTCCATAACTGTGCCTGACTGAAATGAAAAAAAAAAAAAGACAAACTAAAAAGGGCAATGTGAGACCTTTAACTTTTCCAAATTGAGAAAAAAAAAAAGACACTCTCCTCCTCTGGGAACGATAAACCCCACTTATAATGAATCATGATTCAACAGCAATTAAAACTCTTTGGTGACACCAACTGCCTTAAGCAACCAACACCCCACTGCTCTGGGAGGATTAATCTTAGAACTCGTTATGTCAGCTTTGGCAGAACCCATCACTACCAGTGGGCAGTGATCACTTTCCAATTTCCAAAACACTGATGTCTGATTAAAAAGACTTCTAATCAGCATAAAAGGGGCTAACGAGAGCTCATTACCCAGGAGTTGAAACTTACAGAGAAAAACCCAACCAACGGCAGTATCTTGTATCACTTGATACTGTTTCAGGAGTTACCAGGGCTTAAATCTCTACTCTCCGCTTGTACATGGCAAGTTTACAACGGTTGCATTACTTTAGACAGAAAAGTTTTCCTAAACACAGGATTAAAAAAAAGCCACAACCAGGACAGATATATGCCTTATGCCTCCTTGACCAGGCTACACTACACACAGAGACACATCTTAAGAGTTATTTCAACAATGGCACAAGCATTGCCTGCTAAACCATCTTTAAGCCACTACTCCCCCGTCAAATGGGGAGTCCTTCCCCCACACCCTCTTCCAAATTTGTTTTGAGGAAAATAAAGCTTTATTTCCATTTCTATTCAAAAGCCTACAGGGTACTAGCTGTGCTAGTGAAGGGAACATTCACCCCTCAGATTACAGACCTCCAGAAGTTACATGAAGTTATTGAAATCGAACATAGTTCCTCTGTCTTCACTGCAGCAGCAACAGTGCATTAAAAGACCACAGCTCTCCAAGACATATTTTCCTTATCCCTGAACTGAGGACTGACTCCCCAGCACTCCCACACCACGTTCTGGCAGTGGATTGCAGATGCCAGCACCATACCTTCCTCTTGGTAGTACTCTGTGGTTTCTCACGATCATTCTTTTCCTTCTCACTGTCTTTCTGTGTGTTATTCTCCTCGTTCTGGTCATGGTCTCCACTATCATCATCTTTCAATCTGGTAAAGAAGAATAACAAAGAGAGCCATCACACAGCTGAAAAGGTTCATACCAAGCCCAGACAGTCTCTGCTTCAAAGCTCCTCCGTGGTACAAGGGCCACCAGCGTCTGGAGATCTGCACTTGACAACCCACACAGTAAAAATTACTTCTACTTTCATGGCCAGAGCCCATCACAGGCATCTTGGGCACACACTTTTAAGCCGAAATCAGCAATGAAACAGCTTTTTGGAACAAACTCCCGCAGTTTGTGCTAGATATTCATCTGCCATGGGAAACCGCAGTTACTTGTTAGGGTTCCCTGCTGTTCAGGGGGCCAACACGCAGACCTGTCCCTGTAACTCCGCTGACTCTCTCCCACCCCGCTCCCCACGCCCCTCAGCACAGCAGAGGCAGCCCGTCGGGCGAGCAGACACCGCGCCAGCAGCCAGCACCCCAGACGTCTCTCCGCCCGCCCCATTCCCTGCGAAGGGCCGGAAAAGACGACAGAGAAGCGGGGCCACGAGTGGTCCGAGACTCCCCAGTGCGGGACTGCCGCCGGCCCACGGCCCACAGCCCTCGGGCCCGCGTCCCCTCGGGGCCGGGCCGGGCCCCGGCTGCAGGGACCGGGCTGTGCGTGGCCCCGTGACTCATCGCGTCTCGCCTGCCCGGCGCCAGGGCAGCGGCGGGAGGCGCCGGCGGGGCTCGGGGTCGTGCAGGCCCCGCACTGGGGGTCGGTCGGGGGGGTTCGGGAGTGACACTCACGCGTCGAATTTGTTGTTCATCGTCGCTCGCTGCCGCCGCCACCCCCGTCCGCCTCAGCGACTTCCGCCCTACTGAGTCCGCCTACGAAACCTTTCCGCCGCTTCCGGCCGCGCGGCCACAGCTGCCCCCGTTTCCCCCCGGAGCCATAACACGGGCCACGGTGGGCGGGGAAGAGAGCGCTCTTTCGGGACCGCCCCTGAAGGCAAGGTCGCCATATTGGGTGTGGCGTGGCTGGCGCCTGGAACCGCGCCAGAGAGATACGCGTTATTCATGTAATTAATTTGGCTGTGGTAGATACAGTTTGAGGAGTCACACAGTTACTCTTCAAAGGGTTTGCCCTATTTGCCTCCTGTGGCAACAGGGAAGGCCTAGCCTTGCGCCCTCCCCATCTGTCTTCCCTTCATGTATAGTGAGGGATGGCGCAGAAAGCGGGGAAAATGTCCCAGTAAAGAGCCTGCAGCGGCTGGAGTAAGTGATAATGGACACTTCATAGAGGACAAGGGAGATAGTCCCTCCTCCAGCATCTCCTCACACTTTATGAATCTGTTCCGAGGTTACTCCATGAGAACAGAATCTTCTGATAATAGTTTGCAAATCTCTGACCAATAATTTCTGCTGTCTGGCAGAGTTAGTAAACGGATTTCTGATTGCCATAGTTTCTCCACCAATTTGAGATATGGAGAGAGTCAGAAAATTCACCTGTGAATCCAGGTTTGCATGCTAAGCAAGTAAAGCAAAACAAAAAAACATTAAATCACACACTATTGTAACTCTGTGTAACTCACTCTATATAAAACTTATTTATGCTAAACAACTAATATCTCTCAACAATCTGTTGGTCAAGAACGTGAAAAAAGGGTATTCCGCATCTGTAAGGTACTACATGTCCTCTATAGTGTGTGAATGTATTCACACTTGCAAAGCACAGCAATGTGATGCTGGTATTCCTATCTTACTATTTGAAAGCAAAGGCCAGGGGTGTCTCAGCAAGATCCCTGAAATCACGGAAGTATGGCAGAGCAGGGAAAAGGGGTGTCCCTGGTCCTAGGCTAAATATCCTTACCACTGGCACTTCCATCTTGTTTTTCTTTGGGCTCAAACCTGTGCTCATAACCTTAGGAGACAGAGAAAATTATTTAGAAATAAATAGTAGCAGAAATAGTTTAAAAACTCTTAAAGAACTCCCTGGCTGGGAACAAATGGGATCCCTAAATGGGATCTTTGTACTCTGAAGATCAGCAGTTTACCAAAATATTTCAGAAAGAATGTGTTACACAAATTACTAAGGGGACCTGTTCATACAAAGATCCTTTTCACAGAATCAAAAACGAACGACTTAAATTGCCAAGATATCAATCACTCCCTTGAAATTGTCCAATGCAAGTGCCAGCTAATTATGGAGTGAGTAACAGGGTCACACTCTGCTATCTCCTACTTAATAGCTTATTGAGAAATATTAGGCACTCTCTAAGACTGAGGATGTGGTAATTACAGTTATCAAACTCAACACCCCCCCCACCCAACACTAAACCCCACTGAACTGAAGGCTTCACACTGACCAAAATCCCTGACTTGAATTTTTATTTTCTCAAAGACATCTTCCCCCAAAGCCACACGGATCTTATCTATTGGGAAGACCACCTCCATCAGGTTGGCTATGGATTTCAAGTATTCTGCTGATACAATAAATTGCACATACAGGCAAGAACACAACACGTGTAAGTGCAGCTACACACATTTCCCACTTTGCACGTCCAGACACACCATCATGGAGAGCTCAGCATAAAGTGAAGGTGGTGTCTGAGCCTGCTGTGAAGAGATCTGTGGTGACTCTGAACGTAGAGAGTGTGTCATCCTTTGCCTGCAGATAGGAGACAGACAGTGAGATTTAAGACTGTTTTAACAGCATAGCAAATTTCCAGCAACAGATCTGTTTTTCATCACAGGCGCCATACTAAGTTGGTGGAGATGGTAAGACAGCAGCCTTGTTGCTATGTTAAAAAATATGATCTTGCTGAAGAGGAAGACAGCACACAATAAGTTTTCTTTCAGTCTAGAGTGGAACAACATCGCTCTCTTTATATTTTAGGTTGAATTCAAGGAAAGAAATCGCTCAACAGTCTCAGGAAGAAAAGGAGGAGAGGAAGGAGGAGAGGAAGGAGAAGTGCAGCTGGAAATACATTAACTACAAGCATTTGAAATATGTAGCAGCTGCTTAAGAGACAATTACTAGTTACCTTTAACATCTGATTCAGGCATGCAGCAATGAAGTCCTGTGGCTGTGCAGGCACCCAGCTCTTCTGGTGGTGCCCGATTTCAGCCTTAGGAAGAGTTCGTAGATCCTGAAAGTGTGTCAGGGCCAGCAGCCTTCTCATCAACAAAGTGCTTGAGGGCCTCAGCAGTGATGGGAAACTGTCCTGGAGCTGCACCTGGAAATACAAGCAAGGGAATGCCATGAACATCTCGGCTTCACACTGCATTTAAAGCCTGAATGTTCACAGCTGAACTGTGCCTAGCCATTGCATTGATCCAGATTTGTTTCTTGTCTGACTATAGGAAATAAATGACCACTTCATTATTTTAAAAATTACCTTGCAGGGAAGTGTGTGAAGGTTGACCATTACCATATATTTCTGGATTGCCTGCTCTCCACTAGTAACTTTCAGATTTGACAGATTTAAACGCCCTTGAGTACAGCTTTTCTTATGTTTTCTAAGTGAAGTCTTTCCCAAATGACCTGTTCCTTCCTAAATTTTGAGTCAACACTTGTCTGTAGTTCTCAGAGCCACATTCATGTTAGCTTGTCCTGTTTTTCCTGGATGGTTCTTGCAGCCCAGTCTAACACAGGAAGTCAGAGTTATTACAAAACTCTCCAAGGTATGAGCTAAGAGGAAAAACCTGATCCGGGCCCCATGGCAAACGTGATGCTGAATATTATATATGTAAAGTCAGGCCAGTCTCTATGAAGCAATCTGTTATGGGAGATTCAAGGGTCTGTAGGCAAAGCAAGCCAGGAATTGTTGCAGAGGGATCATTATTGAGAAAGAAGTGGACAGCAGTGAGTTCTGGCTTTAGCACAGTTCAGTGTTTGTTTAGGAGCTCTTCTTCCTCTCTGTGTGTTGGCAAAGAACAACCATTCCATGTCACAGCTCACTGAGGAATGCTGTCAGGCTTTGATACAATCACTTGCTCACCTGAGGCCAGGAGATGCCATGGAATTCTGCCATGGCCTGGGAGCCTCTGAGCAGCATCTGGCACATGACAGCCTCTGTAGTGAAGCAATGTCCGAAAAGCACATCTGCTTGCTGGCAGAAGGGAGTGGAACAGAGAGAGCCATGCCTACAAACAAAGCAAGCTGCATCATTAATTTCTTTTATAGGCTCTGACCCTTTGTTACACTGAGCTTTTGATTTGCATGGGATTACACAAATAGCTGAGTCTGCCTCAGGAGTCGAGATACAGGAGTATCACTGGGGAATTGTTCTTCCAGCACCTTTAAAATGAGTGGGGGAAAGACTCCATCCTACAGGGAAGTGCAGAATCACTTTCTCCCATAAAGGGTTACCGTAACAGCASTGACCCAGGTGTGATGTTCTAGGCTCCAGTGTGAAAGCATCAGCTGTGTAAACCTCCCATTGAACTTACTGCAGAAATTGTGACTTTCAGCAGAAAAAGCAGGCCTGGAAGTAAGGAGAATGAATCTATGTCATGACCACACACAGATCTATATTTCCTCTCTTCTCTGGCAAAGACCTCAATCAAACAGCAAGCTTCATCCTGGATCCAGACTTCCAGGACTTTCTTCCCTAGTCCTACGTTTCTCAGAGTCATCAGCCTGAATTGCTGATGCTGCTTGCAGATGTGCCCACTGGCAAAGATGATGCCTGCAACAAAGTGGAGAAGGACTGGGGAGAAGTATGGGAGCGGTGTAACCCTTGCCATTGGCCAGGGAAGGGGTGGGAGAAATTTCATCCTCCTGTCAGGAAAAAAAAGAGGCCTGAATCATGTTTCACTATTAGAATCTTAAAAGGCTTTCACTGTTACTAATGCACTGCATTATTATTTATGGTGGTCATTATTCATGTGTCTGCAGCACCTGTAGCCATCAGTGCAGTAACTGTGACGTTACCCAGAAACACTTCAGCAGGATTTCTCCATTCACGTTGCCCACCAGAGGTGATTGATGGCTACTGCAAAATCATAAATTCTGCTTTTATTATCTTTCCATGTTTATTTGTTTTCCAATCATAGAGCCTTTTCAGCATATCTGTCCTTACACAAGGACCAGCCTCCACTGTTAAAGTAGAAATTATAGCTGTAATTAGCAGGCACAGCCATTAGATGGTAATGTTCGCTCACCACTGTGCTGGGCTGGCAGGTCTGGCACAGTGAGGCCGATGGGCCAAACTTTTCAAGCAGTCATTGATCTGGAATTTCTCATTGGAGAAGTGTTGAGTACCCTGAGCAGTCTGGGAAGTACTTAGCTCCTACAGGTCCTCCCGATTGCCAGGGGAGTTTGGGTTCTCAGTAGTTCCACAAATCTGTAAATTAGAGACACCTGTAAATTAGAGTCTGATTTTAAACTCTTTGACTTGGGTAGTTGAGAAAGATCTAATTGCACAGAGAGAGGGAAGACGAGAGAGCAGTACCTTGCGCAAAGATTTGGGATTTCAGATAGGAACATCAGCTAGCCTGTGACTGTATGGGATAGGAGGCAAGGATTTCTGAATATAGGTTTCAGGGATTTTAAAGTATAAAGCAGAGGGATGAAGAAAGATTGTGCCTGCACCATATACATATTTATGTAACTATATGTATAAAGTGTGACCTTTTTCTGAGCAGTTGCAGCACTTTGGTAATATATGCTGGACACTTGAAAGATGAAAAGGCACCTCTCTGCTCTAGGGATGTTCAGGGAACTGGTGAAAACATGGTGTTTGTAAAGCTGTTAAGAGTTTGAGCACAGTTTCAACACGTCCTGAGTTCTCCAGCTTGCTCTTAGGAATCCACTGTTAATGTTGTGTTGCTGAACTCAGAACATCAATAAACAGGACTGCATCTCCCTAATGGCATATGCAGGCCTACTCCTTTGCAATTTTTGGAAACAGAGGTGTAGCCAGCGATTCTGGAATATGCTGAYCATACTGAAAATGCATGCAAATATGATTTGGTACCTGGTTGCTGTCGCTTGCTGTGGGCAATGGCTGTTTTCCATAAGGGAAAGTAATTTGAAGAATGGTTTTCACAGCAGTTGGAGTCCAGTCTTTTACCTTAATAGCCCAAGTAAAGTGGAAAGGAAAGAAGAAACAAGCACTTGAATCCCTGAACTGGATTCCAGCTAGTACCCAAAGAAACTGCAGAGCTTGTTTTTTCTTTTTTACCCCCAGGAATAATGGAAGCCTCAGTGATGCACTTTGTCTCACACACCTCCCAGGCTTATGGATTCCACTCTTTATCAATATAGGTATGTTTCCCAGGACAGACAGAGATGAGGGCATGGCCTGAATCCTGAGCATGAATCCTTCTTGGCTCATCTTGGYAAATGCAGTGTGTAGACCATATTAAGGATTGTCAGTAACATATTAATGTGCTCTACACTGTCAAAGAAAAAAATAAGCCAAAAAAGCAGTGTGTTGATACCCTACCGTACCAAAGAGTACAGACGATGTCACTTGGCTGCAGCTCTGTGCAGCTGCTCAGTTATGCAGTTAAATGGATTAAGACTAATCCATCCACTTTGTTGTTTTGCAGTGCACAGTGGCTCTGGTGATTAGTGACACTTGCAACATGCTCCCAAAACCAGCAGACCTCTGGGGAAGAGGAAATTTTGTCTCAACACGACCTTCAATATCATAACACCACAGGTAACACCACTTTTCTTCATCCTTTCCCCTTCATTCTTGTCCTCAACAGCAAGGACTGGCCTGGAGCAGTAACACCTCTAGTGTGTTGCAGTCTCACCTGCTTTGCTGCTTTTGCACTGGCCAGGCCAGGCCACTGTCAAGGAGCACTCCATGGCCTTGTTATGCCAAGACACAATCAGCAGTATTGCCAAAATAAGGCCTACAGCATTAAGTCCTTAAGCAAATAAGCTTTGCTTTCTGCTTTTCTTTCAGAAGTTTTGTTTATTCTTCCTGTTTCCTTTCCTTCCTCCTTGTAACTTGTGCTGTAATAACAGGATTGCTCAGACATTATTTTTGGCCAGGTGACTGTTCAGTCCTTTACACTACTTCCAGCTGTTGCTACAGGTGCTTTCCACTCACTACTAGTCCTCTCTAAAGTCCTTCAAGGAGACACAGGGCTTGAGTTCTGCCTAGAAATCTCATAGTTCAAACTGAAGCCAGGAAGGAGCAGAAAGGTGCTTTTACATTTTAGCCAAGGATACATTAGGAGGCTACAACTGAAATATTCAGGAAACTATAAAAAGCACCAATACCTTCAAGAGTGTTTTATGGCAAGTTTGGAAGTCCAGTGTCAACAGCTTGTTAAGGAAAGACGTGTCAATCCTGGAGGCAGCTTCCTTTACACCTTCTGGATGTTCAGGAATATCAGARAAATCCAGACAGAGATAGACAAAGACACACACAAAATGTTGACTTCTAGAGAACATTGCCATTCTCATGTCCCTCCTCACTCAGCTGTGGCCTGTTAGTCCCAGAGCCTGCAGCCCCAAGATCCACACTCCCACTGGCATTAGCCGTGTTGGAGCGCTTGGACAGCCCAGACAAATTAACCATGTCTAGTACCAGGCAAATGCATCTGGGCAGCAATGGAGTGTGTCCCTTGAAACTGTGCACAGAGTGAGCAGGAGAATGAATCAGGTGAACTGAGGTGGGTCCCTTTTCAGCTCCCACAGTGAGAACAAGGCTGGTGCCCTGCTCTGGACATTGGCTTAGACTTTAAAGACCTGATTCGATTCCCTGCCGTGCTGCAGATCTCCTCTGTGATCCTGAGCAAGCTGCTTCATGTAGTTTCAAGTTACAGTCAATCTATAATCTACCTGTAAGCAAGATGCCTTGAAAACAAATAGTCCCATCCCCTCATTTCCCTTTCACCAGGGTTGGATCCAGCAACACAGAGGTATGAAGTGCCTGGATTCATTTGGCTGATCTAGTGGAAAGCCTTYCAGTTTCAGTTGAAGTAATAGTTTTCTGCTGGCTCAGCAGTCTGAAACACTCACCTGCTGGCTGCTGCCTCACTGAGYGGAGTGAGAACATGGCCAAGGACAAAAGGGGCAGGACCACCCCTTTTGGCAGACTCACTGATCATTTTAGCTGCAGCGCAGAGCCCTTGGCTGCTGCTGTCACAAACACATTCCCAGTTAACCACTCCAGTGACAGTAAACAGAGAGCTACCCTGCACAGAAATTATATTACACTCTCTGGTGATTGTTTCCTTCTAATGCACTAAAACATCCTCAGCTAATGTCCTAATAAGATTTTACAGGTATTAAGTGTATGGATGGCTCAGGAATGGAGAGACATAATAATGGGAGAACTTTATGGAAGACTGAAAACAAATCTAATGAATTYGATATTCCTCAGAAACATTGTGAAAGACAATGAAGCATTGCAAAATACTTTGAGACCATGCAAAAGAGCCCAGGAGTTGCCAGTACTGTTTTCTCCCCCAAATCAAGCCTTTCTATGAGAGTGAATCTTCAGCATCAGGAATTTGAAGGGCATTCATGGGGTCTGCCACTGCTCGGAACACGCTGTACTGATGAAGGACAGTGGTGGCCCGTAAAGAAGTTCCTTTGATCCCATATTGCAGCTGTGTGTCAAGAATGGGAGTTTCCCCTCTCTCAGTGAATGTGCAACGTGACAACGCTGTTGTCTCATCAGGACCACCCTGGGAGAGGCCTGGGGAGCTGGCTGTGCTCAGAGCACAGTTGCAGAGACATTGTACTCTTCAGTTATCTTACACGGGCTTATTGCATGCCCAGCTCCCTCTGCTTTAATCCTGACTCTCACGGAAAGGAAGACAAAGTGGGTATTTCTCGCCAACGTGCAAGGCAGCGAGATGAAATGAAGGGGCCTGGGTGATTCTCAATAAATCAGGTGTGTTCGTCAGTTCACAGAGAGTATGAATTTCCAGCTGGATGCAGTTTTACAGGTGTTTACCTTTGTGCTGACCTTGGTCTGTTCTCTGAGAAAGCACAATCCAAGCGGTTTTGCATGTGACCTCATTAGTCTCCCATCTTTTCTGGAATAAGTCAAAATATGGAGCAGTGCCCAGTGCAGACTGGTCACTGTGGTTTCTGTTCCTGACAAAAAGAGGTCGTGGAGAACCCAGACCAGGCTGTCTTTGTCATATTGCAGAGCTGGGATTGCCTTTAATCTTCAGGCAAGAGAGGGGTGAGTTTAGAGTAGAGCCAACATTACAGCATATACAGTCATCAACTCCAGGTGATGTCTGCAAAAAATAGTTTGCAGAGTCTCTCATTTTCCAAACCAAATAAATGTAAAGAGCAGTAGGAAATAGTAATAACTTCTCATAAGTTTCAGACTCTTCATGTCTGATGAAAGTATGCTGTCTCATAGGCACTGTTAAAAAGTGTTTTGAATGACAGCAAAAGATCAAGCTGGAAGTTTTTCAATGGCAGAAGTTTCTTTGAGAGATCTGCTGAATTCAGAACACTCCATGGGATTTTCTTATTTCAGCGAAAGCTTTAGGACAACTTTGTAGAGTCCCATTCCTCCAGCTCTGTCCTGTGCCATCCTGCAAGACAGAGCCCTGTGGTGTCCCCAGAAAATGCAGCTGCCATGTGTTCCTACTTTATCAAAGAATGTGACAAGTGAAAACCTTCTTGTGAAGATCTCATTGTACTGAAGTATCCAAGATACATTTTGGCTGTAAGATCTGCTACTTAATTTTACCAAGAGATATATTTTGACACCATGATAGTGGTTCAGTTTCAGGACTCTGATTAACAGCATCTAAAAATATATGGCTTAATTACCATTAGGAAACATCCAAAACACCTTACCTGCATGACTACAAAAAACCTCCTTGCCTGTGTTTTTCTTGGACAAGCATATCTCCTATGACATGTTGATTTATTTCCCTGGAAAACATCTTCCTGATTAGAGAATCATTCAATTCTGGGTAATCCGATTTCTTCTCTCCCAGGATGATACGGCCCCTCTCCCAGGTGATATGGCTTTCCCTCTAAAGGTCTTCATGGGTTTTTCAAACTAGCAACATTTGCATTAGAGAAAATATGATATATGAAACACTTCTGATTGTCTAACTCAAGGTGYTGGATTGTGTCCTTGAAGACAAAATACACACCTTGTTGAATGCCAAAGTTGCCAGTCGTTTTCCCCTGCTCTAGAAGTTTGGGTATCCAGGTCACTCCGTGAAAACCCTAAGTCATCTATCTCCTTTTTTCTCATTCTGGAGAGAATTTCTTCTGAATAAGATCACAGTGGAGAGTGATAGGTCTTAAGGAATAATGGGCTGGGGAAGATTGAGACCTTCACTGAAATGTATSAGTGACTGTATGGGTTACCATCAAACATGACAAAATAAAGATGGGTAGGTTGGCACAATTTAGGCTGGTATTTTTTAAAGAGAGAGGCTTAAATAAATTCATATTTGGATTAAGAATCCAAAAATGTATTAATATGTAAATCCAACATGAATTTCTTTGGAAGTTCAGTACTGCTAAATATGATACCACTTTGTAACTTTTTTTCTCTTGGAAATCTCCCCATTAGCCTGCCTCTGCTTGCAGCAATAAACTAAAGGTTTTCAAGTTGACTTAATTGTCCCCTGAGGCTGAAAATACTGCTTTCTTAACTGGCTTTTGGCTGAGTCACAAACACTCCATTTTCATTCCCTCTCAGGATTAGAAAGCTCCCCTAAATCCATGCTTTTTTCCATGTGCTCTGGCAGTGACGTTTGTTTTTGCAAGAGTGAGCTACAGATACAGCACTACTATACATATAACACGTCTTATTTACATGGCATCTTTTATCGTTTATCTGCTAGCTACTTTAAATATCCAAGTTGTATAACTTCCTGCAGATGTCGTGTTGGCTGTGGTGCTATCTGAAGCCAGCACAGCCTGTTTTCAGTGGTGGGGAGAGGAGCTGGCTCAGGGGGTCTGGTCTCCGTTTCTCAGCACAGCTTGGAAACTGCTGATGAGGAAAGAAAGACTGGAGCTGCTGAATGCTCCCTTGCCTGCTTGCTGCTCCCAGTCTCTCCTCAGTGCTTACGAGGACAAAAGCTGAACTCCTKTTACTCCAACAGTAGGAAAGGCTTTTCTCCTTCCCACCACTTCGCTACATCCCTTTTAATTTTTCTTTTCTGGAACCTTCAGCAGGGCAGGGGCTGCTGAGCTGAAATTTGTTTAATATATGGCACTTTCCCACCAGCTATTTCTCACCTAGTCTCTCAGACTACAGTCTGCACTATAGTCTCTCRGCTCCCACTGAGAATTTCCGCTTCCCCCAAGGGGGGAATTGTAAAAGCTATTTTGAATGGAAATTTCATTTAAATTATTATTCCCCTCAGTACACGGAGGGAGAAAAAATTTTAAACTCTTGATTCGGTCTAAAAGACAGGGTTCATAGCTGCTGTGTTTTTTAAATTTGATTGCTTTATTTCCTGTGGATGTCTCTGAAGCAAGGAGAAATCTATAGTGAAGCCCACGATTTTTTATTCATTTCTATAAGATATGTTTCCATGTGCTTTTAAAGCCATTGATTTGCTCCAGCTAATATGAGCTCTGTGGAATCACCTTAACAGATCATTCATACAGATTTACAGTGGCTCCTGAGAGCATCCTGGAGAATGACCCAGATAATTTAGGACTATTTTCCRTGTTTTATTGTGCCCACATTTGCCTGGCTTTATTCTATGAATTATTTTCTACATTGTGTCTTCATTTTTATGTTCAGACAGACCCATAAACCGCTTTTTCTGCTAAGAGTTCTGCAAGGAGTTTAGAACCATTTAAAAATGTCACATTGCAAAGCATGTTCTACTCTTCGACTATTCCTAATCACCAGTGAGGATGGTAAATCGAGTCAAGCCTAATGCTAGATCCCTTTGTACCACCCCTGCAAATATACCTTACTTCGTTCAGCGAGTATCCAGACATGGCTGTGAGTTTTACTGAGATTAATTGAAATTACTCTTTCCACACATGTGCAGAATGTCACAAAACAGCCAACACAAAGCTGGCCATAGCACTGAACACAGCAAAGGAGGAGGATCTGGATGCCAGGAGGGTACTTGTAGCAGACAGTGCTCTGAAAGCGGACTTGCCCCTGAGGCTGTGGTACAACACCTTTCTGAGAATCAGCTACCCCATCTCCCTTCTCTGGCCAAATGTACACATAAAAACTTCAACTTGAGCTCTCTGATACCCCTACTGGGTACTGGAAGTGGGTTAACAGATGGGATCAGAAAGTTAAGGCCTTCCTATTGAGAGGATAAATGAAGATCTAAAAATTGGCTCTTTGTTAATAATTACACTGATAACTGAGTTACGTGGACCTTACCTCTTATGAAGTTCACTGGTGGGGGACCCAAATCCTGCATGCTGCCTTGTAATTATTCTGCARTTAGTCAGGAACTTTGTATATCGTGCAGTCAAGAATGTGAGTGATGTTTTGGGGTACTTGCACTCTGAAATAAAGCTGTACTCCAGCTCCTGACTGGTGTTTTTTGCCCTGAACAAGCTTCCTGCAAGTGGCTAGCTGCCTGTGCATTGGCTCTGTGCTATACACTCTTAAGGCCTACAGAATCATAAACTCAGCCCTTATTCTTTTTTTGTAAATCATGACTGTGAACTGATTTGGACTCAACAAAAAAAATCCAACAAAAAATAAAYGAACAAACAAACAAAAACGCCCCCAAATCAAGACCAACAAGCAAAAACTGCTGGCTGTTTAGTATTTGCTCTCAGAGAAGGCACCTTTTTGGTAGAGTTGATTAGACCAGACCTCTGGTTATGAATTACTGTTAACAGTAAGGTATAATTCACCTCAACAAAAGAGAACAATTTCTAACAGCGTGATTTCAATCTAGAGAGACATCTCAAAGGGCTGGGGGACAAGAGTGAAATGAAACTCACCTATGCATATGGGAAAAAGGTTAAAGAGCTGACCTTTTCTTAGTTGCAATTTTATCTACAAATCTAATCTAACAAAGTGACTTGCTGATTCAAATCAGAGTGCTTGTATCTCCCACCATTTGATTTACACACAAAACTGCCTTAGCCATAATGTTTTTAGTGGAATGGCAAAGCCATTCTTCAAACCCCATGTTTGCTGCCTCTTGTGCTCCAGTCACCGTATKATGTGGCTCATCTCATCTGTCTCGCCTACATCATTAGCTGTAACAAACACCTAAACTAAACACAACATTCCTTATGCACTTCYGCTTTCAAAAGGTTGCCCTTGTTTTATTCTGCAGTGCATATGCAGCCCTACACCTCTCTTTCTCTCTGCCTTCTAGTGAATATTTGAGTTCACAGTAATTTTTGCAGGTACATGGACTGTATTTTACACATGTTGAAACTCAACTGTCTCCAAATCKCTGTAAATCTGTTCGTATATGACACTGAAGTTTGTTGTTACTTTCAACTTAATTCAGCTGTAAATGTTGTTAACGTCGCATTTCACAATGATAAATATAATGGAGATATTGAAGATAAAAAAGAAGTGAGCAGATAACAACATTTACAGCACAGGGATTTTATGGGGAGGGATTTCCTTATCCACTATTCCTAGTTTAAGGCTGCCCTGACAGCATGGACTTGAATGCAGGTCTCACACACGATGACAAATGGCTCCTTAACAATGTGTTAAAGGAAGTGTTTGTAACCCCAAGTCAATTAACATACTATCTCTCTTTTTTAAACAAGAAATTTCATTCTAGTACTGAAGAAAATCAGATTTCCTGTTCACAAAGCGTTTTTCTCACCTGAAGGCATTTGGCAAATGAATGAGTTAAGCTCTGAGAAGTGCCAGAGGCAGAACTTTTAATCAAAGGGAAGTGAATAACATTTAGTGCATTTTGACTCATGCTCCAGGATTACAATTTCTTGGATGAGCATCTTTTTCTAGACTCTTAAGTTATGTGTCAGCAGGCACTTGGAGAGGGCACTGTCTGAGAGTAAGAGCAAATTGTTCAAATGGAAAATATAAGATTGTGACAATAAATGTTCAAGATGAAGATTCATTTGAAAGTGTTTTAATTCTGAGTGTTACAGAATTCAAACACAGCCATAGTGTGTCAGATGAAAGTTCAGGTAGTCTCATGTTCTATTTCTGACAGCACAACTGCAGATGCTTTAGGAAGGTTTGTAAGAACAGGACAAACCCCAAACACTGTATTGGTATTAAACAACTCTAAAGCAATTTTCCTGCTGAAGATCTATCCAATTGCTTTTTAAACAGAAATAAATGTTTAGTACAAGACCTGTGATGAGGCTCATCTTACCAACAAGGCATGTGCAGTGCAACTCCCTCTGGCTCTTTTGACTCATCTCCCTTTTTGTTGCATTTGACACCTGCCAGCCTTTCTGTTGGTAAGACAGCAACAATTTTCTGTTCTTTCACTTCCTGTTTGTCCAAGAGTTTCTAGACTTCCTCAAAAGTACAGAAATAATTTCCCCAAATGTGTATGCCAGTGCAACAGATAATTTCTTTTTTTCAAAGTCTAATCCCAGAGATGTCAGGTTCCCCCACCACACACCATTGATTCACTGGGTCATACCCTGAACCATCCACAGGGACAGTTAACCTGGGCCTCTGACACAAACCAGTTTCCCAAGCAACTTATTTGAACAGAAGTGAAAAAACATCAATTCTTGCTTTTAATCTTCGGATGGATGCAAAATCTACAAACTTTTACACAAGGCTCTCTTTGTCTCCAGTGTCTGCTTTTTCCTTTTGCCAGGGTAAATAGCTTCCCTGGAGTTTGGCACATAGCCTGCTTAAGGCAGTGGCACTAATATTGCCACCCAGGAGAGCCCTGCAGCTCTGTGACACAAACTCACTTTTCCCCGAAGGAATCACAGTGGTTTAAAAAGTAATGCACTGAGTTGCACATCCGTCCCTGGCGTAGACACCTGCAATCTGATTTCAAAACCTTCTAAACCATATTATTAAGGATGACAGTTCTACCTTAACTCAGACACCTGAGCCTGTGGCTTACGCTGGTTATAAAATAAAAAAATAAAAGATGGGGTGGAGGGTTAATCACAGCAATTAAAAGAAGTTGCAGCACCACAGCCATCAGCAGAAGGGCGTGCACCTTAGAGCCTGGCAGCCTTTCGATGGCGTAAGGCAGACACGTGCCATGGGGCTGGAACCTGTGGGCAGCCAGGGGATGACAGATGATGGTCAGGAGGGAAAACAGCACTTGGAGGGGCCAGAAAGAAATGTGACGGGGTGTGGACAGGGACTAGGGCAGTCAGTTGAGCCAGCCAGAGGTAAGTTTGCTGTCATCCCTCACCAGTGCCCTGGGATCACTTCAGTTCTTTCTCCATAACCTGCGAATACTCCACTGCCAGAGGTCAGTCTGTCCAGGAGCTGGGGGCCTGTAACCCTAGACAACTACTGAAAGATCTCTGGGATGCAAAACAATGTTGTTTTCCACACCAGAAGCACTACCAAGCTTCCCAAAGGAGTGGAGGAAGAGCAAAGTTAATTTTATCAGATTACCTGAGTTTGTTTGCCTTCCTCCATCACCTCTTCAAATCTTTATGGGAATATATGGCTGTAAATTGGTGCTGTAGGTTTCCAGACCCATATCACTAGCCCAGAAAACAGAGTTTGTTTGCTTGACCCACAAGCACTAACCCATACAACAGGCTACACACACCACACCGTCTTCACTGCTCAGGAATAACACAACTGTTGTGCAAGACTGTCTGGAAACTCCATCTCCCAAAGGCAAACCTGGGGGTCTCCTGCTCTTCAGTCAAATTTTTTGAAGAATCTTCAAAAGCTAATGTGCTTCTCTGTACTACCTGGTAGGGGGTGGTGGACAGGGTCACAGAGTGGCTGGAATGGGCAGCACATTGCCAATTCTTTCCACCTCGTCCCACTCCTTAGCCCTGCCTGGCCATGGGGAAGACATCTATCATCAGGACTGAGCACAGTCCCCATGGATTTACTGTTCCAGCCCTTGAGCACAACCAGCTTCACACAGAGCTCGTGATTAAGCTTCTTCAGCAAGTGGCAGGATGACAAGTTGAGTGGGCAAAGGCAGCGAGAGGCACCACCTGGAGCAGGGTTAGTGGAGAGGAGAAGGTGTGGGAGGGTAGGGTGGAGGAGAAGCACAGATAAAGCTGGAAAGAAGGCTGAACAGGAGTGTGTAGGCCCTGGAACATTCTTTGATACACTGTGTGGAGTAACAGGCTGGATTTATTACAGCTATTGCTTTTGCGAAAGCCCTTGCTGCCCTAATTTCCCTTCTAGCCCAGCAAACCTGCCAATGCTGGATTGTGCTGGAGCAGACCACTGCCAGAGCTGCAAGGCATGCCAAGGTCTGGTCAGGCTCAGCTTGATTTTCAATAGTTCTCACTTCTTTATAGTAACATTCTCCTCCATTTTAAATTCAGGAAGTTCAGATGTACCACAATGATTTAATTATAAATACTTTATATTCCAACATAAGAGCACTTTTGGTCCTCAATACAAATTTGATGCTAAGTTTACAGTAGTGTTTATAGGCAGCTCTGCTCTAATCCTTTCATTTGAATCCTTTCCAAAAGTGATTTGCATCCAAGAATTCTCCAGCACTTCCTTTAACAAAGTTACAGATGAACTTGGCTGTCACCTCCAGCTGTGTGCTCAAACTCTCTCCTCTTGAGCTGAACCAGTGCCAGTGAGCAGCTACTCTATGTAACAGATATTTTAGAATTCCTGTATCACATCGTCATTTATGTCTTTTCTTACACTAAGTCACCTCTAGTGTGCCCTCCATAGTTACTGTGCTCTTCTTTCCATGATCTGGAGCCTTAAAGAACAAATATATCAGATTTTCCAAGTTCCCTCCTGAAAACACACTGGTGATAGTTTTCAGCTCAGCATGAGTTCCTCTACTAATACTTGTGCAGAAAAAAAAAGAAACAGAAGCTTGATGTCATCACATCAAGGTGAATCCTGAAATAGAGTTTATATGGATAAAGGGTAGGTGTGAGCAGGAACTGAAAGAGGGGAAGAGAGATCTGAAAGAAAGTGAATGGAGACCAGGAAGTGTGGTATGGGTTGTAATGAAAGGAGGACACAYGGAAAATGGGAAACATCTGAGTGTTTAGGTAGCCCCTAGAGGCTGCCTTCCAGAGCCTCTGCACTCCTCTGTCATGGAGCTAGCAGTGAAACTCACAAAGTGATTTTCTCATTTCACGTTTAATGCCTCATCCAAGCAGGACAGATAAAGAGTGTGATTCTACATCACTAAAAATAAAACAAACAACAAGCAACTAACAAACCACTTGGCAATATATTATAATCATAATCAGGCTGCAAAGTCACACATTCACATTGATAGTAAACACCAAATTTAAGTTTCTTTCTTCTTATTCTTCAGAATAACTTTTTACCTATTATGTGGGATATACTTAACATCAAACTCACACATAAAGGCACCCACATTCTAATGTGTTTCCTGGGATCTGGGTGTTGGTTTGGGGTTTTTTTTTATTTTCAACCTGTCAACAAATTAAAGTGGCTAAGTTCAGGACAGTAAAACCAAACCAGAGCTTTAAAAATGTGTTTTCCACAGCCAAATTACTTGAGGTCATCAGGCCACTCACAGAAATGGCACCTACTCAGCTCTTGCTGAGATCCTCTGTTGAATTTTCCTAAGATTTGCTCAGGACGGAGCAGGAGGATGATTTTTCTTGGCTAGAACAAGGGGACACAGGATGTTGGCTTCATCTGGGAACCACAGAATCTGGCTTCAAGTGCTGTCTGAGAAGAGAAAATGGTCAAGATCCTTGCGAAAGTATCTGTGACTTCCACAAAGACCAGACCAAAAAAAGTACTGTTAGTCTGGATCGCGGCTTGCATCCACTTTCTGAACGGCTCTGGCATAGACTAATATCGATATCCAGGCTAGTAGAAGGAGGTTTATGCACTGAGAGGAAATTCGTGGAGGTGAAAGTGGCTGTCTCATGCTGGCCTACGACTGCTGCAGCCTAGCGTGGAATGGCACAAACCCTGTAGGGGTGGGGCTGCAGTGTGCCTCCCAAAATGGGCTCAGTGTTGATGTTGGTCACTCCCTCGGGGAGCCGGAAGGTGAACGCCCGCAGCAGGCTGGCAAAGAAAATGAAGAGCTCGGTCCTTGCCAAGTGCTCCCCCAAACACACCCGGTGCCCTGCAGAGGGAAGAGGGAAGGACAGTGAGTATCTAGGAATTTTTCAGTTTCATAATCACTTATGATTAGTTCACTGCTGTTGTAAGCAGAGGGTTAGGGTTTCTTTTTTTGTCTTGGTTTGGTTTGGTTTGTTTTTTCAAGGACAGGATCATGAAAGCCACAGAACTAAAACTATGTGAATTCCTTCTCAAAAAGATCCCATCCAATGTCATAGGTTAGGAGACACTAAATGAAAATTTCAATGAAAATCCACGAGGTTCCAGCATGATTTTTTTCTTGACCTGACAGAAAATTATTTTCCTTTTACAGAAGATGTTGAACTTCAAGATCATACACAAAGAATCTGCCAGCTGTTTGCACATGCTTTCTTAGTGAGTTAACATCAGCAGAGCAAAATTACGTAGTAATGGCATTTGCAGTTGAACAGAGGCTTGGTCACTTTATAGGCAAAGCATGAGGCCTAGTGTTAATTTCCCAGGATTCCCATTCCTTGGCACCAATGGTGTGAGCAAAAGGTGAGTAACACACCCACATTTCCAGATCAAGAGAAAAATAAAAGGAATGAAAAAGCCATTTGAATTAAGAAACCACTTCTGAATGGACACTTAAGTGAATATCAACAGATAAACTAAAACAAAACCATCAATAGGAACTTTACTGCTACGGGTGATCACTCTGTGCATTGTTATCTTGTTGCCTTGTTTTGCAACTGGATTTTCAGTTCTGTAAGCAAGAACTTAATCCTTTGTTTATCAGGATGCATTCTGCTTTTCTTTCAGCTTGGTTCTTTAAAAGGGATTGCAAGTAACTCCAATACACTCATGACAAGTTGCTCTTCAGGAAAATAGCTATGTGTAAATAGCACTACAGACAAAACCTGTGTATGACTGCAGCATGCAGCCAGCCCAGGAAGTTCAAGAGTTTGAGTGGGATTCCCACCACAGTGTCCTAAGAACAGTTTGGGGTCAGACAGCACAGAAGCCTCTCCCTTGGCTGAAACAAACCAGGACTGTACTTTAAAAGCAGCAAACAGCAGAGATAGAAGATGTTATCTGAAGAAATACCATAATATTATACTTCTGTATTCATCATCTCATCTGTTGAGTCAGTTCAAACTGCCAGTGCATTTACCTGCCGAGAATGGTAAGAAAGCTTCTCGAGGTACAAAGTTTCCTTCTTTATCCAGAAAATGGCCAGGGTTGAACTGTCGAGGTGTCTCCCATTGCTCAGGGTCATACAGAACAGATGCTATATTTGGTATAACGATGGTGCCCTGCAAAGAAGAAATTGTTGATTCAGTTCCAGCTACTAGTGCCTGTCACCATCAGTTTATGCCTGATGGATAAAACTGTTGCTTGTTGGCATTTGGGCAAGTGCCAAGTTAGGCAGGGATGTCTTAACTGGGGCAAACCAGTTTCTCCTCTCAGTCCATCCCCTGCCAAGCAGAGCTGATCTCTGCAGTTGTAGTGATGGGCAGGAACACAAGGTTTCCCTGGCAGAGGCCTTATCAGCTCTGTGAGCACTTACATGCTAAGTTGAAAACTTTCATTCCTGGAGCCGCAAATAGTAACTCTTCCCCAGGCATCACATTCCAGAGTTTAATAGACAGAAAACAAGTTACAAAACTGAAATAAAAGCTAAATGCCTCTCTGCTGAAGAAAGAACAGAAGTTGAAAATGTGCCTGTACCTTTTTAAGAGGGAATCCCAGCAGTTTTGTGTTCCTCACACACACCCTGGGCATGCCAACAGAGACAATGTTGCTGAAGCGCTGCATCTCGTGAACCACAGCATTTGTGTAGGGCAGTTTTCTCCGATCTTCATAGCAAATTAACCGGGAAGGACCCACGACAGCATCCAGCTCCTTCTGCACTTTCTCTGTGGAGAAATATTCACCACTTCAGATGAGAAAAGCGCATAAAATACTTTAACTGGTCGCTTTGCTTAGAGCAACAGAAAAATGTATTATTTGAGCAGAGTACATTAGGTCTATACCCTGTGATTGAATATGACTTAATGTCTGAGTTTAGTATAGGATAATAAAAATAAAGACGAAAAAACCACCACTCTCACCTTGGATGTCTGGATTCACTACCATGTAGAGCAGTCCCCAATGCAATGTTGTGCTTGAGGTCTCTGATCCACCGAGGAAAAGATCATTTATGACATATACCAAATTTTCTTCATCATATTTGGGCTTGGCCCCCTCTTTAGACTGCAGATGGTGATAAAATGTTGAAGTTAAAGCATAAAAATTAGGTCATCTTGTGTGCCCTCTGTGTGAGCCCTGTGAGATTTCCACAGCTATCATGTGCACAAAGAATAGTCAAAAATCACAGGTTTTGATGACTACTAAGAGTTTAGCAGTTTCCAAAACAGGCAAGGTAAGTTTGCATTGCTGTCTTTCATGAGGTGGATTATTCTTTCATTACAAAAAGGCAATTCTATGCCTCATGACTTAATCACAAAAACTTAAAAGCACACTACAAGTTTTGCAGTTAGCCTAGAGTGTACTTCTAGACAAGTGCCCTACAATGTGTCACTCTTTGGTACCAAATGATGCTAGCAAATACCACAGGAAAACCCATCTGAATAAAAGGATCTCAACGGAACATCTTGAGAGAAATTTCTTTTCTCAGTTCAGGATAAATTTGAACTGATGGGACAGAGGTACCCAAGTATTTTCTTCCAAATAATAAGGGAGTAAGGTAAAAATACAATTCGAGAAAATACATTAGGCAAAAATATATTTAAATAAACAGACTGCAATCAATTGCACCCCTGATACCAGAGAAAGCTGCATCCTTGCCTCTAAAATGCTTATTTTAGTAGATCTTGTTGTAGTCATTCAGATATGAAGTGTAAGATTATGTATCAGCTCCTTTCAGAGCCTGGGAGCCAACACTGTGAGGACATGGCAGTCTGACTAGCTGAAATGACCAGAGGCAGAAGCTACATAAACTTCATCTACCCTGGGAGAAAGATGCTTCTTTTACCTCCTGAAAAGTCTGAAGCAGAAACCCTAGTGCTCTTAGCAGAGCCTCTCTGGCTCATGAGTCACTTCCTACTATGGAAAATAATAGTCTGGGCAGGGAAGAAGATTAATGCTTATTACGGCATTGTTTGTGAAATTGTTTTCTAGGCCGTCCAATTTGAATACAGGTRCCAAGCCTACCATGCCCCAAACCACGGGCAAATTAGAGGTAACGTAGGGATAATGATTCCCTGCCAAGGGAGGAACCAGACAGTTATGTGGCACAAGGACAGCCAGTGTTGGAGCACACACACTGAATCACTGGGAAGCACATCTGCTATTTCAGGGCAATGACTTGTGCATGTGTATTTAATCCTRTTGTAAACATGGGGTGCCTTGCTATAGAAGATGAGGTGGTCTACCAAAGTTATGTAACCTACAGCAATAAATCATTTTTCATATTTACTACAGGATTGAAATATGCTCATGGATATCTATGGAAAGCGGATGAGAGCTCGCTAGTTCACCCCCTAACATATTTTGTGGTAATTCTTTCACATAAACAAAATACAAAACTGGATGCCTTTCTGAGACATGAGTTAGTAAGTCCCAAGATACCGTATTCACAGGAAGAAGCTTATCAAATGTAAGCAACTATGATGGAAGGGTCACAATGAGTGATTTAATGGTCTATTTGGCCCTATGCTCCATAAATCTGTGATCAGACAGAACAAACACTTACTTTCTCAATCTCAGACAGGTAAAAGTCAATGAAATCCTGTGGTTCAGCTGGTATTCCTCTCTCTACATGTCTTCTGATCTCCTTTCTTGCAAAAGAGCTCAGGAGATCGTAGCAAGCCAACGCCTTCTTATGAGGCCCAGGGAGGTGGCTCATCAGCCAAGGCAAGATTTCGTACATCTGCAGGAGTGACACACAAGAGGTACTGTGAGTTCTCTGTCACTGACAAAGCTGCTTTTAGAAACACCAAGAGGCTGAATTGTCCTGTGCAGAAATGTTGATAGTGGAATAAACAAATTAGCATTGCTTTGAGCAGATTTTCGCCATCATGTGGGAAGACTTTAATAGTAATTTGATTCAATTCCAGGGGTTGAGGCAGTTCTGACAACACTCTGCTCTTGCCCTAAGTTCATTTGACTAATGCAGATTACTAGATGACCTCACTTCTGCACAGTTGGAAACCTCAGCTCCCACACACTCAAAATGTAAGGACATCTTTTCTGGATACCATGTGGCTGCTAAGGTTAACAGGTCTGCAGCCTCAAGAGACTGGTGGAATTTTTGGAGCTCACAAAAGAAATTATGGATTGGGTATCACTCTAAGATGACAGCTAATTTAATTTTCCTAGTCAGAGTACTCATGACTGCTACAGGACCAATATTTGTTCTGATGGTCAGAAATATTACATCCTCAGCCTGCTGAGTGTATTTAAACACAGATTTGTCAGCTCATTGTCCTCTAGCTTGGATAGTTCTGTCTTTGCAGCATCTGCCCTTCTACCCTGCCCAGCAAAGAGCAGTTCTATCTTTGTTCTTTCAGACCTAAAGCAAAGTCTCTAATTTTAAGTGACAGTCTGTAAGTCACCCCATTACCACTTATCCACATTTGTTTCCTTTCAGAATCACAACAAAAGATGTCCAAGACCCTAGAATGCATCTCGTGGATTATTACACTTCAGAACCTACTTTAACACTTCAGTGGATCTAAATGGAAAATAGCTCTGGAAATACCCTAAATTTCTGTTTGCCTTTCTCATCCTTTTATCTGCTAGTTTGCACCAATCCCTTTCTCCTAACCTTTGCACTGAAATGTTCTAAACTCATAGTAACTGAGCTTAGAACAATTAATCTTATTAATTAATCTCACTAATTCCTAGAATGTTTCGTAATTTCATTTTGTACTATTACAATTTGTTCCATTCTCATAACTCCAATCCACAGTGCTTACAAGTTCTTGCAGCGCTATATCCTGAACCTCCTCTGTATGTTAAGGTCTCCTGGCTTTGATTACCCACAAATTTAATCTGTTTTTGTATTTTTAACTATGGGAAAGTTGTATAGTGCTACTTTCATAAGATAGATTTGTTGAAAAGCTTTACTGCCACATCAGAATTTTAGTTTGCCTTTTCCTATAAAACTCAAATGTCAGTGAAATTTTTTATGCCATCCACATTCCCCATTACACACAGTTTGTCCCTCTTTAAGGATTTAAAGTCTAATTCATGGAGAAAACTTCAAGTGCACTTCAAGATGCTTCAAGTGCAAAGTTGGTCTTTATGGTATGTTGTGGGAAGGAGCTACCAAAAAATCTGTGACAGAACTTGAATTGTGAGAATGTCAGAAATGTATGTATTGTTTTTGCAATGTGTGAATTGTGAGCTATAATGAAAYAAGGGAAAGATTCATAATGAATATTTTATCATTAGTGAGAGAGGGGAAAAAAAGAATATTTTCAGCATGCAATTTGCAGAGTGATAAAAAGCAGAAGAGTGAATTCAATGATACCCATTTTTGGAGGAGAGAAATAAATAGAGGGGGAAGGAGCAGCAATTCAGAGTTAAAATATATTACCAACTCCAGTCTCAAATTAAATTTAGAGGTTTCTGTTAATAGTCTCAGAAATACCTAAGTACTTACAGCCCCTAAGCTTGCAAAAAAGCAAGAGAATTCTTAAAAATGGCCTCGAAAGCAAGGAGGCAGTAATAAGGTCCCCAAAGACACTTCTTAGCTCCCAGCCTGCATTTGCCTCTTGCTTCATATTTCGTGAAGACCTATTTTTGTATCTGCTCTTTCACTTTCTGCCTATTTCAGAAAAAAACCCAGCATGAGATTTACTCACCCGATGAGCAAAGCTGCCTGCAAATCTGAATAGATTCTCTGTAGCATGGATCAGTTCATGGAAGGTTTTGTCCTCATCAGAGAAGTGATATCCAAAAACCACAGCACAAATTACATTTGAAATAGAATGGAAAAGAGGGAAAGAAGGATCCACAGGTCTTCCTGCAAACACAGTAACCGGAATTCACTCTCAGTGCTTTCTTCAGGTTTTCCACATACAGATAGGACAAGATGTTATTAAAGATTACATAAAATGTTCTCTTTTTCCAGCTGGGGCATGAATGAGGACAGAGATGTGGCACTAATACGAATTAATGAATATAAAACATAGTCTTATAACTTAGAACAAAGGACACTGTTAAACTGTTTTATCACAGCTCTAAAACAATCTCACAGTCCTTCCTGTGAAATAATATTGTACAACTAAGATCTGTTCCAGGGAATCATGTAAGATCTGTTGTCCTCAGTTGTGAGGACGACAAGGGAGAATGTGAGAAGGAAGTAATGTCACTGGAGATGGACTAAGGGAAGTCAGCCACAGATATGTCAAAAAATGTAAAAAACTGCTTACGAGGAAAGACTGAAGGAACATGGGAAGGTTTAAGAAGCAGAATAGATGGACAGGAACTGCAAAGTAAATATAATGAAACTATTACAGTCTCAGCTGTGAGCAGTAGATCATCATCTCTCTGATGATTTTTTTTAAAGTTATGAGACAGATATCCATAAAAAGTTAYTTGGATAGAAATGATCCTGTCTTGGACTCTAGGATTAACCTGATAATCCATTGAAGTTCCCTCCCACCTTCTACTTTCTTTGACTCTCTTGCCCTTAGTTACTTAGCCAGACAGACACTAGAATATCCATGGCACCCCACATAACTGAAATTTAATGAAATTACTAAGCTCTGCAATATTCTTAGGTTGCCTATGGTAGGCAGCCTGAGTGGCTTGGCTGTAGAGTTCAGCATCATTGTGTCATTGTATAATAATATCACAGACAAGTAATCAGCTTATGAAGGTGGAATTTCAGAGGTTCTCAACTTCACTAGGGGTATGAACAGCTATGTAAGAAAGAAATTCTTGTGATTCTATGATCTGTTGGCTCTTGGTCTTTGGTAAGTCTGGATACACCACTATGGATTTACCCTGACCCTAGAAGGGGTAGGTAAGTTTGCATACTGAAGATATGCATCCATATCCAGACTGAAAAGTGCCTGATTTCTAAGCAGGTAGATACCTTTTTGGTTCACAAAAAACTCCACAAGGTGAGAGGCCTCCTCTTGCACTCGATGCTCCAGTCCTTTTTTCCCCATTCCCAAATTGCGTAGGGTCATTATTCCAAAGCGTCTCTGCTGCTTCCAGGAGTCACCAGTCGCCAGTATAATACCTGAGGGTATTCCCTGACATATTCATATTTACCATAGACATGAATGATTCATTTAAATATATATTACAATATACAGGGAATACACTGTGATACAAATATCTTTAGGTAAAACTATTGGTAATCAAAAATCATAGCCAAACATACCCAAACTGTAACTAGACCACATGTTCTGATTGTAATTAGTCATTGAAAAGTGAAATCTAAGGATTTTCTGACTGCTGCATTTCTTGATGTCTTAAAAAAAACCCCAAAACACCTTAAGATGCCTTTTTAGGAGATCTACTTTAACCATACTCGTGTGATCATGGTCAAGACAGGAATAACTGGATGAATTTGCACTGAGTAGAGGACAAGGCAGGCTATGTTTGTGGAGATACAGAACAATTAATGTGATGGCTTAAGTTAAGGTGATGAAGGTGAAGGATAAGTGACATTTGGGCTCTGTTTCTCCCCTGGAAGAGAGAACACTCCACTAATTGTCAAATGGCACTAGTGGTCACCCAAAGAGTCCTGAACTGCTGATGTGATGGTGAGGCTTCACCCACCTTTAAACMATCTGTGTCTGCTTTGGTCTAGCAAAGGCAGGGGAAGGAAAAGACTGCAGACTGCTGGAATACACTAGGAAGAAGTGGCTTTCCTGTGTTGGGGGCACTCTCACGATTAAAGGGTATTCACAAAATGTTGAGGAGTGCCTGCAAGTATAGCAATGTGAATTCTGAAGGAGGGTTTTATAAGTCTCTGGCTCATGATGGAAATTATTTGGCAACCRTAATGTGTACGGTTGCCAAACAAGTGTTGCATTCATGTGATCTACAGCAAAATCATGTGTATGACAACAGGTTAGTCTGTGATGAGGGCAGGATTGCTGAGTTCTGAGCTGGATCACACATCCATCTTGAATACAGAAAAAAAGTGACSGAGAAACAACCTGGAGTGTTTTCCAGTCTGGGGAAAGCTCACTACAAAAGGCATCACGGCAAACAGTAAATAATTCTGAAGAGCCAATGGAGGACTTGGACAGTATCTGATGGAAGATCATTCTGAATAAGAGGGCAGAGTCTAACAAGGCAGAGTAGTTTTCAAGTCAACATTCCTGTGCACTATCTATGGCAGGAAAATCTCACCTTTTCCTTTGGCCATTGCTCTGAAGAAAGGAGTCACCAGCCTCCCAGAAACATCTTCAGGGTGTGTGGTCATGCCATCCTTCACTGCATGAAATCCATTCAGTATAACCACTGGGTTCCACCCGAACCACAGAGTGTACATGCCACCATGAGTTTCTGCCAGCTGTAAGTGGAAAAGGTGCCAGAAAAACAGACGAAGCCCCATATATAAATCTYGAACAGACACTGCACCTGTTATTCACCAGCCCAGTGGACAGTTTTGTGCTGAAAACACCAACCCCATGCATATAGTTGTGGATGGAAGCAGGAAGAAAATGTTGTTTTGCTGAAAATGAGGCTTCCAGCAGACAATTTTATGTATGCYTGGGGAAACTGATTTTCTTTTCAAAGCACATTCTGCAGCAACTCTGCAGCAAAAGAAAGAAAACGTTATACTTTATGTTGCATCGCATCCAACCCCAACATTTGTACCTTGTTAATAGAACAACCACACTCTGCACCACTCTGAGGCTCTGTGCCTCCAGTGAGTTCTTCCTTTGACAAAACAAAATCAGCTGATTAAACTTGCACCATCTGTATGCTCCAGGAGAGGACACGGAGACAGAAATTAGTCAACAGCCATGAAGTGCCAGTRGGCTGCAGTTGAGTCCAGGGTTTCCTCACAGTACCAAGGACAGCATTCACCATTGGACACAGCAGAGGTATCCAAGCAGGAATGCGTATACGACAGAGGAAATCCAATCACTCATGGAAAAAGCTTTGTACAAGTATGGGACTCTGCTTCAGCACACCCACAATGATACAAAAGAGGTGGCAGACAGTGTCTAAGGTGCCACCAGAATTACATCCAATTGATCACACCAGACTCCTGCTTCTCCTCATAATTCTTTAGATTCCAGCTTGCCTCTCCCTGTCAGAGCATCACTGCCTGTCTGAGTCTGCCCTGCACTCAATGGCCTGTGTGTGTTCTCAGGCATCCACCTGAACTAGAGGTCATCTGCAAACCATTAGAAGAATTGCTGCAGCTGTCACTAGAAACCAATGGCAAACAGTTTTCAGGAGGTGTAGGAAGATGGGGAGTGAATCYCCTTCCTGTACTACAAGCATACATACACATGCACCATATTACCCACTTTGTGGTCAAACTAGGCAATGCCAGTCAGAACTTTAAAAAGTATCACACAGGGACAGCAGATACAGCTTCACRCATAGCAGTGCAGTAACATCTTTTAGATTATTGGTATTCCTCAACTTAAATAATAAGACAGAAACCCTGTCCCCAAATTTACTTGTTTCTTAAGGATATTAAGTTTCTCATGAAGATGACATATTCCACATAAGTAAGTGACCTGAATGTAGGAATCAAATTGATCTTTATATGTCCATGCCTTGTCTGTAACTTTCAAAGACTTAAAAATTTCACTTCGCTTAATCACTTTTTTTAAAGCTGTGGCTAAAATTAACCAATTAAGAGCATCTTAAAAGAAATACCTTCATCAGAAGATCCCGATGAAACTGAAAGTTCAGGGGCACCAAGTTTCCAAGCAATGGGAGAGGAGTTGGTCCAGGAGGGAATTGCTTGCAAGCTTTTCGCAGTCTGAAAAACTCAACAATTAACAAAACAATGAGCAGGACTGCAAATCCTTGAGTTATTGTCAGCATTTCTGAGCTGATTTATCAGCTGATTTGTAGCTGTCTCTATCAAAAGGGAGATAGTGGAGCTTGGAAAAGGTGAWCTTCCTTCTTGTTCCACCAGTTTTGTCTGCAGACTGAGTTCTATAAAGTCTCAGTTCTTTTCCCTCCCTCTGTCCCTCCCTCTTTATCACTGCCTGCCCTTTTCCTGCGCCCCATTTATTTGCCATACTGAGATACATTAAGCTGTTCCCCGATCAAAATCACATCTGTCTGCTTATAGCAAGCCTCASTATGGAGATGTGGAATCACTTGTACTCCAGGTGTTTGTCCTGAAGCTTGTGTTAGGAAACTGCTGGTATCTATTGGGAGATCTGGATTGGAGTCACACCAGGTGAGAGCCTTTGCTGACCACTGGATATGAGATGAATGAAACTAAATTTCAACTGCCTAGAGAACTTTAAAAACATACRGAGTGGTTCATTTCAGAATCACTGAATTCAGATTATAAGTGTTATATATAGGTTAGATAATATAGGTACATAGAATATAGTTACAATAGCATATAGTATATATTTACAATAGGTTAGATTGGACATATAGTATATAGTCACAATAAGTTAGATTTTCCAGGTGCTTTAATCACAAGCATTATTTAAATGTGATTGTAAATTCAGATTTGCCTGCCAGTACACACAGTTCACTCAGGCAAAAACAAGAGAAGTTACAGACTAAAGATGCAATTAGAGGACAAGATTGCTACATGTGATCTCTGAAAAGTTGGCCTTGAGTGTTCAGTCAAACTTTTTTTTCCCAGTAAATAGAAAAAATAAGCATTTCACCAAGTGAACACTAATGACATAGAGACACTGCTTAAAAACTCACATTACAATAAAAAAATMTAAAAAATCAGAATTTTACCATTTTTATATTCAAAAATTAATTGAATATGAAATTCCAATTCTTTATATATATTTTTTTTCCTGTAACCCAATTGAAAACTTCATGTACCTTAGTTTATTTTCTACTTTTTTAAAATCAATTTCGGAATCCTGGTTATTACTACCAGTTCTCARTAAGTTTACAAGATGCATTAAAAATCTGTCTCCTGATAACGAAGGAATTCACACTGAGTTTGAGGTAAAGATGTGGGGAAAGCACAGTGTGCCAGTTACCAGAGGATTCAATCTTGCCTTGCAAAGAGAAAGTGTCTTCACTCAAAATGAGTGCAAGTCTGAACAAGAAATTGTTGTGCCCTCCAACGCTGTGGTGTTTTGCAAACCTGACAGCATGAAGAAAGTAATGTGACTCAGTGGCAGCAATCCATTTCCTTCAGCTGGCCAAACTCTGTACCTGTTGTGGGCACACGCATGCCTGTGTTACACAGTGACGACAGCACAGACAAAGATCTTTTATCACCTTATCTGTGCATATTATGGGCAGTATGGTGGGACRCAGGCTGAGCTGGGCTCCGTGGCTTTGCTGAAACTGGTGCAACTAAGGTACCACTGCCCATTATGAGGATGAAATCAGAAAAACATAAAATCAGAAAAAATTGTTTCTTCAAACCAAAATACCAAGTTTAAAATTTTGAAAAAAAGGAAGAAAACTAGTTTTGTGCAGACAACAGAAGTCAGAAGRAATGCTGAATTACATAAATTTTACAAATAGACTAAATACAACCATGTTCATCTCTTTTCTGTGCAGTCCAGATTCCTTAATTCCAGATTGCTTAATTTTAGATGTTTCATATTGGTGTAGTATTTTGACATCAGTAAATGAATTCACCTCTTTCGGAACACGGGTCAAATCACTGCTGTCAGAAGCAGGACGAAGCCAAATGAGCCAGCCAGCATATCCTGTCAGATGTTACTGTTACCTCTCCCTTTTCACTGTTTTCAGAATTCTCCAGCTGTCTGAAACCAGATGCATGAGTAGTTACTTACATCAGTGCCTGATGTCACTGGATGAACTGTACTGGAAGCAAAACCACCATCTTGTGTTGACATGGACCTGTTCCTGTTTGATGCCTCCTATTCTGGACAGACTATCAGCAATATTTGCTGGGTTTGTATTTTTGGCAGAAAACTCAGCTTTCCTAAAAGATGGTAGGCCGAGTAAAGAGCAGTCCAAAGACGTGGACACAGGCAAAACCAGCAAGTTTTAATGAGGTTTATCAGGAAGCCAAACTTAAGATCTTTCGTGGACATAAAATCACAGTGGGATGTAAGTCTCAGGAAGATTAGTACAATGCTTGCAAAAGTAAMGATGTGCAGGTAATGTGACAATCAAACAAGCATGGTCCTGAAACCCTTGAGCAAGCAAAGGTTTAATTTCAGCTCTAGGACATTGATACTTAAATACGAAGACTAAACTGTAACACATTTGGCGAGATCCTAACTCAAATAGGATCTCTGAAGCCCAGGAACTGTTCATACACTGGGCACAAAGTAGCAGCCAGTTGCCTTGAGTGAGGCTTCAAATAAATAATATTTAGAAGTGGAAATTGCACAATACATTGCTACACTTTTTAACTACTCACCTACAATTGTCTTCATAAACTTGCAAAATTCACAAGGTGGAATGAGTCTAAAAACT
Source organism: Amblyornis subalaris (assembly GCA_018881555.1). Taxonomy (NCBI): domain Eukaryota; kingdom Metazoa; phylum Chordata; class Aves; order Passeriformes; family Ptilonorhynchidae; genus Amblyornis; species Amblyornis subalaris. The sequence goes on along the minus strand of JACAXG010000014.1, from coordinate 9,105,899 downwards.
GGGAGCATTAATATCCAAAATGTCAATATCCRAAATAAAAATGAGAAAAGCAACAGATATGGGACTGGCATCCCTGACCCTAATTGCTGCAAGACCTTTTGTTGCAGAGAGTTTGCCTAAGAGAATAGTAACTCGATGTTCTCTAGGTAAATTACTGGGAACTGCATGATACCTCTACATAAGGAATAGTTAGATGAATTTTTCAAGATGCACAAAATGAAAAGTACCTGAGGTCAATTCCATAATTTCTGCAAAGCAAGCTCGAGGGTGCAAACAAAATTCCTCAAAGGCTTAAGAAAATCAACAGGAAAAGACAACTAAAAAATATGTTAGAGGGTACATTTTAAAGCCTGACAGAAAAAACAGGTTTCTGTTTTCACAAAAAGAGGCTGAAATCAATATTCTTACATTAGGAGCCTTTTTGTAGGACAACAGCACTGTGCTATTGCTGCTAGTGAGTAAGTGAGGATGTATAGGCCTGTGGGGTAAAAATAGAAGTTCAAAGTCCACAAATACCATCTTTTCAGAAACATCAAAGAAGCACCATCAAAAATACCGCAAAAAACTGTAAAATGCAATGCTGACGTCATGAGCTGGAGCAGTTTATAATCTCAATCTCTATCAGTGGTTTCTTCACAGCACTGCTAATGACTGTCAAGAATAAGGAAAAGCACAATGCCAAGGGCAGTGATGGCAGAGCACTTTTAAGTCAAACTAAATAMACAAACTCCATGAGAGACTCCAACGAAGTCTGATAGAAATTMAGCACCCAAAAATGTGTGTCATAACAGTTTGTCACAAAAAATACAGCCAAGTTGAAATCCGAGAGAGTTGCAATTAAAGAGTGAATATCTGAAAGCTACACTGAAAGCTTCCACTGAACACAGGTAAAGATGATTTTTATCGACATAAAAATAGGGGAAAACAAGTAGAAAAAGGAAAACAGGATACTTAGATACCGAAACAAAAATACTTTATAGTTCACAGTAATTAGCAAAACTCACACGTTAAAAAGGACAGGGGGAAAACACTCCAAGGGCAAAACAGGCTCAACTTAATGACATAAAGTGAATTTATTACTAACRAAATCAGAGTAGGAGAATCAGAAGTAAAATAAGCCCTTAAAAAACCTCCTTTTCTCCCSTCAACTCCTCCCTCCTTCCCACCAACAATGCAGGGAGATGGGGTGGRTGTTTTGGTCAGTTCATCACYCATTATTTTCTTTCCACTGCTCAGGGAGAGGAGTMATTTCCCTGCTGCRCCGTGGGGTCCTTCCCACAGGAGACAGTTCTCCCTGAACTTTCCCAGCGTGGRTCCACTCYCAYGAGCAGCAGCCCTCCCAAAAYTGCTGCAGCGTGAGTCCATCCCACGGGCAAACAGTCCTCCCAGAACTGCTGCGGCGTGGGTCACTCTGCCACGGGGTCAGTCCTCCAGGGACGGCTGCTCCAGCCTGGAAGCAARGCCTCTCTCTCAGTCTCCGGTGGGACTTCCACCGGAACAAAGTGTCCTCCAGGCAAACACCCACTCTGGCATGGGCACCTCCCCCACGGGCTGCGGGTGGATCTCTGCATCCCCCATGGGCTGCAGGGGCACAGCTGCCTCACCATGGTCCTCACCACGGGCTGCAGGGACATCTCGSCTCTGACGCCTGGARCACCTCCTCCCCCTCYTTCTGCRCTGACCTTGCTGCCTCCATTGTTGTTTCTCTCACATATTCTCACTCCTACTCTTCTCTAGCTGGAAAATTACAACTGTGCCACAAACTTTGTTGTGGTTTCTTCTTAAGTAGGTTATCCCAGAGGCGTTACCATCATCTCTACTTGGCCCAGCCTTGGCCAGTGGCATGTCCATCATCAGAGCCATCAGGGATTGGCTCTGCCGGACGTGGTGGAAGCTTCCGGCATCTTCTCACAGAAGCCACCTCTGTGGCTCCCCCTGCTACCAAAAACCAGGCCCTGCAAAACAAACGCACCASAGCTGAAAAAAGTCAAGATATAAGCACTGACCCAAAACTCCTATGTACTTTATGCAATACTAAAAATAAGCAGTAATTTCCCTTCTTTAGTTCCCACTCCAGCAAGTATCTCAGGGTGCTTTATCATTATTAAATACATTTGAGGTCTGTCAAGGCAAAGATATTATTTCTACGTATGAAAGCAAGAAATTACACAGCAGCACAGGATTTTTTATAATTAAAATGTGTAACGGAGCAGACTTTCTAATCAGGCAAGTATTAATACTCCTAAATTTACATGGTAGGAATTTAAATGCAAAACATGAAAGGCAGAATCAGCACAACTCACTAATGTATTCTAATTACTACACTCAACTTGTGGCAATGCATTATCCCAGATTATATAAACGGAGCTGTACCAACTCCATTACCTCCCTCCACCTCATACTTCCCATTGTAATCCTTTGGGGCCAGGTATTTACAGCTCTTCAAAGTCTCTAATTAGGGTGTGGGAAAGACTCAAGCAACAGGAGGGAGAAACKAGGAGAAGACTGAAATAGAAGCAGCCACATGGGCATTAGAGAGGGTCAGGGTGGCTCATAACCCAGAGAAGGTAACACATTCTCAGGCCAAAACTGAAATTCTGACTGGCAGCCTAGTCTTCAATTACACCATAATTCCTCACAGGCTTTTTCTCAAGCAGAGCTCTTCTCTGTAATATTTTAGGTTTGAGAGGTTGATTTAGCAACCTAAATAAGCATCCAAAAATACTTTGGRGAAAGATTTAGAGGATGTTTCTGTATTTGATTTTCTATAGCTTAAGTAGGAAAAAAAATCAARCAGTAGCACAGAAGGTTAATAACCCTCCATCACACACTCCTCAATCTCCAGCATGGTGGCAGAGGCAGTAGCCCCTTGAAGTATTACATTAATTGCATTAAGCTGCTAACAGAGGACACCTGTTTTATTAAAGTGGCAAAGTGACAATTAGCTATGCATAAGTGCAGGGGCCAGAAGTCTGACTCATGTCTTTCTTCCCTGTCCAGGGAAGCTTTTTYTTCTCTCTTCCAAGGAGAGTTGAATGATGGGGACTTCACTGCAATAGTGCTGATAATGAAGGGAACAGGGGGATTTACACACCGTGTGKGGCAAGAAATTCCCCTCACAATTGAACTTACAGCTGAGACTGTGCCCTGACATGCCCTGTTAATCTGCCCTCTCTCAACATCTGCCTCTYTGCTGGTTCTTTGTTGCTTTTCTACCAGTTCCCTGAGGGAGGGAGGGACACATCCAACCAATGCCCCTCCACTTTTATCCAAATCTCCTATGGAAGAAAGCACTCAGACAATGCTGCTCACAGCTGTGCCATCCAGCGCCTGCTTCCAGGAAATAAMTTCCAGCACCTATGGCAACTCTGCTGGGGTGGGTTTCTCTCATTCTTTCTTCAAGAAARATGGCATGCACACTCAGCAGCTTTCAGCATTTGACAATCAGTTATGGATCAAAGGGCAAGTTGGGTGGCAGTGACTGCATATTAATTTGTTATACAGTATCTAGGGATTAGCAGCTGGTACTGGCAGAGACAATGCAGGCCTTTAGACATAAGTTACCCAACYGATTGCACATGAAATAACTGCTGTACCTGGACACATCCCCAAAATTAAGCAAGAAAAATATATGAAAAAAATTATCTAATTTTTATTTATTGTTCCAGTTATTATATTATTGCTTGTGCAGTTCAGTAGCAAKGTCCAGAAAGGTCCTTTTTCCCAAAAAATGTTCCATGGGTGTTGTGCTAAAAGGGATTGAGGAATACCACTTGAGGCCAAAACTGTTATTCCTCCCATAGATATTATGCTGCAAGAAATTTTATTGCTTGCACTAATATTCCTGAGGCCTCTGAGTTTCTCACATAAACCAGGAAACCCATYTTCTACCACAGAAAACAATCAGTATCATCCTAAACATCCATCAATTTTACGTTTTTGCCCTGTCAGCTTCTCTGCATCCTCCAGTTACATGTGACAGCTGGAGAGAGGATTTATAAAAGAGAGTGGGGATGTCAAACACACATGGGACAGCATAAGGTCACAGTTTTAGACCTGGGAACAGAGGAGAAAAGAAACAACCTCAGAGGCTGCAGAACWCTTGTACAATTGTCAAGAAAGACATTGAGGTGCTGGAGTGTGTCCAGAGAAGGGAAATGGAGCTGGTGATATGTCTGGAGCACAAGTCTGATGAAGAGCAGCTGAGGGAGTTGGGGGAGCTCAGCCTGGAGAAAAGGAGGCTCAGGGGGGACTTTATCACTCTCTACAACCACCCGAAAGGAGGTTGTAGCCAGGTGGGGGTAGGTCTCTTCTCCCAATAGCAGGCAGCAGGACAGGAGCAAATGGCCTCAAGTTGTGCTAGGGATGGTTTATATTGGACATTAGGAAAAGTTTCTGTACTAAAAAGGTTGCCCAGCCCCGGCACAGGCTGCCCAGGGAAGTGGTAGAATCATCATGCCTGGAGGTATTTAAAGGATGTGTAGATGTGGCACTTGGCACATGATTTACYGGTGAACTTGGCAGTGCTGGGCTAATGATTGGACTTCATGGTCTTAGAGGTCTTTTCCAACCTAAACAAATCTATAATTCTATAATTAGAGAAAAGTAGTGAGACATTTTATCTCTGCTCATATTCATGGAGTACAGGGCTTCTTTGATCAGAGGATGGCATTGTTCAAGGAGATTCACTTTAGTGAGCTCTCTGTAAAGTATCCTGTCAAACACATCTTAAAGATAAAAGGCAATTTTAATCCTAACTGACTCCCCCTTCCAGAAGCTCACCTGCAAAGCTGGATAACAACAAGCTAAAATTGAATTGCAGCTAGAATTATTCTGTTCAATATTTCCTGTTTTGTTTTGGGTTTTGTTTCTGTGGGTGTGTTTGCAGTTGGTATGGGATTGATTGGTAATTTTTTTTTTTTAATTACAGCAAAGTTTTCTCTTTTATCTTGACAGTACTTAACAGAAAGGAAAAGAGAGAGGCCGGGCAAATGGAATAAATATTCTGCTTCTAAGCCTCATGGACATGATTCCCACATTTTACTTTGTTTTTCCAACATCTGGTCCTGATTGAATACCATTATCTCACCTAGAGAAAATGAAAGCTAATGCAAGGCACACAGTAGTTCATTTGGGAGCTTCCCTGGTGTACTACATTCCCTTGCGTGGGAGACACTGGGACTGCAGAGAAAATTATGAACCTTTTATCTTGTTCAGAGGCCAGAAGAGCACAGGCGTGGTGAATAATATCCGTGTAATCAAGAAACCGTGCAGACACTGTTTTACCAAAAGGTCCAAGAAATCTCTCGAGGACGTTGTATTGTAGCATTTGAACCTCATCCTCAACCAGGGCAAAGGAAGGTGTGATGAACTCCGGCGCGCCCTGGTGACACGGGTTTGTTTGAGGGCAGCTCCTGCTCAGCAGCTCCGGCCTCTGCTGCCCTCTGCCTGATGCCTCGGAGCTGCTGGAATACCATCGCGGGATGGGATCATTTTGCGCTGTGGAATTCCCGCTTGATCCATGCTGAATTAGCCAGCACTCTTCCTGGCAGGTCTTGGTGTTCTGCTGAAGCACAGACAGCTTCCCTTAGCTGCAGCATCGGACCCAACACGGGCGTCAGGACTAGATCCCCGAACAGGAGAGATCCCTAAACAGGGAGCCCCCACAGAGCTGTGCCAGGCCAACRCCACAATAGTGTCAGAGAGTGGCAAGCCTGGAATCCCGTGTACCTCTGCCTGCAGGTCCCATAATGGCCTGCATTTCTCTAGGATGTTGATTGATGTCCGTGAGTGCTGAAGCTATTGATACCCTCAATATTAGGGGCGTGTGGTGATATTTGTCCCTGCCCAAAGCTGCCCACAYGTAGGCTAAGGGAAGCTGCCTCTTACCTGAGAAACCAGTCATCTATAGCTTGTAGCTGTCAATCCAAGCTTAATTTACAAGGCGGATCCGATGCTCATATGACTGCACCACTGAAATAAGCACTTTTATAGTGTTCAAAAAAGTTATTTCAAAAAGAATATAATACAAAAACTCCATTATTTTTCATTTTCTCTGTAACGCTCCTTAAAACTCAGCTTTGTAGAATACCATCATATCACCAGCTGACCACAGAATATATTCATATTATTAGCTCCTCTTGTCTCATCTGCTGTATCTCATAAACTGTTCAGGGCAAGGTCTGCAATTTTGTTATTGTTATTCCTTTAACATTAGAATCTCACACTGCAGGACAGCAAATAAATAGTTCCTGGAGTGTTGGCTAAAAATACCAAAGGCTGAGATTTCTTTGCAGATATTAGAATGAATTCATAAGCTTTTCACCAAGCAAAAGATATCCCAAACTCAGCTGAAATATTACTTCAAATTAATCCAGTTCTTTGGGATTTTTTTAGGGCAATGATTTCAATGGATAAATACAGTTTTAAATAGCCTGTCTCAGCAATTCTTAATAAAAACTTCCTGATTTTCCCACTAAGTCTTTTGTTCAAGAAAATCCAAAGAAAACGTTTTAGCTCAGGACAGCAAACTTGACTTTGAATTCTAGAGGTTTTAGAGGCATTTTGAGTCACTCCAAAACTAAAATGTATCCTTCTGCTGTAACTTACTGCTCTGTGGAAACCATAATGACCCAGAAAAAAAATCCCTGAGAAACTTCCCAGAGAAAACTGTGACTCCAGGAAAAAAGGAAGGAGGGAATAATGAAGAGATTCTGGAACGGGGTCACCCTCACGTCTCAACTATCTGACATTTAAACTGCTAAGGAGAAGTATCCATGTTATGGCAGCCYTCATGCTTTCATAAAGGTAATAAATCCAAAAAAAAGCAGTCCTGCTTTTAAGTTTCTGTGAACTATGACAAGTTTGGGAATACCTGTTTCTCACTCACCTTGCTGCAGGCATCAGTTTGAGGTCTGATGGCATCAAGAAATTAGGCCTTACCCAGGTATGGTGTTTTTACTATCAAGGTCCTTGATTAAATATTGAATAGCAGTAGATGCAGGACAGAATCCCATTCCATGTATCATTCCAGTTTGACATGGTGCTATTCATACACTTTTCCTGAGTTTTCCATGAAGTTTTACAAGGCTTCAGATACCCCGCACTTCTATAGAGTTTCTGAGATGGTGTCAAAGCCACATTAAAGAGCAGTAAATTACATTAACAGCTTCTCTCCTGGAAACAGACCTCTAGCAATGTCATCAAACAAAACTAAGTAACTTTGACATTATTCAGGGAGCACTGACTCTGTTTTCCTCCCAGTGCTTACAATGTGATTATTTGCAGGACATTCTGAGAAGTGCAATCACCCTGACTGATTTATATCACTGCAACTTCTCTTACCTTCTGAACATGAGGAAATGTTTGACCTTTTCCCATCCTCCACAGGTTTTCATAGATAATTGCTAATAGCTCTGAGGTTGATACTGTTCCCTTAAGTGCCCTGGGATGAATCAGCTCAGCCAATTTGAAAACATCGTGTTTATCTAACTATTTTCTAACCTCTCCTTCCTAACCTAGACAGAAATCTTCCCTGAACATCAGTGATGTTGAATGTATTGGCCTTTGAAGCATCATTTCCATTTTCTTTGACAACCAAAGCCAAAAAAGCCATTAAGTTGCCCATCTGCCAGAGAGCCTTCCTGATATACTGCAGTTTTAAGAAACAATTGGTTTCCATTTTCCTCATTATACTACTTGAATTACAGAATTTTTCTTTACTATTTRTATTTGCTTTGTGTATAAACTTTCAGTGAAAAGGGCATCAGATGAGAATCACAGATTCATAAGGCTCTGAGCCTCTCCAAGAGCTACATGAACCCAAAATCTTCAGCTTTGCCTCTCTACATTTTCTGTATTTTATGTTAAAGCCAGGTCTTCCACTCTATGGTTGAACAGGTGCACAGTGCTGCTAAAAAAATGGAGCCCAAGGAAGACAAGAGAAATAACATGGAAGCTATGAAGAAGAGAGAGGAATGAAGGATGTGGGTGGGGTCTCCAAGACACCCCTTAAAGACCAGCAGCCCTGGAGTGACACAGCTCAACAGCCTGATTGAAGGTGACACCAAGGCTGAGAGGGTTGGCATGGACTTCACAAATGTCAGCTGGGCTTCTCTCAAAGCTGCTTTCAGCTTTGTTGTTCTTCTGTGGCAACATCAACGAGGCTTTAAAAGGTTTTTAAAAGCTCAAAGAGACCAGGCTTTATTAGAAGATGAGCTAAAGTAACTCACTTTTAAAATAGATCAGGCACGAAAAGAAATGCAAAGCACAGCTCTCCCATCTCACTGCTGTGAGCTTCCTGCTGGCATCCTGCTGCCATGGCTCTCATCCCCTGGACATCTCTGCACAATGAAATAAAAACCACCCACGAGCAGTTCCTGTCACAGGCAGGCACTAATAACCTGCCCACAGATGATGCGCAGTTTCCCTCTGAAGCACCCTGTGTGTCTCCTCTCGCACACCCTCACAAGTGGTGTTTATTCCCATGGGTTTGGGTTGTGCCATTCCCATGGGTTTAGGCAACTCAAACTGCTCCAGCTGCATCCACGCCATGATTCTATCCCAGGCTCATTTATGAGCTTCTCTTTTGGAAGGATATCTGGGGAAGCATGAGGCTGTCAGGAGCCACAGCATGGCGTAGCAGTGATGTTAATGCTTGTAATGCTACTGATGTTTCCAGCTTCATTTTTAAGAAGCAATGACAGCTCCAACATCCCCAAATCACAGTGGTTTCAGCTTTGCCTTATCCACCCATTCACACATGCAAATCCACACAGGCTTTGACATCAGTTTTTAACAGGGCACTGTTTTCTGTCGTATAAAATGTCAGGATGTGATCTTCCATATTTCACTAGTGCTGTCCTGCCATTTAATTTAATAACAGCTAAATATCAAGTGGTTACTATTTTGATGCTGTGTTCCATCAGCTATTGAATTAGAAATAATGAGACAGGTCTAAATCTGTGATTCACGGTGAACTGCCGGAACTAATCTCAATCACGCAGAGGATGACATCGAGTGATAACTGAYTTAACAGATGATCATCTGTTCAGCTGTCCTGTCCTCTCTCAGAAACAGCAGTATTAATGAAGGACAAGTTCACTTACACTTCACAAGTCTTTTCCAGACAATATAAATATTCAGCGTAGAAACTGATTTTTTCCTTTTCTGCTAATTATAGACCCTTCCATTGCGTTTGACCAGTATTTGTGTACATGGCAAGACTTTGCGGCTTCAGGAAGCTGAACTGTTGAGGCGTTTCCAAAGTATCTCTGGCGTTTTCCATGAACATTTTTCAATTTACGATCATCTCTAACCACAGCAGGTTCCTCAGCCAAACTGCCTCTTGGAGAGCTCCTTGTACCTGCTGTAGCAGCCCCCCAGTGCTGATCCTAACAGGAGTCAGGCATGGGAGTAAATAGTTGCCCAGGTAGAAAAGACTTTCCAAAAACTGACTTGGTAGAATTTTAAAATGTCAAGAGTATGTGGCCTAAAGGAAATCCTCTCTGTCTATCTTCACTCTTCGACAGGTTTCAGCCTGCACCTTTTCACTGCTGGACTCAGATATCTTCTGCCAGGTTCAAAGATGATTTACACATACTCTGCTGCATCAAATCTAGAAATTCTAGTGAGCTGTAAGCCATCCGTAAATAAAACCAGTTGCTAAATTTTCCTTCATATCTTTTATTAGTGACCGTCAACAAAAAGTTGACTGAAATGTTGCAATTGATGGCAGTAACATCAAAAGGCAGAATTTTCCAGATATGTTTTCCCAAACTTCGTTGCTTTTGAAAACAGGATAAGTCAGAAATAATGAATGAATTTTTGAAGTCTGCCAGTCAGTTTTGTCATTTGCTCGCCAGTGTCCCACATTTACATCTGCCAGGCCAGACAGCAACTGCAGGGTGTCTTTATGGCTGAGACTGATGGTGTCTTGCAAATCAAAAGAGCTTTTACCAAGAAAGAGAATCACCTTCGTGAGCAGGTAACAGGGTTTGAACAAAATGATCTGCTGTAGACAAAAGGTGGCTTTAGGACTAAAAATTCAAATCCAAGACAAAAAGCGTTTTATGGTCTCAAGACACATATTCAGGAAAATAAGAAAGACATTTCATAGATGGTCTGTGACACACTGCATGTGTTCAGCCTAGCGTGGAATGGCACAAACCCTGTAGGGGTGGGGCTGCAGTGTGCCTCCCAAAATGGGCTCAGTGTTGATGTTGGTCACTCCCTCGGGGAGCCGGAAGGTGAACGCCCGCAGCAGGCTGGCAAAGAAAATGAAGAGCTCGGTCCTTGCCAAGTGCTCCCCCAAACACACCCGGTGCCCTGCAGAGGGAAGAGGGGAAGGGCAGTGAGTAAATAACCCTGACCCCAACAGCAATTGTGTTCATTCTCACACAGTGCAAAGGTATTTTTGCCGAGTCCAGAATTTCTGTAGGACTTAATGCAATCCATGACACAAAGCTTCATGTAATTCTTCCTTTAAAGGATCTTATCTGCAGCCACAAATAGCCCTGTACCCCTTCTGCTCCAAGTATCCCTTCAATTACCTCAAAAACCTCATATTCTTTTGACTGACAACTTTAAAGGCATTAATTCCATCATGTAAATGAAGAATAAGCACCTGCTCTTCCTGGCAGATGTCATGTTCCAGTGTTGAATTCATAAAGAATCAGGAGGGCTGCTTGCAAGTGCTTTCCATATGGATCTCTGGTGTGAAATGTATGCCCCAAATCAATAGCCACAATCATTACCAGAGAATTTCCTTCCACAAATAGGACAAGTTAGATGTATACGTTTGTCAGGACACCTCTGATTTTCCATGTTATCATTTGTTCAGTAGAACAAATGTTACTGAGTATAATCGTGTTGATTTAAGCAGTGTTTTCCACAAAAAGCTTTAAAATAGAAAACCAATAGGTTTTTAATAGACATCTTCATTCTACAGTCCCAATCCAAACTGTTCATGTTTGTGTTGTAGCCCACTTACCTATTGAGAATGGTAAAAATGCTTCTTGGGCCACAAAGTTTCCATCCTTATCCAAGAAGTGACCAGGGTTGAACTGTCGAGGTGTTTCCCACTGCTCTGGGTCATACAAAGATGAAGCAATATTTGGAAGAACTATGGTGCCCTGAAAGAAGAAAAACACTCATTCTTGTCCTTGTTCACATTCAGGCCATGACACAAAGGTGTCCAGTTCCCCTCCTGTGGAGGAGAAGACCCTGGCACAAACAGATTTAAATCCAGACCTTGCTCTACTGATGCAGGAAAGGTCTGCAGCAACCGAGAAACTGTATCTGTACCTTTTTGAGGGGAAAGCCGAGCAGTGTTGTGTTCCTCACACACACCCTGGGCATGCCAACTGAGATGATGTTGCTGAAGCGTTGGATCTCATGAACCACGGCATTTGTGTAGGGTAGTTCTCTCCTATCCTCATAGCAAATTAACTTGGAAGGACCCAGAACAGCATCCAGCTCCTTCTGCACTTTCTCTGTGGAAAATATTCACTGTTTCAGGTGGAAAAACATMTCAAGTATTTTCACTAATTTCATTTTTGAAGACCTTTCCCATTCAGAACTACAAGAACAGCAACACAATTAATGGAGAAATGTAAGTAACTTTCTGTAAAGAAAATAAAAGTGGCAGGATGTTCCAACAGCTTGAACATATGAGAATTCTGCTTCTGGGTTTGAAGTTATTTGATTGCAGATTAAGAAAATACATTTGTTGCTCAAAAATTTAAAACTAGGAGTTGCCTTACTACCATAAATAGAAGAGATAACTGATTTATCTTTGGGTTTTCTTTTGCCTAGGTGCCTCAARCACCTACAGCCAGTTAGAACATTAAGCTCACAGCTCTCTGGAAGTTATACCAGGTGAGTCTGAGCCTTAAAAGCCTAATTCCTGTTAAAAAGAAATGGTTCTTATATAGGGCATGTGTTAAGTGAAGCAATGCCAACTAGAACAATGTCCAAATACCACTACAAAAAATGGATCTACTGCTTGGCATCTTCCTTTTAATCAAGAACAGCATGTTTTAAATTACTTGTTGCATAGGAGTCTTGGGAGCATTAAAAAAAATAAAAGTTTTGGTTTACAAACTTCAAGAGAGGAAGGACAAACCTAATATAAATATCTTAGTTTTTAATAAATGAACCTGTCTTTTTCCAGGCCTTTTGAAGCAACAGAAAGATGCAGAGAAGTCCATTCTGCATTGATCAGTCTGTGCCCACTCACATTAAGCCTGTTCTGTGACTGCCAGCAGTCCATCATTAAACTTGCAACAGAGATTTAAGCACCTTACAGAATTTAAAATGTGTATTCAGGAATGTTCTTAAGTAAACGTCCTTCTAAGAAGAACTATCTTGCAGAAGCACATGACTACTTGAGAATCCAGGTCATGTGAAGTARTAAGTCACTGCATAATAGAAACACACACACCTCTGTTCCCAATTCAGTGACAAGGCAAAAGGCCGAACTTCTCCTTATGGTGCAGAGTGAAACATTGTCACTGGGTGTCAATACAGGCAAAAATATGAATGGGTTCAAAAAGAAGCCACCAATTAAAAGAGGACAGATATACTGGTGTCAGCTCGTTCTGAGAGCCTYGATGCAATGTATTACTCAAGAAGCCCAGGAAGGATCATTCTGTATATACCCTGCTTTCCCAAGAATGTGCAAGGTATTATATTTAGCTAAATAAAATTATRCAGGTGAGCCAGTGCTTTCATAACCATAATTACAGTAGGTGATCACAAAACATGTGATAACGTGAGATTAAGCAGAATTTCTTGTCTGACAGCTACAAGTTGAGCAATTTTTTCTTATCTTCATCTCTTTCCCCCATTTAAAATCCTGTTCTGGGTGTTTGCACATATTCTGTGATCTAACAATGAGATTTCTGTTATCCAGCATAAAACATCCTTCTCCCTTTGCTTTTCATTCAGTGCTCTATGAACGGAATTGATGGTTCTTTAAAAATTAGACTTAAAAACAAACTTCTTGAATACACATAGATGTAACAGATGAGCCATTGGTTTCTGCTCCTCACTGGAATAATTTCTGTTACAAGAAACTCAGATACATCACAGAGTTAATTTAATCCCTGGATCTACTTAGGCTGCCTAGGGCAGACCTACAAGTACAAAAAGGTACATATACCACTAGGCATATATCAGTATCTAGGAATAATCTCTGATCCATGAAAATGTTATGACTTGGTTTTTCTGTTGCATGAGAGATATTTGTGATGGGCTTGTCTGTTCACCTTGGATGTCTGGATTTGCCACCATATAGAGCAGGCCCCAGTTCAAAGTAGTGCTTGATGTCTCTGATCCACCCAAGAAAAGGTCATTTATAGAATAAACCATGTTGTCTTCATTGTATGTTGACCTGGGTTCATCTTTGGACTGCAAATGATAAGAAAAATTAGATGTTTATACATGAATGTTACTAAAAACAGAATAGGGTTAAATGTGATTTTATGGCTGGTCCCACACTGCAGTGTGTTCTGCCTATGCAAMAATACAGAGAAACTGCTGAGGAATGTGAGACGTCAAAGACAACTATCAACACAAAAACTAACATTTCACAAACAGACAAGCCATGTTTATCCCACTCTTAATCATGAAGCTTAATCACATATTTTTCGTAGAAAAGGATTATTGGCTTAATTGTGCAAGTAGTGTTTCATTTAGAATGTTTCATAAGTAAATCTTCCTCTGAAGATGTGTATCAGCATGTAATTCTTCGTGCCTCAAGTCATAGTCCATCACTTAGTTGTTCTACCAAGCAATAGAGTGACCAGGAAGTGAACACTGGGCTGTGTAAAGTTCTTAACCTGTGGCATTCAGGTTTCTTCTACACAACAAGGGCACAATGACTCATTTACAGCTTCTCTGAGGTTTTACAGGTTTCAATTAGAAGTGTGAGGACGTGTATGTATACACTGAAATTATAAAAGAACATGGTTATGGTTTGGGGGAATTAGTTGTCTAAATTTAGGGAGAATATGCTCAGGTGTCTTGAACCTTTCTCTTGCCAGTGGAGCAACTGAAAAGTAGGAGGGATGTTTCTCCCAGCTGTAATAGCATCTAATCTTTTTTTATTGCCCCTGTGCATCTATTACAGACAGTTCAATTTTTTAAATAAACAAACTTGGATGATTTCCACCCAGCAGAGTCCCAGAAGAGCTCACTGAAACAATTTCTGGTACACTGATGTTCASGTCTCATAAATCTCAGAACAGCAGTGAAAGGTTTTAGAAGCAGTCAAATGCTTTGGAAGGCCAGATGTGTTAATGTTCCAGTATCAAAAAAAATTTAAAACAAGAGGATCCAAGGGACTAGAAGCCGGTTAGGCTGGCATCCACACTGGACATAAGAACATAGCAGCTGATGTGGGAATTGATTAATAACGAATTACCTGCCTGCAGCCCAACAGGTTGCAGTTCTCTCTGTTCCTGCAACCAGCACATGGCAGTGGCAAAGTGTACCCTGGCTGTCCCTGCAGGACAGCACTGCCACCAGGAGCAACAGTCACTGCCCACTTCCCCAGGGCCTGCAAGAAGAGATATCCATACGCTGGATGTCTGCTTTGGCTCTCTGGGCCACCCTTGCCTTGTCACCTCCAAGTAACACCAGTCTCATCTTGTCGCTTCCTCCCCTTTCTCCTTTTGATTCAGGTCACCAAGCAGAACAGGAGGAGGAAGGAAGAGTGATTAAGGGGAGGTAGGAGTCACAGAAGGGAAGAGTAGCTGCTAGTCCAGGGATCAGGGTTTGGATCAAGTTCCCGAGAGATTCATGCAAAGTGATCCTGCTATGGTGTGGAAAAGGGAGAGATCTTGTGCACGCTTCCTGCAGCCCTTCAAAGCCCTATGGATTCCCACCAACCTCTACTACAGCTGCCTGCCCCAAATGCCCTTACTTGTCCCAGTTCCTTTGTCTGCTTGAAACTCCACCGAACCTGGCASAGCCTTGGCTGACTCCTGGGTTATTTCTCCACAAAACGTTATCAAAATCCAACTGTCCTCTTGCAACTTTGCTTGGCAAAACTTTACTAGCCAAATATCATACCCAGAACATCCCACTCTGTCTTCCCAAAGACCTTCCCAGTTCTCTTGTCATTCACTCGGAAATTCARTATTCTTTCCTGGAGCCTTTCAATCATTTTGTAACTTGTGCTGGTGAGGAAAAATGCAGCATAACAACCTGCCTTTTGATGAAAGGATTGCAAGGTGCTGTGACACATCAATGATCAGAAAGGATTTAGCAAGGTCTTGATTATTGGATTCACATAACAATGTCTAGAAAGGCAAGAGATTCTGATGATTCAGACTGGTTGTGATGACTCAATGGTCATGCTGACCTTTTTTGCTATGAATGTATGATTGGGCAGAACAAACTTACTTTTTCAATGTGAGCCAGGTAAAAGTCAATGAAGTCCTGCAGTTCCTCTGGTATCCCACGCTCCGTGTGCGTTCGGATCTCTCTCCGTGTAAAGTTGCTCAGGACATCATAACAAGCCAACGCCTTCTTATGAGGCCCAGGGAGACGGCACATGAGCCAAGGGAATATTTCATACAGCTGTGGGAGTGACACACCAGAAGTACTGCCAAGTCTCTATCACTAGAAAATGCRCTAGAAAGGCCTACTACAAAGAGAGGTAATATTCATGTTAGTGTGGAGTTTGAGCCTCATCAGTAAAATATCCTGACAAAGACTGTGCTTAGGCTTTCAAGTTGTGAGAAGTAAACTACATAATTTCTAGCTGTTTTGATGGTAAGATTCAGAGTTCCACAGGCTTTCAGCTCAATCACTACCAAATTAGAATTGTTATTACTAGAATGAACAGTATTCATCTATGCAATTATTCATGTCTTCAATTGCTATGAACTGCATTCAGGCATTTTAAAAGTGAGCTCATGCCCTCCAGTGGAGAATACCGGGAAGGGAGATGCAAAACTTGGAAATTGTCCTCGCCAAGACGCACAGAAGGAATTGAGAACCCAAAGCAAGAGCCAGCTCCCGGGGGCTGCCACACAGGCTGAATAATCCCTGAAGCACTCTCTACCAATCAAGCTCACAAGGGTCCTCAATAAAATTTCAAATATCCGAAACTCAGAAAAGCTGAGGAACAGCTACCTGACAATTCTGAGTGCTCTCTTCTAGAAAGAAAGAAGGGGGTAGATAACACAACCAGATTAATTTTTTTCTTCTCTCTTACCATTTGGGAAAGTGTGGCCTAAGAAATAGCTGCTTTCTACCTATTCTGATAGCCAGAAAGTTCATTCTGATTTTCAGCCTACATTTACGACTGGCTAATTTGTATATGTTGTATTTGCAAGGTACAATGTTCTCTTAATAGTTCTTTTTCTGCTCAAAATATAATCTTATTGTTTATTTATCAGCAGACGTTTTATTCTTTCTCAGCCTTCATTTTGCTGAGCTCTTCTCATAATCTCTTAATTACACCGCAGAATGCACATCATTAGGTGTTCACTGGAGTGTGGTTGAATTAGATAGACTAAATTTGKGTCTTCTTGGGACATCAGTTCTTATTGTCAGGCATCCAATTATCAATTAATCATTGCCTTATCACACAAAAAAATAGTAGTCCAGCCCTTGGTAAATTCACATAGAACTTCATATCCTTTTTGGTTAGTTCCATCTCTGGTATTTTTTTACTTTCAAAATCTGTTCAGAAGCCTTAGGTACAACTGTGGTCTGACTAATCATATAAAGTTGCCCAGATTACATGCATTCCTACTCSCACATGTCTGCACTTTCCAGCTACTACAGCACTCCAACTGTAAGTGGAATTTAGCTGTCAGTGTTCAAGACAGGAAGAGAGTCCATTCACCTTCCGGGCTACCAGTCCTGCCAAAACTCCCCCTCCTTTTCTGGAGAGGCCCAATCCACAGTGTTCTCCTGTTCAGTGCCTGACAGCACAAGATCCAGTTAAGATATGGGGACATGGATGCAACAATGTCCACTTTTTTACATAATACTGAGTACTCTTTGCATCTGGGATGTGGGAAGATTGTGGCCTCTGTAATGGTTTGAACCCCTGTTGTTATTTCCCCAAACAGTGTCTTATTCACTGAACTAAAGCAAAGCCAGGATAGGAAGGARAGAAGAAAATGAGGTGTGTTCTCTATCCTAAAAGCAGGACTCACCTGCCACCACCACACCCAACGTACAGGACCAAAGCTAGACTAAGAAAAAGAGGACCCATCCATAACTCTGTGAGAAGAATRCTCCATGGGATGTGGGGGGAAATCTGTAATCCAGGGATTGCTTATGTATTCTACATTGAGAAGTTACTGCATGAGATTGTACGGGACAACTTCAGCAGTGGAACCAGAACCARAACTCCTGGGCAACTTTGAATAACTTCTGTGCAAAGCAGGCCTCCAGTGACAGATGAGTCCTTGACTCCCAGATTGTTTGACTTCCAAGCTTGCAGTTATATTTGCTGGCWTAGCATTTCCTGCCTTCTGCTGCCTGTGCCTGGAGCTGCTCCTCACTCAGGGTGAAGGATTGAAATTTCTCTGGGAAGTCTTCAAGTCAGTGTCTTACAGAGGAAATGGAGATAAGGAGCCACAGGCAACACTTTGGTATTTGAATCATTCTTCTCTCTGTTGACTGTATATAAAACAGTGTCTAAACTTGGCACATGAATCACACTTTTAAACCTTACATTGAATATTTAAGAATCATGATGTCCAAGGCAGGAATCTGTGGCACATACGGGTTAAGAAACCAAGTAACAAACATGACCCAGGAGCAGTTCATGAGCCTGTGCCTTGCTGCAAAGATTTAGGAGCAAACTACCACAGTACTCAAACAYAGGGCAATGAACACAAATGCCCAAAGCTGGCACGTGGAGCTTTACTATCACACATTGAGAGAGGACACTGCCCAGTAAAGCTGCGTGGAGCATCACTCACCCAATCAAAAACTTTTGCCTGACAGACTCCTCTTGAATCTGCATTTCTCACTCTCTGTCTTATTCAGAAAAATACAAGAGATCGTTCACTTACATGATGAATAAAGCTGCCCCCAAATTTGAATATATATTCCGTGGCTTTGATCAGCTCATGAAAGGTCTCATCCTCTCTGGAGAAACGATGTCCAAACACGACAGCACAAATTACATTTGAGACAGAATGAACAAGAGGGAAAGAAGGATCCACAGGTTTCCCTGCAACCGTAATAATAAATGTCACTGTTAGGGTCTCCTGTTTTAGCAAAATCAGAGACTATTATAGGTTACCCACAAAACTTTCAAGAGCATTRCATTTCACACAGAAGCAGCAATATCCTTTCAAAATTGTAGTATCAAACTGATTCTTCACAATCATAGTGCAATCTCATAATCCCAGGAATATGTGGCACCCTAAAGAAATGCCAGATGTGTAAAATATTGTATCATATGATAGAGCAAATTTAGAGGTAAGGGAAAAAACAATTCTATGCAAATTTGCTTTTTAGCAAAATCAAAATATATCTCAAGCACGGGAATGACTGAGAAAACTATGGACAAAAGGAACCTGAGGTAGAATGGCAAGAAGAGAGGCAGCCTTATTTAACAAGGACATAGATGCATGCAATGTTACTGTGTTTTGTATGACCTTGCTAGAGATGTACAATCTCCAGTAAGATAAATTGTTGTAAAACTCCTTTCAACCAATTGTGTCAACAATATAATAACTAATTTTAAAGCAGTTATTTGAAAACCTGATCCTGAGAAAACTATTTTGTGACTCTGGAATAAACAACTGTGTTTGTGTGGGTATCAATGCAACTGCCCAACAGCCAAGACATTATTCCAATTAGCAATTTACTGTTCTGGGCTTTTCTTCCCACACACGTGGTCACATCTCAATCACTCCTGGTTTTTAAACTATGGGATTGGGCTAGATGTAATTATTTTTAATTGATACAGTGCTAGCCACAGCATGTCCTGATTTATTGTGCCTTTGCGTAATGATCAGTATTGGGAAATCCAACCCACATGATCCTAACTGGGTTGATCAGGGTAGAATCTTGTAATAAAGACAAAATCCTACTCAGTGCTTTACACAGCATGTGCAAGTGGCATTATAAGACTTAATTCATCAGCATTGATAATGTCTGGTTTCCACAACTTTATGCACCAGCATCATATACRAGCCAAAAATGTGCCCTTGAGGCAAAAGCCAACATCATCTTGGGCTGCATTAGGAAATGAATTGCTGGCAGGCCAAGGGAGGTGATCCTTCCCCTCTGATCAGCACTGGCAAGACCCATCTGAAGTGCTGGGTCCAGTTCCCGGCTCCCCAGTACAGGAGACATCAGCATATCAGAACAAGTTGAGCAAAGGGCCACAAGGAAAATAAAGGGATTGAAGCATCTGACATAAGAGAGGCTGAGAGAGATGGACTGTTTAGTCTGGAGAAGGGAGGGCTTAGGGACATATCTAAATATGTATAAATACCTGCTGGAGGGGTATAAAGAACATAGAGCCAGACTTTTCTCGGTGGTATCAAGTGAGGCAACAGGAAAAAATATAAATACATTAAARTCTGCGTAAACACAAGAAATGTTTTTACTGTAGGACTCATTGAACAGTGGAACTGGTTACTCAGAGAGGTGGTTAAATTTCCATTCTTGCAGATATTTGCAACTCAGCCCTAAGAAAYCTATTCAGATTGACCCTTCTTTGGGGAGGGGTTAGACTAGACCACATTCAGAGATCCCTTTCAACTTAGGGCATTCCATAACATAAATAATAAATAAGCTCCAGTTTTTCTTCTCAATTTTAGTAGTTTTGTAAATAATTTTGAACAAGAATAGTCTCCTTGAAAACACAGGACTGCAGGCTTTGCTTTTTCAGTCCATTCCACATAGACACTGTAAGACCCTGCACACTCTCTTAGTGGAACAAAAGCTGCCCTCAGTTTCAGAACAGGACAGAGAATTTCATACACTAAAGACCTCAGACTAACGACAAAAATGTGTTGATATTTATTGCAGAGATACCTTTCATACTTGCAAAGAAGTCTATGAGGTAGTGGGCTTCTTCTTGAACTCGGTGCTCCAGACCCCTTTTCCCCAGACCAAGGTTGCGTAGAGTCCTCAGAGCAAACCTTCTCTGCTGCTTCCAGGTGTGACCAGTTGCCAACATAATTCCTGCATCCATTAAAGGAAGAGTTCTTTATCATGCTAATATTAATCCCAAACAAAGACTGCATTAAAGGATTTACTAAGCCACAGAATGTAATTAAAATGTTGCATTGCCTCTGAACACAAAAGCATGAAGGAACAGCTGTGACGTGTAATCCTGCTGGCAGGGCTGAAATGGGCAAACTCAGCTGGCTAATAAGATGACTTGTAGGATTTAGTTTGATCCCAGACAACCAGATATCTCAGGATATCTCAGCTGCCTCTCTAGATGCTCTTTGCRGTGCTTGTCTCACACTCTCTGCTATGCCTGAAGCTCACCTGAGTCRGGGTAATGGTTCTCATGAATGGAAAAGCGGACAGAGTTCTGACTGTCCACAGCCAGGGAGAAAAGTTCTTGTCTGCAGGGCAGGAGAGTTCAGTATTTAGCCTTTGTGACAGGCTTTGGGAATTTCTAGTGTGGTATGAAGCAAGGTTGAAACAGCACACTGAAGATCTAGGTGCAACTGTGCCAGCAAGAAAACCTTCAGAAAAGGAAGGGATTGGGGTGAAGATCCCACCATCAAGCTCACTCTTCAGTGGATAATGTAATAGTGGAAGGCAGCATGTCCAGAACAAGGAATTGGGTAGTTTCCTGCTTTTCCTCCATTTCTTTGTGGCACAAATTACCACTGCCTCATCTCATTGACTCGGAGCCTGCTCCAGTGAGTATTCCACACAAGGTATTATGAATCCTTTTCCTTTTGCTGGTATTTTCCTCCTGCTGCTCTCCAAAAGCTATTTCACCTCTCTGTACCTTACAGTTCACTTGGCAGTCATTCCTCATAGGCAAACCCTTCTACTGTGGTACCTCTGAAAGTGGTCACAAGCTACAAAAGAGCTGCAATTTGTCATGATGATGCTTCTGTATTTGTGGCAAGAAATTCTCACCTTTTCCTTTGGCCATTGCTCTGAAGAAAGGAGACACCAGCCTCCCAGAAACATCTTCAGGGTGTGTGGTCATGCCATCCTTCACTGCATGAAATCCATTCAGGACAATCACTGGGGCCCACCCAAACCATAAGGTGAAGATGTTGCCATGAATTTTTGCCAGCTAGAGATGGGAGAGAAGCCAGGAAAGCACAGATGAAATCCCACACACTGCAAACAAACAGAGGATGAACCTGTTTTTGCACTGATTACAGAACCAGCCCTAAGGTGGAGTGATGTTCTCCATCTTTCTCACAAGACTGCAATTATCACTGAGAAAGCATAAATGTCTTTTCCAGCATTCACTGTTGGAAACAACTGAGTATTTCCACTTTTCAGGTCTATGTCAAGAGACATTATGTAGCTTTTATTACTGTATATAAGCCAAGGCTCRGTTCACAATGATTCATGTGATAAAGAGTATTTTTTATTCATTACTTTATTTCAAGAGGACTTCCATCATTTGTACAAGTAAAGTAGCACAAAAGAGCACAGAACTCTCAGAGGAGTAACTAGCTTGTAGAGACTAGACCAGTTACTTCCTTCTTTCCTCACACCTGTTTTTGATCCTGTCAATACAAACAAGCTCATACACATACAGTGGATSAAAGTACCTATTTACTGCTCAAGCTGGAGAGTGCCAGTGCTCAGAAAGGTGCAAATCCATGCTGGAAAAGTAAATTTTTCTAACAGTATTTTTTTCCCCTAACTACAAATCTGATATATCATCCCTAAGGGCATTTACTCCTAAATATTATCAATTTTCACATGGATTTGTCAAATTTAGTGGCAAGGGGTAATAGAAGGATATCAAGTTTCACATGAATTTCAGTGAAAATCAGTGTTAAAAGGGGACAGCTTTAAACATCAGAATGGTCTTCACACATCCAGAAATTCCAATGCTAGGTTTCTTAGCTTGGCAAACTACTTTACACTGCAATATCTTTTTCTTATTTTGCCAAACAAACCAAGTGTGATATCACAGTGGCCAGTTAACAGTTACAGTACTACCAATGTAGTTTTGGGAGAGGATGTTTTCASACGGCAAACAACACGAGAAAGGAGAAATCACAAAGACTTTTAGACAAGTAGGAGTATYTGAAAATCAGTACCTTCATGAGGAGATCACGATTAAACTGAAAGTTCAGCTGTATCAGGGTCCCAACGACTGGGAGAGGGACTGGTCCAGGAGGAAGCCATCTCCGCGCTTGCTGCAACTTTAAAAACTGCGTGATTAGAAGAAATACAGCCACTGCTGCAAGAACCTGACTTATGGTCAACATTTTACTGTCTGCCTTTACCAGCTTGCCTTTATTCAAAATAGTCTATTGAAGCTATTATGGCTAGTTGCTCAACCAGTTTTTTCATAAGAGCTTAAATTTCATATAATAACTATTCCCCACCTCTAACCCTCCCTCTTTATTATCAACCACTCCCTTTTTGTTCCACTTATCACATTCTCATGCTTCAGCATATTTAATGGATGCACACCCTTCTCCTTCTTCTCGTCCACATTATATTTATCAAATACGGATCACAGGATTTGTAGGAACGGTGTCTTGAAAGACTAGGGCCAAGGTCTTCCAGGCGAGGTAGATACATGTAAATTCTCCATCTAGTTTTTCTGAAACAATTTTGAAAGGTATGTGTTCCTACAAATACTTCAGGRATGCTTTTAGAAAAGCAATAGCCATACATAAAAATTAAGCATGCAAATGTAAGTGRATATTAAATCTTGGAGGTTTTAAGTTGTATTGTATATATTCCATGTACATGTTATGTCTAGTAATGGCAARGCTGATAGAAGTTAAAAGCCCACATTTATCTTAAGATACATATACAACTAGCTAATGCTTAATACAAAAAGCAAAATTTGTTACACTTTTGAAGGTGATTGAAAACATAACTGGTTTAATACATGAGCTCACTTTTTTTTCCTAATCTATTAGCAATAGGTGACCTCATAGAGGGTTCTGCCTGCTTCTGCATTTCCCCGTTCAGTCTTGACATAAGGTGGACACCCTAAAGGATATTTTGAGAAATCGTCAGAAAGTTCATGAGATAGATAATGCATGTTCATGTAGAAAGTACATCTAGTATGAAACACACATATGAAAAATGAAGATTAAAAAAAAAAAAAAACAAAAGAAAAAAACATGGGAAAAACCTAGTAGGGATCTTGAGCTACAACCAGAACTGAGGGCCCCAGCAAGAACTAGTCATGACATGTGTGTGGATACCTGGTAACTTGAAAACAGAGTCTGTAGCCAAGACTCTTTGCCAAGCCTCAACACACACAGGAACCACAAGCCCAGCACCAGGGGAGTTCACCTGCTGCAATCAGACCATGAAAACCTCATGAGGGACCACAAAGCAGTGACCATTACAGTCCCGTGTTACAGGTCCAGATTGAAATGCTTCCTGTCGAAATTGCCCATCCCCTGAGAGCAAAGCCGTTGTAAAAGAAACATGCTTTCACTAATCTTCTGAGAAAACTGCCAAGACTTGTGCACCAGCTTGCTTCTTGCAAGCTCCCTGTCTTTGGGACAGAAACTATTTCCAGGTTTTGTGGCTCTGGAGCATGGAATACCTTATCCAGAAAGAACAGCCYGGAGTCTGCCAGCCCACAGTTTACAGACCCTCAAGTCAATTAGCCTCCAACCACAGCTCTTCGTTACCACTGACACATAACTGATTAATGTGTATTAACCAAGGAAAGGATGTTTGAGGGTTTCCACGTAAGCTTTGTTTGTGTACACTAAAAAGCTGATTTTTCAAGGCAATCATTTCTAATTTATCTCTCTCTTTCAATATGGAAAATAAAATTCTCTTCAAAAAYGAGTTTTGATATGTTTTTGATACGTTGATTGCTCTGTCTCCAGTGCAATCCAACAAAATCTACTTCAAATTCCCCAATATATCAAAACTTTTTATTTGTAATCAATGTAGTACCCTCTCTGTTCTTTTAGATATTCAAAGGTTTTCCATCTAAATGACTTTTCATCAGAAAAAGTCATTTTGGTCCRGTGGAGGTTAATCCCCAGGGCTTTCAATCCTCCTGGGCTGCAGTCTTACACCTTTAATCAGTGTGTAGCTGGAGCTAACCTGGAATATGGCTCCCTCACACGGGGAAAGGAAGATGACTGTGGATTGGTTCAGATCTTAGGCATGGGATTCATCTTAGTTTATTTGACGGAAAATGTATTTATGAGATTGCCAYGGCTCCATTTTCTTAATAATTACTAAATGCAACCAGCAGCAGCATTTCTTCAGTGCTATCTACCAGCTATTCTTTAGTATTARTGATTTTTGACTTGCTGAACACAAGCAGTTGCAGCCTCTCCTCCTGCTATCCAGATGGATACAAATGAACCACCCTCTTCCCAGTGAGGAGCTACTGCCAGGGGGATGTTTGCAGGTCCGGCATGGGAGGACTTCATACCAACCACCTACCTGCCAGGACGTGCTGGACACAGGTTGAACCATCCCATAAAGGTAATCCTGGAGGGGAAAAAACTGGCAACCCAGGTTTCATCCTGTACGCATCTTAGTGATCTTGCACAACCCTGCCTGTTAGACTGGGGTGCTTTAAAGCACAAGGTAGGCAGAGGTACCTGAAACAAATACAGCTGTGATAATGATGTCAGTCCTGGGGATGGCACTGTCAGCTAATCAGAGTATAAAAATAATCCTTCCTGAGTTGGCATGCAGTATCCAATTTGAACCTCATGCAAGAAGAATGTATCCAAATACCATAAAAAAAAAATCCCTTGTAAAYTGCCAGTAAGCAAACCAGCAAAATGTTACACATCCACTTTTGCCAAGTCCTTAGGCATCATGCTCATAAAGGGCTTCAAGAATTCTTTAGTAGTGCCAAATCTTCTCATGGTCATGGTGTGCTAAGTGAAGTCAGCTAACCATGATAAAGAATCCCTTTTAAAAAATGAAAGAATAAATGAAGCTGAATAAATTATTGGAGGATCTGGAGCAATCACCACCAGTACAGACTACCTGGCAGGAAGATGATGTTYTCACATCGCTGGCAACCAGTGGGCTCATAAAAAAGGACAAATTATCAACACTGTCTGCCTGCTCACAGTAGTCATTTGTCTTCCAGTTCTTGCTCTTTGCCAGTGTTATGAGAAGCTCTCCACAACTGGCTGATGAAGCCACTCTTCTACTTTCATCTGAAGGGTTGAAATGCCACCTGTTTTAGTGGGTGAAATCCTAAACTGTCTTGCCAGGTATCAGTGATAAAGTTGCATACAACAAGTTTGCACAACAGCAAACCATATCAGTCTAAGGGAATGTTATCTCAGATCATACTATCTGCCTCTCTAGAAAGTTTTCTCCAAGAGCTTCTTATATTTCCTACACCCACTAATTCCCAGGACAGACTGGAAGACCTCTGAGCCTATCTCCACAGATACAACTGTGGCTTATGAGAAAGAATCTTTATTCATGAGACTTCCAATGCATAGGCCTTGCTTCAAGATCGTTCTCTGTAAAACATCTTTCCAGTTGGTAATAAATAAAGCTCAATTCTAATTCTTCYCTTAATGTCTTTATTTGTTACACATCAGGAAAAATTTACCAGTATTTTCCAAACAGAAAATAAAAGAACAAAATATGAGCTCATTTTATAATTCTCAAGATGCAGTTGTCTGAAAAGCATCTTTCAGGGTAGTGATTAAAAAATCAAGAGGGAACAAAAATCCTAGGACATGCAAAAAGGAATTCACATACAGAAGCAATCTTACGGAGTAACTCTTCCCTGAATCTGCCATTTCCTAACGAGGAATGGCACAAAGTTGGTAGGGAGGTGGCTTCATTGTGCTCCCAAAAACAAACTTGGTGTTGACTTCCTTCACTCCTTCTGGCAGGGTGAACGTGAATGCCTGCAGCAGGGTCGAAAAGACAATGAAGAGCTCCATCCTTGCCAACAGCTCCCCCATACACACACGGTGCCCTATGAAAGACACAAAAGGCAATCAGACAAAGGACTTCTRTCACATCTCCCTTTCTAAGCTGCTTGGGGTTTTGTTTGCTTGTTTTCTGCAGATTTTGTCCTTTTCTCTTAATTTCGTCATTTAATGATTGCTTAACTGAAAGGTTGCTTGTATTTCCACAAAAAGTTTTGATCTATATTTACAGCAGGCAGGAAAACATTATAGAAATTGTCACCAGGGTGACATAGTTCACATTTACAGTCTTCCCAGCACCATGCATTTTCCTGCTACTACTTTGATAACTGGATCTCTTCGCAGAGAGGAACTGGATCTGTCTTCCAAGAAAGACTTTTCTGTGTGTCATTCCTTCTCTTCCAATCTTTTCCACATACAACTGGACTTCTCTCTTCTTGGAGATCTTTAAAACAGTGCAATGGTTGTATACACCCATTTGTGCATTCTCAGTTATTTTGGGGAATGAATGCATCTGAAGTTGTTATCACGAGGAGTAAATAAATCTCTCTTCAGTTCTCATACCTATTGCAAATGGTAGGAACGCTTCTCTGTTTACAAAGTTTCCATCTTTATCCAGAAAGTGGCCTGGGTTGAACTGATCAGGTGTCTCCCATTTTCCAGGGTCAGCCAGAACAGAGTCAATATTTGCTAAAATAATGGTGTTCTGAAAAAAAAAAAAAAAGGGACCAGTGGCTTAGGCAGAAATTATGACCTTAGAATCTACTAATATTTAGGACAGAGCACACCTTTCCTTGCGAAAGGTCATCCACAGAGACAGTCATATCTTAGAGGCACTGCTAGAACACACAGGATACAGGAGTTCATGTCCCCAGTCAGGAAAACCCTCAAAAGCCTTTCTAAAATCATCTAATGGACCAAAGATATTCAAATATGCAGTACATTTGTACCTTTGGAATATGATATCCCAGAAGCTCTGTGTCCTTCACACTCAGTCTGGGCAGTGCAATTAAGACTATGTTACTGTATCGCTGGATCTCATGAATTACAGCGTTTGTGTAGGGCAACCTTTTTCTGTCCTCATAGCAAAATAGATGGGAACAACCCACAACAGCATCCAGCTCCTTCTGGACTTTCTCTAGAGAGGAATATTCAGCTTTAAATATACAACAAACACTCTATAAACTCTATACTCATAATTTTTCTTATTGTTTTTTACAGTCAGAATAGCATCCAACAAGATGAAAAAGATATTTTATAAAAAATAATTTCTTCAAATTCCCATGCAGATGACCTGAATAAAATTTGGCATAGAGGTTGTTTATAGGTTACATACCCAGGTAATATTTTAAAAATAACAATAGCAGATGAGGTCATTCTATAAGAATATGTAGGTTCCTGTTACATTGACTGCTCTAAAGTAATTTGTAAAAAGACTTTTATTAATATTTATTTTTGCAGGCAGGGAGTCAACTGGAAAAAAGTATTAATCGTGTATTAGGAGAGCAGTTTAGTAATTGATCAAGGATGGTTCTTCATTCAGAAGCACATAGATCTTGCTTGTCATCTACAGAGGGCCTGACTGCTATTCTGTAATTACCTGCCTTGGGAAGCACTTACACAAATTAATTTTTCCCAAGGACTTCTGTTTTTTACTTACAATCTAAGCTGAAATGGCAATTTCTGATTTTTTTTTATCAATACTACAGCCTCTATAATTGCAATTAGAATTAACCCCAGGAAACATAAGTATGTATTAATATATCCTGAGAGGGTGAAAGACCATGTGAAAATTCAGTACATGCAACCCAGTCTCAAATTTTGGGTCTTTTGAAGGTAATAAAAATGGGAGATTCTGTCTCCTTAACATTTCCACTATTTTCTACTTGCCAGGCACTCAGCTTAAACTCTCAAATATGAGGCCTTTGAAGGAGCTTATGTACCTTCTAATCCTTTCTATCCCACACACTCTGAATCTCCTTTTTTCACTCATTTTACTCTGCCAACCTGTATCTTTCTTCCATGAGTATCATTATTAAAAGCACACATTTTCAAGCTACTCACCCTAATATTATTTTCATATCTATTAATATATAGATATTGTGTTTGAAGTTTCAAGTTTGATGGAATAACCACACATATTAGCAACCTCACACTGTATTTAAGTTATTTCTGCTGCAAGAAGCCAGAAGCAAATCAAAGAGTAGGACTCAGGGATTTAAAAGGATGACACAAAGACTCCTTAGTGGAAGTCTAATTGTTATTGTCCATGCAGGGGCAATGGCACAATTTATCTCATCTGAAACTAAACTCCTCCATCTGATTAAATTAATCACACTCTACATTCTGTGTAGTTCTCTTAAAAACAAAACCTGGAATGACTGGCCTGTATGTTAGAAAGGATACAGCAAGAAACAGATTTATGCAGTTCACCTGATCCATACTACAATAATTAGTTCCTCTACTTTGGCTTGAACAGGCACTACTACTATTTGAACTTGTTTACTTGCTAGAGTTGCAGAATTCTTTGGATGTGCTTACCTTGAATGTCAGGATAAATCACCATATAGAGCAATGCCCAATATAAAGTGGTGGCTGTAGTTTCTGTACCTGCCAGAAAAAGGTCCAAAATACTCTGGATCAAGTTTACTTCATCATAAGTAGCATCAGCATCTCCTTTAGTCTGCAGATAGGAATTGAAAAGAAAGTTATGGCACGTCAAAGAAGTAAACCACCTTGCATCACAGGAATATTTACTGACACTGTAAAGCAAAAACAAACACAGTAAAAAACAGATATACACACACAAAAACCCAACCAATCAAACAAAAAAAAACCAACAAAAGCAAAAGGACTAGGAAATAACACTTTCTGGATAAAAYGAAGGCGTTTTCTAACATTCTCCAGTACATTTGTCAATTTATCTTATCCATGAACATATCTTATTCTTCAATCATTACACAGTTACTACTGTACATGCTTTCTACTCCTGCTGCAAATCTCATCAGTACAGTAATTTCTAGTTGTGACTTAACCACATGCAGATCTGTTATTATTGTAGTTATAGATAATCTTAATTAAGAAAATTAACTTCTTTCATTATTACTTCATCCTCCTGCTGCCATCACTTATTGTCAGGTTTTTTTCATTCATTTACCTATAAGATTTTCTGTGGAGAAATCRTACACTTCTAAATTTGTATTAGACATCATTATAATTAAAGGAACACTTAAAATCCCTTGTTAGTGAAGTGTGAGAGAAGTTCAGAGATACTCACTTTATCCATCTCATCCAAATAGTAATCAATAAAATCTCGGTTTTCATCACGTTTTCTTTTTTCTTTGTGACTTTCAACTTCCTTTGCTAATAGAGCATTCACAAATTCTATATTGGACTTCAGCTTTTTAATTGATGGTAGGAAATGATCAGCAAGCCAGGGAAACAATTCATATATCTGTAAAAGAGACATTTTAGACATTTGGTATTACATACAAATATGTGGCATTTAGCAAACTAAATTGAAATCCTAATACAGGTTTCTCGGTAGTGGAAAAAGCAAATGAAAGACTGATGACTGAATCTTCCACACCAGATTGAAGGGCTAGTGCCTATCCCATGATTCATTAAAGCCTTTCTTAATTTTATTTTTCATTGGAGCAAAATTTCTCTCTGTTTTATACTATAAAATTATACCTATTGTATGTATGTATATATATATATATATGTACAATGAGATAATATAAATGTGATGTACAAAGAATAAATTAAATTCCTCTGTACCCCAATTCTTTGCTAGGCTGAACTTTGCTTGCCTGAACCAAGAATCTCTCATGAAACCTGTCCCTCTTCTCACTTTATCCAACACACATATAATTTCTATTTCATCACTGAAAAAAACAGATTCAGGCTGACTTCCTTGACACATCTGTTAACTGAAAATAGAACTATCCAAACCCAGCTTTACTTCCTTACAGTAGGATAGTGAATCAAAGGGATTGTACTCACATTCACCTTCTTATAGATAAGAAGCAAATACATCACATCTGTGTGATATGCAGAACAACTCAATGATGTAGAAATACTGAGCCATGTGGATTCCCTCCTGTTTATTCATTGTTCTAAAACACATTCACATTCTTTTCCTTATACCTTTATAAAGCCACGTRTCAGCAGAAAAGAAGTAAAATACTTCTTACATCAATTCCACTTTCCTATTTAATTTCACTTTCTTTTTTCCCCTCTTATAGATTGCATCATGTCCTTCCAGTTACAGAATTACTGCACCTTAAATTATCCCCATTAGGCCATAAGTTCTGGGCTCACCTGTTTAAGTGGCAGCTGCATTACAAAGATTTATCTCCCCATAAGCCTATTCAGATCCCTGGCTCTATCTCTCTTTCATCCTACTGCAGAATTTTGCTTAACACTACCTGTCTACTCACCAGGAAAACAGATTAGTACTGCCTGTCATTAAAGGATTGTACATCCCTGTGAAAGCACTGTGGGGAGYAGGACAGAATGAAATGTGGGACTAGAACATTTGTGTTGGCTGTGGACACACTATTGAGAAGTTTTAAAAACAGCTTATACAAATACTTGCCGAGAGAAGCTGGGAAATAGCTGAACCTGTGTCTACCCTGATTAGAAAGTAGCTTAGGAATCATTGCACCTGCACCTTCTGGGATAATTAATCATAAGTAGTTTTATTTTAGCTTATTTGCCAAAAATATCAAATTAGTCCTCAAATTCTCTGGGACTTTGCTTACAGCAGTTTCCAGTTAGTTGGAGATGGTGGAAATCATACAAGRCAGAGAACTGGATGAGTTCCAGCAAGTTCTGCAGAAGCAGCTGCCTCTTCCATGGGTAAATTGATTTTTTGACTATACTCAGTACCATGGTTCGCTTTCATAAATGGGCCATGATGAAACTGCCCCTGTCTGAGGCCACCTGTTCTGCTGCTTTGGCAGCTGCAGTCACAGCTGCACACACAGAAGCCAGAGAGAATTCTTCTCTCCAGAGAACCAGATGTGAAGTCAGGAGCTGCTGTCTTGAATGGAGATGGATACCATCCAGCAGCTAAAGCAGAGTGACTTCCAGTGTTTCACTGAATTCTTGTAAGGATTGCAGAGGTGGTATAGGTGTTGCTGCCAAAAACCGAAGGGAAAAGCTACCATTAAGCAATTCCATGACATGTTACCTTTGCACAAAACAGTTGCTCTGCTCCAGTTTCTATGAGGCTGGCTGGCAGTAGTGAAGGAAGCAGTAAAGTCCCATTTACTCTTGACATTCATTGACAGCC
This sequence comes from Amblyornis subalaris, assembly GCA_018881555.1. NCBI lineage: Eukaryota > Metazoa > Chordata > Aves > Passeriformes > Ptilonorhynchidae > Amblyornis > Amblyornis subalaris. The sequence goes on along the minus strand of JACAXG010000014.1, from coordinate 9,074,543 downwards.
ATATCATGTCATAGAGTGAAGAAAGCCAGTTTGTCAGACAGAAATTAAGATAAGCCTATTTCAGAGCTTTTCAGATAATTTTACCTATATTTTACTACTAAGTTTCAAGTATAGTTTCAAACACTAGAGTTGTACAGGTAGCACTTTTGCAAGAAAGTCCTCTGTACATCTCCCAAACACATAACAAACCTTTGCATTTCCATCCCTGTCCCCCAGACACAGGAAATTTCTGTGCTATGATGAAGCATAAGCAATTGAAACAAGTTTTGAACTAGGCATCTAGAAGAACTGTTCTGACGTGTATTCCAGGTGCTCTAATATTTATTTTTCTTATAAAAGTACAAGTAAGTTGCTTTTTTCATTGTCTATCTGTAGAAAGCAAACAAACAAGCAAAACTCATTTTCCTCACATAATAGGAGATGCTGTTCAAAAATCCTGCTATGTCGTCAAAGGATTCGATCAGGCGGTGAAAATTTTCATCATCTCTGGAGAGACGATGTCCAAAAATCACAGAATAAATCACATTGGAGACAGTATGAACAACAGCCATAGTGGGGTCCAGAGGTTTTCCTGTAAACACAAGGAACTGCATTCACTTACTGTTCCTGCTTTCCCCACTGACAGGAGAGCCAATAAAATTTCATAAACATTTCTGACATTAATTAGATCACTGGATGGCAAATTGTAAYTTATTGGTAAAAGGTCTGAATAAAAAAGTAACTTCAGACATCTAAGAAACACTGCTGGTTAAAAAAAGGAAAAACTGCTTGTGAGAATGGAATTAGTAGTATCAATTATAAAAATATCCAGATTTCATTGAACCTTGGCATCAGCAGATCTCACGTTTGCCAATAACCGGGGTGCAAAAACAGTCAGCTGAGACTTTAAATACACAAATGAGTAGAGAAGAGAACCACCTTCGATTCTTTGCTCATATCTTTTAACAATAGAATATTTGAGCCTACCCATGGATTCACCCTATTATTCAGCAGCACAACCTGAACAAACTCCCTCTCTTACTGAGGAGCTCACCACAAGCTGTGTGAGCTCAGCTTTTTCCATTGCACTTACCTGAGCAGAGCACAGGGTCGTGTATCCTTGGTCAAAGCTTTTCATATTTTACGCTTTTTCTTTTCTGCGTGCAAATGTGGGGCGTTGTGACACTGATTTTGTTACTGTTTGCCGTCAYGCTGATACTGTTACCATGAGTAATGTTAAACTGACTCAGAAGTAATAAAACTGACAGATAGGAATCAGTATATATATACATATATATATCTTATATATATATTCTGGTATATTATAACCAGATAGGAGTCTCTAGTTCTGAGTTCATGCTGTGGGATTTCACACTTCTGCAAGTAAATATCTCGTGCAGGTCGCATGATACAGACTTTTGAGACTCAGCTCTGCACATACACTTTAAATCCATTTTTGTAATCAAATAGTCTCAAAAGCTACCAGTAACCCATTCTCCAGAAAAATCTCCCCCTGCACAGGCTGCCCTGCCCACCATCACGTACCATTCGTTTGCCGTAAGTATTCCACCAAGTGAGCAGCCTCCTCCTGCAGTCGATGCTCCTGGTCTTTTTTCCCTACTCCTATTTTCCTCATTGTTATCAGTCCAAGACGCCTCTGCTGCTTCCAGAGATGACCATTAGAGAACATAACACCTAGGATCATAAGGAACTAATGCTGTCAATACCTTATAAGTTAAAGAGTTGATACAGTTGCTACATCCAAGAAGCTTCTCTTTTATTCTAATTTTTTCAAATTTTTGACAGCAGTCTGGCAGCATTCCTTCTTTGTTTCTTTTTGTAGTCTAGCCATCTATCTCCTGTATAGAGATTCTTACATTATGCTGCCATTAGTGTTCTGAGAGAATATAAAATAGAACTGTTTCAAAAAACTCATGAAAATAATAATTTTTTTTCCCACTGTAAACGAAGGACTTCGAGGCTCTAAATCAATTTCCAAAGCTAGAGATAAAACACAAGAAAGGAATTTCTGAGAATAATATTTACCATTTCCATGTGTCAGAAGGTGAAGGAATCTGCTTGTGGGCCTTCCAGCGACATCTTCAGCATGGACAGTCAGACCTTCCTTCACTGTCTGAAAGCCCTGCAGAATAACTGCAGGATAGTTTGAAAGCCATAAGGTGAAGATATTACCATGAATTTTAGCCATCTGTAGAACAAAGCAGCATCAGAATAACATGGGTGAGAACCAGTATGTTTAAATCAAACAAGATGAACCAGATCTTCTCTCTCGGCAGGTGCCCTACGGGTGACAGACCTTGAGAACAGAGCATCAAACCTGTTCTTAAAAATAATATCGTTTGAAGTCAGGTTTCTATCTAAAGTCTCATTTACTAAAGATCAAAATGTTTCTAAAACAAGAGRGAACAGGTGTACACATTGAGCAAAAATGTATATGCTCATGCTCGCACATTTGTGTTTAATTTCATATTTGTAAGGACTAATTCATGACTTTTGAAATCTTGGGGTGAGCAATACTACTCTTCGAGTTTACTACTCTTCAAGTTTGGGATGTCAGAAATAGAAGAAAACAGCAGACAGGCACTGGCTATTATTTTATATTGTGGAATAATACCACTTTGCTTTGAAATATGCAGCTTGGGGGGAGAGAACTGGCAGGAGAGGGAAGAATCAGGGCAAAGGAAGGTTGAGAACAAAGAGRGAAAGTGAGGTTCTATTACTTAGATATTTAAATGTTAAATATTAAAATAGATGTATGAGGACTATAAAACAACAGGATACAAACTTTAGAAGTGCTGCACATTACAACTGAACATAGAAAACAATTTGAGCACACAATTAATTATTTCAGCCACTTAAAAGCTCAGTCTTGCTAAGCAGACTGAAGTCTCTTGTGAAAATCTGACCAAATTGTATGTCAGAAAAAAATTGGTTCTAAGATCTTTCGAAAAATCTGTTGAATAAATATAAACAAAAAAAATCATCCTTTCTGTACTGGAAATACATATGCCTGCAGTACCTATTTCATGAGATACGTAGAAAATGCCAGTCAACAATCAAAACACAGAGATGCAAAAGACTGCACAGAATTAATAAGACCACTTTAAAATGCATCTTTTTCTTGCATATAGGACACGACTGTTCTCATCAGTATGGTTTTGTTCATATGCACAAGGTTTAAATACATGTTTCATAGTAAGTGCAAGWTTTCACACCAAGAAAGAGATATTTTAATTGTCTCCACCTATTTCCACATTTATGCAATTCAGAAAAAATCCCTCCCTAGCATTCAAAATAAGACTACATTAAACACATTCACTTTTCAATCAGCTTATGAGTCTATTAATTAATTGCCAGAAAATACATACTTTTCTAAGATACTCATGATGAATTTTGAAGCCCATCTGCAGCAGATTTCCAAAGAAGGGGTATGGAGTAGGTCCAGGAGGAAATCGTCTTCGCATCCATTGCAATTTCAGAAATTGTATTGACAGCAGAGACACCACAAAAAATACCAGCATGCCGCTCACCGTTAACATTTTACTTCTGGTTTACACGGCTATGTTGTCTCTCAACAACTGCTGTGTAGACAGAGGATAGATCCAGATTTATCTGGCTTTGCTGGTACCTCCCTAAAACCAGAAAAAACTGTTAAAGCCCTTGTGACTCTCAATCTTACCCTCTTTATGACTTTTACTTCCCCAACCCAGATAATTAAGTGTTCTTGTTTTTAAGCATATATTACATCATTCCATTATATTGCAAATCTGACAAATCTGTCAATCCTTGTCTCTTCAAGGGATAAAAAGTGTGGGTTAATTATACACCTGCTTGTGCCRCGATGGCTGCTGTGACAAAAATCTCTGCCCACGGCCCTGGTTTCATAAAAAACCCCTTGCAAGAATGAGAAATAAAAAAAAATTCCTGAGGGTTGGCTGCACATCCAAGGGCAGTGCGGTTACTGAAAAGTTCAGGCTCATCAGTAGCCATCACATGCACCAACCACTGGTCCTTTACATGCCCCATATCATTGCTTGATTCTGATGTTCTATTCCTTTAATATTTTATTTTTCCTGACTGTTTATATTGCAAGCTCTTTGGAGGATGGACAGACCTTTTAATTTTGTGCCTAGAGCACATAAAACATAAAAGACTCCAACTGATCATTGGGTAACAGGAGTTTGATGGTTATAATGGTGAAACACCCAMGTGTCCTCACACTCCCTGCTCAGCAGCACAGGGAAGTGAGGCTGTGCAGTCCCCATGACTGAGCAGAAAGCAAAATTTCTTAACCCCTCCACCTGCCTCTGGCTAATCCCACTGGACTGCCTGCAGTAGGAGTAAAGCTGACACACAGCTGCCTCTGAGAACTTTCATAAACACTCTCATGCAACTGAGCAACTCCAGCTCCACAAAGGAGGGCATTTGGACATGGACAACACAACTCTGGTGCTTGCACARGAACAGCATTAGCTTAGACTTGGCTCATCTGACTTAGACAGGAGTATGTGGCAATCCGGGAAGTCACCTACATGGCCTTGCTGCTCACATGCCAAACTTACAGAGCTGGCGCAGCTAGAAATAAAAGCTGTGAGGTGTGAAGCACGTTGGTTTATTCCAGRAGTGAGGCAGAGAAATAACATTTACCCATCTTGCTGGCCAGTGATTGAACTGAGAGCTGGGATCAACCTGAGAAACTGAATTATCCACTTAAGAGGCCATTTGTGCCAGTGGTAGTTCCTTATTTGTGTTGCATTTTCTGTATCTCTAACTGCTCCCAACTCTGAGTTTAGTATTTCCAAAGTGTCCTTGGGAGGAGACTCACAGCCCCAGGGCTTGGCTGCCCTGCCCACCTGCAGCCCCATCTGGCCCCTGCATAGTCCTGGCTGGTTGTTCTGCATCTTCCCTGGCTCTCCAGGCTTACTCTGACTTTTCCACACAGATTAGCCACATTCTGGTGATTGCACCTCGCAGCCTAGACGTGAACTGCTTGCATGTAGAAAGGCAGCTGCCAAACAGCTTTGCCAGGTCTTTGGGGGAGATGTTAAAGGGGATACAAATTGCTTTTCTGCTCATACARGATGATCCTGGAGGACTGGGAAGAGGGAAGCCTGGTAAGGTTTTGTATAAAGTTTTATATAAGGTTTTGTATGCTGTATTTGCCAGAGCTTCCATGAATGAGAATTGAATGCCTGGGGAGCAGGGGTTAGAGCTGGCTAACAGCTCACAAGAACAGAAACCTAACCCTCTAGCCAGTGAATTCTCCTCCTTTCCCTCTTTCCAGGAGAGCTGCTGGCCCATTCTCTTCTGCCCCTTCTTTTCGGCTCATGACGTGATGGATAAACAGAGCAATGCCAACTAGTCCTTGAAGCATAATTGCGATAACAGTTGTAAAGCCTTTTCCTCAAGGAAGGAAACTGGTAGAGCAACAGTTAGACTCTAGTGAGAGTTAATAACCCTCACTCTGACCTTGATTTTTAAAACATACTGGGTGGATGAGAAGGCCAGCCTCATAGTGAGAGTGGTTTCCGGCCCTTGCCCTCCACTAGCCCTGCTTGGCACTGCTCCTGCCAGCTGCACCTCGCGCAGCTCTTCCCTCGAAGTGCACTTGGACTCAGCAGGCTCWGCTCAGCTGTCGGAAAGTTGCTTGTGTGCAGCTGCCCCAGTGCTCACAGAAAACTCTCAAGAGCTTTGATTCTCACACAGGTTTTGGGAAACCCCATCAATGTCTCCTGCTCTGCCCCTCCTTTGCAGGCACYGAGCTTTGTTCCACAAGGCTCCAAAGGCTGCAAGCTGCCCCCTGAACTGTGCTTTTGAGCATCARTGAAGAGACATGGCTGACTTAATGTGCTGTACATCACTGTCATTACAAACCCCGCTGTGTGAGACATAGAAATGCCTCTCAAATACACAACAACAGTATCTGTCAAAAAAGAAAAAAAAAAAAGGATTTCCAGGCGAGCACACTGGTCTGTATCCATTTACACCCACTGTGTTTCACCAGCAGTGGGGCTCCCCTCTGCAATTTTCCAGCAGGGAATAGGAGGGGTTTGCCTTTGSTCTCAGCCTGAGTGACCAGCCTCACACCCAAAGGAAGGGTTGCATTGTCGTCTCTCTTTTACTTCCAGTTTCAAGCAATCATCTGCCCGTGGCTCTTGGCTAAATAGACAAAGCTGGCTCAGAGCAAGCTGAGATGCCCCTCCACAACTCTGTCTTCCCATGCAGCCATACCTGGGGGCTCTGGCAATGCCCAGAGCCACCGCCTCTGGGAACAGCATTCCCATCCACCACTCTGGATTTGACAATGTGTGGAAGACTTCTCAGAATCTGGTTTGGATGTTCCTGCTCCCTCCAGTAAAATTCTTSCCGAGTTTTTAGTAAGACTAGACATCCCAATAATCATCTATCTTTATTTCATTTGTAATACAGCAGAAAAAAATAAAAAGTACAGACATTTTCCAGACACAGGAAAACCAGAGTATTTTTCAGGGCTGGCTTCTTAGACATATAATGCAACGAGGATAGACTCACACTGAATTTGAGCTAAAAATGAGAACCATAAAGCTGCACAAATACCAGCACACTACCAAACCTGTGGCCATGTCTCTTAAATCTCTGATACTGAGCAACCTAGCGCAGAACTGCACAGAGCTTGTACGGATGGGGTTTCATGGTGCTCCCAAAGATAATGYCTGTGTTGATTTCCTTAACTCCTTCTGGTACAGTGAACTTGAATGTCTGCAACAGGCTGCAGAAGATGATGAAAAGCTCCATCCTGGCCATCACCTCTCCCAGACAAACACGGTGGCCTGCAGAGGTTGAAGGGAAAGAAGTCAGTCCCCATCAAGGTCTGTAACCAGTACCTCTTTTCCAGCTTTTCACAGAAGCATTGCTCATCAAGAAACAAAGAACTATGTGGAATTTGACAATTTCCTCTCAGATTGAACTGGGCACATGCTTGAGATGTCTGCAATCCAACTTTGCAGGATCTGCCCAGATTATAGGAAAAGATACCAGAGATGCTTCTCTGAAGTTTCATTCTTGCTTCCTAATCTATAGCAYTCCACAGTTCAGTCTCTTGATTCCAAATGAAAACAACAAGAAAGCATCTTTAGGTTCCCTCACAGTTTCCACTTCATCTGACTCATCTTCACTAATAACAGTGAAAAATCAAAATACAGAGGACATTCTACACCTGACAAAACATTTTCCTACATAATGGTTTCAGTGAAAACAACTTGGTAAAGAAAAATTTCTTCCCAATTTATCAATTATCTCTGTCCAGGATATAATTCACAGAGACAGACAGCAACAAACTCTGAAATGYAGTGGTCAGGTCTTTCAATTTAGATGTGAGAAACCAGTGTTCAAATTCCTCTTCTGTCCAATTTAGACCAGAAACCTGAGCCTGGCATTTTCACATCTCAGCTGACAGCTCTGACAACCAGGCTATTCCCTCCTGGCATGATCCCCAAGAGCTTTTGTTTGTTTATGCTTCTATAAATGCACACACTGGTGAAAGAGTGACTCCAGAAACTCACCAGGAAAGACATAGCTATCTGGGATGTATTTGATCCAGCTTCTGGATCTTCCATTCATCTTTTTGCACTGATGAATATTGAATTATTCATACAAAATAAATCAGCTCCAGCACTGCAGCCTGCCACAGAACAGCCACTGTAATAGCACAACCTGGCACATGCAGAGGAGGACCAAGGGCAAGAGTGTAAGGACTCAAGTCCCCAAGTGATTGGTAATTCTGGGGCCTTACTCCTTTTACCTTCTCTGCATTTGCCCAAAAATCTAAGATCAAGTGTTTATACAATTACCAAAAAAAACATTTTTGCAGTCAAACATTTTTCTGGGCTGGGAAAACCATGTGCTCCTGCAGTTTGGCATTACACTCCCCTTTGGCCTTCTCCACAACGAAAATAATCCAGTTTCATCTAACCCACACACCCAGGCTCAGTTCTCAGTGCACCCACCTGCTGAGAAGGCTAAGAAGGCCTCTCGGGTCACAAAATTTCCATCCTTGTCCAAGAAATGACCAGGGTTGAATTGGTGAGGGGTCTCCCAGTATTCAGGGTCAAAAAGAGCAGAGTCTACGTTTGCCATAATTAGAGTGCCCTGAAAGCAAGGTGCTGTTAGAGCAGTTCTGTCTCTCACTCATCAAGGAAAAAAGGACACAAACAGATTCCAGATATAATTCTGCACATGGAGAGGCAGCAGAAATGAAAGATTACATAATTTGGGGGGGGAAAAAAAAATCTCAAGGGTTCTGAGGGGTTTTTTCTCAAACAATAAATAAGCAAAGAAACGTCAGTATTTTGGGTTCAGGGATTTCCCTGCTGTGTTCCTTCATGTCTCTTTTTCCAGTCTGTTAGCAAATGCCACAGAATGTGTGGTCTGTAGTTCTTTAGCACCTTATCCTAAATCTAGAAAAATTATCTTCCTGTCCTGAGCTGGAGGGAAAAGGKGTTAATGCTAAACCTTTACTCATGACCAAAGATCACATTGGAATAGAAGGGATATCTGTACCTTTGGAATATGATACCCCAAAACAGTGGTATCCTTCACAGCTTCTCTAGGAAGTGTGATTAAAATAATGCTGCTGAAGCGCAGGATCTCATGAACCACAGCATTTGTGTATGGCAGCTTCTTCCGATCCTCGTAGCAGATGAGATGGGAGGGACTCAGAACAGCATCCAGCTCTTTCTGGACTTTTTCTAAATAAAAATAAAATCCATTATAAATGTAAGAACACTGTTTTGCATGAAACAGAGCTTTCATTTCCTCTCTGGATTATAGTAGTGACCAAAAAACCTACAATATATAAATAGTTTATACTTACCATATCTTAAAGTGTAAATACATTTATACAACTAACTAGTTACGATTTTACTACACTCTGTTTCTTAGTTGATAGGTTCTATGTTCAGACCATCTTTCCTCAAGCCCACCAGATTTATGGAGCATTATGATCAAAGGAAGGGGAGCAAACTGTAAATAAAACAAGACCTCCTTATTAAGAGATCAATCCAGTTAAGCTGTTATTTTTACTCCAGGTAAATACAGACTCACAGCACACTAATGAGAGTGTTGCAAGGAAGCCATCCCTTCAAGCTGATACACACATAATGCTGAGAACTGAAACAGGATCCTATTACTAAACCATCACCAAGTGTTAATCTCTTTGGGCTGTTATCCGAGCTTCAGTAACTAACACATCTTATACAGTCTTAGGCAGTTTAGGGACAGATTTCATATTTAAGCTAGCAAGCTAAGAGGAGTTTTTTTCTTTATAATTTATCAGAATTTGAAATGTATGTGTGTGTGCACAGGGCTCTGTTCTTCCAGCATTCTAGCACCAAAAGCRTGAAAAGAATTTCTGGCCCTCAACCTCTTGAGAGTCAAGAACATGTACTTGGCTTGGTAATTCATCACCTCCGAAAACCCTCTACCAAATCATCCAAAAGTTTTAAAACTAGTGTGCAACTATGCTCTTGCCCAGAATTTCTGAGTCATCTTTTCGTCTTCTCATTATTGTCTTCCTTCTCTGTTTAACATTCCCACATATTAGAATAAATATATCTATTATATAGAAATACAACTGATTTCTCAGTTAATTAATTCAAATAATATAATCTTATTACACATTCTGAATACCAGAAAAGCATCACTTTTCCCTGACCCAAACTGTTATATCACCTTGTGTGTTTTTAGCCTGACTGTATCTTCCATTATATTCTTRCAGTACTGAAACAGTCTAACAAAAACCAACAAGACCAAATGCAGTATCAGAAGCTGAATATTCCCAAAATTATTTTAAAATSTCTGTCTGAAGATTTTTTACAACACTGGCTTATTAAAAGCAAAGTTCAAAAATTATCATACCCAAAAAAAAAAAAAAAAACACCTCGATCTTAAAAAAGCCTTGATCTTCACCAGAAAAAAAGAGAAAAAACCAAAAGTATAACAGAAAATTTTTCTACTTGAATCATGCCCATGTTTGTGTCTACAACTCACCTTGGATGTCAGGGTAAGCCAACATATAGAGCAGAGCCCAGCGCAGAGTGGTGGCCGTGGTCTCTGAGCCACCCAGGAAAAGGTCAAAAACAGACTGCACCATGTTGTCTTCATCAAATGTAGAATTGGGGACATTTTTAGTCTACAGGTGTCAATGAGAAAGGTAAAATGGGGTATAGCCTAGCCGTGTAACAGCACTGAGACAGACAGTGATCACCATATCTAAAGGAACAATATTGGCAGAGGACAGAGAAAATACAGGTATTTGAGCAGAACACAGATATAGGCAAAGACTTTCCTCAAATAAGTACATTGATATTGTTAAATTACTGGTGCTGCTGAATGTGTCAGGTGTCTAAGTCCTGTTACGCTGTTAACTTCCACAGGAGAAAAACACATTTCAAAGTAGTTTTATCCCACCCTCGCCATTCTCTGCACATTTGCTAATTTCAGCAATCTATCCAATACATATTATTCTTTTAAAGATTTCTGCTTTTTTTCAGAGCAGAGACTGCCATCATTTTAAGATTGTTATGATAATCATACAGCACTACTAAGCACAAAATAATAAAAGCAGATATAAGGCAAAAAGAATCAGAATTAGGCAGCCATCTAAATACCTGCACCTTTTCAAGGTCCTCCCTACTGCCCACCCTTCACTAAGGACTCCACAGTATGACAACAAACAAAATAAAGTGTGCTTCTAGGGCAAGTTGTTGAACTAACTATTCAAAGTACATATTTTGAGTTTGACAGCAGAGTTTTTAAGCTGTACTTGCAGAGCTCTGTAGTAATGTTGCTGTGGACAGACAAYTGCAGGGTAGGGGCAGGGAACCCATTATGATTGGATCTGTGTCAGGTACAGCATTAGTTACTTACTTTCTCTATCTGATCCAGGTAAAAGTCGATGAAATCTTCCGGTTCGTCTATTCTGCCTTTTTCCCTGTGGCTTTTGATTTCCTGCCTTACGAAGGAACAAACAAAGTCCCGGGAAAATCTTGCTTTATGTACAGGTCCTGGGAGGTGCTCTGAAGCCCATGGGAACATTTCACACATCTGTGGAGCAAGCATTCAGCACAGAGGCAGTAAGTGACACTGTAGAGAAGCCTTGTGACAAAGACATAGCGTGGCCATTTTTAGTGCTAAATTGACAAATTAATTTCTCTGGGAAAAATTCTGTGGTATCAAAGAGAAATGTTGGGTACATGTTGACTACGTGAACACACATTAAAGTCACAAATTAAAGACAACAAAGTTTCCATCCTGGATTTTTTCCTGTCCTTACTGCATAACTCTSTTTGTATTTGCACTCTTAATTCACCAACAAAATAATCTGCTTTTGTAGATAGATGTAATATGTATTAATATTAATAAATCTAATGTTAATCAACATTTATATCTATTATCTTAGCACACAGGAAAAAAAAAATCATTCTCTTTCATTCTCACAAAAAGATKTTCACCTTAACAATACTGGTGTTACCAATCACAAAAAAGTTCAGTATCCCAAGCAAATTGCCTTTGCTAAGACATTGTATTAAAGATTATTAACATAATATTCATAATTGAATTATGTCAAACTGAAAGCACTGCAGGTCCAGTTCMTATTCACAGTCAGAATTTTTATCAGTATTAAATAATGCTATAACTATAATAATATCTATACTGATATAATTATTTTGCTATAAATAATGTGCTCAGTAATCAAATAAGTTTCATATTAAACAAGTAATATTCTCACATAATAAAAGTGGCTGTTCCCAAAAGCCACTATACAGTTGTAGGCTTCAATCAGCTGGCGGAAARTTTTGTCCTCTAGGGAGAAACGATGCCCGAAAACCACAGCACAAATCACATTAGAGACGGCGTGGACAATGGGGAAGGAAGGGTCCACAGCTTCTCCTGCAGACAGAGAAAAACATTCATCTCCAAAGCACTTTGTTCACCTCCTTTGCTATTTGGAAAACAAGATCACAATGACATTCTATAATAGATGTCCTCTATGATATTTAGAGTGTTACATGGAAACACCCAAAATTTGCTAGGAAATGTCACAACGGATAAACCTGACTCAGAAATGAGCACAGGAAGGCTTCAACTGTTTAACTCCCAGCCTTGTTTTTTTGTTTGCTTTCCTTTTTGTTTTCTTTTTTTTTTTTATTCCTTAAATCTCAATCTTGGTGTTGATCCCAAAATACACATTGCTGAGGTCTGACTGTACAAACAGTTTTGATCTAAGGTGTTCTCCAAACCCATTCCATTCTGGAGCAAAAGTAGTCTTCCCCCTCAGAGTCAAGCAGACCATGTATTGTGTCAGCCCCAAGCACCGTGTCAATGCCATACCATTTTTGTCTCTGAAGAACTCGACCAGGTAATGCGCCTCAGTTTGTATCCCACGCTCCATTCCTTTATTCCCCATTCCCAGTTTTCGGAGAGTTCCAATTCCAAAATGTCTCTGTTGTTTCCAGATGAGACCATTCGAGACCAAGATACCTTCAGCCATCAAGAATCAATTTTATGTCATGTTAATGGTCATACAATTGTAAATTATAAACACTGTATGAGTCATCTTCTCATCATGCTGCCACTCAAAGAGGAGAGGCACATCAGAGCAATGTTCTTTGAATGTTGTCAGAGACAGAGAAAACACCTTACAAAAAACCCACTCAGATCTCTGGACTCACACACCTGCCCTCCAAACYTAGTCCTATTCTGTCTGAAGCATCCAGGTGCTGTGGTCATCACTCAAAAATCCACCCAGCAAGCTGCAATGACAGCGTGGGTTGGTGTTGGCTTTTATTTGTCCATGCTCTGAACAAAAATGAATCTTTCCCCTCATTCACGTAGAAAGGCTTATAGCCCAGGTCATGCAATCTCTTACAAGATCTCATTTATTATCTTGTACAATCTTCTAATACAATTAATASTTGCTTGTAAGCTGTGTTTGCCAACGTGTGGACATTGCGTCCTTGCAGATGTTGCAACATGCTAACTCTGCAGGAATGGCAAACACAGCTTTCCCCAACAAAAAGGAAGTTCAGTTTTTTTCCGCCTGAAAACATGGTGGTGTCTCTGACCAAGCTACTCACGGCCAACAGAGAGATTTCCAGAGCTCATTGCTCATGTCTGAACATTCCCTCTGCTTGGGCTTCTTAACCTTATGTGAAACTTCTGGATAGCATCACAACTCCCTGTTGCTAATGCTTCACAAAGAAAAACTCTTTAATGGAGAGAGTGGATAGTATTGGTTCCGAGCACAAGTTGYCTATGCTACACAGCCTCTGGCCTTTGGGGGATGCTGTTTCTCCCGGTTTTTTACACCAGATACTGAGCTCTCCTCCTGCAAATGTTCCTCCTGGAAACGCAATGAAGCCAGGGCAAGAACCACCCAGCAAAATCCAGAAAAACAAAGGAAAAACAGGCTTTAGCCAATCTGCAAACAGCTTCCTGGAACCAGAGTTCCTGTAGGACAGACAGGAATCCCAGGCCACTATGCTGTGAGTTCTAGCAGAGACCATCCAGCACGAGCCGTTATTCCACTTGGTGAGGAAGTTCCCTCCACCAGTCTAGCCTGCACTTTGCCTGGGAAAGTCAGCTTGCTCCCCAAAACCACTGCTTCACTGCAGACTGGAATAACTCTCCCCTATTCCTTCTGCTGTCCTGGGAATCTGGGACAGGCAGGTATTTGTGTTGCAGAGTTGCCAACTTGCAGCTGAGATGCTGCCATTTGTTAAAGTCATCCCTGCTACAAATTGAGAGYTTTAGGGCAGCTTGTCACAACCCAGCTACTTTTCTCCACAGCACTCAGATAAAAAGTGGCGATACAGATCCTTCCAAAAGGACTGAAATGGCCCCAGACTTAATCATCTCCATACCTTAAAGAGGTTTTTTCTCTACTTACATCAGCTAGTATTACAAATTAAAGCTTTCCAGACTGTAGTWCACGTGAAACAAATCCTGACTGAGGACAAAGGCATCTGCTGCATATCCTCTGGGAAAGAGGCTGATGGAAGCAAGTTCCATTATTTCTGCTTTAAACACAGCACTGTCTTTATTCTCCATCCACTGTGATTCAGCAGTGCCTGTGATAGCACAATAAGAAGCTCTGAACAAGAATATGTTGCATCCACACTCTGGCTAATAAATTTTAAACTTCAGTGAMCTTCCTGTGACTTTCCGCTTTGGAACAAGACTAGATCTTGTCCAAAGTTCTGTATATGCTTTCCTTACAGCAGCCCTTGCTGTAAAAAAAAAGGCTAGAAGCATAAAGGTTTACTTTAGCCTCAGCTTGCAGAGGAGGATGCAAGCTCCAGATTATTTCAAATCAGGACATGCAGACAGCTCTAAGAATGGACAAACAAGACCTAGCTAGGYATAAATATGGTTGCTCTGATAAGATTCTGAAATACATGTGTGATAGTGGGACTTTGGAGACCCCTTAGGGTAATGCTACAGAATTATATGTTTCACCTTGAGCAGACAGACAAAGTTAGTTGGCAACTAAGGGCTTTTCAGTATGAAAAACATGAGAGGAAACAAAGAARGTCAAGGATGAAGTCCTTCCATAGACACGAACATCTTACCCTTTCCATTTGCCATGTCATTGAAAATGTAGGTCTGTAGTCGCCCAGAAACATCCTCTGAGTTGGTGGTGAGACCATTCTTCACGGCTTGGAACCCGTAGAGCACCACCACAGGTCTGTGACCCATCCACAGGGTGCAGATGTTGCCGTAGGTTTTTGCCAGCTGCAGGTAAGGTCAATGCAAAAAAAATACATATTGGAGAAACATCAATCAACACAGGCTGATCTCTTCCAGCGTGACATTACTCAGGGGTTCAGGAGGGTGAAGAGTTTTGAGTGTTTATGGATCTGTATGAGGTTTCATGTGAAATTTCACCTGCCCATTCTTGGTTACATTTTTCAACTCCATATTTCATTTCMTCAGACAACAACCAGAATTTTTTGAAATTACATATTCCAGGTGTAACTCTCCTTCTATGACTGCAGATTTCAAGATTCAATGACAGGAACTCTTTCCTTCTTATACTGAAATACTGTCAAGTGAGGAATCTGAGCACAGATCCTACCTGTGGGTGGTGATGGGGACTGCTCTCAGGCAATGCTGTGGGTATTCAGTAAAGACAGTCYCTGACTCTAGACAAAGAACCAGTACAGCTCTGTCCTCTCACAGTGATGTGACTTTTTGGCTCAGTGGAGGATGTTGGAAACTGAAAGAATCTGTATTAACATCCTTAGCATGGATCTAATTCTTCCCTCAGATCTTTTCTTCACCATTATTTACATCCTTAGCTTATCTGCAAAGAGCATATCCCAGGCTGGACTTCAGAGAAACAATGGATCAAAGGATTTGGCAGCACATGGGAAACAATCTTGTTTCCATCCCATGATAGCAGAAAATACCATGGTGTGCTTTTCACATCTTTTGAATCCAAGACACCTTGTTTTAAAAGAATTTCAATACATGCCTGTGGTGGGAAATCTGAGAATTGCTTTTCTTCTTTCAAGGCCAAAGACTCCTTTAAAAACAAAAGTCTTTTCTGAGGCAAAATTACTACCTTCAGTTCTGTTTAAGCTGCACATATATCAGCTTTCACATGAATTAGACTGCAGATTTTACTTAACTCGTTTAGGCACACATTTCCRTGGTTCACCTTCTCTCAGGATTGAGTTCTCCCTGCTACCACATCAACAACTGTCACCGTTTTTTACACATTTTGCCTCAATAGCTCTTTAGTTCACATCTGCAAATACATACCTTTTTCAGGCTCCCATGATCAGCTCTAAAGTTTATCCACCACATGCTTCCAATGATGGGAAATGGGGTTGGTCCAGGAGGAAATCCACGATTCTTCCATTGCAATTTCAGGAACTGCACACTCAGAAGAAACAAAACCAGAGATATGAGAATTACACTTATCATCATTTCACACCTCCAAACTCCTATTATAAAACTGCTACGAATCTGTCTGTTGAAATAACTTTGTCACATTGAAGATTTCTGAATTTTCACCTCCCTTCTTTCCTACCACTCTTCCTGATCTGAGAAGATGAGGAGTGTTTCCATTCTTGAGTGTATTTAATACATCACTATGCTGCAATATGCTAATAGATACCATTATTTTAAGATCCAGCAGAGGCTGGATCAGAGAAGGTGGGAACCTCAGCCAGAAACATCCCTTTGAGCAATCAGTTTGRTGGAATATGTCACTCAACACACTGACTGTGTGCATGCCAAGAGCTCAGGTACAAAGCTGCAGCTGTCAGATCAAGACAGGAGCACTCACCAGGTAGCATTCTTGTGGCAGAGGTAAAAGGAAGCAGCCAGTAGCCTTGTACAAGAGTGGGTGCAAATGCAGACTTGGGAACCAAGAGCAATGAAATGTTGTAATCTGAGTTTTCACAGTAAAGAGTACAGATAAACTGCAAATAGCAGAGTGAAGAATTAAACATAACTAGWACTATTGACAAAAAGCATAACCCARTTCATCATATCCCAGTTCATCACATCTCAGGAAATCCCATCAATCTCTGGAAAGATTCTGATGGAATCAATATGTTCTTCCATCCACCAAAGGCCTGGTTGTACCCCTGATCCGTGCTTTTCTGAATTCCTCAGCTCTACACACCGGAGCTCACCCCCAGCTGGCCTGCAAGCCCAGTGCCTGTCACAGCTCCCTGTGCTGTAGAGGCTGCCCAGGGAAGGGGAGTGAGAAGGGCTGTTTCAGACCCAGCACGGCTGGACCATGAATCAGTGTGCCCCAAACACCATTTTGTCCTCTCCTTCAGCCCCCTCCCATGACTGGTCTAAGACTAAACTCCAGTGCAATAAAGGAGCAAAAGAATTACAGGATTTTACAAAGTTCGTTGTCAAACAATAATTCAGAGATCTAAATTAATTCCTAAATTTCCTCCAGTTTCCTCTATCACAGACATTTCACATGACAAGCTATTTACCTGCCTATAAAGTCGAACAGAAGTGGCACATGAAGCTGGATTCCCCACAGCAATTTATCCCCACATCACAGCAAATGCTAAGAGGTCAAAGAATCTCCCTCTGATTTAACCTCACAAACCCCTGGCATTTTATTTCCTAGCTGGGGCCCCGCTTTTGAACTCAGGTTAGATTTTGATAACACACCCCTATGTCATGCAATTACCTGAGACCACGGCCTAAATGACAAGTGAAGAAAAACTCTGCCTGGACATTGTTAGATCCCAGGAACAGCGTTTTAACGCAGCTTGCAGCAGCTTGTTGGCTTGCTGGATGTCTCCCTCAGCAGCCAAGCTTTCAAACTCCCTCTTGGGGCTGAGTTCTTGTCCCCTGTGAGGCTTTATGCATTAGTTTCTGCCTTATCTCAGTAGCAGGAGCCCTGTTAAACAGAATTAATGCCAGAGCCTGTAATTCTTTGCTTTATTTTTAATTCACAGCAGCTGAAGCAGCTCATGCAAAGGCTTCCTCAACACAAAAAAAAATCCCTACAAACAGGGGCCGTTTTTAGATTTCTAGAGTGCAGCTAGTGGAATCAGCTGTCTCGGATGTCGGCCCCAAACTGCCTCATGAAGAACRGCAGATCATACAGGGATGGGGCTGCACAGTGCTCCCCAAATGATATTATGTGTTGGCTTCTTTAATTCTATCAGGCCTGATGAATCAAATGCCTGAAAAAGGCTGCAGAAGATAAAGAACTCCACATGTGCTGACAGCTTGCCCAAAAATATACATAGCCCTGCAGAAAGAACACAAAAAGGCAATTACTGATCTTAATTGCTGTTTCCACCACACCCCTGCTGTCTTGCTCTGTGCTTTCTCTGAGGCTGTTGCTCCTCGTCAGGGCGGAGATGTCCCCACAGGCTGTCATTCTCTCTCAAGATTTGCTGTCTAAAATAACTCAACTCGTCCTTGCAACTCCACTTGCATAATCCATTGGTGTTATGAGCTGGCAGAGAGGACATCAGATACATTTTGAAAGATCTTTTCACATTTTATTCACTTACCCAAGTTTTTCAGTGGCATTCAAGGTATCTGTCTCAACCTCTGTTGACAAGGGCAAGAATAATTCCCTGGAGAAAAGAAAATCCTTCCTTACACAGTAATTAACCTGGGTGGGACTCCAGAACTTTCTTTCAGTGCTCAGGAATCAGTCAGGACAGTATATATTTGCAATAACCATACTGTCCTGCAAGAAAGGAGGAGTTGGTACCAGGCTGTCCCTAAACCTTTGTCCCTGGCAAAGTCTTACCTCAAATTTTATGTTCTGTCCACAACTTCAGACATTCCAAGTGAAACATCTGGGGTACTAGATACTGCTCCAGAAAATTGTCAGAAAGAATGCTGAAGCTGCAAATACTCAAACATTAGGAAATGCCAAAAGTAAGACTGTCTGTACAACATTAATTGCTTCTTCCTGACACTTCAGTGAGAAAAGGGTAACTGATTTGTGGTTTAGCCTATGAAATTCTTGTCTCTGTTCAGCTCCTCTGCAGCTGACTGCAGACCACTGCCAAGATTAGATAGCACTTCACAAACCAGGGAGACTGAAAGGAGCAGCAGGCCTTTGTAGCTCCCACACCATCAGGACATGCAGCACCACAGCACCTGTGTAAGGTCTGCATTGCTTTCACCTGAATAGCACYGCATTGTAACACCAAAACAGACAAAACTAACTAACCAACCAGCCCAAACAAAACAAACAACAACAAAAACAACAGGAAAACAAAATGAGGAATGTTTACAGCAGTCACTTTCCTTCCTAATAACCAGAGTTCTTGCTTTTAGCAATTATGCTCTCACTGCATGTCAGCAACTTGGTAAATCTCTGTAAGATTAGATACACCAACTGGTTTTACTTTGAGATGACTGGGGTGACTAGGCATTACTAGCAAGAGGAGAAAGTGATGAATGTTACTATTCATTGTAATGTAGAGTGATAGCATTTAAATGAACTCTGTCAATGTGCATGAATTGTGAATTAAGGACTAAAATACAAATAAAGTAATGGTGGGATCAAGCAGGTAGAGGCAGGTGTTTACAGAGAAGCTTTTTGCTCGCAAGTTGTTTGAGAGAAAATCAGTTTTCCTGGTTCCAATAACTTCATTAGATGTGAGAAGCACCCCTCTATGCAGGACWTACTCATTATTATCTAACAAATACTATCGTAAGAGCTCACTGGCAGAGGTGGCAGATGTTTAGTCAACTCAGAAAACCCTTTTTTCTAATGAAGATTTTAGACCAGAGGAGTGGGAAGAAAACATAGGGAAAGAACAGAACAGAAACAGTCATACCTGCTACAAGTTAGCTTTCATTAGTCAATCTTCAAGCTCCTTTGAAAAGTGAACATCTGGATTGATTAGGCCCAGAGAGATAAAGCAAGTTCCTGAGAGTCACAGACAAGCTATGAACAGATCTAGGAACAGAATTTGAAGATTCAAGTCCCATTCCAGTACTTTGTCTCTGCAACCTAAAGAGCTCATCAGTCTTCAAGTCTCAACAACACAGATGACAATAGGAGGCAAAAACCAATCCAGTTTATTTATAATGCATGTAAGCAAAGTTCTCTTTTCCTGAACCGAACAGAAACACAGAATGGGAATTTCTTTTGCTCATATTTCCCAGTCTCATGTTCACTCTAGCTGTGCTCCCTCTCTCACTTCTTGCCTGGACATAAAGTGTCTGTGCAACTCTCTTCCCTCAGAGAAATTCTGATGCCACCAACTAATTAACAGCTCCTGTTACGAAGCTCTTGAAAGATCAGGGAGTGCAGAGGAGGAAGGAAAAGCTAAGTTAAGTAATCCAAATTAGCATCTCCAGGGGGAAAAAAAAAGAACAACAACCAAAAAAATCAAACCCACAAAAAAATCAAAACCTGCTTAGCAATGTCTGTGCTGTTTAGCTTGAGGCYAGGTCATGCAGCAAGAACATTGCTGTGCCAAGCAATACATGCACAGCCTGGAACCAGGCAGTATTTTCTAATACATGCTGAGCCTGTCTCTGCAACAGACAAAAAAACGAGCCCTGATTTTATAGCAGAGCAGATGACACACGCTCTGGGCACMGGTGTGCCAGGAACCCTTTCCACCCCCAGTACGCCACATTCATCGTTTGCTTCACACCTTCCTAAAGATGTTCTTTGCTTCCCACTCCTATGGCCTGAAACCTTCATTACAGAAACAGGTTTCCTCATCTCAAAAYAACCAAACTTAGTATCTGTCATCTTCACTGGTGAGCTCTTGCAATAGTATTTGTGCCAGAGRAGGTCGAGCAAGATTTATGTGAAGAGCTACTGCTCACGTATACTGAAAATAATATGCAGTATTAAAACAGCTTCCTTGCTTTTCTTCTGCTTGTGAACTTCAGCCCAAGCTTTTGTGATATCACTTTGCCTCACTGTACTTCAGCATGCCCACAGCTCTCACCTAGCAGCAGGAAAACACATTGCCCACAGTGTCCAAAGGGTCAGGCTCAGACTAACCCTCTTGGTGGGTCCAGACTTACTCAGCCAGACCCAGATTTCTCTCACATTAAGCACTTTCTTCTCTTTGTTTTCTTTTTTAAAGTTGCATCATAATCACTGTTATTAATAGGCAACTTCAAGGCTTAACTCATCTTAATTCTGGTAATTTTAAGTGTATAAATCAAACCTTGCATCAACAGGGGTCTCTCACTGTTGCAAAACTTTCAAACTTAACAAATGATTCTGAGCACAAATCAGAAATAGAACAGCACTCACTTCCTGTTAACCAGATGGGACTGGCTGGACAAAATGGAGAGAAATAAAACACAAAGAAATGAAGTTCTGATGCACAAGCAGCAAGTGAAGTTAGTTAGATAGTTTCATCAGGTAACTCATTTTAAAGTCTCAAATAGCATCAAAATCTGAAGAAATGGGTGGATAAATGTCTGCTCAACAGCATAACTCAGTAACACTGCAATTTTTGGTAAACATGGAACTGTCAGAATTGGCTGACACAACCATAAAAGTTATTGAATTTCAAATTGCTTCCCTCAGTTTTTTGTCTATTTAACTCTTCAAGTGTAAGATTCATAGAACCATGCTGCTGGAAATGCTGCTTATCAAATTTTTTTTGTTTCCATTTCTGTCCAAAAAAACATAAAAAAATAGGTAACAGAGGCACACAGGCATGCTTCTTGCCCTCTGATGGCTGCTCCACTTCCACACTTTCTGGGAAAGCATCTGCACATGCAGCCCACTAAAGAGAAGAGCTGCATGAAACTGCACAGAGAAGTTAAGTGGTGGCTGCTCAGCGATGTCAGGCAAGAAAATGCTGCRATGTCACTGCTGCTCTGCAGCCCCTTGGAATTGCCCCTGTGTTTCCTCTTGGTATCTGRAGTTATTACAATCCACTAGAGCAAAAGAAAAAGAAATTCTCATCTACACATTTTTAAAGACTGAATAATGCAAGATTGTATTTAACACATTTTCTTTTACAAACTTCCCCCCAGCCAAAAAAATTGAATTCATTAGAAAACAAACTRAAATGAGTGTCCACACCTACAACTCTCAATTTCTTGAAGTTTAATTCAGTTCTTAAGAAGCCCATGGATAGCATTAAACCTTTATATTCCAGGATTATAACAAACATCAAGTCCAATCAATAACCTTGATTTTGCTGAAACGTTTTGAGCTGAAAAGTGCAGACCGGAAAATTCGGCAAGTCTGCTCAGAGGAATTATGACAAAATTTTGAAACAGGCAACTGGTACAATTGTATGGATTTGCTTAATTTCCCATTCAGACTTGAAGATCCAGCATTAGCTGAGTTCCTGAACAAAGTGTTGACAAATACAATCTAATATATCAGTAAGTATGAAAACTAAATCTCTTAAGTTAACATGTGCTACACGTTGGTACAAACCTCTCCTGAAAGCTTATGGGGTCCACAGATCAGCAAAGATTGAAAGTTTTGTCTCTTTCTTCAGTTTATTTGGTCTTTTCCATAGACCAAATAGAACCTATGCATTGTCTCACCACCAAAATTTGCACCAGAAAATTTAAAAACTTAGCAGAAAATTTAAAAAAAATTTTAAAAATCAGAAAACACCATACAATCTGCTGCACAGAAGAGTAATCTCTCACTAGTGTTCCACATAATATCATAACTTAACCTAGAATATGATAAAAGGGGAATGTAGATCATTATTAAATTCCCTTTTTTTTTCTCATTAAAGACATTAATTAAGCTTTATGCTACATGAATTCATTCTTTTTCACCCTAGAGACCATATCCTAACAGACAGGTATTGTGTAGATGTTTCTTCTTCTATAAAGAGACCATGTAATACTTGTAGTATTTCAGAATGACAATAAGTAATGCATTTCAATGTTTAACTACAGGACACTGCCTGAGGTGTTGCCATTATGCAYAGCTCTCGATAACCTTGGATAACAGTTCAATAATTAGCACTTAGAGCCAGTATCAAGACTAAAAAGGAAACAGAATTCTAAGTGAAGAAAGAGAAAGATCACAATTACAGATCATAAAAAAAAGAGTGGGTGTGGCTTGGCTAACCACAGAGGATCACATATTTCGGTTTTCTAAGGACTTTAGCTTGGGAAAACTGTAGATTGTCAGAGAGAGATGGCTACAGCAGGCATATTCTTAGAAAGAGTTTGGATTCAGTAGAAGAAACTCATCTCCATAAATCCAAATTTTCAGAGGAAGTCATACACAAAAAGAAAAGACTAAAAAAAAGCCAAAACCCAGTGAGAAGTGAAAATTTTGACAAGATGTTGGGGATTACTGAGACTTTTATAGCTCTAGTAGTATGTCTCCTGATTTTGCAGTTCCTGAAGCTGCAATGGATGCGTACCCAGCTTCCTCCAGGACCAGTTCCCCTCCCCATCATCGGAAATTTGTGGCTGCTGGACTTCAAACTTCGCCGAGAAACTCTCAGTAAGGTATTTATTTATCTCTATGGTTGAAAATTAGTCTGAATCTATTTTAACTTAAATTGTGCATTGCATAGGAACAACCTAAATTCTAATTTTTTTTAACCTCAAGCTTGATTACCAGCCAATTTCAAAGACTCCAAGAATCCTGCAGGATTAAAAATATTTCTGAATAATAAACACCACCATTGCTTTACTCCTTGTTATTTTCTCTCTCTTGGTTACATTCTCACAAGCACTATCATAGAATGCTATTTCATTGGCAGTTTCATTCTGTTTCTGTGTTGATATCCAGCCCTGTAAGCCACCTCTAGTAGAGCTCCCCTTGCCTGACACCAATGTCACAGGAACATTTCCATTAGAAGACCAAACATATACTCTAAACAGACTCCTTTTTTCTTGTTTTTACAGCAAAAAGATTTCTTGTCTGCAGTAAACAGATTATTACTAAAACAAAGTAGGAAAATCTGATTGCTGTTACGTTCACAGCATGACTGCTTTATAAACCAATGAAAACTATTTTTAAAAAGTAAGGAACTTGCTCCACACTATTGTAAGGAAAAATACAAGCATGATGTGAGG
The DNA here is from genome assembly GCA_018881555.1 of Amblyornis subalaris. Taxonomy (NCBI): domain Eukaryota; kingdom Metazoa; phylum Chordata; class Aves; order Passeriformes; family Ptilonorhynchidae; genus Amblyornis; species Amblyornis subalaris. Next base: position 9,051,005 of record JACAXG010000014.1, on the reverse strand, counting down.
AACAACAACAGAGGAAAATAAGAAAAATCCTGTGGAAGCTACAGAAAAGAACACAAAAACATTTCTTTGCTTTCTTTGAAAATTAGAGGCAAGAAAATACCATAATTTTGATTCATTAATAAAATAAACAGAARATCTCTGGGATTTTGCCTGTATTCATTTATACTTTGATTCAGAGCTGACAGAGTAAATCTAGTGTTTCTCTTTCTGTGAAATTTTCAGAGGTATTCTTCTGAGAGATGTCCTTAGCACCTATTCCATAAAGAACAATTATCTTCTGTTCCTAAAGCTCATTAGTAACAGAAGGGTAATTTTTTCCAAAACCCGCAATTCAATTCAATGTCAACAAATGGGTTTAGTTACAACTAGAGAAACCTCTTAAATAAACTGCTATTTGAGTGTGTGCTTTCCCTGGTTTATAGTGACTAATTTCCTGTTATCAACCCTTCAGTTAACCAACATCTACGGAAATATCTACACGCTGTGGATGGGGCAGACACCTCTGGTTGTGCTGAATGGATACAAAGCAGTGAAAGATGGCATCGTCACCCACTCGGAGGAAATTTCTGGAAGACCTCTCACCCCCTTCTACAGGGATATGATGGGCGAGAAAGGTACAAGGTGTTACACAAGACTGAGAGGGGAACAAGGAGTAAAGAAAAATGCTTGTCTGGGCACACACACGTCAGTGCTGCTGCATGAGGGCATAACTGGGCTTTCGTTGCAAAAGAATTCCATGCAGAGCTAAGCTTGTTAAGAAATAACCAAAAATTTCTTGTCTTTTAAAGCATATCACTTACTCTTTTCCCTTCCCAATAGATCCAAAGGAATATTTGTTTGGAGAAGTTGCCCTTCAGTTGTATCACTTTTAAATCAGAAGACTGTTCATGTAGAAGACATTTATAGACAAAGCTGCTCTGTCCTCGCCAAAATCCATTCAGTTTCCAGGCTCACATTTATGAGCGTCTAGGAGTTATAAAATCCTCAGTTAGAGACCAGAACTCAGCTTCTAAAATCATAGTATTTTGTTAGTGAAATATAACCTCGTCTAAATCAAAATTTGCCTCCTTTGCAGTGAAAGGATTTCCCTCCCCAGCCATGAATTAAATGTTTCTGTGTTCCTCAGGTATTTTCCTGACAAACGGCCACACCTGGAAGCAGCAGAGACGCTTTGGCATGACAATTATAAGAAGTCTGGCACTTGGTAAGAACAACTTGGAGCATCAAATCCGAACAGAAGCCTGTCACCTTGTGGATATCTTTGCAAACACAAAAGGTAAATTCACTAGAAGAACAGTTAAAGCTCTTCTGAAATATTAGGGGTGGTAAAAGTTTCACAATACATTTTTACAAGTAATACAGATATCTTCCACATTAGTAGCACTTTCGCTGGCTTCTTATCTGCATTCTTTGCAAAAAATGTTTTGTCTGCACAGTGGGCAATATAAAATTGTTTTTTTTGAGTAAGGAGAGTTAAAAAAATGTTTATTATCAACACAGTCTTGGGGACAGCTGGTAATAATTCTTACACTCAAGGAGTATAGAAAAACCCTCCATAAAATACACAATATGTGACCTGCTGCAAGTCATTCTAGGACAGCAGAGTTTTAGGATTTGGCAGAGAAAGAACCCCAACACAAGGAATGTATCGTTCAGCTAGCCAACAAAACTTCTTTTTAAGGTTTGGATGAAATAGAAACCAATAGAATTTTAGCAAGATGCCAAAATAAAGCAATTAAATAAATATCCTGAGCAGCCAAATCCCTCACCAACATCGTGTTCCATACTGATATGAAAACACAGAGAGGTTGCCTGAGGTCTGTCTTCAACTCTCCTTGGACCAGACCCATCTCTCTTCAAAGAGCAACACATTCACACATCTTTGAAACGTAGGAGATGAAAAAAAAATACTCYGAGTCCCTGTACAGCCCAAAGCTTTACCTACCATGCAATCCTTCCTCAATTTTAAGTTCAATAAATGTATTTACTCTTTCCAAAAGCAACCAAGAGCATTGGACTGAAGTCAGGGATGCATTTTCCATAGGAGTATTCATCAAAGATTGTCCTTGCCATTGAAATGTGTATTTTTTTTTTTCTGGATTTAATCCTTTTCAATTGGAGCTATATTCCACCCTATTATGTTAGCTTTGCCTTTTCAATCTGTGGAAAAAAAAATATATATGGTTGGACTGTTAAGCTGCTACTTGAAAACCAACAGGAGACAAATCATTTCAACATGACTGAGAAAATAAAACTCTAAAATATTTTTTCTGGGTTTTTTTGAGGGGGAAATTGTTTGTTTTGGTTTTTAACTGCCAAACTTAAGTATCTACTTCCAGATTTGAAGACATACGTTCTAATTAATTGCTTGTGTTTCCACACAACCCAGACCACAAGTCAAAGAAGGGAAAAGAGACTTAATGTTTGTCATCTCAAAACTGATAATCACTGCATTTTACAAGAGTAAAGAGCAGATAGAAAATTAAAATTCCCTGCATTTATAATTGTTGCAGTTAATATGTATTAAACACATCATTTGTGTATSTAAAAGTATCTGATCCCCCATTGTTTTTAACACTAAAAAAAATTTATTCCTTTTCTCGCTGTAGTCTATTCAGACGTTCTCACAGTACCTCCCATATTCACAGGCAAACCTTTTGACCCCCACACTTCCACTGTCTGTGCTATTGCAAATATCATTTGTGCTGTTGTTTTTGGTCACCGCTTCTCCAGTGAGGATGAATCTTTCAGCAAACTTATCAAAGCTATTTATTTTGTGATCTACTTTCAAGGTACCATCTGGGGCAGGGTAAGAACCTAATTTTCTTGGTCTTGTTCCTTAAGGTGCATTTGCACTTGACAAGTCAAAACAAATTAAAAGTCAGTGATGATTATTCACAAACATTTCCATACCATTGTTCTACAAGCCATTGTGAAGTAATAAATTAATTCATACCTTGAATATGCCATTATTGGCTTATAATCCTTCTTCATGTCTGTAAATCACATCCTAAAATTTAAATTCTAGATCATCACTGGTTTTCACAGATTTCCAACGGGCAATCATTTGCAGAATACTGTGTATGTAAGATTCKTAATTCTTAAAATGAAGGCAACTTCTAAAATTTAATTCTCATTTAGTTTTGCAAATACAGAAGTGCAGTAAGAACTAAGCCTTCAAAGTCCTGTTCTTTTGAAAAGATATCGTGCTTCTCAGGTAATTCATATTCCCACCAAGATCTGAGTTATTCTGAGCTTCCTATGATATAGGTTACAATTTCATCACATCAAGAATATTTTTTAAGCTGTTGAAAGCCTAGCTATTGTTTATGTTGTGCAGATTTTGGCACACTGGCATTCTATAACACTATCACGTCCYCCATAAACGGATGCCTTAAAAAAATTACAGTAAAGAAATTCAAAGTTGAGAAAATCTGTTTGTGAGCCAGATTTGGCCCTTAATTACTCCAATTCACCCATTTTCAAAATCCCTGTTGCATTATTAGGTATTGATCCAAAAAGTAAAGTATAAACATGTTCCCATTATTTAATCTTTTTTACATGTGTCTATTGCCTCTCATCCCAATTCAGAGCCCATGTGTTGCAGTGGCTTCACAATTACCAGGGAGTCAGAACTGGGATCTCACATTCCCTCCTTTCTGTTTACCACCACAGCTGTATGATGCCTTCCCATGGCTCATGCACCGTCTCCCCGGGCCTCACCAGGATGTGTTTGCACACAACAACTTCATGCACAGTTTAGTCAAGAAGGAGGTCCAGGCTCATGAGAGTCAGAACACAGGTGATCCACAGGATCTCATTGACTTCTACCTGGCTCAAATAATAAAAGTAAGTATCTGTTTTATCACACTAACCCTTTCCTAGGTTCAATGCCCATTACAAACACTTGCTGTTCCAGTAACTGCCACTGGATTTTCACATGCACACTCTGTGTACCACTGAAGATGTTTGTTTTGGTGGGCTGCTCACTGTCTTCATCAAACAATGACAGTTTCTACATGACGGATGAAATGTCTGAAATTACCCACTTCATAGTCTTCTTGTGAATATACCCTACAGACCAAAGATGACCCTACTTCTACATTCAATAAAGACAATATGGTTCAGACCGTGGTTGACCTTTTGCTGGGAGGGACAGAAACAACAAGCACCACCCTTCTCTGGGCACTGCTCTACATGGTACAATATCCAGAAATACAAGGTGAGCAAAAGCATTATCAGAGAGAACTGCATTCAACATAATAATGAACATCTTAAGTGTAAGTACTAGCTCAATCTCTTGCAAGACATTAAAAAACCCCTTAGCTATGCACATGAATAGTGGTTCATCAACAACTGAGATCTAGAAAAGGGAAGGTCAGTAAATGAAACAGATACTTTCCCCTCCAGTTCACCAGCAACACCAGCAGATAGTAGYAGTAGCTACTGTTTTATCCCAGCAGAACAGGTTGGCAAGACAGAATAACAAGTTAAAGACATTCATATGCATCCTAGCCTCCTCCTAACCTCCAAAGTGGAAAAGCTTTTAAAAGATACCTGATCTGGTGTATATTTATAAACAACAGAAATTGTATCTATCCTTTCAAATTTTAATGCATTTTTTGAAACACGGAATTGTATTATCACCATGTAGGATGTGTCTTAAATGATAGTTCTTTTCATCCTGTTCTTTGGGGATATGCACTTCCTTGATCAACTGAAACCAACACAGCAGTCAAACCAAATGCCAATGCATTTCATAGCAACGTAATTTCTTTAATTTCCCCAGTTGGGGACATTCTCATACAAAAGTCTGCCCGAAAAAAAAGGGGTAAAAGAAGTTAAAATATTTTGATTTCTCTGCAGAAAAGGTTCAAAGAGAGATAGAGGCTGTTCTGGAACCCTCCCAGCTCATCAGCTATGAAGACCGTAAGAAGCTGCCCTACACAAACGCTGTGATTCACGAGGCTTTGCGCTACAGCAACGTCACTTCTGTTGGGGTCCCCCGACAGTGCCTGAGGAGTACAACTCTGATGGGTTTTCACATTAAAAAGGTACAGAGGATAAGCCCATGTTTCTTAAAACTTTGAGTTGTTAATATTTAGCATTTACATGACAGAGAGAGAAGAAAACCTCCCAAAAAAGAATCAATCATCCATGGAAAATATAATCTCAGCTGCTTCTTGCAGGGCACGCTTGTGTTGCCAAATCTGCACTCTGTGGTGTATGACACTGAGCACTGGGCAACCCCTTGGAAGTTCAACCCAGATCATTTCCTTGATTTGGATGGCAACTTTGTGAACAAAGAGGCATTCTTACCTTTCTCGGCAGGTAAGACTGACCTTGAATATTCCCGTTCACTGTCTTGCAGCACAGTTAAAAACACTATCTCTAAGTTCTAAAATTTTAAAAACATACATTTATAAATATGTTTTTGACAAAAAGATTAAAAGTCAGGTGGTCTCCTGTAAGAGCTGCAGCATTAGAGATCAAGGGTTATGAGGACCCAATAAACCCTTCTAAATTTCTGTTAAAGAACAGCTGATTACGTCTTTCTTCTYGGCTTCAGAACTCCATCCCACAATGCTCCAGCCCTCCCTCATCAACAACCAAAATAAGACTCTGAAGTATATGAAGCTTTTTAAAATCTGGTTGAACTGAAAAGCAATTCAAGGTTCTCACAGAACAAGAAGCAGCAATGGAAAGGGAGAATCACAGACATGCTCCAGGGGTGAAAAAAACCCAAATCAACCCAGAACACCAAATCAAACACTTGACAGAGATGAAGTTTCTCAGTTAAATATTTCCCCTCTCCTCAAAAAGCATCTCCTGTCCTTACAGAAGGAAATAGGAAATAATTATCTTACATTAACAAAATTTATGGAACTCAGTAGAATTTTCTTTGAAGTTCTTTTATAGAATTTAACTTAATCAACTCTTTCTGGTTTTTGTCTGCAGGGCACCGTGTATGTTTGGGGGAACAGATGGCACGAGTTGAACTGTTCATCTTCTTTACCAACCTCCTTCGGGCATTTACATTCCAGCTCCCTGAGGGAGTAAAGGAAATCAATCCGGAGTACATTTTGGGTGCAATACTGCAGCCACATCCATATAAACTCTGTGCTATTCCACGCTAGTCTGCAACACTCTACAATGCCAAGGGACTTCAACCTGTCAGTAACTGCAGATCCTTTAAAAACACATTTCACTGTCTCAATTGTATTCAAACGTAGGTAGCTCAACACAGCAAACTAATAGTGTTTTAATTTAGGAGGTCTGACCTCATCTACTGAACTGTTTGAAATGAAAACAAGTGTACTGGCCAAAGCTCATGTAACTGTCTTAGGCATATACAAACACACAATAATACATTTCCAAAAAAATGTATTTTCACATTCACAGTAGCAATGAATTAGATGTAGGCGTTTAGAGAAGTGACCTGCCTCAAGCAGTTTCCTGCATATGTGCTCTGTCAGGTATCACACTCTTTAAACAGCACAACTGTTCAGTAAGGATGCTTGAATAAAATTTTCCTCAGTAAGCTGTTACTCCTCTGAGTTCACAGGTCTTTTCTTACATCTTCTTGCAGGAGGTAACAGAGCACACACACTTAGTGTTGACTCCTCTTCCTTTCACTCTCCCACAAAGCATTATATGGTGTAGTATAAACTTCACACACACAAACGATTGTAGAATGGGGCCTCTCGTAACCATGTCCATTTAGAAATCCTTATACCTTTTTTTACTTTCTCAGTATCCAATTTCTATTTCATCACAACTCGGGTCCATGTACTTTCATGAACCTTTCTTTCTGTTTAGAAACATTGTTGTACGATCCAATAATTTCCTATTTGAAGAGAAGGGAACAGCTTTTCAAGAAATTAGGAAAATAAACGAAGATGTCAATATTTGTTAAAGCAGGCACAGTAGAGATTTATTACTCAAGGAGTTTTCTTTTGTTTTTTTTCCACATCAACAGATGTGGAAGGTTTTAACCATTTAAAATTCAGCTGCAAGCATCCTAAATGCTTTCAAAATTCAACAGGAGCCAGCAGAAATTATGGCAGGATGCAGTAAAAAGAAAAAGTAGAATACTACATATTTCTCAGACATAAAACTAATAGAAGACTTGATTTTCCTTGCAAATATTTCCAATTATTCCTTCCACTCAGTCAAAATCCCAGGGCTCTAACACTCTGTAATGTTTGCTATCACAGAACAAATGCAAACTCAACATCATTGACATTTTTCACCTTTTTAATAAAAGCCATTTTAAAACTTTCAATGTTACTTTATTTTATTGAGGAAAATATAACATTTAAAAAATCCTGCTTGAATAAGAAATACTTTCAAACATAAATTAAGAAAAATCTCTTAAACTTCATATTTCTTGCAGCGAGGGCAGATCTTCCATAAAACACATTCTTTCAGATTTACAAAAGCAGTCTGATAGGACAGTTCAAAAGTTTTCAAGTCTTGTCTTTTTTATTTCTGGCGTTCACTAAAGAAAAACTCACCGAAAAAATCTTTCCTTTCAACCCACTACCTGCTTGGTTCCAGAGAGGGCCCAAGGTAAAGTGCTCAGCAGCAGGACTGGCAGTGTCAGATACAGGCTTGGACTTTTTCTACTCCAGTGTATTTTGATGGCTCTTCAGGTATGTCCTACCTGGAAAAAAGATTCCTGTTTTTCCTCTACGTTTACTCCTTTGGTCACCTGAAGTTATTCAGTCAGGTTGAATTTTTTTCCCTCAGAAAATATTATTTCATAATCATAGAATGGTTGTAGTTGGAAGGGACCTTAAATACAATCTTGTTCCAATACCCCTGTCATGGGCAGGGACACCTTCCACTAGACCAGGCTGATCAGGGCTCCATGCAACCTGGCCCTACATGTGTTTTCTGGTTTTCTTCCAAAATTGTAGCTTGGGTTAAAACATGCACTTATTCTTCACCTGTATTTTTGAAGAACTGAGGTACATTAAAATTTGCTGTACAATGCTCATTCTAAAAATGTGGGAAGAACAAATACTGAGAGTGTTCATGATTAAAGGAGATATTTTTACAAAGAAGTCATTGTAGGCCTGATGGTACCAGTGAAAAACAGTCGGGCTAAGAGCATCTTCTTGTTACTCTGTTTAAAACTGAGAAGAGCAAGAGGTGATGCATTCCTTCACTTTCCAATGTTTCTTGAAATGACAGTGTGAGAATTCCACATTACCTTTTCATCACAGTTGTAAAGGAAACCTATAAGAAAATGTGAAACACAGAAAAAAAAGCTATTTCATCAGTTATTTTTTTTGTCAAGAAGGAATTCATATGGAATTAAAGAATCAGAGAAAAGAAAGATTTAGAAACTAAGGACAAAATGCGAGCTTTTCCTCTGAAATATCATTTTAAAACCCCCAAGATTTAAAACTCATAAATCCCATCACTTCAGTAACTAGAAAACACAGTCAAACTTTTAGAAAAATACACTGACATGTCACTCTGCTGTTATTATGCAACCCTTAGAAATCACTAGCCCAGCTCCTCAGTGAGGCACACTGCCTGGATCCCTCAGGAGCTAAATGCCTGAAAGCACAGAATGATTTAAAGTCCAGTCTTTAAAAAAGCCCATGATGTTGAAGATTAGATTCAGACAATTTCTGCCACTGATAAGAAAAATATCACTGCAATTTCCAGATTCTTGAAGCTTTCAAGTCCTGAGGAATCTAAACCGTTTGTTCCCTTGAACAGTCTCTGTTTTCATGGAATAATATAGGAAACATATCTTTGAATAGATTCCTTTTGATATAATGGCCTTGCAGTATTTTATTTCCAAAACAATGGCAACAAAGGACTTTCATTACATACTTCAGCTCCTAAATATTGAAAAAACAGGAACTGTATGGAAACTACACACAGGTCTGTGCCTATTTTGTGAAGCACACAAAATCCATGCTGTTTGTGTGGTTTTAAGAACAAAATGTAATCACTGGTCAACATGACACAGATTAAGAAAATGAGTAAGCCAATTCTAAACTTGGGTGAAGAGTTTTTCCTACAATTTTTGTTTTGTTCAAATCTCAGAGGGAAAGGCCCCAATATCTAGATGGTCTTGTTCCACCTAATAAGCAGAATGTTATCAAGTGTATGTTTTGATCCACCGACCAAATCAGGTATCTTTAAACAACTGTTAAAATAGTAGTTTATTTTTTAATTAACCAAATTTTAACCCAATTTCTCCTCTGCACCCAGTAAAAACACCATAAGTACTAGTTACTCAGCATTCACATCCAATCCTTCCATATTACATGCCTATCTAATCAAGCAGAACAAAACCAAAATCTGAAATGGCTGTCATTAACTTGATCGAAACAACTTGCACATCAGGAGGGATTATAATGGTGGAATGCTATACGGGCTGGCTGTAGGGAAACAAATAAAAAACTAATCTTCTCTTTTTGCTGTGCTTTCTTAAGCCTTTACAACACTATAAAGTCATTAGAATTTAAAAATTGCAATACAGAGGATACCAAATATCAAAACCAATCAGATGGAGGAAGGATACAATATATAATTAAAACAAGCCCATCTATGGTAACACCAAGAATGAATACATCAAATATATCCATCAAAATGTATCACTTGCCTCTTGCAATACTTGTCCAAGTGTCTCCTGGCTGTGAATGCGCTTCCTGTTGAAAACCCAAACCACACTTATTTGTGCACAAAACATTGGGGAATCTTGCAAATATCAATTATTTATCCCACTTCCAAAAGAGAAGACTGTTATATTAGGCTTCGTTCCACATCCTTTCCCTTATGAAATCTTCCTGCAATTCTGTGGAGTCTTACAGAATTTACAATCCTGATTCAGAGCTGTTGTTATTCACATCAGGATGAACTACCTGGAATGAGGCCAACTACTCATCGCATATTCTCAAAGCCAACCCTGATTATTAAAAGGCATTGTTAAATTTTAACATAAATCCTAACACTAATGATACACCTGGTAATTAATTACTTTAGTGTCTTCTTCTCCAGCACTAGACATCTGTTATTCAGCAGCTGATGCAAGAAGATTTAACTCATACTACTTTTTTTAGTCATTCTTCCAACATAGTCCAAGTGGTGAGCAGTGCATGCAAACACAACAGCAATACAAAGACTTAAAAAAAAATTTTCCATTAAGAGAATACGTTACTGCAGTTATTGTTTCCAAGCATCCTCTGATACATGCACTAAAAAGTCTAGAAATGCAAATAGAAGGCAACATAATTTTACCTGTCTATTTTGGTTGCTATGACCACTGTAAAATTGCCTTCTGTATTGGGCAAGTATGTAGAAGGTATAATGACATAACTTCCTGCAGGAAGCCTGCAAAGTCGGCTCACTTCCTGGGAATAGCAGTGAGGAACACAGCTCACCAGTGGCTCCAAGTGTAGAAAAGAAGAAGTTTGTGGTTTCCAGCTGCTGTTAGGCACCTGCAAAAAGGAATGCAAACATGCCTACCTTTTCATCTATTTCAGATCTCACAATATTTCATTCCTAGGATACCACAGTATGATATGGTCCATCTCTATTCTACTTCAAATACTCACTCTGCTGTACAGAGCTAGACACTAGAGGGATGGGAAGGCTTCCAGGAAACCCAGACGACAGTATTAGGTACAGATGAATCATTCCTAGCATGTTTGTAGACAATTTATACAACCCACTACTCACAAAGCGCTAGAGCTTCCTCTGTTGTCTAACCTCACTCTTCCCTGCTGCAAACTAAAGCACTTGCTCTTCACCTCATAGATCTCTTGAACAGACTGTGTCCTTTCTATTTCTAGTGGCCTTTCCTGTACTAAAAAGTCATGTTAGACTTCATCTCAGTCTCCTATAGGCATAAAAAATGCCATTTTTTCTTCACATATTGTGTATTTGAAGTTTCATGATCACCTCTGATGACCTTCTTTTTGAGGCATGTTTTCTAAAAATAAAGCTACCTTTCTCTGCAGAATAGTTACCTACGCAGCAGCTGCTGAGGCTACATTTATGCAGTTGAGCACTGGCACACACATGTAGAACCTTTATCTGTCCATACCAAATCATATCTTGTTTAGTTTCTGATCACCTGCTCAAGATATCACAGTCCTTTTGATCCAATATCACTCGYCTATGAACATATTAATAATTATTAGACATGAAGAAAGTAAGTCTTCATGATGAGCTGCCAAAAGGTCTATTCCTCAATCACTAGGACACTGAGAATTCTTTGCAAATCCTCAAAAGAGTTCATCATTGCTAAAACTAATTTAGAACCTTGTAAAGATTCAGTGGAACCAAGTACCTGGTTACTATGCTATGTAACTATGTAGTTATTCCATATCTTTCATGGGTGTTACTTCCCAGGATCAGCCTGTGTTTCTCCTTGAAGCAGCAAGTCCCTTGCAAACTGCAAGGAGTCCTGTACTGATAGGACAACCTTCACCCTCGGCAAATGAGCAGTCAAACTGACCAGAAGCCTTACCTGGAAAATATGGAAACCTATTGGACAACACTTGCTATCCAGACAGTGCTGACGGAGGGTGACTTTCACACTGCTTTTTCCTGGTCCTGCAGGAATGGAGAGGGGAAAGCAGGGATTGGTATGGAAGGAGGGGAAGTTCCTGCTACCTCCAGCACTTTGCCCAGTTTTCCAGCATCCATGCAGCTGCACTGTCTCCCATTCACCAGCTGGGAGTTCTTCACAGAGGGCAGCGTCCGTGGGTGGTGGCTTTAGCTCACTATCAAATGTAAGAGAGAAAAGAAACTAAAATGTATAAAACTTGTACTACCAGAATAGTAAAAAGTCTGAACAGCTTTTAAACATGCTGCCAACAGTATATTTTGCCTCTGCACATACTACTAAGCTGCAGTTTACAGTCAAGATGCTACTCATCTGGCTACTTCTGGTGAGTATTTTAACAAGAAGTAGTAGCAGCTTCATGACAAAAACAGGGAACTAGAGCACTACTTACATGGATTCAAAGACAATACAATGCTGTTACCTGGCACCTTGCACAACCCTTCAAAATATTTTGAACATTCACACTTAGTGCTACACTTCATATATTTATGTCAACAACTATAAGAAGCATTTTGTTTTGTTTTAAACCTACCTGAGAGAGATCCTTCCTGTTGAAAAGACACGAAGCAAGAAATTCCCTACTGCATCTTTCAGAAAAGTGCTGGGAACAACAAGATAAAAGCCAGGTGAAAGGTCACAGCACACATGGACTTCTCTATCGTAGGAATGGCAGATGGTACCTACAACTGGAGGAGCAGAGAGGGTCTTTGGAAGGTTAAATYGTTTCTTCTCCACCTAGAATAGATGCATAATGATGCGTGGTGGTTTAGGAAAAATGAGCTTTTAATAAAACTAAAAATTATCAAATATTGTTTAAAACACTTCTAAACATGCATACATTTACAAAAGGAAACAAAAACGAGACTATCAGCAGATAAGCTGAACATCAAGGAGGAGTAGAAAGAGTTAATATTCAGGAGAAGTAAATTTAGGAATGGTCTTCAAGTAATCAGCCTGAAATGTCATGCACTAGGTTGGAACAATCCCAAATGCTCAGTGATAAGAACAAAGTACTAGTCCACTAACAGTTGTACAGACAATAACTGTGAGATAAACAGAACCATTCCAGCATAAATCAGATGTGCAAAATTTGTGACCAGTTGAGTCGTATCACTGCCATGGGAAACGAATGATTTTACTCAAATATTTCAGAAATGCTTTTAAACTTCTATTTGCAAAGAAAAAAATGTCACTTGTGTATTACCTTCCAGACATGCAGTCCCACAGCCTSGTAATTCTTCCCCTGTATGCCTTCAGTCACAGATGGATTTTCCCCTGCTAAACGAGCTGGATTTTGAATCCTTCCGGCCCAGTCAGTGCTGTATTTCCTGTGTTTCTGCAGCAGAGCAATGCACACCTCRCTCGCTTCACAGACCCTCAGCCAGAACTTGGGGTTGGTAGGGAAGCTGCTGTTGTTGCGACAGCCACCTGCAGACTGGCCTCTCACCCAGGATCCAAAGAGATTCTGCGAGTGATACAGCACTTTCTCTAACAAAATAAGAAAAACACGGTGTGGATTTCAGACACGGGAGGCTACTTATTTTTATACAACAGATATATGGCAGAGATTCCCCAGCTCAAGAAGCCATGTTGACACTTTCCCTAAGCAGAAATTTATGACCAAGATTTTGAGAGGCATGAGAATTAATATCACAATTGGTAATGGCAGACTGATGACATGACTTTTACAACAAGAAACTGTTTCTAGAAATCTCAAGCRTATCTACCATTAAAAACAAAACATCACAGGGCTGTCCAGAACAACAGCCTTCTAGACAGAGGACCCTAATCTCTCAATCAACTAGCAAGTAACTAGATTTCAGAGAAATATCAAAGACTTCTCTAAAAATCTTTAATTTCTTCTTGTCCTCCTGTTCTTCCCAGTAGAGACAGAAAAACCCTATGGGTCTAAAGGAGAGGGAAAAACCGGGAAAGAGAAATTATGGTCTACCTGCTTCCATTTGCAATCCAAATCAGTCCTTCCCATTGACATAATGTTATTTGCATGAGAAAGATGTTTTTTCATACCACACCTGTATAGAGGCTCTGAAGTTGTCCTTCCTCATTGACTGGAAAGCCCACAGTAATCTCATCAAATTCCCTGAAAAATTCCTCTTCATCAACCCAGAATTCTCCCTCTTGGATCTGCGAGAGCAGTTCTGAAGCAACTACTKGATCTAGCTGGCTCCATCCTTGACCACTGCACACAAGACAAAAGTTAACATTTAGCTCTTTGCCCAGTAGAATTCCAGAACAATGTTCTACCAAATATCTTAYGGAGTAGGACAGTAAGAAGAGATTTCTCCATTTTATCGTGAAATACTTGCATTGAATATTTCTGCATACACGTTGCTGGTCAGTGAGAGGCATCATGAAAAGTACAACTTATCAAAGAAAACTTAGAAACAACCCAACACCAGACTGGATGCAGAACAGACTTCTAATAAAAATAGGTGCTTTGTTTACAATAATTGGTACAGACCCAAGTGTGAGAGCAAAATAAAGATTCTAATCAGTTGTTAAAAATAGGGACAAAAAAAGTAGAACAAGCTGCACTGTGATTGTTCTGAAAGAATTTTAGTGCTGTACATCAAAAACTGCCATTTGCATTATGCAGCTGGTTACCCCCATGAATCTGCCTGCCAAGCCATGATAAACCAAGAATTTAAACATCTCATTATTTAGGGATCATTAAAAGCTAGTAGTTTCAACATTTTTCATTGTTTCACTAACAAAAAAGAACAGTTCTGCACTTGAATAAAACAGGGTCTAAGGCCACCCAATGAAACACCATCCTCTTGCAACTACATGGTAACTTACTGTTTGACAAAGAAACTACAAGAGACCGAGTGTATAACCAAAACTCTGTCAAAATCAAAAAACATCAAATGAAGTCTCAATTAATGCAATCAAACTATCTTTTTAAGTCCGGGGAAAAAACACTTCTACAAAAATGTTCATTAACATCACCATATTGTTATCATATTTTAATGCTGAATGCTTGTTCCTTGGGTCAAGAATCGCATGTTCTTTTGTACAGTCAAAATATGCTAACATTTTTCAAAATAAGCTAGTAGGGTCTGCCCTTTCATTCTTGTTACTTTGCTATTTGAGCTGCTAGACATATTTCTGCATGTCCTTTAAAACAGATCTCTTCTTTATTTCTACTTTAAGTGGACTCTGTTTCAGCTTCTACTACTCATATCAATCTACAGAAACGAGAGCACACAAGCATAAATATCCTTCCTTCTGCTACATTTTGTTTTATAATTACTCCTTTGCTTGTTTTCTGCAGGTGAGACAGGATCAAACAAGAAGAGTCAGGTAAAGCTTAGTGACTACAAGTCACAAACATGATCAAAGATACTTCGATCAATGGCAGAACAACAAAAAAGCACCACAAAAGTCAGAAASAGAAAACAAACGACACCTTGAGTTTATCTCYATAAAAAGATATGATGATTTGATAAACAAAAGAGTTATTAAAAAAATTTAGATTGCCAGAACTACAAGATCAAAATTACCCGCCTCAGAACCAATGAGCTGTGTGAGCTCCCAACTATCTTAAGGACTGCACACACACTGAAGTCTCTCCTGTTACAGACTAACAGCAGTGTTTGCCTATGCAATACATAGATATGCTTTGTGCTTCAGAACTTTCACAAATTATTTTCCAAATGAACATAAAACTGCTCACCCYTCACACCAGGGCCCTTTCCAGCACCGCCTCCCCCAAGGGTTTCGTATTCTTAGTAGGAAGATTTCCTTGCCTGACACTTCAGACAGATTCAACATGTCTATCACAATGAAGGCATGAAATTCTCCTAGTTCACTTGCACCTGAATAGAAAAAAAGCATTTGAAAACAAACGAAAGAACCTGTTTCATATTTTACAATGACATTAAACTATCCTGTGAAARAAAGCAATTTTGAGATAAAAGGAGGTTGTTTTTAGATCTGCTTTAGAACAGCACAAAAAACCCCCAAACAGCTCATTTCAGTTGTGACTATATAGAAATAAAGTAACATTTCAAAGTGTATTAACTCACTCCTTGATCTCAAACACCTACCAATCCACCGTGCTGAAATTCATTGCGGTTTTTAAGGTTGATTTTGAGGTGCTTTTTTGAGGGAGTGCATTTTAGGGGAGTGCATTTGTTTTTGAGAACTGACCATATTAGCATCTAATATAAAAAGCACTCCTCAAAAGCACCCTCCCATCCTGAACTCACTTAAATCATTAAATCTTTATTTATCCAAACTTATATAAAATTGCACCATGAAACTGGCATGGTACTAGAATCAGCACTTGCATTTGCTTGCCGCCTTGTGCTTTGAAGCCTGTTAAATAGAGACATATACTTTTAATATCACCTTGTCTGGAATTGAGGACTGAGCAGCTTATTAAACACTGTTCCTTCAGATTCATTAATCTTCTAAACACTGCTTTCTCCAAAACCAAGCCAGTCTTCTCTTTCTCCGTGTTTTTATCAGGGCCTTTYAGGGTCCATCTTTCAGCAATTCCTCCAGTCAGATCAACCAAAGCATCTGCCACCTGTCCTGCCCACAACTGCTCATAAGATCCATGCACTCTAAAAAATAAAAAAYAAAAACCAAGAAAAAGTTTGTACAGACAGCAGAACTAAAGAAACACACTTTCAACCCCATCCTATATCACAATCATGACTGTACCCTACCTCATATCTCAAAGCAGGCAAGAGAAAGCATATAACATTTCATTTATACAGAATACATCATCTAAAAAGTATTTCAGCCACAGGATATTCCACTGTTTGATGGKAAGTTTACTACAATTCCCTCCATCCTATATAAAAACTGCTATAGTCTAGTACTAGTCATTTGTACCTTATTATTCATGCTCTACATTCTCTTTTGTGATATACTAACTGCATTCTGTATAAATAAAAATATTTCTTCCTCTTCAATTATTCTCTATTCACGCTGCAYGAACAACCAGAGTAGCACTTCCTTCAACAACGTAAGCAAACTAAGAGATTGCCCTACCTGATGTAGCAGATGTAAAAAATAGCAAAAGAAGTCAAGACTATAATAGAATTCTAAGATTGGACAATAAGATCTCTGTATAAAGTGAAGAATATTACATTTCAAACCACAGAGAAGCTTTAACAYGATATTGGTGCTTCACAGCTTCTGCTCAATGTTTCTACAGCTGAATAAGTTACTTCATACTTGAAGTCTTCCTCTGCCCTCTGCTGGCAACCACACAATCTTCTCTCCAGGTTCTTTTGGATATTAGATGTCTATCTTACCAGTGCACTTTGTCTCCAAATTGCTTTGTCCATCTGGACAGCTTTCCAATTGAGGTGCCATAAACCATAAAACAGCTGCRTTTTCAAACACATTAACAACATGGTTGTTTCTTCTTAAAACAGTAAACTATCAAATGATACAAAAGAGCAGTGAAACTCACATAACCAGAGCCTCAAYTAGCACAAACTTACATAATGTTGTTGCTTTTCAGGAAAATATTTGCATGCTTTCTGCTTTTCAATGAGCTCTCATCTTCCCTAGTAAAACATCCTCCTTTAATAAACTGGGTAACTAATGGACAGTGACTTAACAAACATCATTTGAATCCTGAAAATTCATTGCAGCCCTTACTTTTTATCAGAATTCTCTCCTTAMGACTCTCTTACCTCATATGCAACTAGAAATACACCTTACAGATCTACAGTTTAAAGAGCAAATTCTGCACAAGCCAGGATGGGACCACCAGCAGCTGCAACACAGAGATCTATGCCCAAAGCAGCCAGGTGAAGTAAGTAAGCAGAAGGGATACACAAGCACTGTAATTCTATTTCCATCAACAACAGTGTTCACATACTTTGCATAAGCTTTTTCCAGTAGTGGAAGCCAGAACAAATCCTGTGTCTGACACTGGGAAAAGCAGAGTTTGCCCCCAAGGCAAGGCAAGCGGTCGTCAATGGTCACTTCCACCCAGTGCCCAAACTGCCACACCCGGCATGTGAAACAGCCTTGGTAGGACTCATCTGTCCAGCTGGGCTGACCTGGAGGGATTACCTRGAAGACAAAAGCCAAAATCAAGACAAATAATGAACTAATTAATTTTTTTTGGCCAACAAAACCAGTTTAAAACATACTGAATATCAACAATTTCCAACAAACAGAAAAAAATATGATAACCAAACCAGTAAAACTGAGCATAATGAAGCCAATACTCATATGGCAGCTTGGGACTTCAGAACAACATACAAATGTCAATTAGGTGAAGAAAACTTCTTTGTACCTTGTTCAGTAGGTATTTACTCTTCTGCAAAGCTACACAGGCACACAGGAACCAACAGTCTCCCAAAATTCCTTGTTTTACTTGCACATCCTGCAGATTGTTTGAAAATAACCGAGGAGAAGAACAAATGTCCTAAAATTAAAATAAGAGGAGTTAAAGCCAAATCCTGGATGACAGTCTAAGAAGTCTGTGTTTCAGGGACTGGGAGGGCTCCAGAGACCTCTCACAAAATAAGAGAATTTTTACTCCTAGAAAATTTCCTTTTCAGACACATCYGAAGTAAGCAATAACAAATAAATGGCTTGTGGCTATTTTGCAGGTACTTTATGGATGCAAATCTAGTTCCCACATGAATTTTAGTACACAACTGTCACCATCAGGTGCAACCTTAGCAGCAGCAGTAATAAGTGAAAGACAACATAATTCATCAGCTGCTTGCTAGACTTATGATCAACAGTGACAGAGCTGATGCCATCCACATGGAACTGCACATCCCAAGTCACAAAAATCTCCAAATTGAAATAAGGGAAAACCTTTCCTAGGGCACATAAAAATAGATTAGTTGGTAGCACAAGAGGGAATTTCAAATGCAACATCCTGAACACTTAATCAGATCTGAGTTTTTAAAATGGTTCTTCTTATATATAAACACTGCAAGAGATGGAAATTAACTCATCAGCCCTCAGTAACAAYCAAGGTGTAAAGTACAAAAACAGGGAGCTGCACACTGGACTCTGTGAAATCATTTGTTTGCCARTTACACCTGATAACCAACAGCTCTGTCACTGTTCTACAGACAGCCCCAGATGCATGGGAGAAAATACAACTCAAGATAACATACTTTTTTCCTCTATTACATTTTTATAGCCTTTTTTTTTCCTTCCACACAAAGGCAATATCATAAATACTTCACTTTTAAAGGGTGTACTGCAGAAATGCATTCTAAAGCTTTTAGCTCTAATACAGCTTGCTCTGCAACCCAGCTATAAGTTTAAAAGCAATACAAGTCATATGACAAGTTATAAACTTARAAAGTTTTCTTTCTTATTGTCAAAGAAACCAACAATCACAAAAAAAAAGCAATAGGCTTCTGAAAAATTTTAAAATCCAATTATTTTTTTTCAAGACAGTTATGCAATATATCAAAAAATTCAGGAATGACATAATGCTGTATTCTAACTTGGTATGCATATTATTTGTATAATGAAACATATTTATAATAAAATTTCTGAATTTCTACTACTGCCATGAAATTTACAAGCACTACAAGAGGATTTAAATCAAACCTACAAACGACTACCCAGACTTAAAAACTGTAACTCACRTATTGTTAATGCTGACATAACACTGGTTTTATCACTTTCGTATTTCTAAACAAAAAAAAACACCCAGAAGCAGTCATCCAATGCTAACTTGCACTTACTACTTGAAAGCCCAGTTCTCCTAAAATCARCATTTTATACCTTAAAACTCACCTTAGGTCTCAACCAAGATATCTCGCCTCTGAACTGGGCAAGCGGGGTACAATAATCAAAAAATATAGAGGTATCACTCGCCGGAAACGTGGGGTCTGTGTAAAGGTCTCTTTTCACCATCAATTGCTTTTTCTCTCCCAGCATTTTCAACACAGTCCTAAGCAGCTTTGCCGGCTATTCCTACGACTTTATATCGCCAGGCACCAACCTGCAACAGAAACGAGTGTTACTGGGAATTGCAACATGGAAACAAATAGGCAAGGAGGATTTATTTATGGATGGAAAGCCTCTCACTCTAACACGGGGAACCTTGAACCACCACATTGCTGGCTTGTCCCAGCACCCGATACCACCCTGGACCGCTCAGCTGGAAGAGAAGGTGGGTGCCTCTGAAGAGACCTACAMCCACCTAGCTCCCTTCCCCCTGCTCCGCGCCCACCCTCCACACCAGGCTCCCCTCCAACGCCCTTTTCCTCACAACCAGGCCCAACAGGGCCCCTCCGCACACGCCTCCTCCTGCCCACCAGCCCCCCCTCCCTACAGGGTGGATCTCGGCCCGGCCGCCCTCGCCCCCGGCCCCGCTCCCCCCTCACCGCGGGGCGGCCTCGCCGCCATTGCCCGGGGCGGCCGTTACCCGGCAACGCCGGCACACGCGGCCCCGCCTAGCCCGCGCGTGACAGACGGCGCCGCCGACCAATCAGCGGCCGTCTCGTGCGCGCGCACCACCCATTGGCTCCGCCCCTCCCTCGGCTGAGCGGTGCCCGGGGGTCCCCGGCACCCGCGAGGTTCCCGGGCAGGGAATCCCTGGGAGAAACGGGAAACTTCCCGCGTGGAGCACGAGCCGGGGGAGGAAAGCAAGGTGGTCACCTGAGCTGCTCCTACGGGCGGAGGAAAATAAAACCAAACAGTGTTTTCGTGGACATTGTGACAGAGAAACTCAGAGAAATGGCTTGCTCTCCCCAAGGGCCAGCTTTATGCTTTCCCGAAATAATGGCAAAGATCACATTTTTGGATAGTTTATCACTGTGTAATTGTCCACGGGCCGAACTGACAAAGGAGAGGTGTTACTTCTCATACTCTGATAGCTACCGCTGATCAGTGAAATAGAAAAAATGCCTTAAAAGTACTGACTTGCTCAGGGACAAAGGACAGAAATGCAGAAATAAGGGCCCCATGAGGCCGTCCTTCAGCACACCGAGGGTTTGGGTGTCAGAGCACACTGGAGCAGGCTGCTGTCCTTTTCGTGTTTGTCCCTTTCACGTCAGCGTTTCTCAAGGAGCTCAGGTGTGGTCAAGAAAGCAGCTGCTGAGCCCCTGTGGAAGGACAAGGTGTTTACCAAAAAATCTGGTTTTCACACTTGCCTGTGATATGTTTGAGTCTAAGGTCGCCTGGTCCTTGGGTATAGAGGTTATCTGAACGAGAGAGATCCACAGAAGACACGGACTGGTTTCTATCAGACATGAATGCAGAAATCCTCCTCTCAAGCCAGCCTTAGCAGATCAAAATGCTCGCAGGTGACTGCAGCAGCTGTCCACTCACTGATTGATCCAGAAATAGGTTCTCTGCCCCTTGGTCATGCCCATTGTACAGACACAAGGCTTCACCCCTGCATACTGCAAATTTAATCAACAAACAAGMCTTTTCACATTCGAGTTTTGACCCTTTCGGGAGCAGAGGAAACAYTGCTGGCAGTAAGAATAACCCTCTTGTCCACGGCTCATGCGAGGGAGCTGCAGCTGCGCGGCTGCAAGTGAGCRACACAGGAGAGGTCTGTTGGGGGAGGGAAAGGGGAAAAAAAGGCCTCTGTGTCAGGAACAGTGAGGCTCTGATCTCTGTGATTTCACCCCTGCATTCTTTAGGAAACAGCGATCACAGATCACAACTGCATAAATTYCATTAAGGGACCGATTCTAGAAAGCAGGATAAATGTTGAGCTCTAACTGTAAATACAGTAGGTCCAAACTGCAACAGTTAATTAGTTAAACACGTAACTGTTTATTTATGAAGCTATGAGAAGTAGGAAAGAGATGGATATTATCTTGGTTTCTCAGGTACCTGACATGCTTTCCTTCTCTCTCTGCAAGGTTGGAAAATTCATCCATTACAGGATTGATGAAGTTTTTTTCTGTTAACCCCAAACTCTGGGAAACAAAAAGCAGCAGAGAACTTTCCCCATTGCCTCTTGGCAATCCTGCTGGATTAAACTGTTCCTGAAGACAAAACACAGGCCTGTTTAGACAGGATGCCTTGAAGATAATATTTTAAGACAGAATGACACTTGCTCTGTCAACCTGTTTCTCAGCCCATTTTTACATAGGTGCTTCGTTTCTCCTTGTAAAGGAGGAAAGAAGACTGGGAGAGGTTGAGTCCTATTGCTATAGAAATTTAAACAGTTAAAAGGGATTTGTGTCCTGCTAAATAACCAGCTCATTTCCATGTGAATGAAGACGATCCTTTAGAATAGTATTTGGTATTTTCATTATTGTTTGCCAGTTTTTGGGTTTCATCAATCCCATGTTTGGTTTTGTCTCCAACTCCCCGTGGTTCAAGGACAGGGGGAGGAGTAAAAGTGATTGAGCAGCAGTGGCTGTACCCAACATGTGTGTTTGTTTCTGCAAATTCGGACACATGGAAGTTGTTCACAAGGCAGCTCTTCAAATTCTCTGAATCCTGATACCAGGATTAGGAAAGCGCAGGCTTAGTCTCTGCAATACTCAGCTGACAGTGGTCAGAGCTGTATTAAAGGAACAGCAGAGAGAGTCTTTGCTTAGAGGAGATTTTGGAGTGGGTATTTGGGGTTATAGATCTTTCTCATTACCTCAGGCACACACAGAGATAGAGCACAGCTCCAGATTTCCAGCCTGGCTACCACAGCACACAAGACCCTGCATCTCAGTAAATATGCCTTTGGAAAAGGGTCCAATGCTCTGCAAAACCCACTAATGCCATTCCTTATTTAGAGAGAGACTTGTCACTAGTATATTAGAACACCTTCCTTGTGGGGCACAGAGCATGCTATGTTCAATATAATCATAATTCTCTGGACAAGAAAACAGAGGTGTATGATTTGAGTTTTCCAGTGCAAAAGGTACATGCAGAAGGAGTGAGGGGAAGTGTTCACACAGGCTCTATCATTTTTATTGCAACCAGCTTGTCTCCCTCCATGTAGAGTGAAAAGTCATCTCCAGAATAAGGAATAGCTTTTTCTCTACCCTCTATCTATAAAAGGTTCCCATGTCCAGGTAAGACATACTCTAACAGGTGCCAAAATTACTACTGTAATTAATGGAAAAATGAATGAATGCACGRTATTAATAAAAAAATCTTTTTAAGTTGATGTGGAATATACAGCAGCATTTGAGGTAATTTTGGAGAAACAGTGTGCAATTTCCACTATAAAAGGATACTGAAACATCACACTCCACCCAAGCTAAAGCAATACATGAAGTTGTGGAAGACATACCTTGCAGCAATAGACCAATCGATCTGTTTTCTTTAAGAATTAAGAAGTACTTACACGAGAAAGAGGTGAGTAGTTTAAATATGAGTAAGTAGTTTAAGTTTCACAAACAAAGCAGTAGTTTCCAGAGCCAGAAAATGAAACTAGACAAATCCAAACYAGACATTAGGTATGCATTTTAGGAATGCACATGATCAACATCTAAACCAACTTACCTGGGGCTTCAACAAAATCAGTGTCAAATTGTGTCCTCACAATAAGTCTGTGTCTCAGAAGACAGTGGCTTGATAAATCTCACACTGCGATTTCTAGTGCAGTTTCTTTTTTACTCTAAGTCTGATATTGTGGTCATAGTGTCTTTAAGCTTTTATCAATCTATAGTAAAAATTGTGAAAATAAGTGTGATGTGAATTTTAAGTGTTGGCTGTACCGTGTTGTTTTATCTTTGGACAAACAGGGAAAGCAGACTGAAGAAGCATACTTGACCTAAGTGAATTGTGCAGCACATGAGCTTAGATGTACAGAAGGTCCTGTGTTATCCAAAAAAGGCAATGGCCAAGGTCACTGCAGTGCAAGTACACGTGAGAGTTTTGGTCGAATCAGAATGTTTGGGATACTTGCTAGAATTGTTGTTGGTTGATGGAGGGTGTGGTTAAGATGTTGCAATATAACACGACACAGARAGTACTGATACAAACTTAACAGTAATACTGTAGCTAAGAAGAATTATATTTAATGTATCAATCAACATTGCTATGAAATGCTAAAAAATTAAGTTAGAAATATTCCATTTTATTAAAAGGTTTGTCTCTTCAGAGCTTTCCCATAAGTGATATTTCTAGATCCTCTGTTGCCCTGCTCAAGGCTGCAATGAAATATTATTTTCAAAATAAAAAAGATAACCTGATCTCCTGGCATCTGTTTAATGAAACTGGTTTGCTGTCTAACCTTAGATCAGAAATGAACATACCAAAGATAAGGCAAATAAATAGTTTCTATTTAATCACAGCCTAATTTGCCTTTCAATGTGAAGTCTACTACAAATCAAGACAGCAAGTAGCCTGAAGCACCAATTTATTTTCTGTCAACAAAAGAAAGGCTTATCTCCACAAACTTGCTGCCAATTTTTTGTCTCTCCAAAATAAAAAATGCACTCCTGGCTCACAGGAGAAATGAAAGTACCTAAAGAAGGATGCACTGAGTATTTTCAACAAATCTTGTTCTGCTTCTATGTTTCAGAAAACAAGTCTTACGAAACAAGCCATTTGATGGGATCTCACAGAGGTGAGAGCAGAAACACTAACTTATATCTTGTGTTCTTTAATCAGGAAACAGTCTGTTCGGTTCAGCCAGCATTTCCTTGCTCTGATGGGTGTATACGCAAACACACAGCTGATCTGATGTATTTCAGTCGGTTCTAGTAACAATAGATAATATTCACTTTTCATTATTTGTTTTTGCCACCTCTCCAGGATCTTCCTGTGCAGCTTTTAAATAGCTTCCAAACTCCCTCTATGCTGCACCCCGGAAAAGGACAGAACAAAGACAATGTACCAAGTTAACTCTTCCACACAGCTATTGCAGGGACACTGAAAAACTGCCCAAAAGCCTGAACTTGTCACAAAGCTTAGTTTAATTTGACAATCATCATAAGGCATCCATGTAAATGAAAAATTCCCACCAGGGTCACAAACATTCTCCCACTAAATAAAACGTGTTAAAACAGAGGCCCGTGATTCCAAAAAATGCTAGTGGTTCCTGGTCTCAGCCAGGCTGCCGCTGCTGGCAGTGGGGTCCAGGAGACGCAGCACCAACAGCAGCAACYCCGGAAGCGTAAAGTCAGCTTGTACAAATCTCTTTCAATAGAATAACAAATGAAAAGGAAAGAGATTTGTGCAGAAAACATCATTCTCCATCCTTTCTGGGAAAACAAAACAGAATTAAAAAGATAATCCCATTCAAGGAGCAAAGAGCAGAGCTTGGAGTTCTGAAGCCCAGCAATGCTGATGGCCCATTTTTAAAACTAATGAAGCACTACAGAGGCCTGAGTTTATTATTGCTTTATCCCAGTTCAGCCCAGGCTAAGGCTATGGTGAAGTCCAAATTAATTTAAAGCCAGAAAATGCAGATCCAGTAACAGCACCTAAGTCCCCATCCACACATGGGTGTAAACAGATCCTTTTGGTGAAGAAAAAAAACCCTCCCAAATTTCCCCCTCTTCCTGCCTACGCAGATCCCCATAGCAGGGCTAAAATTTGCCCTGAAGTATAAAAGAGTTTCTCTCTCACATCTCTGTTAGCTGAGTCTCTTCCAAATGTTTTGCCCTTTATTCACACTATCCTGATGATACATCAGCTCAGAGATGCCTTGTGGGAGCTCAGAGAGAGCACTGGGGTACCCACACGTTAAACAGATTGTGGCACAGAGTCTCAGAACCATTGCCTGTACTCTGTAATATCCAAGGACACTTTGCCCTCAGCTTCCTGAGACTGAACGGCACAGGGTGAAGAGTGTCCCCCCATCCTGCATGGCTGGCCAGTGGTCGAGAGAAACAGCACACCAGGTAAATGAAATGGCACCTTATTCCCACCATAAGTCAGAAAACAGACTCAGGTAAAGCAGGGCTTAAAAGTTTCATCAAGAAAGATGGTGCTTCCCTCAGACTATCATATGACAGGGCAACTGTTGTTCAGGCAAACACTATTCAAGGCAGTAAAATCTTAGCATGGATATTGCCATGGTTGACTTACAGGCCAAGATATGCTGGGGATCTTAAAAATTTAAAGGTCTTGTTAATTCCTCCAAAAGGACAGAATAGAAGACACACAGAGTGCATCTGATGCATGTGCCACACATTCTGACACACTAGCAAAGCTTGCAGCTAGACTTGTCAAAACAGTTAGAAAGATTTAGGCATCCAGCTAGTACCAGAATTCATGGCATTTGGGCACCTAATTTTAACTTTTTTGAAAATTCAAGCCTACACATTTCTTTATTGCTTGTCCCATCGAGTGCAAAGGGAAAACTGAGGGTAGGGTTAACTACAGAAGGATTTCAAATCCATCGTAATATTTCCCTGTTCTTTTTTATATATCTTTTTATATATATAAAGAGCATTATTATTATTATTATTTAGTCACCTCTGGGCAGGGGGGAACAGGAGCTATTTAAAATTAGTTTCTTGTTTAAGCATTAGTCCCCTTCCTCCCAAATCACAATACCTCTGTCATAGGAAGGAGCATAACATAAAAACGTGTTTGCTGCCACTGACAATTCCTGAGTCTCTCCTTTGCAGAACTTTAGCCCAAATGTCAGGACAATGGCAGCTTGACACATACACACTCCTCAGCAACATACACACAGCAAGTAGGACATGCCTCAGTGGCCTCAGACAAGGAAAAAAAAAAAAAGGAAAATAACCCCCGCCAAACAACAAATTCAGAGAAACCATCCAGAAGAGCCTCAGGAAAGGGAACTATCCACTTTCCATGGAGAAGCAACCACCCAGGAGTCCCTGCCCAGTATGAACTGAATCAAAATATCCATCACATGGCTGACAGAGATCTCTGAAACCTGGCAGTATCACACGCTGGATACTTGAAGGCACATTTGCTTTGTGTTTTGGGAGAGAAATCCAGTTACAACACACTGCAGCTGCAAGGCTGAGGGAAAGGAGGCAACGCTTGGTATCTTTCCTCTGTTCCTGTCCCCATTTTCAAGCTTCGTGGCTGGCATGAACTGGTGATCTAAGCAGACACGTTGACATCCCTGAGTGAAATGGCACCATTTGTGGCCTCTGAGACTTTGTCCTCAAGCACCATTGCTGGTGTGTCTGTAGTGACTGCTGTAGTGTCTATGGCAGGAAGTGGATTCAAGCCCTGTGATAAGATCTGCTGGATCGTTTTCCGCAAATTGGGGTGCAGCTGGTTTTGGGTCTCGTAAAAAATTTCTAAGGCAAAAGACTTGAGGGTGCCAGTGCAAAGGTCCTCATAAAGTGGAATTGTGTACATCCGAGACATCTGCAAAAAAGGAAAACTGGATAAAAACACTTAAATAAAAGTCAAGAAGTTCAGCTCTTCTACAGCTACACTCCAACAGCCCTGAATTACTTCAGAGTGGAGACAAGCAACACATTTCTTCAAAAGACAAATGAATCTCTTGTAAGTCTAATGCAAGGATTTTTATGAATGCTAATAAAAAAACATCTGCTCTCTGAGACTGAACTACTTCCACAAATAACAGAACTATTTTTTAAAGGCCAAATAGAAGAGGCCACACTGAACACATGCATTAACCTTTTGCTCCTGCACAATAACAACTAATGAAAAGAATGCAATGAGCCCTAGCCTTGCTTGAAGTGTAAATATTCAAATAATCACGTGATTTAGTAGTGTGAAAACTTCTGATTTGGAAAAGCCAGGGCTGCTACAAAACAACAAAAAAAATGCACAGGGCAGAGCTGGGACAAGGCTATTGAGTCAGGCTAGAAAAGCAGAGATTATCTGTAGGCAATTGAAATTACATCTGCCCATTCCTCCCCACCGCTAGCAGGTGAGCCATGCTCAGCCCCTTCCAACACACCTGGGCTACACTTGGCCAGGAAGCAGAAGTTCCAAGGTCTTTCACGTCGCATGTCTCATGCACATGTCTCATGCACTGAGAGGTGCAGTGATTTTAATCCAGCAGTTAGTACCTGGTTTTCCAAGAAGCGACGGACTTTGTAAAGGTCTGGATAATAGTCATTTCGGACTACAATCTGCAACCAGCGGATACGGATTTCTGCATTCATGGAGTCCAGCTGGGAGGAGTAACATTCCGAAAGCTTTTTTATCACCTCTGAAGAGAGCACATACACAGAGAAAGAACTATCAGCTATTTTGGCGATTTTTATCAGAGAATAATAATTCATAAAATCACAGAATGATAGAATGGGTCGGCCTGGAAAAGACATTTGAAGATCACCTAGTTCAACCTCTCTGCCTGGGCAGGGGACATCAACCTGACTTTATGTGAATTATAAGGTCAACCAGAGACAGGGATCTTTAGAATTCAATCAATTATTCCAGGAATAATTTCCTACTATCCTGGTAAGAGTACTCACCATGTGGCAGTGGTGATCCATCCAGCAGTCTGTCCAGGAAAAGCACAGTTTGGAACGTTCTCCATTTTGTGAGGTCAACACTGCTGGCAGCAGCAACAGAGTCCAGAGGCTCTGTGGTCCAGAGTTTGAAGAGTGTCTCCACTGGTCTGGTTAGACTGGATCCCTGAGATAAGTCTGGCTCAGCTAACGGAGGTCCTGTAGCATTGAGCCAACGTTCAAACTCCAGTCCTGGAATGAGGAGCACCAAAAATGTGCAGCAGGGATCTCTGTCCGTGGCTTGGCTGCCTCAAAGTTCAGCACTGCTTCTAACATAGTTAAGAGAGGTTCTAACAACAGCAACCAATAGCTACAGAAACGACAGCCTTAGCAGCCTCATTGGGATAGCCTATGGAACACCTGGAAGAGTGCCAGCAACACCTCTCCAAACCCAACCATGAGTTTTCTAGAGCTCAACAGTACAGTAAATACAAGAAACACACGTGCTTTTAAGGCAGCCAGGCTGACAAGAACCTATGTTCAAATTATGCTCTAATATTTGTGTGTGTGCATTTCTCTCTCAGAATTTTGAGGAAGACTGACAAATATGGAAAAAACCCACTTCATAAAAAAAAGGGGAGGTGAGAGGGCTGACTAAACTCCTCCTGCCCACCAGTAAACCCAAGCAATTTAAATTTATTTATACAATCAATAACAAAAAAATAAGTTTCTTCACAAGCAGCAGAGCCTGCTTTCCAACAGAGCTCTTCCCCTTGACCCTTTACCACCTCAGTACTTTCCTAATCCTTGGCAATACTTCCTGTTTCACACCATCTGCACTAAAACTCCTCTCTTCTGCATCCCCTGAATATTAGCCAGGCAAAAATTAGCACATGCTGTGGTTAACTTATTACCCAGCCAGTGGGCCAAATAAAACACAGAGCTGCTGAGCTCATGCTGAAGCTTTTCCCACAGTAAGCTCACTCATCTACACCTCTCCACAGGCAGTGTCCTCTCCACAAAGCCTGTAGGCACTCAGTATCCTTAAGAGCTGTACTCTGCCAGTCTGGCTTAAACTGACCAATGGGCTCAATAACTACTTGTAAGGATGGACACATGGCAGGATAACATTAGTCTCATTTTTTTAAGCAAGCGGGATAATAAGCACCTGCTAGGCCACAGACCTTCCATAAATCCACCAACAGCTGTAAATAGGGGATATAAGGGAGAGTGAAACATTATGGAAGAGGTTTTATTTGTATGGGTAGGACCTTGGGAAAGTTACAGTACTCAAAGCATGTTGTCTGTAATTAAAATTGATGAAATTTCAAAGTGTGTTCACCTTTTCCCTGCCTTTCAGCATGTGTAAATCTCACATGCACTGATCATCCTGTCTGCAGAGTGAAAGGTGAGTTAATGAGAAAGTTAACCAAGGGCCACTCAGCTAATTAATGCCAGACTTGTCAGCAATTTAAGATGTTCTCATTCCCCAACACTGAGGCAGGAACMATAAATTCTGTCAAAAACACCTGGCTGTTGCCGAACGGTTTTGTTTGCCTTAGCATTTCCCTATGCATCCTCCAAGCCAAGCACAAAATTTATCATCCAGATTTTCTACAGTGTTTACAGTTAACTAAGCAAACTTCCTACCTGCTTTGCTCTCAACACATTGCTCTTTCAGCTCTGGAAAAAAATTCAGGAAGGAATCCAGAAGATCTTGAGCCACAACGCTGGTAAATTTATACTTCTCAATGTAGGCCTAAAATAGTAAAAAGTTCAAATTATGGTTAGGAGCAAGCTCCTTTTGATGTAGAACCACTGTATGCCACAACAACAACCAAAAAAACACAAACAGAAGAGTAAGAACAAGTATTTGAAGGTTTAAAAAAATGAAGAAAAATACTCTCCCTCTTCACCCAGATAACCAAGTGAAGAAGCACCATAACAAGAAAAAAAAAAGAGTAGCTGCAAATACATTAACAGCTGAGTATTACTTCTTTTTTTCTTTTTCCTTTTCAAAAACAAGTCAGTAGCTGACYATTTTCTATAGGTTTTGCAAATGTGCTTCCAGGCACCAACCTGTACCCTTTGCCACCCTGGTTAAAAAAACACAAGTTAACACTTCTTAGTAGTGAATCAAGTCACATCTTTCCAGTCACAGAAAATCTGTGCTGGAACAGCTTTCTAATTACTTGGAGCACACAACAAAAGGTAACGAAAATATCCTACTACTCTGTGTGTAGGACCTCATAAGCTCAGCATCTCAGAAATCCCGTAGAAAGATTCATGTAGGTTGACAGACAAGCCCACAACATTCCTCCATCTCAGACACACTTGTATTCAACTTTACCCCCAACAATTAGCTACAGTGACAAAACCTGGGAAAAAAACCCCAAACAACAACAACAACAACAAAAGCAGCTCAATCTCAAGAAAACACATGTTTATTCACACTCACTCTTAGGAAGGAGTCAAAGTGTCTTGGATCGCCACAGAGCTGGGACAGGTAGTAAACAAAGCAGTAGCCTTTCTCATAGGTGAAGAGGTTCATTAAATTACTGGGATTTACACCTGAAAGGAGAAGACAACATAAGAAACTCTAATGAGGACAGTGATTTCCAGCCCTTCTGAGTACACAGACCTCTTAGAGATCACCAAGGCAAGACATAGTGACTCAAACACAAAACAAGCCTGTTGTCAGTATATTTAAGTTACTGCAGTAAATTAAATAGATGCAGTCTGAAGACACAGCCTGAAAAACAATATTAAAAAAAAAATCGATCATTGTAAGGTAAGTATTAATTCCCAAYGGAATAAGTCACTTCAAACCAAAGATCACTGAAAAAAGATCTGGAATTTGAAAACAAATCCTTTTATCTTTTTTCAGTGCCAAACTCTGGGAATCACCATACCACAAATTTTCAAAGATATCAATATTAGGTAATCACTACTTGCTCCTTTTTTGAGGCTTCCCATTCATGCTTTTGCTTTCCATTTGGTTCCAATATCCTCTCCACTTGCATTTTAGGCTGTCTTAAATATCATCTAGATTGAAGACTGCTTCACCCACCCAATTGTGACCACAGAACTAGAGAACTATCAGTGAAGGAGAGACGTAAATCTGCAATGCAGTTGTGCATCTGGCTCAGGGAATAACCAAACAGCCTCTGCACAGCTCAACTTGGAGCAAGTACCTGTTCATCTATATGCTAAATAAAAACACATACATAGTTCTTACATGAACACATAAAGTGAAGAACATTTAATAGCACAGGACTTTATATGATGTTTCCAAATATTTTCATTATAAACTACTTTATTTTACATATTCAGAATTTCAAACCCACATAGATTTCAAGGCAGTTTTTCACACACTTTCTACTCAGTATGTTCTGTTCTTACACAGAACAGTATCTATAAAGATGAGTTATCTAACTTCAAAAAAAACTTGAAAGTCAAGCTTCCTTATTAAGATTGGTTTACGAACCAGTATTTCTTTTTTCTTTTAATAAAGGATATGTAAAAATTTCTTTTTTTGTCTATATGCCATCATTGATATACTGATACATATACATTGATGTGTATATTTTGAGTACAGCAGCCTCAGCCAAAAGCAATACCTGGCTCCAGTTTAACCTGAAGTTTGCTGACCGGGTTGTCTTCTCCAAGGAGCTTCATCTGTCTGTGGAGAGCATCGAGGCGGAATGCAGTCTCCAAGCATGTGAAGGCAGCTCCTACCCCAGAAAGTAACTTGTTAGTTGTGGGAAAACCACCAGCAAAACCTGACCTGTGCAGGACTAGCACAGGGACAAAGTAAAAGCTGCTGCAGGTGCAAAAGACACAACAGCAAGACAGAATCACAGTAATGTAATGGCAGAGAAACTTAGTGCAAAACATCCTTGTAATTTGTGATGGAAGTTAGAGCCTAACCCAGTGCATTTCCTCACTGATTATGCATCAGGCTGCACTGAAAAACAAAGCAGCATGAAAACTATGCTGAAGTTTACATCCTTGACATCATCTTACCAGTTCTTGCAAGATACGGAAAGCAACACTGAAAAAAGTATTGCACAGGTAACTTTGAGGGAGCAACAAAGTGCTACAGAAACATTTGTCACTGGTAGAATAGTAGACAATTCCATACTCAGTGCCAAGGATATTACTAAGCAAATGTCACCTCTTGGGTGAAAAGAGAAAAGGATTGGATTTGGTTGGTGTATTATAGATCCTGTATATCTTTTTTAAGCTTTATCTATTATCCTACCTGTATTTTGCCGTAAGTTTTTCACCTTCCACTCATTGGGACTTTTTATACTCATGACTGGGTAAGCTACTCCTCCTCCCTAACTGCAGTGTAGAGCATTTCATGCTTTCAAGCCAAACTAGCTGTATTACACTGGCAAGTCAAGAGATATTTCCTATGCCCTTGCAGACATTAAAAGCTGCAGAAAATGGATTTTCAAATTCAGGAGATACTTATCATCCATAACTATTAACATTTTAGCCTTCCTTGCTAAGTTTTTAACCTGAGGATAGTGTGTGTTACATAGATACAATCTCAGAGTATCGATGTAACACCTTAATCTGATACAAGCAAAATGTGAATTAAAAAACAGGATATATTTGGAAAACAGGAGAACCTGTTATGAGCAGAGAAAGGGGCAGATGCGCTTCCCAGGGGAAAGTAAGAACCAGGATAGCTAGGGTTAAGGGCAATTATTTCAAGCCACAGGGAGGAGAATTAAGCAAGATCCAAGAGGTGTGGTAGTGGACTCAAATTTCTCTAAACAGTATCATTACAAAGATGCCTTTTTATTAACAACAGAAGATACTCCAGAAATTATGTCAGAAATTGTAAGACTTGGATCAAAGGTTTGTCTTAGAAACTAAACAGAATGGAAAAAGAGCTTACTAAAGAATGGCACAGAGAAAGGCATTTCTTAGTTTCCTAACAAATGCTTCTTGAAGCAACCAGTTCTAGACTTCAAGAGAAAAGACCAAAATCAGCAAGGATCTTGTTCTATGTTGGAGGGATGGACTAAGACGAAGAACAGGTGTCTTCTGACCTACTCACATCATTGCCGTGTATAATGTGGCTTTAGGACAGTCCTACCCACTGAGAATTACTCAATATAAAACAGCTTTCAAAGATACATAATATGCAGTGCAACATCTCCATAGATGTTCGGAGCACTTCTTTCCCTAAACTCAATTATCATCAGTTCATCTCCAAAAATAATATACATTAATAAAAACAAAAGCATTCTTCTAAACACTCTTGCTGCCAAGATTTCCAGGAACTTTTCCAAGATTGTTTACAGTGGATGCTTGAGAAAACACATGGAACTGGCTTTTAAGAACATAACAGGACAAACTAGAAAAGCGTATGTTCCAATTATTCACTTCAATAAAAAGCCAATCAAGCTTAAAAGCAAGAGGAATGATTTACTACTTACATATTCTAAAGACAGCACCATACAACTGGCCTCTGAAATTCACTGACACAAGCAAAGACAGGGCTTAAAATCCTGCAGGAAGCCTCCAGCACATAACAGACAGCTCCATAAATCTGCACATTTTTTTTTACTGCTATTGCCATCATTCTTTTTAACAGTAGGTAGCTACTAACTGATCAGGATTAAAAGGACRCTTGTTTCAGAGGACAGTTATTTCACAACATAACCGTGATAAGATTACTTACATCTTTCTCTGGAGCATCCTCTGCTCACCTTGCTCTGACAGATCAACACCAGCCTGGTACCCAACAGTAGTTCCAAAGTCCCCACAGCATTGTGCTAACCTCACTCAAAGCCCTTGTTACCATACCAGGTATTGAGCCCACCAAAGCCAAGACAATGTTAAACTCTAAGTATTCAAGATGTTCAACACAAAGTCTGGGGCTGTGTGTGGGTGTGTGTTCCAGAAATAAAAAAAACCTAACTGAAAACCAGCTCCCTACAGACTTCTGAGCTTCCAAGGCAAATACTCTGGGCAGCCAACTCTCAGTGATGGCAGGATGGAGCATAAGGAGAAGCATTTCTGCAGCTGTACCGTAGGTCTCGGTGGTGATCCGGCGCTGCGCGTAGGTGGCCAGGCCCTCGCTCAGCCACATCTCCTCCCACGTGGCGTTGGTGACCGCGTTCCCAAACCAGCTGTGGGCAACTTCATGAATGACGTCAATGATCAAAAACTCATCGCTCTCCAGAATGGAAGAGATGATGAAGGTCAGGCATGGGTTTTCCATGGCAACAATAGGGAAGGATGGAGGAAGAAAAACAATGTCATATCTAAAATTAAGGAGAAAGAAGAGAGAAAGGAAATGAGTAAATTGCAGGTATTTCAGAAGACACACAGTAACATTTTGCTTTCTTTAGGGAAGGCTCTTCTGAGACCTTTTTGTGACTTCAGGAACAAACTTTCTAGACCAGTGGTACCTAATACTTCTGATCAGAGGATCACAGAATTTATTTTGTTGGCCAAGGACCTGCTTACATTTGGATACAAAGACTTGACAGTCTTGTCACATGCATCAGATTCAGCACATCCCAGAAGCATTGTGCTCCCTTCACACACACAAACTCTTCACAAGTTGTGTATGTGAGAGCCAGAAAAACTGAGTTTACACTACATACAGTAGTGTAACATGGTGTTGAGTTCCCAGAGGCTCCCAGGAAAGAGAGATGGTAGGAAGCTGTCAATGAACGAATTGATTTCATGTACATGCAGTGTCAGCAAAATAACTCTAATCTGTCTGCTTCAGAATACAACAGTAATATTTGTTTTGTTTTATAAATTTCTCTACCAGTGATCAGCATTGGCACACTGGGCCATGTCTCAGATTATTTCAAGCAATATTTTATAAGTTAACAACAATGTGATCTTCCTGCTTACCTTTAGCAAAGAAATACAGGAAGCCTTTTTAAACATTTTCTCCCATCCAAAGAACGAAAGTATTCTCTCAAAACCACTCTTTTTTAATACATAGTCAAGCTTAATTCAAGAACTATTAATGTTAGTTTTGGGGACTTGGACTCTCAATGAGTCTGTACTGAGATTTTCAGTATTTTCAGGCCTTCCACAACAAATGCAGAAATAAATGAGATAAATAAAACAACCATACGTTTTAAATGGTGTCTGGCCCAGTGCTGGACTTGCATCACAAAACACCGTAGTATGAAAAACTTTCACTCCTCAGGAAAGATTCACTTTTTAGAAACCTCCAGTTCTGCCCTGCAAACCAGCTAAAACACCTCTGTACCTCCATGGTCCTCCCTGACACTTGTGGAGACAAAACTTTGGAGTTTCTTTCCAACTACTACAATGCTGCCAGTTGAAATGTTTGTTTACCCTGCTATTGCACGGGGAGAAAGCCCAATCATTTCTCCATATTGTTTTATTTTGTTCCCATTGCACATTCCCACGAGACTGATTAAACTCACCTTCCCCATATATAGGGGCCATACAGACTCTCTGCAGCAGTCAACCAGCGTTCAACAATGCCAGAAAGCTTGCTGATGGCTGTTGGCAGCAGGCAAGGCTCTGCCCACACTCTGCTCCTGTCAGAAAACAGAAAACATCAGGTGATACTTCAGTAAACTGAATTATCTCTTAAAAAA
The DNA here is from genome assembly GCA_018881555.1 of Amblyornis subalaris. Taxonomy (NCBI): domain Eukaryota; kingdom Metazoa; phylum Chordata; class Aves; order Passeriformes; family Ptilonorhynchidae; genus Amblyornis; species Amblyornis subalaris. Next base: position 9,015,489 of record JACAXG010000014.1, on the reverse strand, counting down.
AACAGCCTGACTGCTCGCCACGCTTCCATGTATGGTAATAGCGCAAGGAGACCTCCCATCAGCCCTGGGCCCTCCAAGGCTAATGCTCCACAGAACATGGCAACAGGTAACCAAAGATCCCTTCAACAAGGCAATGAGAAAGCAGCTCTAAGGACTGCAGGGGACAATAGGCAACTTTTATGAAAGAGGAACGTATCTTTGCCAGTGCAGTGTCATGAATTTCTTTACACCCAACTACACCTCAAACTCTCTTAACACTCACAGCTCACGGACGCAACTGTTCCTTTATCCCTGACTCAACATCTTTGCTACTGTACAGTATGAAGCACTGTACAGAGACACAAAACACAGAATCAACTCCCTGAAAATCTTACCTTGGACCTATGTCTGCATGTATGAGGTCTCCTGCCACCAGGGCCACTAGGTAGGCAGGAACTGGATATTCCATGTAAAATTGATAGACACCTTCCTCTTCTAGGTAGGAGCTTTGGGTGGCACTCATCAACACCTGTATGCCTGCTGGAGCCTGGAAAACCAACATCATACACATCAACTCATCAGATGATCACAGCTGCACCACAGATCTCTGGTTCATTTTCATCTATGCCTGATGATGTACATTAAAAACAATAATTTAGCTAACAAATGTAAGATTTCTCTGAGGTTTTTGTACCACAATCTGCCCAGCCCATGAAAATGTACCAACCAAAAATATTACTCCTCCTATATGCCAGCTGCCCCAAAAGCGCCCACATATGAAATAATTTAGTCGATACAAAATGCAACATCATTTGATGCTGCTTTCAACAAACTTTGCTATTTTTCTTTCAAGAATTGGTGAAATACAGTTGAGTATTAACATCAATAACCACTATTAGAAGTGACCAGCCAAATTCTCTCTCATATTACACATTCCACAATTACTCTTTCATCATTGAGTACAGGGAAGGCAAGACCCAATTGTGATAGGCAACAGAGTTGCCTTTGCAGCACTACCCTGATTCTGGCACAAGAACAAGAATGGGACCTAAAAAATCCAGTATTCTTTATGACACTGAATAACAATACTTTTAGCACGTGTACATACATGATGTAACTATGCTTTCACAAGTTAACAGCAACTAAGAGCTGCATGAACCCTTAACTTACCTTGACAGTAGCTGAGTAGGTGCATTTCACTGCAGGGGTGTCAAAGCAGGGGAAGAAGGAGCGGTTACACACAGAGTGGCCCTGTGTGAAGACAAAAGGCTTGGCATTGCCGTACGTCAGCTCTGGATCCAGCCACCAGATCTGTTGAAACACGATGGGAAGAAGAGGTGAGGGAAAGGGACAACATCACAAGGATGAACTGCCAAAAACAAAACCTGAAATCGAGAGGATTTCACCTCAGCTGCTTGGCTCCCCAGATGAATTCCTGGCACAGGGCACATTTCCATCTCTAACAATAAATTTTTTTACTCCTGTTTATTTGCCAGGATTGCTCAGAGAAATTTCTTGTTGTCTGAACACTGAGTGGTGACACATAACATAGTGACCTCCAGCCACTCACTATTTCTGTTGTATCAATTTGCTTTGCTAATGACAAGTCCCTAACAAACATCCACACAATCTTCTTCTCAAAGGGAGTACTCTGGATATCTCCATATTTGTAACTCAATATGAACAGGAGAAGAAGGGGTCAGGTAATGCAAGCCAGGGAAAAAAAAAAAAACAACCCAAAACAAACCCAAATCCAGAAACCAAAAAACCCTGAAGCTGAACAGTGTACACAACATTATCTGTGACCTTGACACTGCCCTCCTGGCTGAAGTATCAAACATTTTGACACTATGCAAAAAAGTCAGTATAAGTAAGAAACATCTGGTCAAGGACACTGGAGGCCCTTTTTTACAGAATGGATAAGGAGATTCTGGGTGGTCACTAAAGAAAAACCAACAAAACACACCACTGAGCATGTCAATTTTCAGTACCAAACAGCAAATAAATCACAAGTCAGACCCTCAGCAAATAATTAGAACAGATTAAGAATAATAAGAAGAAGTGCAACTATTTGCCTTTTGGTTTTTCTGTTTCAAATGTTTGTGCTTTCACATGCTCCCTGCCTCCAACTTTGAAGTGTAGGAGCAATTTTAAATAAGGATTTTCTTGTAATCCTAGAACTCTGGAGCTGAACTTTGATGGAAAATATCAAATATTGTGAAACTTGCAATAAAGTTGGAACCGCTGGAAGTCTTGGAAACAGTCAAGCGCAAGGAATAAAACTTCTGAATCTGCTGAATTCTTAGATCAAAGCAACCAATAAATCTGAAATCAGGGAACAGCAGTTAGTGCAAACTCTAGTTCAGTTCTGGTCCTCAAGGGAAAGCAATGAAACACAGAAGAGAAGACTGGGTACTAAGTCTGCTCACGTTTTAACAACATATTACAATTCTGTCTCCTAGTTAACTTCTGGAAGTTAAAGTTTTCTCTCTTTCCTTCTGTCCTATAAGGTTACTCTTTGATATCTCCTTCCCTTGCCTTTAGACCTTTTTCCTCAGATGCCAGTGTGCTCCTCTCCCGAAACATCCACTGCAGCAATGCTGCCAGGGATCAGTGAAAGGTAAGGACAGGAAACACACAGTCAGCAGCTTCCAGTTATTCACATGGAGGCTCACACTTCCACTGGCAAATGTTCGGGGTTTTATGGGTGGGAGGCATTACAAAATTAAAAATCTTTATCTAGAAGTAAAATTAATCTCTTGAAATTTGTTTTAAGATTACCCTCTTCTATTTCAAGCCTGTAGGGCCAGAAACATGCTTAAAGCAGGACTTCTGAGGAGCCCTGTCTGTTCACACCCATGTGCTGCATTTCAGTGTAGCACTGCCCACAGCCCAGGGGCACTACGTAGCTACAGATTTCCATTACATTTCTCATGGATACCTGCATTTCACAGCAACAAATATCATTTCTGCAATGTCACATTATGGAACAGGAGACAACTACTCCAGAAGGCATTTGGGGACATATGTCTCATTAAACGCCAATAACTAATAACTGATAACTGCCACCCAGAACACACATTTACAAAAAAATGAAAGTGCTGTGTTTTAATACAGGGTAGTAGTTTTCTAATGGTCCAGGGAAGAGGCTCAGAAATTAAAGTTTTTAAAGATCTGCCTCAATGGCAACTTTTAAAACCACTCCTCTATCAGTGGCTTAGTGCTTGTATCACAGTCTGACTTACAATCTGTATTGTTGGCCCTGTTGAAGAGACTCATCTTTAAAAGATTCTGTTTCCTTTGCTTTTTGAGAGACAGAAAAGGCTAACAAAGAAAACAGAGAGATAAGGCACCACCACACCTAAGCTGCAACACTCCGGTAGGAAGGTAAAAGGGCTGGCAGATGATGCCTTTACAGCAGGGAGATAACGGGAAGTTCTCCCTGAGTAGTGCAGGAGGAAAACATAAGCAGGAAGGGAAGGGGAACCAAGAGCTGATTCTTGTTTACAAGAAACTCCATAAATTAAGGACAACTTCTTTTCAACCAGTCCTGCTTCATTTGACATTTGGTTGAAGTTAAGTGAAGCACCAGCCTCACAAGCCAAGAGGGAAAACATTTGCAGAGGATGAAGTATTTTTTTCCCCGTTTTCTAATGTCTGCAGCTACATGGCAAGCCTCCGTCTCTCTTTCCAGACGCACTTGGAACAATGATGAAAGTTATCCTGAAACAATATAAATAGATCTGTAATATAAATAGACCAGGCTATGCTGCTGGACAGAGGCAGGGCTATGGGCTGGGGAAAATGACTATAAGCAGCATCCCAGAAAGGAGTGCGAGGCACAGGGTGCTGCTGGAGCAGCGCACACGGACAGAGCAGTATTTGAGGCTGTATCATCTCCTCCATATACAAATCCCTCCTGCACTTCCCCTTGGGAAATACATATGACATCATCATCACGCTCTTCATTTCATCTAGCTTTTCATGAATACAGGAAAGCTACTTCACACATTAAAGCTGTTCTATGGTGCATTTCAATTAAAGAGACCTGCTGCCTGGTTCCTCTGCTGAACAAAGGCTTCGGGCAGCCCAGGCTTTCCCCTGCCCACATACTACAAAGAAGCTCACACTTCATAAGGCACCTGCCAAGAGTATAATTTTTATTGACTTAGATCATAATCTTTTACCCAAATCTGGCAAATGACAAATGCAGTTAGCTAAGCCTCTTTCCGTTTTAAATCTCTCCATGTTTCTACATGCATTATTGATGAAGGTCGCAGGAAGAGCTGCAATGCCACAGCTTCTGTTCTAGGCAAACAAGCTGCTCCATCTGATGACAAAGTAAACAAAACACCCGAGATGCAGAGCATGTGACAGGAGCAAGGCACACCTGGGCAGCAAGTCATTCTAGGGGGACTGAGGAATCAAGACAAATTAAGGAATTACACAGACGTTTCTAGCACTGCAAAGAGGACTGCTGTCCTTTCTGCTAAATCCTGAAGATGAGGAAATTTATCATTTTTTATACTGGAACCCAGAGTAGGATTTGCATTTGAGGCAAGATAATAGCACCAGTGTTAAGACGTTCACTGCCAAATCAAAGGCATGACACAGTGGGCAAGAGACAGGTGTAGATTTTTCTCTTTAGGGAAGGAAAAAAGAAAATATCACACAAGACTATCACCAAGAATTAAGGAGTGAGGGAAGAGAAGGGAAGGAAGAGCAGGAGTGCTGTCCCCAGCACACCTGAGCAGTGTGTGCTTTCAGCCCACACCATGAGAGATACACAATGATTGTGACAGTCTTGCCTCTGATGGGAACTAGTGATGTACTGAGCATATGGTTTCCTAACAGCACAGGGAGCTGGAATGCTCTGTGAAAGGCAGATTTAATCTCTCAGCTGTCTCTCAATGTCCATCAAACAACCAAAGATCTTGGCTCCTTCCTCCACACGAGAAATAATGGGACAGTCAAATAACATATCCAGATGGCTCAAAGCAAGTATATCAAGACAACAGGTTTCCAATTTTAAACACACTACTATCTCTGCTACTGATCTTACTGCCAACACATTCACACTGCATTGTAACATGAATTTTCTATTTTATAGGTCCCACAAGTATGCTAAGGGTCCCACAGAAAATAAACCCTGACCTAAGGAGAATATATTCCTAGAACGGCCAAAGAAAACAGAACTTTTAGAAGAGAGAGGTCTAACGCTGTAAAGTTCCCTCACTGACAGAGAAAAGGGACTGACAGGATATTTACAAGACATGAGTATAAAGCACTTCACCCTTATACACATATGGTTACTCACCCCGGTTAAAGTGCAACGCTGGGCTGGAAAACAGCAATGACAGAGAGCACTACAATGGCACCAAACCACTTTGGACCCAAAGAAAATAGTTGAGTGTGCTGAACATGAAGCGCTAGAACAGGTGCTACTGGAGGACAAATATTTTGCCAGCCAAAATCTACAACAGTGAGTGAGCAAACATGGTAGGATTTATGTCAGTGAGCATGTCCTACTTCTGCTTTCCAGTATCACTTGGGAAGGGCAGTGCACGTCCCTGACCCTGTGACCATCAATAATCTTGACATGAGTCCTTGCAGCTTCATTTCAGCCGAAGCAGGACATGCTGTTAAAGGTACAAGAAAGACTTCAAAAGACAGGATAAAGAACAGGTAGTTCACCTCTGATCCAGGGGGAGCAAGACAACAACAGAGGGAATGGAAGAAATGTCTTGCTCTCAGCATCCTCAGATACGTGGCACCCACACAGGACTGTGTGCAGGGCCAAGGAGGCAACACTTAAATACCAGGTGAGACTAAATGGACATCACATCAATCAGTGCCCTGCACCTTCCAGTGGTTTTCAGATCATTCCCAAAACTAAGGTTCAGATGAGTATTCTGATTATACTGAGATCATTTCTCCATAGGCTCAGGAGGACAAGCTGCCCCTTTGGCAACAGGGCTGGCAAAACCCAGGGGAAAGCACAGGCTGGCCTAAAATAAAACAGTTTGTTCAAGAGGAAGAAAGTGTGTTATCGTGTACTTTGAGAGGTGTGGCTCAGCCGACTGAGAACGATTATAGAGCACACAGCAATGCCAAATTAACTTTAAAGCCTTCTCACTGTAAACAAGGCAGAGAGTGGACAAAAGAAAGAGGTTTCTTCATAAACCTTGGAAAAAACTAAAGAAAGGAATCTTCTGAACACCCTGCGGGCTACATGGCAGAGTACCGTACAGGAAATAGTAAAGCCAGGAATTCCAGAGGTGAAAAGAAACAATATCCAAGTGGATCTGAATTTTAAAGGTGCCAGAATCTTGCTTCATTTTTGCACTTTTAGGGAAGGACTAGAACATTAAAAAGTCACCATATGATCACAGGAAACTTCTCTGAATAAAAATCTTCATGTGGAACTCACTATTCCGAGTGAGCCAACGTATTAAGACTACCCAGATCATTCCAAGGATGAAATTAGTTTTGTAAACTTCCATGTAGTGTTACAATTAGACAAACATCCAGCAAACTCATTCTACTCAGCAACACTTTCCTATCACGAGGAAAGGCCTACTATTTACTTGTTGTGGGTTGTTTTGGAAGAAGCTTTTATGTTCAATTCCTACTCTTGTTAAATACCTTGTAAACATCAGAGAGATCCACACATTTAGTAGTTTTGACCAGTGCAACAACAACATCAAATCAGAGGGCTCACAGTCAATTCCTTTAGGCAACATAGAGGCAACAAAGTTGCAAGACTCTCAAAAAACCATTTCTTTTGCAAATAGATTTGTGAACCATGTGATGAGAATCACCTCAGTTTAATTCCCAACCTGAACAGACCGTACAGTAATAAAAAGAACTGATGTTCCTGTGGTAACTTCACATTGTCATTGTCATACCTTCTTAAAAACACAAGATCTGCCAAGCAGCACCTAAAAGGCCGTGTATGAAGTGCTTCTAAACACCCGTGGTTTAAAAGAAGTGACAAAATCTACAAAGTATCTCACTACTGAAGAAAGCTAATCCACAGACATGGAAGCACCTCCATGGCCAAATCCAAATGGGTGTTTTGGGCCATTCCTCATCCCTGTTTTCAGCAGGTAACTTGTAGGAACCTGTGGAATCACCCCTGTTATTCTCAAAGCTCCTAACCATGGCTCACTGGAACATCAACCTAGGTGTACAAGGCCTGATTTTGTAAGCAGCTAGCAAAACCCCCAGGGAAACTTCTGTATTGTGGATGACATAATTTGTCCTGAAGGACTGAGTCGAGGCAGGAGTTTTCAAATTTTCGCTCTCCTCGCCGACAACTGTAATGGCTTTAAAAAACGAAAAACCTTTCAATTACTACCGTGATGGGGCATGAATAGCCTTGGGGGCCACGGCGATGGGGGAAGCCAGGAGGGAGAGCGGCTAGGTCGGTACGAACATCGCTGCTGAGTGCGGCGGGGGACCGTGGGGCTGGCAGTGCCAAGTGCCCCTGCGGGCAGGGGACAGATGCTGCTGCCCAGCGGGCTGGCGCTGCCAGGCGATGGGGGCCGGGAGCAGGACCGGGGGGGCTGGCAGTGAGATACCTCCCGCCGCCTTTGCTGCGGGGCCGGGGCTCTTCCCCGACGGTCACTTAACAGGAGCCGAGATGCGCGACGGGCGCGGGCGGCACGGGAGGGCTCTGCCAGCTGCCCCGGGACCCGGTTTCCTACGCTACCGACCCCCGCCCGGTACTTACGGCGGGGCCGTCGGCCGTGGTGTAGCGGACGACGATCTGGAAGGGCTGGTGCGGCTGGAGAGCGGCGGGCAGGGAGACGGTGAGGGACGAGCCGTAGTCGGTGAAGGGGTCCACCCTGAATCCGAGCGGGCAGGCGGAGCACGGCGGCTGGGCGAAGAGGGGCAGCGGCGGCGGCGGCTCGACGGCGGCGGGCGGGGGGCCGGCGGGCGGGTCCCCCGGGGGGGCGGCGGGGGGCAGCGGTCCGGCAGCGATGCAGGGCGCCGAGAGGAAGGTGGCGGTGGCGGGCGGGCTGGCGGCGCAGGGCGGCGCGCAGGGCGGCGGCGGTGGCGGGCAGGGCGGCGGGGGCGGCGGGGCCGGGGCGGCGGCGGCCTCGGCGGGCGAGAAGGCGAAGGCGCAGGGCGCTTCCCCGGCCGCGGCGCGGCGGAAGGCGGCCGAGAGGACGCGCAGCGCCGGGTGCACGTCCAGCACCAGGGCGCGGGGCTGCGGGCGCAGCGCGCAGAGCTCCAGCACCAGGCAGCCCGCCAGCGCCCGCGCCTCGGGCCGCAGCTCCAGCCCCAGGTGCAGGTGCCGCAGGCTGAAGAGCTGCGAGCTGGACGCCGACGCCACGTCCGGCGGCGGCTCGGGAGGCGGCGGCGGGGCCGGCGGCGCCTCCGGCCCCGCCGCGGAGCCCTTGCGGCAGCAGCACAGGCCGGGCGGCCGCGGAGCCGGAGCCGCCATGGAGCGGCTGCGGCGGAGGAGGAGGAGGCGGCGGCGGAGGCGGCGGCTGCTATGTGAAATCCATGGGCGGGCGGGGAGGAGGGAGGCCCCGGCGGCCGGAGCGGCCGGGGCGGGGAGGGGGAGGCGGAAAGGACCGGCCGAGGGAGCGCAGGGCCCGGGCCCGGACAGCAGCGGCGGGCGCGGCCGCCGGGGGGCGCCGCGGAGCGCTCGAGGGCGGCCCCACCCCGCGCCGCCCCGCCCGCCGGCTGCGCGCGCACCCGCCGCGGCCCCGCCCCGGGCAGCGGGACAGCCGGCACCGGACAGCGGACACCGGACAGCGGACACCGGCACCGCGCCCAGGAGAGCGGCGTTCACGCCCTCATGCCCCCGATCCTTCGCTCACACGCGTGGGCATCCGCGCTGCACGCCCCTCCGGCCCCTGTTCCCAGGGCAGCTCTAACCGCGCACCCAGCCCCCCACACCGACCCACGCAGAGCTTCCCCCCTCTCCCCACAGCCGGCACCTCCCAGCCCCGCGGCCTGGCCCGGACACACCGATCCCAGYGCTCCTGCTCTAGGGACAGCCTTGGGCATGGCCACAACGCCCCGTTCAGGTCGCTCCTGTCCGCTCACAGCCAGCTCTGCTCCCTCCACACGCCCTGAATGCTTCACTTTCACCGTCCCCCTCTCCAGCTCCACGACAAACACCCTCAAGCCCTGCTCACCACGGCTCCCAGCAGGGCGGATTCTTGCACCCTCTTCCCACCYGTACCTATTTTGGCTTCCCCCCTCCTCCTGGTCACACCCCCACATCGAGCTCACAGCTAACCCTAAATAACCTCCCTTCTCCCTACACCCCATACACACCCTTTTTTTAATCCCTTCCCTCCCAGCTGGGCTGTCCGTAGTTTCCTGCCTCCAACTCTGACTCTAAATTGCTCCCCGAGCCCAGCTCAGACATAAAATACTTTACTCTTCCCCAGCACCTCGAGGCAATCAATCACACACCATCTACTGGTGCCTTCCTAAATGGGAAAGGACAGAAACCACAAAATTAGCAGCTTTGTATGAGCACTTGTTTCTCTGCATGGCAACAGCAGGAGTCAGCAAGCTGGCAGGAAGGTGGTGTGTGCAAGTAACTGTGATTTGCACTCCCCCCAGCCCAAGAGCAGCATACAGGAAGTCTCTGCCCCCTGTAGTGATACTTCTGTAAGTTATTTTCACTCTAATTTTCACTGTTATGCTTTGCCTACCTCGCTGGCCTGATGAGGCTCCAAGGCACATATTTTGGATAACACACGAACATTTCTTACATGGTTGTGGATTTAATGAACCCATAGTGGTACATTCTGAAAGCCTACCAAGCTTTACACTAACGACTGCAGCATCTGCACCAAATTCCAGCTGAGTTTCCACTGTATAGTCATCCTGGAGGCACAAACTGTGGCCTCAGCACAATGTGGCTCTGGTTACCAGCTGAATCAAGGGTTAAACAAATCACAGCATCACCCCAGACGGACCTGAAGCTAAAGAAAACCTTTGTATAATCACTTATATATAGTAAAACATATGCCACAATTGCAGTAAAAAATAACAAGGTAGCTCTTCAGTTGCTGGGTACAGCCACCCTGCACTTCTCAGGGTGTTCTTTCAAACCACCTTCAAAAAGAAATTTTGTCTTTACAATACCTCGATAACCAAGAAAAACACTTTGTCCTGTCTTTGCTCTCCATATCCTCCTTTAATAAATCAAGTGTTCTGCATTTATCCTTCTGACACCTTCTCTCACTCATACCAGTTGAGTTTTGAAAGAGTTCAGCTTTCTCAAGTTTTGCTCCCAGTGATGCACTAGAACGGTTTGACCTGGCTGTCACCTATAGGTGATGTGCAAAACACAGCCCCAGCAGCCTCAGGATCTGACCCTGCATAACCTTCACCACAGGTAAGGGTGAAATCTCCTCAGGTGTTCAAGCCAGCACAGCTTCAAGGCCTGATTTTGGACTTAATTACACCAATCCAACTGCATGTGAACTCCAGTGGGTAATTTTAGAAGAATCCTACCTGCACTTTGGTTGAAGTCCCAAGCAAGTGCAATGTTTCCACTCATCAGACAGATGAGATGAGCAGGAACACACTCTCTTGAAGAGGCTCTAAGCTTTTGATAATGAATCGGGATAAGCTGCATTCACTGTGTTTGGACAGAATAAGCAAAACTGATATAATTGAAATTCCAGAGAACAATACAGCAACCAGTTATCCCAGGCAAATCCCTCTCCTCTTGCACACCTCTGCTGGTCTTGGGCCACAGCCTTTGCTGTAAGGTGTGCTGGTTTTGGCTGGAGTAGAGTGAATTTTCTTCACAGTAGCGGGTATCARGCTATGTTTTGGGTTTGTGCGGAAAACAGCGTTGATTAGTCAGGGATGTTGTAGGTGTAGCTGAGCAGGGCTTCCACAGAGCCAAGGACATTTCTGCTCCTCACCCGACCAGCAGGGAGTCTGGAGGTACTCAAGGAGATGGGAGGGGACACAGCAAGGACAGCTGACCCCAACTGACCACAGGGATATTCTAGACCATATGGCATTATAAAAGCTGGAGAGGAAGGAGGGGACGTTCAGAGTGATGGTGTTGGTTTTCCCAAGTCACCATTACACACAATGGAATCCTGCTTTCCTGGAGATGGCGGCCCATGGGAAGTGGGGAATGAATGCCTTGTTCTGCTTTGCTTGCATGGCTTTTGCTTTCCCTATTAAACAGTCTTGCTTTCAACTCTCCAGTTTCCTAGCTTTTACCCTTCTGATTCTCTCCCCCATCCCACAGGACTGTGTGGGGCTTAGTTGCCAGCTGGGATTAAACCAGAACAGAAGCATGTGTTATCTCCATGCTATTTTGGGCAGGATCTCTTTAAGGAAAGTCTCTGTCCCAATCCCAGTGTCTTATTCTATTCCTCATAGGATGAAGTCTTCTCTGAATATCACACTATAAATTCTAAAGCAGAATCCAACTCCTGAAAATTCCAATCATCATCAACCTCCTGCAGAATGTTTCAAAGATACAGATGTCAGTCTCATTTGTAAATACCGATGTTTCTCCCTTCCACTTCTGTGACAGGGCCCTGGGCCAGGCCTCAGCTTGCTCCTGTGGCTCAGGATGAAAGCCAGTAAAAAAATTACAGCTATCCCTGCAAGCAGCAACACTTCTCTGTGAGACAAGTGCCAAATGAAGCACAGAAGTGATCGCAACAGAAAGAACATTTCCCTCTGTCAGTCTCTGCCTTTAATTCCAAAGTAATAGTGCTGCACTAAGGTTTAACAAAATCGTTGAGCTAATCTCTGCTGTCCACATGTGACTGCTCACTTGCTCCAGCACAGGCCCTTGTCTGACACCTTGTAGAGCTGTTTCAGCTCTTTAGGAGAGCTTGACTGGGAAGCAGCAGTCTGGGGCAATGAATGCTGAGCAGTTTCTTCTCATGCCTATGCTACTGTTACAGCCAGCACCTATTGAAAAGAGCAGCCTCACTTCACCTCCCTTCCAGGTGGTGCCTTCCTGTCTCCTTCTTTGTACAGCATTCCTGCTTTCTGCAAGTTAGCTTTCTGAACTGGACCACACAAGAGCCACTGCTGGCATCGGGAAAGGAAGAGGAACTCCCAGCCTGGAAGAAGAAGGAGGACAAGATCAGGATGGCTCTCCTTTTGCCCAGACTGCCATTAGTTCAGCCTTAGCTGCAAAGTGAAGCCACACACTGACCCCAGCAGCACTCAGAACTAGGTCCATTAGCCCATTTCCTTCAAGGGAAATACTGAAGTTCACAGGGTAAACTCCAGGCCTGTGAGCAGGGTAAGGTCTGTGCCAGTTAATTCTTGCACAGAACAAGAGTTAAGAACAATCATAACAAACGATGCTTTTTGTGCTACTTCAAGCTACAGTCCAAGCTCTGTTAATGCCACAGTTTGCCTGTGGTATTGGCAGATATGCTTCTTTCTGTGACTTTGCAGTCATGTCACAATATAAACAGTACTGCTTGTAGGTAAAGAAAACGGAAAATCTGAGGCTAAGAAGGTCTTCCATCTGACATCAGCCCTTCTACTTGGCCTGAATACTTGCACTGTAAATTATTACTCCCTGTACTGCTCAACACACATGTATTGCAATCCACCCCAATGGTGCAGGGCACAAAAATCACCCACTACACTTTTAAAGAAACACCTTTACTCTGAAGAAAGAAAGATCAGACCATGGTGCATGACAAGAGAAAAGAAAAAAAAACCTGCAAACGTGTTCCCCAGGGCTCAAAAAGGTGAGAAGTTATTTACGTGCCCAGAACAAACCACTTAAGCCAATAAAATTTACAAAACCCAAAATAGTTTTATTTACTTTTCAGATTTCTGCCTCAAAGAGACATTTTGCAAACATGCTAAGGCTACAAAATGTCCAAGTTGACAAAGACATGCAACGCTGACCATTCAATAAGTCACGGCTATTACAGGAGCGACTGTGTCCCCCCGGGCCACAGGTCCCGAAAAACAGGGATGGTGTACAGTGATCATGGCAACTACGCAGGACCCAGTAACCTGAGGTAGGTCATTTACAGTAAGAAAACCATGTCCTACACCAGTGTTACATCCTGATCAACAGGAACCTGCTTAAGGTTCTAGAAGACATGGGGTTGAGGACTGCTTCCTTAACAAGTGTGCAAGAAAGAAACAGGAAAAATCGATGTTGTTTAATCTTAGTATAAGTGAGCAGAAAAAAGAGTTAGTGTTACCCATGCCAGTGAAAGCCAACCTAAACCTCTGAGGAGTGTTAGCAGCTTCGAGATAAAGAGTCAGTCAGCTGAAGCAACTCTGAAAAGGCTTTCCTGCTAGCATACAGGGTATAATTTGAACCTTAYGATTAATTTGTTACAGATCATTCCACGAACAGTTAGATTTTGGTTGTGTTAGATCAGCGAAGCAGGAAGAGCTTGGGCTTGCTTGCATTAAAATAAACTCTGCTGATACAGTACGAAATACTGTGTCAGAACACTGAGAAAATACAAGGCCTTAATGTGACCCAGGAGAGGTTCTCCACTCGGATCACTAAAAACCCTGCTTTGGAAAAGCATCATGGGAAGCAGCAGTGCTGCCGTGGTGAAAATTAGCGATGCTCCAAATAGCTTTGATAAATTACAATGCAATAGTTACACCACAGAGCTCTTCTCTGCTGCGCTAGACAAAGATGTGACAATAAAGGACACTATTGCAAAGCTTCACTTCCACTCAGACACGCAGAAAATCCGGCACTAGGAAAAGACGAACTGTAAAAGACAAAATGGTGTCTGATACAGCCCGATAAAGCCAGATCTCTGGTACCATAAACTGTACAAAAATGATAGAAAAGAATATGCACTGTTATTAATACAGTGCTTATTTTAATATAAAATAAACAGCTTACATTTCCACTGTAAATATAGGCTATATACAGAAGTATGTATAGATATAGCTACATGTATAAAGCTTCATTATAGGCCTCTGATACATTTATAACTATGGCTCCCTGAGCCATTTGTAGAGTGCATTTAAAAACAAAAGATTAGTAATATGGAATAAATACAATAATAAAAACATGAAGAGTTCTTCTGACATGGTTTTAAAAACTCTCTGGCTTGACACATTGTGCTAAAAATTAAAAGATGAAAAGGCAATAATCTGCTTGGAGGAGGAGAAGGAGGAGAAGAGCTGGCCTGCCACAGGCAGGGAGCACAGCTCTCCAAAATTAAAGTGACTTTGCCCTGAATTTTAGCCCTTGACAGCAACCTTGTTCTCCGCAGCAGCAAACATAGCATAGAAGCGCGAGTTCTCGTTGGCCAGAAGGGCAGTCGGGGTGTCAAATTCCACTACCTGAAACCAAACAAAGCAGGTAAAGCACATCAGTAAAATCCAGCAGGAAACAGATTCCCACCCATTGGACTTGTGACATGATAGTAAAGAATCAGAAACACGGCATTCATCTTTAGATGAGACACCAGGCAGTGAAAGTTCATGCATTTCTGGATACTGTAACCTGGAATGCCTGGAACTGGCTCAAACACTGGAACTAACCTGCAGGAAGCAACCTCTGGTGGCTCCGGCAGAGACAGATGCTATGGGCTTTTGCCTCTTCTAACTTTAAGGGCCTTGCCCAACGTTCTTGCATTTGATTTTGCATTTGATTTAACTGTTTATGGCTCCCGAATGGAAGCCTGAAAAATAGGGTTTTTGTCATAGGCCTGCTTGATGGCACAGGGCTTTATGAAAGTCATGAGAAACTGCCACCGAACCCCAGCAGAGATGTTTCTGTTATTACCCATCCCAGAATTAACCTCAAAGCGAGTTCCAAAAACATTTTTAAAGATAGACTGTTATTCTATAGTACCTTCTTGGTGTGAAAAAAATTTTGCCATCTTTGGTCTTGCCACAGTCAGGCAGCAACCGATTCTATTGCAGTATTATTACCAAAGATGTGAATGAACACAGAGGATTTTCTACCCTGCAGTGCAGTTGTTCCCTCAGTTCTGTCTCCACACATGGCACCACCAGACTGGAGGCACAGAAGCCTCCCTGCTCACCTGTCCCTGTGTTAGCACCATGATCCGATCACAGCCCAGGACCGTGTGCAGGCGATGAGCGATTGTTAACATAGTGCAGTCTGCAAACGCCTCTCTGATGGTCTCCTGGATCAGTAAGTCTGTCTCTGTATCCATAGCAGCTGTTGCTTCATCCAGGATCAGTATCTGAAAGAAGCACAGAATCCTGGCTGTTACACAGTCACACCTCCCCACCCCCCCAAACATAAAAATACATAGAGCAGGCAGAATTGCCACGGCCAAGAGTTGTCACAACTGGCAATCCTTACAGAGTTGTGGGCACAAAGACAGGTTTTACAAGCATCCTTTCAGTTTTCTTTATGTAATTGCCTTCAACAAAGCTTATGGATCACACTTACATTTTATGGTCACATCCTAAAACTACATCTGGGTTCTGACCTTGGCCTCAAGTTTCCACTATTCTTAGTTTTATATACAGTAGATGAATCTCAAACACAAATTTTACCAGTAAACTAATTGGACACATCCTCAGTGGTGACAGTCCTTCAGGAATAAATCAATGCTGACTAGGCTTAATAGCTTTCTTATGCTGGAAAGAATTAATTTTCCTCTCAGACATAAACTGATTTGGTGTAATTTCTTGTCAAAGCTAAACTGGACTTGCTTTGTGCAGGTACTGCAGAGAGAGCAGTAACTTCTGCTGAGCAGTCTGGCTTTAAAAACACAAGCAGAGAGAACTTTAAAATATTGTGATGTGTCATGTTTAAGAAAAAAGGATGTTTAAATCAGAATCTTGGTCAATCTGAATACAAAAGTCCATTCTCACAGTAATTATTGTTTGTTCTCCATTCCTACAAAACCCTTCATTTGACTGGCATAGCATGGTCCCAAATTCCACCTGGAGACCACATTTTAGTGGAGCACCATGTAGAAGGAAAATACTTAGCTCATATTCACAAAAAAGTGGAAAGAGGGAAGAATCTGATGCTCCCTAGTAACAGGACACTGAATAAATTATTAGGCCAGTCTGAAACACTATTAACACTTGCAAGCAATGCCTTTCCAATGGCAGGACATTACAGGAGATAGCAGCTGGCTACAGATACCTTCCTAGTTGTGCTAATCCTACACTTCTCTGGGTTACAATAATCATTGGTGTGATTCCTCTGACAGCAACAATCTGGCATAAAAAAAGGCTTGCTTGATCCTGTAATTTTGATATCTCCAGGTATTTCTCTCACTGCTGTGCTCACCTTGCAACGACGCAGTAGAGCTCTAGCTATGCACAGTAACTGCCTCTCTCCAACAGAGAAGTTCTCCCCAT
The DNA here is from genome assembly GCA_018881555.1 of Amblyornis subalaris. Lineage (NCBI taxonomy): Eukaryota > Metazoa > Chordata > Aves > Passeriformes > Ptilonorhynchidae > Amblyornis > Amblyornis subalaris. The sequence continues at coordinate 8,999,193 of JACAXG010000014.1, read as the reverse complement.
TTTCCATCACTTCTGAATCAAGTTTCATAGGCAGCTGTGCAACCTGTGTGGGAAAGAAGAGGCAACAATCTTAGAGCATTGTACAAAGTCATATAAACACAAATACAGATCTCCTGGCAATCTTTGTCACCAAGAGAAGAGAGCAAACTTAGTCCCTGCAGGAATTCCTGCAGCCTATGTTCCATAGCCATACCTGCCACTTGACTCACAAGAAAAATAGGAAATGTCATGGCAGTGAGACTTGCTGCAGGGGGCCTCACAAATGGCAGGTTTTAAGCTCAGTTTAAATGTGCACATGTGACATGTACACTCACAAATGGAAACGCAGAATACGCACCTAAGGCACATCCAGAAAAATATCACTTGAAGTGTGAAAATATCACCTGAAATGTTTTAACACCCTAAGAATCCCTGTGATGAAGCAGCACTCTACTATGCTACACATTAAAAAAGTACACACAGAACATGGCATGTTCTCAAAAAAAAGTATCAGTCTGATAAAATTGTAGGAAAAAAGGAAAAAAAAACCAGTCAAAGCATAGAGAACAAGGAGAAAAATGCAGAGAAAAAGTTTTATCTAAAGACCTCTGAAGTAGCCTCTAACAACATGCTGGTTTGGAGGCCAAATACAAACATGCATCTCCCAGGGCACAATAATACTTACACACTCCTTCATGTGAGTCCTTTCCAAAGCAGCCCAGATCTGTTCCTCACTGTACTGATTGAAAGGATCCAAGTTTGATCTGGAAGGAGAAGCAGAAAACAACCAGAATTTTAACTCAGCAATGAATGGCAAACCAGCAGTGTGCTAATTCATCTAGACAGATGATTCCCATCTACCCTTCCACTGACACTTTCCTTGCGAAGGAAATCAGATGCTCCCAGCACACTGGGGTTAGAAGAGCCATAAAAACAAGAATAGAGATGGAAGACAAAGATACTAAAATTTCAACCACATCTAAAGGGAAGCAAGACTTCTATACAAGATGATCACACACAGTGCTGCACTGGGCCTGCTAAAATCATTCATATGTCTTTTTTTTGTTTCAAAACCAGAACAGAAGCTAGGATGCCAGAGAGCTACCACCTCACTAGGCACCTACTGGAGTTCAGGTATAAGCTGGAAGACTGCTCAGTCCTTCTTGCCTTTTTATGGTCTCACTAACCTCACAGTGCCACTGAATAGCACAGGTTCCTGAGGGATTATGGAGAGTTTGCTGCGAAGATCTGCCAAGCCAATGTCATTTATTTTCACTCCATCAATTTTAATGCAGCCTCCAGACAGTTCAACGAGACGGAAGAGAGCCATTCCAAGGGAAGACTTCCCTAAAAATGAGACAGGAAAAACAAGACCAGTGTTTCTACAGAATCGTAGCAGCTTTCAGATGAAAAAGCATTTTAAAAGCTGTCCATGTATAAGGAAAGTGTTTTAAAATACCATAAAGTCCTGGCAAACAACGATGGTAAGGGCTGAGCTTCAGCATTTAAACTTCTGAGCAATTGCAGGGGCAGCTCCTAATCTCTCCTCACAGAAGCCACCCCTGCAGTCCTGCCCCACCCTCACTGCCAAAACCTTGCCATGAAAAGCCAATACAACAACATTAATTACTTATTTAGAAACTCATTTGGAGGTTGATTTAAGTCATCTCACAAACAGGGGGTTCGATTCTTTGCATTACAGAGTTCTGAGATGGCTCAGAGCCAAACCTGGCTGCAGCATCAGTACAAAAAACTTCCAAGAGAGTCAGATAAGCTGCAATGAGGACGTTGTTGGCACCATTTTGTACTGGTCAGTGGCTTGGGGAGTTAAATATGATGAACATACTGGCTCAAGCATAGTAGGATATTCCTCTCCTTTAAATGGAAACTTGTTTTCACTGTTGTTTATGGGGATCTTGTTTATGTACACACGTGAATGGAATCCACCAATGACAGACTGCTCAGCCTCTCCTGTGCAATCAATTTATTCAAACACAGAGGAGAACCAAAATGACTGCCCCAATCTATTTCGTAAAAGTAATAATTTAACTCTGCTTAGTATTTTTCCTTACCTGAGCCTGTCCTTCCCACAATGCCAATCTTTTCCTTCGGTTTGATGGTAAAGGACACTTTTTTGAGTACTAGAGGGAGGTTCTCTCGATACCGCATCTCTGCATTTTCAAAAACAACTTCACCTTCCTGTGGCCAGTCCAGAGGAGGAGCTTTATTCTTAATTCGAGCAGGAGCTTCCAGGGAAAGTGTCTTAAAAAAAAAAAATAGAGAAGTTCAGTTTCCAGCAAACAGAAATTATCAGCTGCAGCTTTCAGCAGTTCTTCCCTGCAGACTCAGCCCAGATCAGTTTATGGCAGTTTCATGATGAGCTGTTTGGCTGGACGTGGGCCCAGTGGTCCAGAAGTTTGCTGTGTTACACTGACCACACTGTTAATTTCCCTCCTGTTGCCTCAGTAATGACATCAGTCCTTCTACACAACAATGGTTTTCATCAATAGAATTCAAAATGTACTTTAGGCCTATTATTTATCAGCACAATCCTATCAAGTTTTGTGGCACTCCAAAGACTGGATGGAAAATCTGCTGCATTTCTATGCCCCATTTGCTATGCCATGCCAGGATCACCTCTCTTGATTTTGACACAGAAGAGAATGCCCAAGTGACACATTAAATGCCACCCTCTTCCTTCTCCTCCTCATGTTCCCCCGTACTATTAAATCACTGAGTCACTCGGTCCCTTCCAGCTTGCTCGCTTCTGCTGTTTCCCTCTGTCCCTTATTGAGCAGTTCACAGATTAAACAGAAAAGCAGAACCTCTGAAAGCCAAACACAAGGCTTTATAGCATGTTCAGAGTAAAGCCACTTTCCCGTATTTGGCACAAGCACCCTCAAAGAATGGCAGAAATCCTGTCATGGGATTCACCTCGTGTAACTGAACCAGGCCCTGATAACTCCTTTATAGTCTCTACAAAGAGAAGGATCTCTACAAATGCTATAAAATAGCATTTTCTGGAGTGTGATTTTTCTCATTCTAATATAAATATTTAGAACAGGTAATATATTGCCCTCTGGAGCCACCCATTTCCTACACTGACCATTGAGAGATCCCACAGGGATGCCAGTCGTGGACATCTGCAACATCCAGTTAGAGGCAGATTAATTGTACACCAGGGGTTTGAGAAAAAAACCCAGCCATCTGCTACAATAGTGCTCCAATACTTTGAGCTTTGTGCTCATAAGAGCAACCTCAAGCCCGCAATAAAAGAAGCCAAGCCTGTGCCTTGGTAAGGCCCAGGACCTGAATGATGTTTCACTGCTCACCCATCCCTTCACTTCAGCTTAACACTAGTTTTACAGTTTCATAATAAAATGGCTGTCTAGAGATCCAAATAATAACAATCACAGAGTGTTGCTTAATAGTGACATAAAATGATAGACATAACTTTTAAAACCCCCCAAACAACAGCCTACAACTGTAGGTTTTACCACCTAAAGGCCTAATGGTGACAAACCCATCTCAGCCCAGTGAGAAATACAATATTTGCAATATTTGGCACAGTTGTCAACTCGTGTGGTCACCAAGTCTTCCACACACAGAAATTTTCTACTTAGATGCCACAAGAGGATTTATTTATTTAAATGGGGGAGTGGGCAGGTTTGGTTTTTTTCTCTTCAGATTAAATCCACAGGCTAAAAAAACCTCTACAAATATTAACTACTAAATAGCCCGTTTTTTCCACATACATATATATATATATCCATGCCTCTGAAGTTCACAGGGACCATTAAATGAAAAAGCCTTTCACCTCTCAGACCAGACCCTGTAGGAGGCTTTTTCCTGGCTACATTTTCCCCATTGGCCTATGCCCAGTTCTGCACACACAAATCCCAGTTACAAAGAAAGGGTTACAGATAATCAGAGCAGCTTGCTAAGCATTTAGCCTGGCACATTTCTCATGTTTAGCCCAGCACATTTCTCATGTTTGCAGTTAGAGCAATCCCTTCACATTTCAAGCATATAGAAATATGTTATATAAGACAGCTGTGGAAAAGTAGGCTTATTAGGATGAAACAGAATTACATGTAGATAAAGTAAAATAGTTATCTGTGTTTAAACAGAGGAATTCCATTGGGTTTGGAATGAAGGATGCCAGAACACCATCCCTTTGCTGTAAAATAATGTTTTGAATTCCCTTTCACACACTCCACTCTTTACTGCAAGTGCCAGCAAACTTCCAATATCCTTATGTAACTCCAGCAATGCTTGCAAGCTTTGTTACCTACCAGCTCTGGAGCCATTCAGCCCCTCAGTGCTGATATATGTGCTGCATAAAACAAACTCACTCTGCAGTGAGAATGAGCGCAGGCATTAGTGCCCTTCCAAGATCAGGAACATACATTCTCTGTACTAAGGCAGACTATGGCTGAGGCCAGCAACACAAGCAACACAGAATTTCACAACAGGCAGCTGAATGCATTACAATCCTACCTTGATATAGTGGTCAATCCTCTCCACCGAGGTGAAACGAGCTTCTGTCTCTGAAGCCAGTCTGACTGTAAACTGGAATAACCCTGTCAACTGAAGTGGTGAAAGAAAACAAAGACACATTTTTAGAGAGCTGTGACTTATTCCTGAATTAAGAGATGAACGTGACCAACAGGATAGGGGCAGTGATTGTGCCCCTGTACTCAGCACTGGTGAGGCCACACCTCAAACCCTGTGTTCATGTTTTGGGATCATCACTACAAGACAGACATTGAGGGGCTGGGGCAAATCCAGAGAAGGGCAACAGAGCTGGGGAAGGGTCTGGAGCACAAGTCCTATGAAGAGCAGGTGAGGGAGCTGGGGGGGATCAGCCTGGAGAAAAGAAGGCTCAGGGGTGACCTTATTGCTCTCTACAACTTCCTGAAAGGAGGGTGGAGCCAGGTGGGGGTGATTCTCTTTTCCCAGGTAACAAGCAATAGGGACAAGAGGAAATGGCCTCAAGTTGTGCCAGGAAAGGTTTAGATTGGCTACTAGGAAACATTTCTTCACCCAAAGGGTTGTCAAGCACTGAAACAGGCTGCCCAGGGAAGTGGGGGAGTCACCATCCCTGGAGGTATTTAAAAGATGTGTAGATGTGGCACTTGGTTTGGTGGTGGCCTTGGCAGTGCTGGGGAATGGTTGGATTATATGATATGATACAAGCACTCTTGGCACTGGGCACCATATAACTAAGGTGTTCGAGGCAAGGTAATTTAATAGTAAATTTTAAAATAACCATAATTTATGAATCCCTAAACCAGCAGCTTAGAAATGTTTCCCAAGAGCAGCAGCTTTAAGCATGAGCCATCTAAGCTCTTTAATTTCACCTCATTGCCACGAGGAGGCAGAAGAGGCCAAACAGCAGGTCCAACGAGCACTCGGAGCCCTGCAGCCACTGTGAGCCAGCACTGGATGCTGTTTGCTTATCAGCAATAACTACATTCAAAGAGAAATTAAATATTACAGTATGTGGGCACGCTCACCTGCACAGCATACGAGATGGCCAGCCCAGCATAGGCAGGAGGGATCTGGCCATGCATTAAGACAATCATAAGGCCAGTGGTTGTGATGAGAGCAATGCTGATGATGTCCAGGCGCACAGCCAGCCAGCGCATTGCACAGCTGAACAGGTAAAACGGGGCCTGGTTGTCATCCAGCAGCTCCTGATACCTGAAACAAACACAGGAAAGATCAGTAGGCTCTATGAGCCTGATGTTCTACAAATAGCAGAGCTACTTAAAGCCTTGTTCCAGTATCAGGATTCAAGGTGGGGAGACTCAACATTGACAATTTCAAACCAAGATAAGAAAGCAAGGTTTGCAAACTTTCCTGAGTAGGAAACATATCCTCAGATGTGTTCTTAGCTCAAACTCTCCAAAGTCAAATCACCAAGTCTCTGTGTGCAAATGAATTACACTGATGTGAATCAAAGTCAGGGACATTACATACACTTTCACTACTTCTTCACCTATGCAACACCTTCCAGAAGATGCTCAATGGCTACAAATTATTCCACAGGTAACAGCAGCAGTGCTTCAGAATAGGGGTTATTTTATTCACAAGTGTAGAAATAGAGTAAGTTTTAACAGAACTGTGACACTAATTAAAACACATCAATAACTGCTTATTTACAATCCTGGGACTGCAGAACTGAGAAAGTGTATTTAAGGAGATGCACTCAAGATTCACAAAGCCAGTAACTGCTGGTGTAGCAGTGTCTTTCCAGAGCTCCTGTGGCAATTTTACCCGCACTTCCACATTATTGGTCTCAGGACCTTGCATCTGCAAAGCCCTGATACTGTTACAGAAGGTTCTCATGCGAAGCAACTACCACTCATGTGAGAAATGTTTTGCTTTCCCTCATCAACATTTGTTTTTAAGACTTTAGTGTATACTAGAGAAAACCAAGCACAGTGCACAAGGTGGCTAATGATCACTGAAATAATAGATAAATGCTCTCCAATTACACAGGTGCACAGAGACTAACAGCTCATCAATATTCTCACTGGGGTTTGGTTAGCATGCCTTAAGCAGTGCTAATAACATCACCAGGAGAAACAATCCACAGAAAGCATGAGCAGGACCTGATGAAAAGTACACACTAGTAGGGAAAAAGTATGGCCAAAATGTTGCACCATTGCCACCTGCTGCACTGCAGAAAACTCCAGAGGAGAGCATTCACTTGGGACTCCACCATTGTTCTTCCCAGTTTTCCCTTACCCTTCTTGTTCTCACAATTTTTTTTCCCCAGGAAAGTAACTTTCACTCATAGAAACAATGATGCCATCAGACCACAGTAATAAATCCTTCTGAATGCCAACCTGTTGCACCTAGCTTTGTGCTCCAACACTTTCAAGTGGATATCTAGACTGACCTGTGCAGAAATTCCTGTCCTTTGTGGTAGGCATGGATTGTGGAGAGACCCTGGATGCTAGATGTAATGTGAGACAGGAATGGAGACTGTGTGATGTTGTCCAGACGCTTGAGTTCTCGAATAAAGACTCTGGAAGGAAAGAAGCACTTTGAGTTTCACACAGAACCACCATGTGCCAACCACTATGTCGTACTTGAAGGTGAAAGTATCTCTATTTTTGGTCAAAGCAGCTGGTGCACTTACCTAGATACAACGTGCAGAACTGTGAACAAGACAATGAGGGGCCCCACTGCCACCAGGAACCAGGGGAAAACTCCAGAAATCACCCCCACACAGAAGAACACAAGGATGACATTCTGGATGAACATTTCGGCTTGAAACGGCAAGCGAACGTCAACTGGTAAAGATGGAGGGAAAAGAGGAAGATCTTGAGTACAGAAAGGTAAAACGACCTACATAAAGCAACCCAGTCCAGCTGTACATCATTGACAAGAACAGTGATTTCTCTTGGCTTATTCAAATTAAAAATGTACATTTTCATTGGGATGTTTTTACCTTCTGAGTTGCTGGTAGTCTAATTATTCCCATTTGCAGACGTAGCATTGATGGAACTCTGACCTAATTACCCCCTCTGCTGCACATCAGCTTCAATCTGATGTTTTAAGACACCCCTGCATTAACTGCTAAGAGTCCATGTGAAACCTGGAGATACAACAGCAGTTGCACATTTCCTTCTTTTTAAGTGAATGGACAGACCTGAGCTATCAGCTGCCTTCCTGAATCATAACCCAGGTACATCCCAATTCCCACTTTGCGTATTGCAAGTCCACATTAGGCAACAGACACAGGGTACAACTATCCCAACAGCAGCAGACTGAACAGTACTCAAGAGTTAACTGGGAGATCTGAATGTGGGATTTACAGTGCACACAGTGAGAGATACCTTCATCCATGTCTTTGGAAAACCTGTTGAGAATCCTCCCAGTGGGTGTAGTGTCAAAGAACTTCATGGGGCTACGCAAAATCCGTCGGAAGAGCTCGTCGTGAAGCCTTGAGGATGCTCTGAGAGTTCCCTGGCAATGAAGGACATATTTCAGTGTTATAAAACAGTGTTTGCCTTCCTGTCACTGCATCTCCTCTGACACCAAAACACTCTACTCAGTTTCTCTCTCCAGCCATAAGCGGTTTTTTATTGCATGCTGTCCCTCCAATCAGCGGAGGAAGTTACTAATTTGGGCAGAAGTTAGCCGAAAGCATGGTGCAGCCCCAAGAGCTGACTATGGAAACATCACAATCCACAATGACTTCTGGTTCAAAAGTCTCTCTTGGGAGATGACCAAAAGAACCACAGTGACAGCAATATGCAGAAGTAGGAGGAAGGGGGGATAATGAACACCAATATTGGCACATACCTTTACAAAGACCACACCACGAACAGCTTTCAGGATCAACATAACTGCCATAGACAGTGCATAGATGCCAGCATAGTAATGCATGTGAGGGTTATCTTTCATACTGCTGCTTATGACAGTCTCATTTCCCAAAGTCACAGTGGTGTTCTGCAGAAAATTCGAAATTTCAGTGGTTAGTTAAGACAAGGATTAAGGAGGTATACACTACATGTGGTAAAATTTAACTGTCTTGTGTCCTCTCCCACCATATTTGATATTTCTTCTTTAAAGTACTTCAGTGACCCTTGAATACTTCAGAAAGTTTTCCCTGGCAGAGATGCTTGACTTGCAGATTGGTAGCCCTTGGATTTTTTCCTACAATATCTTTCAAAATACTACCACAATGCCTATTTCATTTGATTCCTAATCTTTAATTTCATGCTTATTTCTCATGTTGTTCTGAACAATGTCAGATACTTGCATACCACCACTCCTATTCACAGCAAAATTCACCTTGGAAAGGTTCAATTTGCTTAACAAACACTGTTGTTGTTTTCTGCCAGTATGCAGTAAATTCCTTCCTGTCACACTGTTGCACATTCTCATTCTTTCTTTTATTTTTAATCTTTAAGTATATTTAAGGACCTCATTGCTTAATTTAGTATTGTTGGCCATCGGCACTTAATTATTTCATCTCTGAGATTAGTAGCTTGCTCTCTGCGCCCCCACAAAAAAGTCTTGCAGTTATATTTGGATTTTTAAATGCAGCAAGACTAGAATCAAAGCCCCGAGAGTAGGAAAAAGCCCAAACCACCCCAGGTCATCAGAACCTTCAAAGCAATTCCCAAAAGTCATTTGACTTAAAGGCATATTTTAACAAAAATTATTCTGTTATGTATAAGATCACATTCAAACAAAAAAACCCAATGCTAAAATTAGTTTTCACATTTTCACTTCCTCTCCTTAGACTAACCAAGACAAGGAACAAGAGGGCAGTATAAAACCGCATGAGCTATCATATCTCTTATTGCTAGAGCTCTCTTATTCTTGGAGATGAACTCCCTAGTGAGATCACCTCCTGAGAAGCCTTACAACTTATTTAAATTAGGAAGCACCACTTGGTCTCACAGGACTGCTTGGGATTAGTCTAGCAGAGCAAACCCCCAGCCCATTAGACACAAGAGTAGAAGCGCTATTTAACTTACTCCACTGCCTTGCTTGATCCAGAAACTCAGCCACCAGTTGCTAAAAGCTGTGCTGCCCACATTCAGCACAAACAGTGCCATGATGATGAGGAATGCAAAGGGGCCTCCAGCTGCCTGAATGTAGACACCATAAACAGACCAGGGGACAGAGCCTTTGCCTTTCTCTTCCAACTGGACCAACTGACCTGTGAAACAACAGAGGATGAAGGAGTGAGGAAAAGAAAGCTCTTCCCTAAAACTCCTGTAAATTTGTGAACATACACAAAATTAGTCTTTTAAACTGTGCAGAGCACTTTCAGAAACACACACTTCACACTTAGAACTCAGTGGTTCAAACAGTTTTGCAAAAAGTCACATTTCCTCTGCAGAATTATTTATGTCATGGTACATTTGAAAAAGCCTCATCAGCACAGACTTAAACATTAGGCTGGTATCAGCCTCACTATTGGTTTTTAAACCCTGAAGTTCAAAGTTAACATTAAACAGAGAGCTACAGAGGTCAGACCTTCCAATTCTTCCAATACATAAACGCCATGTCCTGCCTAGGACTGAGTGCCAAGCTACACACATGGCTCTCTTAGGACAGGAGGGAGAGGCGGTGTGGGTGACAGGGCACTACCAGCTCCTTTGTGCTGATGGCATCTGACCAGCAGCAAGCTAATTGAACTTTAAAACATTGTACAGGCACCTGTATTTAATGAACTAATCAATGTTCTCTGCCCACTGCCTGTGTCCTATCAACCACACTGAGTGACTGGGATTGAGACAGCTTCCAAAACCTGGGAAGTACATTCACAATATACTTTGAAAGCGAATGTTTTGAGCTTATTGGAGTACAAAATAATTACAGCCAGGAATTTGATTACATAGTTACCCTCCTCTTCCTTCTTTACAACTTTCTCCTTCTTCACAGACCCTGTTTTGGTACTTTTATCCTGGGGCCTTTTCAGTGAATTGTTTGTGTTCTTCTTTATATTAATCTGCAGGAAAACAATGACACTAAACATATTGGAGTAGTTTGCTTTGACATTTTCATATCTGAACCCAAACTTTTAATAGGCTGCCACCTAAGGACAAAGGTTTTCCATAGCTTAGCATTCACATCAAGGTGGATATTAACTTCAGCTATTACAGATGGTTGCCAACTCTGGTGGATTCAATTCTCCTCCTCTATTAACCCAAACTGGTAGAACGCAAGGTTAATTTCCAGAATCAGTTACAATATGAGTGTACATGGTAGAGGAATGACATCCCTACCACTGAGAGAAAGATACAATCCCCCTGTCCCTTGTAAAAATAACTCACAATTTTTTTAAGAGGCTTTTTCCCCCCAAACACCCTTGTACTGAAGAGACATTTTATGAGACCTTTCCCTAAGAACAAAGTCAGGTTAACATTATGTCCTGGGTTAGTTATATATTCTATTACCACCCACAAAAGCTGGACAAATTTCATAATTACACACCTGGGACTCCTTATCTCAACTGAGATAAGCACTCCGGCCGACAGCAAGCACCACCCACCCTGGTTATCTGATCTCAGCTAATGGCCCATTAGCACCACCCAGCTGATTATCTGATCTCAGCTAATGACCCATTAGCACCACCCAGCTGATTATCTGATGTCAGTTTATGGCCCATTAGCACCACCCAGCCTGACTAATAGTCCGAACTCCGGTTCATCGGAGGACCCTGGGAATCGTCTCACTCAAGCTCGTTACCGAAGCAACCAATAGAACATCGGGAAGATCCTCTTCCATTGTGAAAGTCCCCGCCCCTGGGGGAGGTGCCAGCCAAGAAGCACAGCATAAAACAAGGGTTTTGGATGGGAGAAGATACTCCCGACTCAACAGGACTCTACTCTCGGGACTCCACTCTCGACAGGACTCTCGACTCAACTGGACTCCACTCCTTGGAATTGGATTCAGCTACTCCACTCCACTCCTTGGAACTGGGCTTAGCTACTCCACTCTACTACCGGGACTGGATTACCAGGCCTTCCTGCAGGACCAGTGCCTAACTGGACTGCACAGCTACCACCTTGGTCAACAGGGTATCAGGTTGTGCCGTGACTCTGTTGGTTTGTTTAAGCCCGTGTTTCTGTATTACTGCATTTATTTTAACCTTTTTTATTAACATTGTAATTTTGACCTAAAATCTCTCGAGGTGTTCTGTGTGGGGTTCATTTCCCCTGCTGGTTTACGGCCAAACCAGCACATGTGATCTTCCAGAAATCCAGTGTCCAAGCACTAAAGTGCACACACAAGCACTGTTGTGAATCCAGCCACCTTCCCAGAACTGGTAGTTACTACCTCTTCACGGTCAGCCTACATTGACTGCAATCCCCTACACACCACCTTCAGGGTTGTCTTCCTACACTTTACGTGAAAAGCAACATCTCATGTCAAACCACAGAGAATCCAAGCTTATCATCCATTTCTTCTATCCCATAGGGAATGCAATTTAATGGTACTTCCATGAGCTAGTCTTTACAGAGACACTGAAGGTCAGCGAAGCACGCAGACTGGAGAACCTCTTGTTAACTATCATTGTATTAATCTTAAAATGGCAGAACTATAATCTTCATTCTTTAAAGGATATGCAGAGCAATGCATTATATCCTCTTGCTTCTTTCACAATCATATCCCAGGAGGATATGTCACCAAGCACCTTCTACATCTTTATTTCTTATAATGCTTCCTTCTCAGAAACATTTTTTTTAAATGTCTGCAACTTGTGAATAAGGATCCTCTCCTCTCTTAAAAAATAAACTGCTGATGTACTTTTAATCTCTTCTTACCAAGAGAAAATGCACACAAAATTTAGAGAAAACACAAAGATCCTTACTCCAGAGATTAACTTCAGGAAGCAAAGAGCAGAAGGGTGGGAAAAATTAAACTGCTGAAAATGTAGATGATATTGTACTGAATGTTGTTTTCTAGATTTACATTTTTTCTAGATTCTTGTTGTTTTCTAGATTTACATTTTTTACACCAACTGAAATACTAGAGCACATATCCAAGTTTGCATTTACAGACCATTTTCACAACAGAAGTAGTGTCAAGCCACAACTTTTTTTCTCAAACTCCCCAACACACAGCATTTTCAGTTACATTTCCAAAACACTGTCACATCTAACTTTGACGAGTTGTGTCACTTTTGCTGTGCCTCAGTCACACTCTATTGAAAAAGTAGTAACAAACCAGTAAGATTTTTTTCAGACAAGAATTGTTGGAGATCTGTACTAATTTGGAGGTAAATTAAACAGTAGACTGTAAAATAAGACACTCCTGCTCTGAGCATCACCAGGGGAGACACTGCAATATTGTCATGATTAACTCATGAGCTCATTGGCAGAGTACACTCTCGTACACATTCTCTAAAAACAAACTGTGACAAACTGCTAATGAAGCACAGATTATTCTACAGGAAATCTATTGGTCAGATCAACACATGAAAATGTGCGAAGCCACTTTCCAGTTTTCCAGCCATGTCACTTGGTTCATCTCAGCGTGGTCAAGATTCAGAGCACTTTAAAATAAACAAGTACCTCAATATGTGGTGTTTCTCCCAGCTGCAGGCTATTAAAAATAGTTGCATAATCCCCATTTAAATTCATCAATTCCTCATGACTTCCCCGCTCAGTAATGCAGCCTTCTTTCATGAAGATCACTTCATCACAGTCAACAAGATACTGGAGAAAGTGGCAATAAGAACAAGTCTCTATCACGACACTGAATAACCAAACACTCCCACACAACCCTCCTCAGCAGCTTATAGGCACTGGCACACAACACACCTATTCCCACATAACAGACATCTGATTTTCAAAGGTCCTCCTCTGACTAGAGCACCATGATTACTCACACTACACAAATGAAAAGCTTTTATGTTCTACCAAAACCAAATTCTTATGGAAGACATGATTCAGGATACTTAAACACTGCAAATACTGACAGACTAAGCACTAATATTTCTATGCACAGTAGATGGCAAAAAAATCTCAGCTACATCAATTCTCATCCACTGACACCAAATCTAAGTGTTTTCTGATGTGATGAAATAGCTTTATAGCAATTTAGTAGAAATATTTTTAAACAGGGTATTTATTTCTCTGGTAGCCAAGTGTTACCAGTCCCCACAAGACAGCAAGCAGCACTGGTATCAAATAAACAATTAGATTGTGCTCAGTGCATACTTGCAAACCTAGTTTATAAATGTAAACCATACATTCTATAGACAGACAGGCTTTTGCTGTCACAGGTCAGGGCACAGAAATTTCCCGTATGAAAGCAACTGATTAAACACCATTTCAAGAAAGTCCAAAAAGTTGTGAGAGGTGCAGTACCTGAAGCTGATGAGTGATGAAAAGGACAGTCTTTGACTTCAGGTGCTTCCTTATTGCACTGTTAAAAATGTGATTTCCAACATGAGCATCTAAGGCACTAAGGGGATCATCGAGGATGTAAATGTCCCTGTCACTGTACAGGGCTCGAGCCAGACTGATTCTCTGACGCTGTCCCCCACTCAGGTTAGCTCCTCGTTCACCAATCTGCACAGACACACACGTTATTTTATTTCTTCAGCACCATGCAACATAGATGGCCAGAATAAAGCAGATAAAGTAATTTCATATATATCTATCTATCTATATGCACACACACGCTCCCCCATAACATTATATATTAATACATATACATGTTCTAGTTTAGGTGTCCACTTTGTGAAATGTGTTATACATTCAAACTCAAGATTAATATGCTTGAAGCATGGCAGTATTGTTTTATTTATTTTACCTTTTTTGTATTAACATAGACATGCTTTTTGCTTAACTATTTGAAATYGAATTCAAATAGGTCCTGTTAAAGCAGCTACACTTACAACACAATAAAAAATTCCCAAACAGTCAACATCTGAGSAAAAAACACGGTACAACTCTCAATAGTCCAAGGCCTGCATGGATAAGCTCAGCTCAAAAGGGTGCATTCAACAGCTTGGCTCATACRCACCCCAGACTGACGTACCCTCACTCTAGTCTAGTCTGCCAAACCAAAACTTTTCTCCATCTATTAAGTAGTTTAGTAGAAGCAAAACATACCTCTGTCAGGTCCCCATTAGGAAGGATGGCTAGGTCAGGCCTTAGACAGCAACCATTCAGCACTGTATTGTACCTGAAGAACAAGTAGATAAATAGTTAAGAACATGTTTTTTTCCCCCCAGTTTAGCTAGTAYAGCATTATCTCACGTTCTACACTAATAGCAGACATTCCAGCAGCTTAAAACAAATCATCTGCCTTGGATTCTCAGGAGAAAACCAAGGGTAATAATTAATCACCTACTTCAGCAGCATTGTGAGGGTAAAGAAGAATTTCTTTCCAAGGATAGCTGGCTAAGGGCCACAGGAAAGGTCCCCACTGGAGGCAGGCCATGGAAGATATCAGTACATTGCAAACAGCAGTTGTTGTGTTGGAAGAGGGCAAGGCCAGGACAGCAAGAGCAAACACCACTTTAGTGCTGCTCACAGCAGCTACTAAAAACAGAGGTCCAGGGTGAGGTCCAGCCTCACTGCAAATGAGCAATGACAGCCACACTGACACTCACCAGCCACAGGGCCACATGCAAGGGAGGCAGGATCCTAAATGGGACTTAAAGGAGACTTAGAGAGAGACTCCAGAAGGATATAAAGGCTTTATCTGTAACGTACTCTGCATTAAATTTTTCCCACACTTGGGCCAAGAATTACTAAGCCTTCATGAAAATCAGCAAACAGTCTGACAAACCTTTCTTCGTCATAGTCCTTGCCAAAAAGGATGTTGTCCCGGAGCGTGGCATTGAGAATCCAGGCCTGCTGGGCCACATACGCGAACGTTCCACTCACTGCAATGCTCCCCTCCAACAAGGTCATCTGCAATTGCAGAAAACAGGTGAATTATGTTACTCCATGTTTAGAATAGACCTTGTTCTACAGAGTACAAATAAGTGAAATAGGAGATGGGAAAGAAGAGCAGAAGGAGTCAAAACAGGATTTCTCACCTGTCCTAAAATTGCTGAAATAAGTGACGTTTTTCCACTCCCCACACTGCCACAAATTCCAACAAGTTTTCCCTAGACAGAAAGAAAAAATTATGGTACTCATTTCTTACATTCTCCATCCCTTTCAGAATTTGGACTACCTTTAGTACCTTTGAGTGGACAGTTGGACATGAATGACAGTTCTAAAGGGACATAACAGATAAAAAACTCAAGAGTCAGCATTTTAACTCTCAAATAGCATAGAGTGAACACTATCCCACAGTGAAATAAAACTGAAACCACCTCTACAGGTAAAAATAAAGGTATTTTAAGACCAGATTCTCTCTTATTAGGGATACAGACCCAGAGGATCAATCAACCAGAAGCACCAAGGCCCACCTGAACAGAATGCATGAAGATGCTTTTGAGAGTGATAAGATGTAAAGAGCAAAAATCTGAAAGAAAAGCCAAATTTAGCATATATAGGTCTAGTAAAACTCCTTGCTCATGAGATCCAATTTGCTAAGGAACATGTACCAATAAAAAGCCAGAATTCAGTCACTTTGAAGAATTTCTCTGCAATAAAATGGCTGGGTTGATACCCACATTAAATAATTTATCAGAACTATTTCTATTCCTTTTGTAAAAAAGGTTAAGTGAACAAAAAAGGTATATAGCCACTTATGGAACACATTGCTGGCCTCCTCTTGATAGCACACTTCTGACAGAAAACTAACCTTTACATTTTCAAGTAACTGTACTCCTTTTTGAGGCAATTTTTTAGAAACATATTCATTCTTCCCCGAAGTTTAAAATATAGGTATTTCTATTGTTTAAACTATTCCTCTATTTGTATAACTGCATAAAAAAATTTAACCATAAATATCGTCATAAATGTATGGATCCCATTATTACAACATTCAACTGCCAGACTGCAAAGCTTCTGTATTTGAAGATGTCATGTATTAAGTTCAATGCTTTTTCTCTGACATCTTACAAGCTTTTACCCATCTTGAAACAATGGCTCCAAATGCTTCTGAAATACTTGAAAACCTGCTTCCTTCTATTGTACAAAAATTCTCAAGCAAGAAAGTTGCAAATTCKTCAATGAAAAGCCCTGGTTAGGCTCCATTAGAACACCTAATCACCTAAAATGCTCACCCAGAATATAGCTGAAACTCTGCAAAATTATCAAACCACTGCAGGAACACACTGTTCACCAACACCCCACCAGTACCTGCTGCCCTGAAGATTCTTTGAACTCAGTGGCTCACACACTGTAATGAGAGCTGCAAACCCCTCAGTTGGATGTTGAAGCTATACAGCCTGCCCTCATTTCACAGGCTGTTTGTAGAGATCTAGTTACTAAAATTGCACAGCTGTTTACAGCAAGATCAGACACTGCATCCTGGATACTGCAGTTGCCATGGATTTTACAGGAGTGCACAAAAGCAATACGCTCCATCCATTTCATGCAAAACCACACAGCTCTCTGTTCCAAGGGGCAGCCAAAATGAGGCCTTTTGAAAGTTTAGATTTCCTCCTTCCATCTCTTCTTACCTTTTCTATCTCCAAGTCAATGTTGTAGAGAGTCCTCTGAAGCCGAAGGTTAACCAGGTGGATGATTTTGTGCTCCTCTTCGGGGCTGTGATGGTCATCACTGTCCACTAGAAGATGGCCCTTCTGCTCTGCCAGCACAGCTTGCTGTCCCTCATTCTGTAGCTTCATTTTCTCTTTCTTGCCCTTGGTGACTTTCTTGTCTTTTTTCACTTTGGGGGTCAACTTTGGTGAGCTCTGGACGCTGGCGTGGGAGAAGTCCCAAGCCAAGGTAGCATTTTTCACCTCTATCGCGGTGTGAGGATTGGCTGGTTTTTTCTTTATCATATGAACCTCTTCCATTAGAAATAAACTCTGATAGGAGTTGTGAGAGAGGTGTAAAGATGAGACACCTGATCAAGACTGGGAGACAAGCCTACGGCACACTCACGCAGCAAAACACATCAGGCTACATAGTAGGAGGAAGCTGAAGAGCAAAAGGTAGCTCATTAGTGTAAACTAACTCCAGGTCTGCTAAGTGGCTGGGGCATTCCTGGATGTGGTGGAAGCACTCAGATAYAGTCGACTTTCACAGAACTGCAATAGTCTGGATGTGATATGACAGGGGCTTATTCCTTTAGCACTGTTTGCAGCTGCAGCTCTGTAAGTTCCAGATCAAAAACACATGAGCGGAACACAGGGATTGGAGGGGAGAGGTCACTCTGAGACAAAGCGACTGACTTGTCCTGCACACCAACTCATTATGGAAGGAGAYTGAATGGCTTTTAACTTGAGCCTTCACCCTTCAACTTTTCTGCTGGGAAAAAGTCGTCTGTCACAAGTGCAGCTGACCTATCTTGGGCTGCTTGACAATAAAAAGTAAGCCACTAAGTCCACTGTATCATGTTTTCCACCACATCCATCAATATTTACAATCAACAGATTAGGAATACATTTTTCACACAGTTTAACCACAAGATAAAATGTTTGCCACTTACACAATTTGTTTGGAACCAAGTAGCCTTTTGTGACTAAAAATGTCTCAATTCCCAGACTTATTTATGCTTGCAATTGCTATGTCTGAATCATGCATTCATAAGCAAGCTCATACTCATTTACAGAGCCAAAAAGTCAGTTAAATTTTTACTGTGATGTTAGAGTATCCCCACCTTATATTTCCTACACAGTTTACAGTCAAACTGGGAGATAATACAACTTCCCTTTTCTTTCTCTTCCCTCTCAGGAAATTCCCTTTAGTGCACTTGAATTTAAGAAASGCTGATTATAGGGTAACTCAAGATGAAGCAGAATTGCTCAACAGCAATGGAATCTTAAAACCACTCTACAGATCCTGTTCTTCTCACATAGAGGTTTGTTTCATGAATGCACTACACAGACTCCATGTATCTGTCAATGCTGGGGAAAGTTTCTATTTGGAAATTGCTATTTCTGGAAGTTTCCACAATGTGTAATACACTGTTATCTTTGAGAGACAAGACAAAATAAAGGCCTTCCCTCTGAGTTCAAAAAGTATACACAGTGTATTCATCCTCCAATCCTCATGATGTGAGATAAGACTGTCCATTATCAGKGTTTTAAATTTTCTGCCATAGATTTGTTTCACCAGATCACAATTCCATTTTATTGATATAGTGGAGTCTCAGTCACTTAATCTGGTCTGGAAATACAAAACCTCAGGGTTTTATGACCACAAATAAAACTCCACTGATTTTTGCCAAGCTGCCTACCCAACACATGATATTTCCAAAAARAGTTTTATTAGAAAACAGGAAATTTCATTGCAGACATATTGTACTGTCTTTTCATGCCTTTACTCTTATCTCTTTCCGTGGCCAACATCAAAATCCTAAAATCATTGAATTACACTATTTTGCTTCTCACCCTGGTATTATTATTAAACTTCTAATATTCCTTCACTACATTTGTATCTCTTGCAGAATTCAAAAATCTGGAATGCTAAGTGTAAAGAAAAAGAACTTCTCAGTTATTAAAATCACATTACCTTCCAAGCGTTCCCTTTGCATCTACAAAACACATACAACACTTCACACTTACAGTGAAAACTGCGAGGCCAAATGACTGCTTACCTTAAATCTGTCAACAGAAACAGATGCCTCAGACAGAGACTTCACTGAGAACGGAGTTACTTTGAGAGCAAAAGTCATTGAGTTAAACACAGTGACCACTGTGAAAGCCTAAAAACAAGAAAAAGAATCACATTGGGATGCAATATTCTAACAGCTTCAGCCTTCTAAAAGCTGAAATGACACAGCAGCAATTCAAAACCATAGAAAAGGCTCAGTCCAAGAATAACCATTTAAATATTCAACATACTCTCAAACAGCAGAAAACAGCAGATCTACGCAACTCTTTCTCCAGTGCTTTTAACAGACCAAGACAGATACATTCAGTGTTTGTAGGTCTAACAAGAGCAGCAGCTAGTAAATTCTGCATTAACATACTACTTGTGAAGACACAAATTCAAATTCTATTTTTAGACATTTGTGCTGTTTGCATCCAAGCACATTGCAAAACAAAAACATCCAGTAATCCCCATCTGAATAGCAAACAGGAGGGCTCGTTTACATTCAGCTCAAAACCTGTTCTGAGAAAGGTCAGGACAAAAGAGCACTGAGAGCTTTTTGTGCAAAACATAAGACTACACCTGCTGCTGTCACACCCCTCAGATGTTCACTTCTGTGAGCAAGGATACAGCCTGGCCACATGGGCACAGCCACACATGAAATGACTCAGTAGAAAAGCTATAGAAGCAATAGCATAAGAATATTTTGAACAGTGCCCTAAGTTACCTGAGCTGCTGTAAGGTCATAGCCAAGGATCATATGGACAGAAAAGGTCACCACGCTGGCAATGACAACAACTATGGGAGCCACTCCCACAGTGATGCTCTGGAAGTAGCCCGCACGCTCCAAGATCTTACGTTCCTCCTCACGAATTTCTAGAAATACAAATGGAGGSACCACATTCGAATCATGATTCAGGGGGTACATACACACAACAGACACTACCATAGCACTATAAACACTGAGTAAGAGGACTAACTCCACACTTTAGTGTTTATCACATTATAAACCTTCTCATAAAGACAGCAACTATAGAAGTGGAAACTATAATGGTCTGTAAATCTCCATATGAATATAGGGA
Source organism: Amblyornis subalaris (assembly GCA_018881555.1). Lineage (NCBI taxonomy): Eukaryota > Metazoa > Chordata > Aves > Passeriformes > Ptilonorhynchidae > Amblyornis > Amblyornis subalaris. Next base: position 8,978,975 of record JACAXG010000014.1, on the reverse strand, counting down.
TTTTTACTTATTTTAAAAASAGAGCAGCAAGCACATTTAAGTGATAAAAAAAGAACAAAATTTAAAAGTTTAAGATTAGTGTCAAGCCACAAACACCATTATGGTAGAAGGTGAAATTTTAGAAGAAGGTCTGTTTGTCCAACCCATTGTACATAACGCAAAGAAGCCTGAAGGAAGACAGTGTTCTTATACTGCTCGTACATCAGCATCTATGGCACAAAGTCAAGATGCACCAGGCCACAAAGCAGTGGGGCATCTGGACCAAAGGAGACATTTACAGACTGTGGGAACTCACTTTGAACGTTCTGAGAAAATGGTTTGACCCAGGCATACATTTTAATGAATTTAATGTAATTAAGAACTTCATTCATCTTTTGCACACGTTCATCGGTTGTTGCTACGCATTTTCTTCTAAAATAAGCTGTGAGGCGTGACACAAACATCTGAAACAAAAGGCAACACCATGAAACATTAATGGCAACTCAGGAAAAGCAAGTACATTCAATTCCTAATTACCAGAGAAAATTAATTCTTAATGTGAAAAAGGGATTGAGGGGTAGGGCAAGGTGACTGCTGCTGTAACATAAAACTCAGGCTGGAAACACCATTCRTTTCCTCCTGCCTCATCTGCACCAAGCACCAGACTTGTGATAGCAAATTTCAACAAAAACTTGTGAAAATAAAGGTGTGTGCTTTTACCAATATTGAATAGTATCAGTCTTGTTAAAGTTTCTGAAACACAAAGTTAACTGAAAGACACACCAAGTTGACCCTCATGGTAAACGTACTCTTGTACCCATTTTAGCCAGCCTTTTAAACTGGTTCCGTAACGCAAAAGAGCAATCAGGACTTCGCACAGCCAGATCAATTTCTACTCTRTGCCCAGCACTGTGAAGGTAGTAAAACAGTTTTAACATTTTTACCAAGTCAACTTAAAAACAAACAGCTCTTCATGTGGTTTCAAGTATCTACTACTCTTACATTCATCCCATTCCTGGTCTGAAATTCAAACCCAACACACTGCTTAACAAAGTTTTCAGCTCCTTGCTCTTCTTCATACTCCTGCAAACTCTTTTCAAGTCCCCCCATCAGTAGAGATAGACTGCTGAAAAGAACTGGAAAACATGATCAAACTCCACTTTTCATTTCCTTCTAATTCCCACTACRTAATCCTTACTTTTGGCCAGATAAATTGGACCACAGTGAGCCTCACAGTATTCAGTCTCCATGGTTTATAAAACATGTATTATGAATACAGTGACAAATCTTCAGCAGTCTTATAGGCATTTTAAAGGCAAGATTTTGGCTTGAACTAGCCTATTTCACAGCTCAGCAGAAGCAGAGGCAGGAGTACCTCATCAAGAACAAGCTGTGCCAGATGTGGTGTTTTTCAACATCTTGTGTTGAGTCAAGAAATCAAGAACACTGCTCATGCAACACTGAGCTCCTGTACACAAGCTGGAGGCGTCATGTGTTTCCAACCTTGGCCATGAGCACCTGAGTATTCCGCAGTTTCATTTAGCTATGAAAATCTATCAGCTTTCCTATCCCCATTTTCCAATTTTATAATTTTGAGCCTCCTGTTTCCAAATCTCTGCTTCATACACTATCTTACAAACACCTTCAAAAATGTGCAGTGACATAAACTGGCTAAATGTAGCACATTTCAACACTTTTTATTCAGAACTATACATCTGTCTGACCCAAGAAAAATGAAGCAAGTCTTAAGTCTTTCCAACTCACCATTGCTGGGTAGAACAGAATGAAGACAGCAGATCCCAAGAAGCCTGTTGGTCCCAGGATAATCACATTATAAACCATTCCCAAGATGGCCACAATAGGGCCCCCAGCCAACAAACTGCCAACTGCCGCAGCTTCAAACATCCTCTGACCATCATTGGAACATACATTTATGAGCTGAAAAACAGACGTAACAGATTATTCAGATTTAAGGCACAGCTCATTCTCTAAGGAATATATTGCACATCCCTTCTCACACTGCAATTTCCAAAATGATGCTGCAGCTTACCTCTCCAAGAGACTTCTCCTTGATGTTCTTCAGCTTAAGAATTTTCTTAAATGCCATTGTCAGGACAGCCCCACGCAGTCTGACCCCCGTRCGATAATTCAGAGCCCAGGTTAGCGCCAGGGACCACGATCGCACTACTTCCGTCATAAAGATCCCAAAAACTAAAAACAAGCTGTACTGCAGGTTGGACTCACTCTGCTGGGTATATTCCAAAAGGTGTTTCACAACAAATGCCTACAGGAAGAAATGCAAGCTTGCATGAACACCCCATCATCCCAGAAGACCATACAACAACTTTATGTTAAGTTAGAAATAAGTAGGCTACTTTGCTTTTAAAAGAGCCGTTTGAAATAGAAAGCATCTTCTTTCCAGAAGTAAAAGGTGTCAATACAAGAAGTACTGTAACACAAAGCCCTGCTGAGAGCCAAGCACTGAGTCAAATTTAGTAAGTAGAGAGAGTTTAATTTGGAACGATATTCCTCGCAGCACACTTCTAATCCTCCGTGTCTTCTAACTTAACATAAATGTGTCAGTTAGCTGAAAGCAATGCATTATCATATAGAAGAGTTTTAAAATATAGTCACTACTTATACATCTGCACACATTAAGAAACATTCTTTTATGTGACATTAAGACCTTTTTTATTTTATCTTTGGTTTGCTTCAAACGTGCTTATTTGATAAAAAGGAACAATGTACCTACAGTTGTAGAGGGGAAGAGTGAGAAGGACATTTGCAAAACATTCCTGGAAATAAACATCAGCAGTTTAATAGTAAAGAAAAAAACAAGCAGAAAGCACAAGGTACGCAATACCACAAATCATTGGGGACAGGGGAGGAAAAAAAAAAAAAGACAAAAAAATAAAGCATTCAATCCCTCCCCATACCCTCTCCCCCCAAAAACATAAACACTTTACCTCAGGAATCACATTTCAAACATCACCTGCAGAAAGAGGATAGCCCCCAGAACCACCAATTCCCACCTCCAGCTCTTTGTGGTCCAACGGCACATTATAACATCATACAACTCACAACCACCAGCATTAAATACTATTGACTGCGAAACAATAGGCTTTTATTTGAAACGAAGTGTCATCTTAAATGGTAACATCTCAAAAAACACTGTACAACAGGTAGAGCATTGTATAAACATACAATCTGCACATACAGGATAATTATAAAGGGCTAATATCTAACATTCAGTCTTATCTTCTAACAAACTAGATTTGAAACTACACACAAAATTATAAAGATACAAAACCAGAATGGTATTTGTTCACGAAGTCCAAAAGAAGTCAAACTTGAAGGTACCAACAGAGGAGGCTTCTGAGGCTGCACGAATTCTGAAATCTGGTTTCAAACGTACCCTACAGTAAGGCTTCACAGACGGCAAAAGATTTCCTAGAGAACTTTTCAACAAATGATGTTTTAAGATACTGGTACTTTTGATATACTAGTACAGAGTAGAGAATTACCTTTGCCCACAACAAAAAATCAACAAAAAATCTGAGACCAAAGAAAATATTTGAGAAGCCTTTCACATCATAGTCCGTTGAAGTCCTCTTGGCTAAATCATGTTTTGCAAATAAGAGTTCTGTATAGTTTGAAGAGAGAGGGAAAAAACAAAACCCCACTACTCCAGCAAAGGTTTTGATAGCTACAGCCCAGCACCAAATTACAGAAAAAAAATTGGAGATCAAATTCATCTGTTCAGAGGAAAATAATTCTGCACATCAGAACCAAGGAAACATGCTGTAAATAATTTTGCTCTTTCTTTTTCACAGGTGTGAATTAAAGCCAGATGTCCATCAGGTTCTAGAATGGCCACTGAGAAAATTTACATACCGATCACTGAACAAATGTGAGGAGCTCACATTCACAGATCTATTGCATTCCAACTTTCTCCTGATTGGATTTAATTTTACATCGACTGTTTGGATCACAACTGCATACAGTTGGTTTGCAGTTACTATGGAGATTACTGACTTCTTTTCCAGTATTCAATCCAACATATGCATCTGAGTCACTGAGCAATTGGGGTGAAAATCCCCTTTTTCCTCACGAGCTGTAACTCAGCATGGTCGCAGACTGCAAGCACTTTCTCACACACACCACAGCATTGCTGAAAGTCTCCAAGAGAGGATGTATAAAGATAGCAGATGTTTCCTGGGGTCTCATTCCTCCCAAAACTTTAGTGCAATTTTGCAGCACTATTTTATAGATTCAGCATCTCCCGTGATGAAATAGAGACCAGCTTACATTATACCCCAATTTATTTTTTTTTCCAGAAGAAAGAAAAGAGGAAACAGCAGATTAAAGAATTTTGAAAAGGGAGGGGAAAAAAGTCACAGAAAATTAACATTTACATCTGAACAAATACTATTCAAATTCATATTAGTTTAATGACAAGAATCCAGCATAAAGTTATTTACAAAACAAAAACATTACAGTATAAAAACTAAGCTAAGGGGGGAAAAAGAGTTCCTGCGGCTATTACCGTAGTGGTTGGTACAAGCTGCTCGGCTGTCTTAAGCATTCCCATGGAATAAACATTACCTTACCTTTGCTCTTGGCGGTGGCTCTGCCCAGCAGGAATGCCTCATCCTGACGCAGAAAACAGCCATCCTGAAAATGCTGAAGAACAGCTTCTGTCACTGGTCCCACTGCAGTGCCGGCGTCCCTGCCGCAGCCAGCGCGACAGCACGGGGCAGGCTGCAGCTGGAGCCAACTGGGAAACTGGAAAACTTACCTCCAGAAGCTTACCAYTCCCCCCTCCAATAACTGACCAAACTGTCAAGCTGTGCTCCACTAAGATAGCAAGTTTCCCCATCTCCCAAATGGGAAGAATAGCTCTGAACAGTTGCAAACAGGTACATTGTTCAGACCTGGAGTTAAACCGATTATGCTTAGTAATCAAAAAACTTCTTTGCTTCTCAGCCAGAACTTGAAAGTTTTGGTAGCTGATCAAATAGCAGCAAGTATTTATTGGCTAGAAATAGTATATCACCTCTACTACTACATTCTGATGGTTATTACAAGGCAGTCTGACACACGCAGCTGACTCACCAGGTTGTAGTTTTAGATTCTGTGCCAGATGCAAAATTTATCAAAATAAAAAAAGAGGAAGACCCTTGAAGGATCTGATATAAAACAAAACAAAAAAGAGTCCACACAAGAAGTCTTRAACAACTCCTTTCCATTTATAACCATCACAATGCTCATTAGCAAAGCCACAGCTGTTTGCTGGCATTTCAAGATCATAGACATTCAATTACAATTTTTGAAGTTTAATGTAGTGTTTAACTCCATTTTTATAATTTTCTCCAATACATGAGGTCAAGCCAAGTGCTTTTCCTGATCTCCCTTTTCACCTTCAGGTGACTGAAAGGGTGTAACAATACAAGAAAGCACTGATACTTCCAAGGAGACAGCATAGGCATATCCCTGAGGCATGCCATTCTTAAAAACAGGGAGGAGGGATGGTAAAGACTTATTTTTCATGCCAAATGATGGAACTAAAAGTGAATTGTGCCTTATTCAGAGAAATGAATAAGGTTGTCTGTAAATGGGCAACTGTCTATAGATAATTTTAAGTTACCCATACTGAGCATCAGTTGCAGCAGTAGCCCCCAACCTAATCAAGCTGGTTTGTTTTTTCCTTTCCCCTCTCACTCGCTGTCATTCAGCAGTTTGGCTGACAATTTGAGAACATTACACTACAAAAATAAGGGATAACCCTGCTGCAAGTTCTTTGCTAAAGATAAAAGCAGCTCCTCAAGCCCTGTAGTGAAACAATGACAGAAGCTCTTCTTGGGAAAAGCTAGTGCTGTTAAAACCTTAATCATGATTTATTGTTCATTACCGAAGTATGTTCATATATTTTATAATAGAGACAACTATGAATTATTACAAAGAAAACAATACCACAGAAACATTTATTGTTATTCCTATTACATGAAACAAGGCAAACTTTAAGACTTGAAAAACAGAACATAATTTTGATAAGACATTTAAAAGCAGGAAAACATTTTAAAAAGACATTTCACCTAACAGTGCACCCAAGTGTACTTACCCAAGAAATGAACCTTCAGCTTACCAGCACACTGAAACGTGTACTACTAGCAGTAATACTGCTCCTACTCCTCAAGGGAAATGTGTAGAGAATAAATTTAGTCAAAATTTCAACTTTAAATCTGCACAGCACGTGCAACAAACAGGTGACAAAAAATGGTGTGAATGTCAAGTCCCATGTTGTTATCTTCAATAYGACCCTTAGCAACAAACAGCAGCCGTTCCTAGAGGCAAGAATGTTTTCTAACACTTCTACATGAAACCTGTCTGGCCGTTCTCTGTAGGATTAGGAAAGACTATGCCCACAGACCTCTTGAGACCTGCTCACATTAGTTTTTAAGCAGTGCTCTCATAGAATTGTTTTGGTCCACTTCTTGAAGACTGTTACTAATGCCAATAATTTAAGATTAGTGTTTTATCATACTGAATTTTATTCCAAGATAAATTTACAGAATTTCAAAGAGAAAAACAATTAGAAGACCTGCACATAAGAATCTTATGCAAAAAGGAAGTTATGCAGTTAAGGAAGAACTTTAAACTATACTCAAAACCAAAGAGAAAAACCAAACGTGCCTTTCCTTCAGGATACCTAAACTCCCCCTCCCTTCTCCAAGAACTTGCCTGGGTATTCAGCAACTGATCCATCAGCTGTAGGAATCCTATCTTGGATTATTGAGTCGCTCTGGAATTCTGCCCCAAAATTTCTAGCTAGTCAAAACATTTAAGTGATTCTGCAATGAAACCTTAAGATTTTACAGTTGGCCATGAGATGGAGCCCTCTGGGGTTGTTAAAAAAAGGATGGATATTACTTACTGGTCCACTGAAACCCGCGAGCTGCGTGATCATCAGACACACTATGGAAAGGATGAGCCTGGTGCGGCAGAAAATCCACACAACCCTCCGGAGAGAAGCATCATCAGGCCCACTTTCTTTCAGTTCTTCCTGCCACAATCTCTCCAGCCTAATAAAAACAGAAGACTCATGTCATACATTTTTCACCATGAGAAAAGGTACAGGCTCATAAGTACTTCTTTGTTAAAACTCTAAGCACTTCCTAGCTCAGAACAACAAAAAATAATATCAAGGGAAATATCAAGGGAAATAAATCCATGGTACATTCTGCAAGGTAAAGAGAAATATCTATGCTGTGTTACTTCCACAGGACAGGGACAAAAAACACAATGTTTTTTCTTTGCCTGGAGTCTCTTTGGCAATCTTAATATACTGACTTGTCACAGTCCTTCGTTGCTGAACTGACAGAAGAGCTGTGGAGTCAAAACCTGAAAGAAATTCTCATTAGCCATAGAAGGTTAGCCCGATCACAAGATGTGACCCACATTCAAATCACCTTGCTACTGACAGTATTACTTCTCATTATTTTAGCACAAGACTTTTTTCACTGTAGCCTTGAGAAAGAATTTTGTTTTAATAAAGAACAGATTAAAGACATGCAAAACCAAAGAAAGAATTGCAAGACACTCCTGAAGATATAATCCTCTAATTTCACTGAAATTGGCAAGACTACAGAAATTGTGCTGCAGGAGAAAGTGGTCTCTGAAGGATAAAAGTGAATGCTACCAATTTGAGAAAGGCAGAACGAAATATCAGTGCTGCTTTTCTAGGGCAACACTATACCATTGCCTGTGAACTAACACAAGATACATGGAAACAAGAAAATAATAAGCAACTAGATGTCTTTACCTTCTACAATTGACATCTGAAGACTCATGCCTTGACAAAGACCATACATCATCCATAAACAATTCCCCTTTCTTGTATGCTCTGTGGGCCAAAGGAGTGAGCCAGGAGAAGGTCATGGAGGAGAAAAGCCCAGCATTATCAACAGGGTGCTGGTGTCTAAAAGAATAAAAAAAAAAAAATCACAAACAAATGAAAAAGGAAACAGGAATTGTAAATCTTCAAGAAAAACAAAGCCTCCTCTCACTGAAACACTCAGGGTACCAAATGGTCCATGCCAGCCACACTTGCTAAACAAATTCTGATGTTTCCAGTACCAGTCAGCAGACCCACATCTGCAATTCTGCTTTGTGACTGGTTTGAAACGCAAATGCTGTATCAGTTCTGTGGTAGCCTAAAGACGTACTTGGAAGTGGTCCGTATGGGTTTCAGTGCATTCAGACCATGGTGGTATTTGCCCTTGTGATGCTCTTCATCCAGCATTCTCAGCTGGGAATGCACAGAGGTGTCCAGCGGCAGGCCCTCTGCCCGAGCTGCTGCTTCCAAGGCATCCTGGCATTCAATCTGCTTTTATGAGAAAGACAACAGATTCAGACTTCAAAACTACATTTGAAGTCCATGACTTCCAACTCCAGCAATTTTGCACCTCTTTCTGCTGCAAATTATTGTGCAACAATCAAAATCATTTCAATGTCTTAGACCATAGGCTCCATCCTAGCAATGAAGCCATGGAAGACACAGGTTCTAGATCTGCATTAGTAAAACATAAATTAGTACCAGTATTGTGCCTGTGCATTCAAAGGATAAATGGATAGACCAGACTAATCCTGCATCCTGCCACAGGAAATACAATAGAGAAAAATTACAACATCAAGTACCTATGACATCAGTTCAGGAAATCAATGACTGGCTTATGCAGTGAAATTAAGACATATTTTCTTGATGAATTTACACCTTCTTAGTATAATTTAGATACTCTTATCCACAGAAAATACAAAATATTTTCAGAATACTACTAAAGTCCCTTCTTCAAAAATACTTCAGATTAGATCAAAAAACACAAATATGCAGTAAGCAGAATCATACTTCATTTTATCATGCTTCTGTTTTTTTTCTTTTTTTCCCTAATCTAAATGTAACAAAGATGACAATTTTCTCTGCTCCCAGGGGCTCAGCCACTTTAATAACAACCACTTAAAAGGCAAACCTTATCTCAAGGGTGGGGGGGGTTCCACAGCCCCTGTAAAAGGCAGACTCAAATGCTAATCCAAGAGGAGAAAGGAAACAGCAGTGATACAAAACAGTCAAAATGTTGCAGAGTTCAAACAAATCTTTTGATGAGCAGCCAGATGCAGCAAAACTACATGAGGAGATTAGCTTGTTATCTGTACTGGCAGAGGGCCCTCGACTGGTTCCGCTAACTTAATGTGCCATTTATTGCAAGACCATATTACCTGTTTGTACTGAAATGGACCTACATTATGAAAAAAACCCAATTTCTGAGGTAAAAATCTTCCTGAATGTCTTACAAAGATACTATAATTCTACCTTTATTAGTTGCCTTAGCAGAGCAATGTTACCTTATTTCCTTGAAGAGAAGCAACTGTAAAAGTCTTGTAGCCTCCTAAAAACAGTATCTGCAAAGTTCTTAATGTAAGCATTTGGTTCCTAACTTCCACATCATGTAATTTTTGTTGGACATGTCAGCATTTATCATAGGCTTTGTGTGTACTACGTTAACATTAGCACATTAAGACATCCAGCTTCCACCCATGTGAAGGATGAGAACAGGAAACTGATAGTGTCATAAATCTGTCCCTTATTTATTTAACTGAAGTACTTAAACAGTACCTAAGCGTATCACCAGCAATCCATGGTTCTATCTCAAAAAACATACTTGCCAAGCTATCACCTGAAGCTATGGTAATAAAAGATAGCCAAATAACACAAAAACAAAAGCACATTAAAACCTTATGACACATGGAGTGACTCAAAAATATGCAGCACTTGAAGTCTGAATTAAAAGACTTCTCACTCAATTTATATTAAATTACTGACTCACTAGGGCAACACTGCCTTACTAATCYATCCAAATCAGCATTAGTAAGAGACCTGCCATAAACATCCCACAGGAGTCAGTAGTGGGGAAGAGTTCTGCACCATGGCTTTTCTGGTTATGAATTCTTAACTGGTTTCCTGTATTACCCTCCCAAGAGGCCTCAGGCAGATCTGCCCACACACCCTGTTGCTGATAACACTCCTTTCTAAGTGATACAATAAGCTAGTTGCAGAATCAATGTTTTTCAGCACACGCAAAAAAAGTGCCTRTAAATAAAAAGTCTTCCAAAACAGAAAACACTATGTTTATTAGCATAAAAGAAGGTTTTCACCACATATTAAAAAGCTATTCTTGTTTCTAAGTAAGCACAAYTGCAAGGATTTTAGGCAGTCCGAAGACAATGTTCATAAACACTCACTGTGAAAAATAATTTGACTCTCCAGAGCTGCTCAAGAGAATTCTCTCAGCAAAGGTGGAAAAGCTGCACTGATAAAGACTAGGGCACTGCCTTTGAAAGGTTCTTTATAATGTTTTGCCATCGAGGCAAGCACAAGCACAAACCACTAGTGAAGMACATCACTCATCTCCACCTTGGCAAGGTTGTCAAAACCCCACATGTAAGACTATCAAGAAACAAATGCACCACATCAMTGCACAATTAAGATTCTAAGAACAACTCTGTGGTTCTATAGAGTTCTTTGAAGATTAGAAAATCTTCAAAGCAGTGTTTATCAGGGAGAAGTGAGGCTCCTAAGCAGTTCTACAATGCACTTCAGGAACAAAAGACTGAAGTAAAAAAACAAACCACCCCAACACTGTTAATTTAGGTTTCYGATTAGGTTTCCTGATTGCCTGCATGTGTGCACAGTTTTCTTGGAAACCAATGCCTTGAGTCATTGCTAATGTGCTACAACAGGCTTCACCCTTGCTATTGAAATAAATGTCTAATAAATCAAATACTCTTRAACAGAAATGAGACAGAACTTTTTCTGATCCATCAACTTATTAATATGCCAATACAAACAGTGAAACAAGTGATACAACATGGTACCAATAACTTCAAATAAATGCTCACAGAAACAAAACAAGCCTAAATCAGATAYTGCTAACCAGAAGGGGAAGAATCATTCAGACACTTCTTGAAAAACAGCAGATGACTACTCAGCATCAACAAAACATAAAAAAAAAAATGAAAAATTGTTACAAAAGACACAAAGGATAAAGCAGAAAACATTACCATACCACTTMAAAAACCCTAGGGTTTGCCTCCTTTTTGAATATCAGACTCTGTCCCCTGTCATTTCAGTTCAAAAAGGGTATTATACTTAAACTTACTTTCTGTGGGCAATGTGAACAATTGTGCTTGCAATAGCATAAATTTAAGATTTTTCAGCTGGATAGAAGAAAGAAATAAAGGTMCAGGCATTTGAGAGGCCCATAAAGCCTGAAGAAAGAGAACTAAAGAGTGACCACCAACTGTTCTTACAACAAAAGAACAAGACACACTTAAATTTAGAATTCTCTATCATAGGATACTGTAAAGTTCAAATGCATAAATGGACTAAACATTGGAGAATTAAACTCACATAGGATAAGCATGTCATGGCTTACTAAACACATGACAGATAGCAACAGCAATCATTGATCCAGCATTTTCTTAATAGCTGGTAGGTTCCAAACAAAAAATTCTCTGCAGCCATGGGCATCTCCTAGCAGAGCATAATGGTTCTGCACTCCACATGCCATGAAGCCCTGACACACCTGAGTAGAGGCTGATACRACTCAATAGATGGCTATAAGAATTAACAGATTAAGACTTAAACTTTTAGCCTTGAGAGCAATCCCCAAGAGTACRAGAGTACAGAGGAAATATCTGCACGCATGATCTTCCTCCATCACCAGGTCACAGAGAAAGAAGAGAAAGAGAAGCATAGCTGGTGCTGCTACCACAGAGCACAGAGTACACCTGCTCCCTGCAACTTTCCACAGCTTAAGAAAACCCTACCGGCACCTCTTAGCATGATTTCTGTGTCAGAAAATTGGTCATAGCAATGGTAAGCACCTAAGGTAATGAGAGAGTCAGAAAGATTACATGTTCRCTTAAGACATACCACAGAAAGTCTGAGTGAAGTGAGGAAAATTAGTTGTTTAAGGGCAAGGGGAAACTATTTGCTCACTAAGTTAGAGACAGCAGTACCAAATCCACAGTCTGAAGTACTGAAAATACAGGAAATTTAGGAGCCAAGCTACAAAGCTGTCAAATGTACATGATGCCAAAGTGCCATAGGAAGCAAGAGGCGCATGAGGAACCTTACTCAGAAAGGCGAGCAAATTCAAATATGTGAACATGCATACTTCTGAAAACCTGCTAAGCAGGCAACATAGCCATTTATCTCTGAGGATGAGGAACAGGTAAAGAGAAAGGAGGCAGCTGTGATGTACATGGGAAGGAAAAAGCCACCCAGTGAAATTTTAGCCTTTCACACAGTCTTATTACAACTTCCTATTTAAGAGAAGGTAGCAATTTATTGGTTTGACAACTGTAACATCATACAACTGCGAAGCCAGACAAGAGTGGAGGCAAAGCAAAACRGATTTTTCCATCCCTTACTCATCTTGCAGAGGAAGAATTTGATGTGTACATACAACCCAAACCCCACCCACCAAGCAGTTATTGTCCCTTCTTCCGTAAGGCAGAACATCTTCCAGGGCTCAGGTCACAGCAGGGAAGAAGCTGCATCTCTTCTGGTCCTACCACCAGCTGACAGGAAACTAGAACAGATCTATACATGCTTTTTACTAATCCTTGCAGCTGACATAGCATACAAAAGCTACTGTGGTTGACTTATTATTACATAAAGTTAAAATTGTTTGATGTAAGTAGTAAAGAACTCTGACGTGGCAACACTGCAGAACAGGAACTCCCACCTCTTGCACTTAGCAGGCAGAGCTCAGCAGGCCTCCTCATCCCCTTATTCAAGTTCCTAACAAGGAGAGGCAAATGGGAAACCTACCAGCACAATAGAGCTCAGGACTAGGTGGGATGTGATGAGGAGGAGAATTATACGATCACCAGTTCTGCTCAGTGCTTAAAGCATTCTCCATATTACAACTCCAGGATGAAGTACAATTTAAAAATATTTAAGACTTCATTAAAGGATTGATGTTGGAAAACAAGACTAGTCATTAGTTTGTATGGGCTGGGGAAGAATATAATCAACTGTCCCAGTTAGCTTAAGGACATCTAAAATAAAACAAGAATCTAGGAAGAGAGACTCTGAAGTTGTAATTACATTCTTCTTCCCAGAAATTCCTCTGAGTCCAAGCATAATCCCACTTGAAAGCAGTGAGGGTTTTATACACTGCTTTTGCAGGTAGCATAGGCAACCCCTAAAGCACTGTTGTCCAAACTGCAAGTCACCAAACTCAGGAGGATCTGAAAACTAAATAGGTTTGCAGGTCCAAACATTGCTTGGTTGCTTGGTGAAGCAGCAAGTGCACTACAAACTTTGTAGTCTGGTAAGACAACTCTCTTCTGCTTTCACTGGATTTGATGCAGTACACAATCTACAAAAATATTAACAAGGGGATTTGCAGCATTAGGCTCCCAGCCTTCTCTGTAGCTAGGATACTTTATAATACTCTGCCTGATTAAAACATGAGCCTATTTAAGACTAGTTTGGTGTATCATCCACCCGTACCAGCTGTCACCCTGAYGCTGAGGCAGCAAGGAGCAGGCACTGGGCTGCATCAGATACAGTGAATGTGAGGAAGGAGGCATTGATCCTTTAGGCACCTGCAACCACTGATTGCAAAGTACAGACAGCACAGCTGAATTCACACAGCAACAGGTWGTGAGACCAGCAGGTAGTGTTAGATGCCTAGAAATTATGGTTACAGTTTCCAGAACTGCTGAAACAAACCAGGTCAAGAAGTCAGAGGGTCCATTTTCTTCCATCTCCTGAAAAAGGGGATATAAACTAAACCTCATGTCTCTGCTGCCTTCCCAGCTTCTGCTACAGGGAAGAACAGCTCTTCACCACACCAAACATATACCCAAATGCAGRAATAAGTACAGCTGTGCCATATTTCACTTAAGAGATAAGAATTAACTGTTTCAGAAGCATGCTCTGATTTGCCACAACAGTTCAGAGATTCAAAAGCTTGAAGTCCAGTTATTCACTTTAAGAGAGTTACATGTGACGTTACTACACAAGAGCTCTTTGCCATTGCTTTTCTGGGCCAGGATTAGCAGAAGTTGTATTAACATTTGAGTCATGGTTTCAAAGCTAGCCTGAGTTTAGCATCCTCAGATTAGAGCAGAAGTCTCCCGGTAGTGTTTGGTACTGTTATCAAGTCTCTGTAGCCAAACAAGGTCAGGGTATGTATATCTGATGAGCCTGAGTATTTTAGTCACATATATTRAGCACTTCTACTTGAGGCACAGAGAGTCCTTGGTGAGGACACGTATATCAGCTTCTTATAGGAATATTTCATATTTTACCTTGCCCTTGAATTCTGGCCAGCATTAGCATTGAGGGGAGATGTTCTCAACTCCTCCCTAGCAAATCCACTATTCCTGCAACCCAAGAAATACAGAGTTTGGCATGAAGTGTTCAGTTTAGGATTTTGCAACTGTAGCTGCTGTGAATGCATCTGATTAGCAGCTGTGCACTTGCTTAGGCTTGTGGTGTCCATGAGTCCCTGTCTTTTGTTTTGCATTAAAGCTGGTATTCATAATCTTGTAAGCAAATGTTATATGATTCATTCAAAACGAAGGTTGTACACTGATCACCCAGCACTGGAGCTACATAGCTCCTGCAGTGACAGCAGACTCTTGTGGAACTGGGAATAATCAGCTTTAGAATTAGCCCCCTACATGTCTCTGATTACAAGGATGGGAAACTCCTCACTAAGCAGACCAACCTAGCACAGCACAGGCTGAGAATCTGGCTCCTGCCTTGCTCAGGTAAGCTCTGCTATCCTGAACCACTCTGATACCCTGCCATATGCTGGGGGTGTTCTCAGTAACAACCTTTACTCGGGCCATGCCTAAGCCAGGTCRCAATAGAAGCTACATAGGTGAATTTTGTACAACACTGGGAGTATCCAGGGAGGCTTTGAACTTAAATTTCTATTGAGTGGAATCGCCGTGAGTGACAGCAGAAGCCTTGACACCACAGCAGTTATCAAGCCCAATGGAACAATCTTTTATTTATCTCACATTCCTGTACCAACACCTGATTCCAAAAGCAATGGGCACCTCACCCAAGTGGCAGACAGTAAACTCAAACTAAACACCTCAGGGCTCTAAACATGTTGACTTTGAAATTCTTTAACCTTCATCCTCAAAAACAACTGAAACACAGATTTTGTTTGTGGAACAGCTTGTTTGCAGTATGCAGGTCAGAGCACAGCTGACTGTTCCTTATCACTAGGATATAAATTTTCAGAAACTAATAACCATCTAAGTGTCCCAAGGCATCAGAACTCCCTGCATAAACATGAGGTTTGAGTTGCTTCAAGCTAAGTTCACCACTAGTTTGGGACAGACACAGTAAATATTTCTGGCAACTCTTACAAATGTACACTGAGTTTCTGAAACAGCCAAAGGGCAGAACGTCTTCAGCACTAGTATGGAAAAGATACTGCAAGATTTCCTTCACTGATAGCTAACCTGCTCCTTACACACTTTTGGTCATGAGCAGGCCAATGTAGAAATCTACTTTGAACAAAGGAACAGCAAACAACAGCAGTCAAAGACAATATCAGCAAGTGGTCAGGGCTGAGGTTTTAGAAGGTGGCTACGAGTTAGGCAGAAGATGGCTGTGCACTAAGGAAGGCAGTCAAGTTCCAATGGAAGCTGTCAATTATCCAGAATATCAATGTTCCTCTAGAAAATGTCTCTGCCCAATCAAGCATTTCACCTTTTTGTTCCTCCTATTAAGTGGAAGATTTCTCTGATACCATAAACCCCCCTCCAAGTTTCAGGTAAACTTTTGATACACAACTGGCTGTGGATATGCCCCTTTCTCAGATGGTAGTAGGTACATATAGACATGGAGGACAAGGTAGACATACTCCTTCAGTGTGGTTAGAGAGTTATCCTAAAGCACCCACCAACAAGCAMGTCTAGTGATCTTCTATCAAGTGATCCTTGACAGAATCACTGTGGTCACTCAGTGAGTGCTTTATTAGCAGAATTTCAATGGTAAAACAACTTCACAGAAAATGATTGTAACCAGTTCTTTGGGCATATCATGGAATTAATGCATCTTTAGAAAGTACCATGAATGTCTGCTTCTGCATCAAGTCTAATTGTGTTCAAAGTTTTCAAAGATAATAGAACCGCTGACAAAACAGATTTTAAAATTTTGCTGTCATTTGACTTAAAAAAGTAAAAAAACMAGTGTTTACTTGGTTATGAAAATATGCAATCGTCTGGAGAAATGCAGACGCATCCAGCAGCTTAAGCTACAAATAAAAGTTTATAGTTAAGATGTCTAAGACTGCTCTAAGCATGGAGTGCAAAAGGCAGCAGTACCCAGGCTACTCTCACACCCCTGTTTTTGAACCTGTTGTTCAGCACTGTCGACCCAGACACTTCAGATGCTTCAGAGAGGCTGAGGCAGAATTTATCTATTTAAATACTCAGTGATAAATTACTTCAAAGCTATCAGTGCTTGAAGGATTTACATCAACTCCAGCAAGTTCTGATCACATTCCCTGCTGTCTTGGGCAAAAGATGTCAGAGACAAACCTGAAAAACAAGAGATCAAGGTGAGGACAGGAATATTAGCAGGACTTCTGATAGCTAAAGTTAGCAACACACATTTCCTGCATGTTTGAAGCAATCTCTACAGTTCCCCTGTCCGGTGCCCCAAAACACAGCAATCTGCACTTGGTATTTACCACAGATGCAGTCATTAAGCTTCAGCAGCAAGAACCTAATCCTGAACAGTACATTCCAGTCAGAACCAACTACAGCTTGGAGTACAATTTGTAAATTAGTGCCATAGCATCATTAATGCAGGAACTCAAATTCCAAGAATTGAGTTCTCATAAGGCCTGTGTATTGTAGAAAGCAGCTTGTTCTCACATCCTCCTCCATTGTGAATGCAGTGGGGTAGGGAAGCAAAATTCATTGCCTGCTATTACATCAAATACAAAATCCACACTTGAGAAGAGCCTGTTCTGAAAGCATTTCAAGTACAAATTATTTCTCTCTCATCTGTCATTTTACAGTATATTTCATGGACACAATGAGGCCTGTCCTCCTCASGACACACTGCTTCCATGAGAAAAACTACATATAATTACTTCAGCTACAAGTTGAAAGACACTCACACACATTCTGAGAACAGAAAGTTCTAAAGGTGTAAGTAAAAATCGATATTCCAAAACACCCCTTAATTGTTATTCACTGGTCATGTAACAGCTTCTAACAGATGAAGACTACTGACTATAGTGCTAGGCAGCAAGCGCACCTACAAGTTCTCCAGCAGAGCCATGCCCCCACATACAATAAGCCCAATTATTATGGTACTATGCACTGGGAACATGTAGTTAAGACCCTGTTTTGCAAGCTACATTAAGGTCTCCAAAGACTTCAAGATCAATTGTTATAAGAACACACTGCAGACACTTATTCACGAGGTGAATATACGTATTCGCAAGCTGAATAAATTTTTTCTTGAATTTCAGTCCCAGAGTGCCTATTTCAGAGGTCCATATTTCTATAGCAACATTCCCATTAAGCACTAGGAAATGCTGGATTAGACCTACTTATATTGCAGAATTATTTCAATTATGATTCCAGGAAGCCTATTTGAAATGCTCCTGTCTTTCAAAGATGTGATCTTTCAAGCTGTGACCAACCAGTATTTAAGTTTCCAAGGAAAGAATTGCAAGTTCTTTTTCATTATTGTCATGAACACACTTTACAGCATCCTTTCAGCAGGAAACAAACACCAGTATGGAGGTTTCAGGATAGAAAATGGAAAGTTGAATATAACCTTTATGGAATGCAAAGAAGAGATGTACAGAAAAGTTCTGGGACATTGGCTCAACAGTAAAACAGGTCTTTCACCTATAAAGATCATGATCAGAAAACCAACTAGACTTGTTTGCTTTGAGTTAAGAAGGATGCAGAAAATGCAGCAATATAAGCAACAAAAAAACCCAGTGAGTCATATTATTGATCAGCCAAATGTACTTGCAGCCCTGCCAGAAGTGGTCATCACCACTGGCCACGAACCAGTGGTCCTTGACTACTGTCCTCAGAGCATACAGGATTCTACATCACCCTATAAGGTACCTGTGCAACATGTTAGCAAGAAGTCTACCTCATGCAGTGAAAGTCTGCTGCAAAACAGTCCCAAATCTGCATTCCACAAAGATCTGAAGTTAGTGATGAAGTAACAGCCTTAATCTGCTTGCAGCTTGTTTCTGACAATACAGATCACGCTTACAGCTTTGTCATTTTCTGGTCAACACAGTTCAAATCCTGAGCCAGGTTTTCTACAAGAAATTTGAGTCACAGAATCTCTGTTGATGGTACACTGGACTCTCTGGTCCAAATGACAGAGTTCCACTACAGCTTAACCCATCTATCTGAACTGCTGTGGTCCTACCCTTTCTCATGACATCAGCCCTCCATTGTGTTCTGTCGCCAGCTGTGCCAAGCCAGTTTAGGCATCCAACCTAAACCAGGTTCCATAARATACACAGCAGAAAAGGACAGAGTCCCCTCTCTTCCCTTGAAACACCATTTTCTTAACAGCTTCTACCCTTTTGTTACAGGCATAGGGGAAGTACTTAACAAAACAAAGAAAGCTCAGCCTTGTGAAAGCGAAGTCTTTGCTCTTCCCTAAGCATGCTGCTGAAACCAGAGCTTGTTTCAACTAGAAAGGGAGAAACTTGGTACAGAAACATGAATGTCTAACTTAGATAAGGTGTTACGAATACAGTTCCTTTTACTTAACCTTAGTATTCTGCCAGTAAGCAGGATTTAATCTCACTGACATGCAGCAACAAATTCAGAGTCGTTTGTGTTTATGGAGTGCATACACCAAAGCTGGAAGGCTAGCAAAACAAAAATGGTACCAATGTCTGAGCTAGAAATTAACTCAGCCTTGGCATATCGAACAAGATAACTACCAAGGGAAGTGGGCAACCTATCAGAACTAGAAGGTTCCATCAGCAAGACAAGTTCATTCCTCTACTCAAAGAGACCAAAACAGCTAAAGTTCAAGGTATGAACTTGGGTAAGCCATTTTCTTACATCAGTAATCACAAATTTTACAGAACCCCTGTTTTGCAATCAATTATCTGTGTACTACCCTGTAGTCATAGGCACAATATCAAAWAGAAGTGGTAGAAGGGTAAACAAGACTACAGCAACAGAGTTAAGCTGACCTGAAGCTGCCTCAGACTTAAAGATTTTCATGCCAGGCTGTACAGACATGCAGGACTTGACTTACTCTCAGTCTCCACCAAAAAAAAAAAAGAAAAAGCACAAACATGATGGTTTCATTATTTCATTTAACTAAAAAGTTTAGAGGTAAGATAAGGATTGTTTCCTTTAAAAGTTAAACCCTGATTAGATGATGCAGACCAACAGGGAGCGATAACATGCAATGATTATTGCTGAACTCCCCTGCCACTGGTTAGGAAACAGAGCTGCCCACCAATGGCATCACTGTTGTCACCAGTAATTTGACAGAGCAGGTTTGCTACTGGACAGGGTAGGGTGGGTGGCAAGCCCATGACATCAACATAATTAAGGCTGTTAAAGATCTGCACCATGACTCTGGAGGGCCCTTGGTTCTGCATCAGTGCCTGCTCTAATGCAATCAGACACTACCTTGCTCGAACACCGTCAGCAGCACTGTGCTGAGTCATAGAGCCTGTGGGGACACCAGAGCTGCAGGGCCCGCGAGCGCTCGCTGCACTCAGCCTGCTGCAGAGCTGAGCTCCTCCAATCCCAAAAAACAGCAGTGCAGCACTGGGAGACCACACAAACACCTGGCAAAACCCCTCATGCCCAGTGAAACAAGGTAAGCCCTTGGCTGAAATACAGAGTATCTCAGCATCTAGTGTAACGCAGCAAAGCTTAAGGCTTTAAAAAAGTCTTCACAATTCTTCTATATAAATACAGCGAGTTCCCCCATTTGCAACCTCTTTCACAGCAGCGCTGTCACAGGCAATCCATATGGAATGACCAGCAACACATTTGCAAGGAACTCATCATTGCAAAAATCAGACAGGCACTATTAACTTTCTCTGTTTGTCTTCAGAAAAATTTACAGCGTGTGTGTGAATATATGTATAAATATCAGTCCTGAGAGTATTTCAGGAAAGGATAACAACACAATACACAAGAAAATATTAGCTGCTCTGAATGCTAGCACCGAAATATCTTTAACTTTCTTCAGCTGGCACAGGTTATTAGTTTCCAACCATATCTTTCACCAGTGTGGGTGTTTCCATTTATCTGAGCCTTTTTTTCCCCCTATAGCACTTGGTAGTATGTGCTCTCTTCTCAGTGAAAGCAGGCTCTAAAAATTAGAGGCTCAGAACAATGACAGGCTAGCTCTAAGCCAGTGGTTGTTTCAAGACCCAGCTCTCAAAATAAACTCGAATTATGACAATACCTCACCATGTTAAACACACAGATGTTCAAGAAAGTGCTCAATATTGATTACTTCCATCTGAGGGAACAAGTAGAAAAGTCATGCTACTAGAGTAAGCTAGACATCTGCTTTAGAAAATTAAACCTTGAAACAACCGTGGCATGATTAAGAGTTTTTTTCAGCTGCCATCACTGAATGGTGCATGATTTGTGCCGAGTTCTTCACTGTTCTTGCTTGGTTGTAATGATTCTCTAAAACAGAAAGGTTTAAAACATTTCCCTGATTCACATTAAAATCTGAATACTAGAAAAAAAGTATGTTTGGTTACTGAAAAGCCACATTTAAAAGTGAAAAATGCTTTATAGCTGCTCAGATCTATTACTAAAATAGCTACAGCACCCCTTGGAGTGACCTCTTCCACACAATAGGCAATATTCATTATTGACCTTCAATGCAGCAAATCTATATACAGCTGGCACAGCAAAAAGGCTGCTGCATGTAATTTAATAAGCATAAAGACTGCAAAACAAACAATAAAAAAAAATAAACTGACCTTAAGTTTAGAATGCTGAAAATTAGACTCTTCCTGCTCTTCATGCTGCACTGAGTCAGCTCTCTCCCTCACACTTCTATACCCAGGACTGGGTATAATGTACTCTTTTCCTATGTCGATGTCTTTCATCTTCGGTAAACGCCAGGGTTTACACGTGTATTTTCACCTCAAGTATCTGAAAAATAATTAAATTGCCCTTCATTACATGCTGTGCCCAATACACCAGTTACTTTTAGTCTTCTACTTTTAAAATTTATTTTTGAAATAGAAATCAGTAAGCAATCGTAAAAGAGCTGTATTACAACATGACTGTAATAACACGACCTTCTAAGTCCACACAAGACTAACTACTCGTGAACTAGTTTAAACATACCCTGAGGTAATCGCATAGTACAATGATCCTCAATGCACTAGAGTGCTGTCATACTTCCTCCCTTAGATCTCTGATATACAATTATGCAATCTGACAGATTAAAGTAATAGCTACAGCATCTAGCTGAAACCCTGAGAAACTTGACTGGAAAGATCAAACCCCCAAAATCTTTTGGTACTGTCTGAAGATGCACATATCAAATAACTTATCAGTACGAAGTTTTGCAAAACCAATGTCTCTAGAGAGATCACTTGATAAAATTAGTCATTACACGCACTCTAGAGAAAAATATATCCCTTCTCTATAGCACTGCTCACTTACTCCATTGGCTTGAGCTATCATTAACTACAGACATGTACAAGAATGAGTCACACCTTCAGCGCTGCAGGTTTCCACTCAGTCTATCAAACTGCACTTAGAGGTCAGAAGGAGAATCAGCGTCCCAAAGATAAAATCACTCCCGATGCGAGACTCCGTTTTATAACTCCGCTTTATTGCATTCTGCCACGTGCCTTTAACTAAAGGCGATGCGAGACGCCTGGTTGCGCTGCACTGGTCAGACTGCACCAGCAGGTCTGCCGGAGTGCGCGGGACTGCCACGGCTCCGCCGCCGCAGCACCGCCGCTTTCCCCGCCACGGACACCGCGGGGCCGAGGATGCTGCACCCGCGGGCTCCGCGTCCCTCCTGCGGCGGGGATGCGGGACAGCCCCCCCGGGTGGACACCCCCCCGGCAGCCTGGGGCAGCCCGCCGCCGCTCTTCCCCGGCCTCCCCGTGCCTCCGCCGCACCGCCGTAAACACAAGAGCCGCCCCGCCCAGGGACAGGTGTCCCCCGGCTCCAGCCGAGGCGGGACGGGGCACCGCGCAGCCCCTTCACTGGGGGTGAGGTGAGGGGGCTGCTCGGCCGGGCTCCTGACAGGAGAGGGGACGGCAAGGCCGCCTCCTCACCACACAAAGACTCGGTCTCCACCCGCCCGCGCCGGGTGCGAGCCCCGCTCACCTCCGCCCGCCGACGGCCCCGCTGCGGCTTCTCCGCTCCACGGCCGCGAACCCAAACAACGCCGCTTATAGCGGTTCCGGCGTCCCCACTGCGCCTGCGGGCGGGCGCTGCAGCGGCCGCTCCTTCCTGCCGCTCCACGGGAGATGTAGTCCGCGCCTCAGAGCCGAACGCCCGCTGGCTGCGCACAGAGAACTACGTTTCCCACGAGGCCCCGCGCGGGCCAGCTCCGTTTGGCCGCGCCCCCGCTCCTCCGCGCCCCGCCCAGCCCCGTCCCGCCGCCGCTGCCGCAGCGTGGGGGGTCTGGAACGTTCGCCGCCCGCCGGGGCGGCTCCGCGGGTGGGGCGGGCGCACCGGGGCACCGCTCGCGGCACGRCATCGCGCCGGGGCACTGCATCCCTCTGCTCCGCTCCGCTCCGCTCGGCGGGGCGGCAGCGCAATGCAATGCAGGGTAGTGGAGCGCAGTGCAACGCAGCACAGTGCAGTGCCGTGCCGTGCTGGGCGGTACCGTGAAGTGCGGGAAGGACGGGCCCTTCCACCGAGCCACTGGCGGTGGGAAGGAGCGGGGTCTGCTCTCTTCGGACACCTCACGGGAAGCCGAGAGGCTGGCTCCGTGCTGTGGGGAGGATGTGGCGGGTCTCGTTTCCCCGCCGGCGCTCCCGGCAGYGGGGGCTGCCGCAGGGCGCTGCCCGGTTTGCAGAGGCGGAGCGGCGGCGGCCGGTGCTGGCGACCAGAGCAGGAGCGGCGGCCTCGGTGGCCGCCCGTCCCCGCCGGCCCGCGGCTCACAGCAGCCCATCACTCGCTGCCGGTTATCTGCAGCTGCTCGGCCGGGGAAAGTGCGAACGTGCCCTTATCTGGGGCTTAACCTTGGCCGCAGCCGGGGCCGCAGTGCCGGCTCCCGTGCGCAGCGGCCGTGCCCCGGTAGCCGCTGCCGCAGGCCTGCGACGCGCTTCCCAACGAGCCGGGCTCGAGCAGGACAATGATTCCTTTGCCAAGTCCCTGCTGTGCCCCTCCAGCTCCCGTTCAGACCAGCTAAAGGGACGGTGAACTTGTCCCAGGGTTTTCACAGCCAAGCTTTGCCCGCTGAAAGGGATGGAAGCTGCGGCTGTGTGTCTCTGTGTGGTGGTGGCTGAGGGCCAGCAATCCTGCTTCCCCAAAACAGTGTGACACAGGGTGTCCAGCCCCCGCCTCAGGGGAGTCAGTGAAGGAGGAGATGGACACAGCTGCATTTCCTCTCACAAAGGGCTGTAAATATCCTTAACAAACCCTGAGCTGTAGCTTCTCCCCTGCTGCGTTTAAATACCCTGTCCTCAGCTGACATCTTCCTTCCACCAGCCAGATTTGGCTGATGTCTCATTTAAGTGGTTTATATAACGAGTGCCTGTTTGCACCGCAGTCCTTGCTCTCCTGTCAGGAACGTTTGTGAGAGTCAGTTTGATAGAAATGCTGAAATGCTCAGGTAAAGATGGGAGATGGGAGTCTGGAAATAAAACTGTACCGGAATACTCCCTCCAAGCCCACAAGCCAGCAGCACAGGTAAAAGGTGTCACCAGGCAAGCAACAATTCAAGGACACCCTTAAGGTACCAGAGAATCCCTGCAGAGCTCCCTGGCACATATCGTAACACATCCTGCAGACCTCTGACTCTCTTTCTGGAGAAAATGTGAATCAGCTCCATTGCAGGTGCTCCAACATTTTGGGACAGGGGAACTGACAGACAGACAGACAGACATACCTTGCCATAGTACAGCAGCCAAGAACAAATGTAGTTGCTGCATTTTTCTGCAGTCTGTTCCCCAGGACTCACAATCATGCAGTTTCAGATTGGCTGGCATTCTATTGGGGCAGAATCTCAAGGTGCACTTCATGCTTTATAAATGCTATGTCCCAGCAAAATGTGGATTTTAAGACAGAAGCCAGGAGGCAATTTAGAGTAAGTCTCTGAACATTAAACTGACCTTTGTCTGCACCAAACACTGGAATGTAGGGGTGAGTGGAGGTATAAATACTGAGCCGTGTAGTTAAACAGCATAAACAGAAAGGACAAAGTATGAATGATGGGGAAAATTAAACCATGTTAAAGCATCAAGGTGAATCACTTGTATTTTATTTTAGGGTGTTGACCTGATATTGTTCTGAGTGTGAGCATGTCTTTGGCCCCTGGGCTGTGAAGGCAAACAGAGCTGCTTTTTGGAGGTGGACAGCTGTTTTTGAGCTGCTGACATGTTGAAGCCCAAAGGCTCTGCATCATGTGCCTGGAGAGGAAGAAGAACATAAACCTCCATTATGCCAAAGTCATTACAAAATGTGTTCAAAAAGATGAGCAGAGACTGTTGTTTAAGCCAAGGGATCCAGAGCCCTGCCTACACTTGTTCTGTCCTCTATTTTTCCAGTACTGGAGGAGGTCTGAGAGTTAAAGGGAGGACATGAGTGCTAGCAGAAAACTGCTGGTAAGTAATGATGTGTACACGCCACTCAGACTAGCTCTGGGCAATGGGCTGGCGGCAGCATCAGGAGTGTTTTCACACCTGTAGCCCTATGAATACATACTCCCTTAGTAAGGTGGTAGGATGAAATGCTTAAGTAGGCATAACCCACTTTTTAGTGTGTCACAAGTCTCCTCCAATGTTTGTTCTAAAGGCTATAAATGTACTGGTGCTACCAGCCAGAGGAGTTACATCTTTAGCTCCAGTGGCAGCAGCTAATGCTTTTAGTGCTGCGAGTCCTGGATTCATCCCTGAGGGATGGCAGCTGTTACATAAACAAGGCCTGTACAGTATTAAAACTTGCCCTGATTCAAGATCTGGGATTTGTTGTAATCAGCCCTGACTGCACAAGAAAAGCAGAGCCAGACCAAAAAGCCAGCGGCAGCTTCAAAGCCAAGGCCTACAGACCATGTGGGCAAGGAAGCAACATCTGACAATTAGTTTTCTGAGAGGTGTCCAGAATCTGCTCCACTCCACCCCAAAACAAACATTAATGACAAATTTAAAGCAATGCTTGAAACAAGCCGATTTGAGCCATTGGAGCTGAAAATGGAGCATCTCCAGACTGATCAGGAAAACCAAGACTCTGTTTGTGGGGGTGTTGGTCTGTGTTTGTGTATCTCTCCTATTACATCTTCCCCATAGGATCTGAGGACCTGCTTCTGCCTTTTGGGGAATTGGAGCATGCACTGCCCAGGTGAACGAACCGAGCTGAACCTCGGACGGAAACAGAGACAGACTTCAGGAGATCTCCTGAGTTTGAGAAGCATGGCTGTGCTCAACACTCAGTGTTTGGGCTCATGTCACTGTGATTAAGAACAGCATCTCAGCCACACAAAACCGTGTTACACACAGGACTGTGAAGCAGAGAATTTCTTGTGTGCTGATGGGATCCAAGTGCCTGGTGAGCCCAGAAGACTGGCTGCACAGGTTGGGTGAGGGACTAATGGGACGGTGCAATCAGTGATTTACTATGGGTAAAATATTGCAACAAGGCAGTAAGGTAAAACAGCTTTTCTCTTCGCCCTGAAGGAAAAGCTGTCCCCAAAGAAGCAGGATGATGTGATTGGACTGATGTCCATGGAATTATGTAGAATACCAGAGGGCTAACGGAAGTGGAGAGCTGTCACGCCAGACTTGCCACCTGTCTGGTGCCTCCTTTTAGACCTATGGGCTCTGTGAGCTGGCTGGGGAACACAATATGCTTTGGTCAGTGTGGATGGTCCTTGAGGAGGCGTCTTCCTCTGACACAAATCTGGACACCACTGTGGAGAGCAGTTCTTTCCCCTCTCCCAAATCTCCTTTCCTATGTACCTCATACACAGAGGACATCTTCTTACCCTTCCTCACTGGGATGCTTGGTCCAGGGTGCTGACACTTGCATTTTCAGCATGAGTTTCCGGAGTGTGTCCCTCCTGATGAGCATGCTGACAGTTGTTATGCTTGCTAGTGCTTTTT
This sequence comes from Amblyornis subalaris, assembly GCA_018881555.1. NCBI lineage: Eukaryota > Metazoa > Chordata > Aves > Passeriformes > Ptilonorhynchidae > Amblyornis > Amblyornis subalaris. Next base: position 8,952,618 of record JACAXG010000014.1, on the reverse strand, counting down.
CACTCTCTCACTGATCAGAGCTCTCAGCCACGAAGTGCAGAACTCAGAAATTAATTGGACAGCTCAAGTAAAAGTCCCATGACCAAATTTAGCCTGTAGCACTGCAAACCGTAACAAGTCCAGAAATAGGGAGGTCTGGAGAGACTGCATTATCAGCTTGTTCATGATTCTCTATCCCTGTATAGTGCCCAATCTTTTATTGTCTATCATGTCCTGGTATCCCTCCCACACACAGCCTGTTAGTTCAGGACTTTGAGCTCTCAGAGCAGTCTGAAAAATTTCCCATTGCACTGCAACTACTGCAAGTCACTCTTCTGGAAAGCAAAAATTTAGCCTCAGCTAGGCCACATGAGCCACCAACCCATGTGGGCAGCTTGGCAGATTGAAACAAGCATCAGGTAGGTACAGGTTGCCAACAACTGGAGAGTAAAGAGACATTGCTATTCATTTTCCTTTGTATCTTATACCCACCTTCACAGTTCCAGAGGAAACAAAGTGTTTGTGTCAAAAACATCAACAAGATCAGTGAGGGTAGCCATTCTTAATTCATCATCCTTAGGCTACAGAGTTAACATCCCATTGAGGAGACAGGGAGGAGGGCAGAAGTCAATGCGGTACTTGTAGCAGGGCTGTCAGAGACTGCCCTGACTTGCTCGATCATCCCCCTCTTAAATCTCACTAGAAAATAAACAATTTCAGGACATCAGTGGGCTGCATTTGTCACATGAAAACCACAGTCCAGTTTCCTGCAAACAATGACGTTAATTATCATTAATAACATTGCACAATAGGTCATTACTTGTTACAGCAAGGATTGGATATGGTTGCTTTTAATTCAAGAGAAGTTATGGTATCTAATGGATTTGGTCATGGTTTGCAATTGAAGAACAACAAGAGGCACCTCGCACATATTTAGAGCTGCTAGCATCTGAGTCTTCCTAAATATCCTGCTGCTGTGCAGAGGCTCTGGAGAGGCTCATGAGCACTGCACTCCAAGCTGCCTGAAGCAACACCTGGATAGACACGACTGTCCATGCTGTGCCAGGCATCTCCCTGTCTGCTGGACATGGATACTTGTCCACATGGCTATGCACACACCACCATACACAACTTGTGCCTACCTGGCTCCATCCAAACCCACAGCATGCGGCTGATAACCTCCTCATATGGACCTGGTACCAAAATCTTTTCCCTGTCCCAGTCATAACTGCTCAGAAAGGGGTTAGCAGGGTTGGAGCATGAAAGACCCAGTGCCACAAGCCAACCATTTCCTGGAACTCAGTGTTTTCCATGTGGCTGCTCTGACTTTCAGGTCAGGGCATTTGAGGCACCAGACCTTGTGGGATGGTCAAGACCTAATCAACACAACAGAAATCCCTCACTTCACAACATGGACACTCTCTGAGCTCTCACTTTTTCATTACTGCAGTCTCATTGTGCTTAGAGCTCTGCAAATGACTCATTCAGGCATTCAAGTTCATGTGCTTTATGTTTCTTCAGTGCTGAACAATCTGTGTTGCTGATCAGAAACTGATAAGAGTGAAGGCCAGCTCACGCAGCACAGTGGAGAGCCGTGATTTCCCCACCCTTTCCTGAGAAAAATACAGAAGAGAGATATGATGTGTTTGGATCTAGAGAAAAGAGGATTCTTTCTCTTTCCTCCTGACCTGTTTTAGCAGAATGAGTTCATTAATATCTTAATACACCTGTGCATTTGGCTTTCCTGGAAACAAACTGTACTTGCTTGGTGTTTGTGCAAAGCTGTTGGCAGTGTGGGCGTTTGCACTGTGATTGTGTTTCTGAGGATGAGGCTCCTAAGCTGATCCAGGCAGAGATACCACTCCAGGCTACAGCAGTACCACTCATCGCCTTCCCGTCAGTTCATGTGGGAGGATGAACCTTCCTAGCCAAGCTAGCGGTGTTTTACTCTTGTTCTCAACAGCTTCTACAAATAACCATGCTTTTGCAACAAATGCCTTTTGGTGTTATTTTTCTTCTTTCAGGTTTTGATCATCCTGCCCCCTTTCTGCAGCATCTATGCTTGTAAAAGTGCAGAAGTAAAAGGTGCAGTGCTGTGCTGTATCACGCAGATTGAATTTGGGTTGTAATTCATCATTCAGGTAGGGAGGAGAAAGCACTGAAAAAGGATCTTATTTCATATGCTATTTTCTTTGGATTTTGGGAGAGTGGGATACAAACAAAACCCTCCCAACACGATTAGCAGCACCTTATTAAAAACTAGATTTTTTTTACAGAGAAAAGAAAGAAGTTTTCAAAGCTGTTGCAACATTTAAAGTGTGATCCACTGCAGAAAACCAGCTCAAGGCAGTTCATATCTGGACTGATTGTTTGACCTTTCTTCTATAAACCTGATGATTCAGAGAACAAGACCAATTTAAGGGCAAAGCACTGCCCAGGGACCAGAAGCCGATCCAGAYCTACACAGGTAGCAAGCTTCGTAATTCCTACGCCTTGCACCACGCCCACAGTTAATGAGTAATCGATAGAAATCAACAGCATGGATCAGGCTGGAGCCTGCCTGCTCTCACTGGCACAGCAGACTCGAGCCTTGGCTGCGTTGTATGGCTGGTTATTTGATGAAATTAGTGGAAAGGACAAACAATGCAGTGATTAAAAAGCTGGAGATGTGTCTGGACGAGCATTAACAAGCTGGGATGCATTCTAAATATACCACCCTGGCTTTGGGAGTTAGGTCCTTTCAGCTAGACTCCAGTCCCTTTCCCACAATCTGCAGATCTGCAGCAGTGGCTTTGGTTAGTCTGAAGCACACAGGGAAAAACTCCTCTAACCCCTCTCCAAAACTCTGTCCATTCCTCATCTGCCTCTGCAAAAACAAAGATGTGGGTCCACTGAAGTGAAAGTGTCATTGCTTCCAGCTGCATGGAAGCAGCAGAGCCGGGCACAGCAGCAAGGTCACTTGGCTGGCCTATATTGGGATGTGGATTTCTTTCAGTTAGCTGCTTATATGGCTGTGCAGGGCCCGCTGGATTAGCACCATCAGGATGTACGATGGAAAAACAAGGTGTGGATGCAGCAGCAACAGCCCTGTGTAAGAGTGCAAAGTGCTGCCTCCTGCTGCTCTCTCTGCCGGCACAATGATGCAGCTCCTCTGAGCAGCTCCTGATCCGTGAGCCGCACATTAGACATGGACAGACACCACCTCTTTCATCTTCCAGCAGATGATGAGCTTGCCAGTAGCCACGTCTTCCCTCCCATTCCCCCAAATCCTCCCTATTTCCTATTTGTTATGAAGTGACCCTGCCAGCAAGGATCTTGGTGATGTGGCGTAGCAGCAACATCCAACACCTTCCTCTGCTGCTGTCTCCTCCGCCTGGACACMGTTCGTGGGTGCCATCAGCTCTCTCGCCACCTGCTCTCATCCTCTGCGGAGGTGCTTGCTGATGGCAGCTCAGCCGGTCGTTACGCACCTCACATCTGTGTCCATCCCCACTCCTGGGATGATGGGATGCTTCCCTGGTGCCTGACAGTGGCTCCTTAAGGAAGGCAGCACTGCAGAGGCTGCTATTTCTGCTGGAGTCAAGGTCTCTGTTTCCCCATGTGTTCTCGAGCCCCTGAGCTTTTCCACAGTGGAGATACAGCCAGCTTGTATTTGCCTCCATGCTCTCAGGTGTCCCTCTGAGGTTCATGGGAAGGATGAGCCAGCCTCAGCGAGCAGCCTGTGGGGAGAGGGCCATTGTGTCCCATTGCAAACAGCATAAACAGCATGAACGAAAAGGGCTTCAAAAAAAAGAGAAAAATAATTAAAAATGCTGGGAGCCCCTGGTGGTGCCTGGAATCCCACGTGGTGGAGAAAAGGCCGGCTGGGATGCCAATTTTGGAGCTCGCCAGTGTGATCAGCCAGTTTTAGAAGCAAATGAGGACAGCCAATGTCAGAGAGCATTGGGCCTCTGGGATTGTCTCTGCGGCTGAAAACAGGGAAAAAGGGGAAGCTGCAAGTCAAACACAGTTCTGTCCTTGCTGCTGCAGCTGGAGCTGGGGCTCTCCAGGTCTCAGGGTGGCCAGGCCCCAGGGGCTGGCCCTGCTCCACACAGGGGTAATGGGGGCAAGAAGCTGGGTTTTTTGGGGTCGCAGAGGAAGGCAGGCAGTTCTGTATTCATAAAGCAAGGTGATGGGAACTCTAGGGAGCAGTGAGTACTTATCAGGGCTTGGGAGACTTGCTGTGTTCTACTGCTGGGGGAGAAAGCAGCAGGGACTGTTGTCTCCTGCTTTCTTCTCCAGAAGAGCAGAAATGGTTTCCTGGGTGTTCCTCAGACAAYCCCCCTGTGTACATCTTGTTTTGCTGAGCTAATTGCTTTTGCTTCCTCGGGAAGTGCTGCCTGAGCACCAGCAGCCGCCCTGCAATGCCATCACAGCCCCCAGGCTCCTCGGGAGCCCCGTGCTCCCCTCCATGCATTACTAACCCCAGTTCCCAGAGGGCTTGTGTGGGATTGGCACAGTGAGTGATGGATGAACACGTGTGTCCTGGTGGATTCTTGGCCCCTGAGCAATGGATTAGAGCCACAGTGCAGGGAGGCTGGGTCTCAGTCTGGGTGGCCATGGCACTCAGTCAGACCTCCTCTCATTGCTTCAACTGGTGGGGACCATGGGACACCAAAAACTTTGGGACAAAGCCTAGGAAACAGCCAGAGTTATCCATGGTGAAGCCTGCAGGGAGGATGTACCCCAAAAAGAAATACTGATCAGTCTGAAACCCTGAGGCTGTCTGTTAAGGCTGCAGAAATCCCTTGAAAGGAAGGCGTATGTCTGGTATAGGTTTGTTTCGCCACAAAGAGCCATGTCACATGCCTGTCCCATGCACTGCAGACGGGGACAATCCCCCAGCTGGTAATCACGGCTCAGGTCAACTGGAAACAAACTCCAGCTGCTGTGTGCCGCTCTCCATCGCAACTTGGGAGGACAGGCACCCTCCCAGTTGTGGCTGCAGGGATGAGACCGGTGCTTGAGGAATGGGGAGCAACTCCAGGGTCTGCAGTCTGGTTAACTCAAAGCACAGCCCCACAACACTTAGAATAACAAACCCAGCCTAATACTGATAACCAGGAAATATTATAACCAGGAAATATAATAACCAGGAATAACAAACCCAGCCTCCAGGCTTCCCCTGCCCTCTCCCCAGGACTGGGAGTAGAGCACATGGGAGCTGGGGGATGTACAGCCTTGAAGCATCAGGACCACCTCGTCCAGAATACAGTTACAGAGTGAGAGCAGGGAGATGATGTTGAATTCTTAGGGCGGTCAGCAGCGTGTTCTGTGACCACAACTGTACCACATCTCCAACTTGTGGCTCAGTTCCTCCTCCTGAAAAATGCATGACTGGTGGAAACCATGTGATAGAGGCAAAGGAGAGCCACTGAAAAGCAGAAGCAAGGTCTCAAACCACTGCTGGGCAGAAGATCCTCCCCGTGAGTGAGCAGCATCTGGCTTCCTCTTAAAGACAAAAGATTGAATCAGTTTGAACTAATGAAAAGTATGCTGTTCAGACCCAGCTCCTTGTTCAAGTGAGGCACATGTAGCATCAATCACCAGCTGCTCCTGACTTGAAAATACAGCAGCTCCTCATGTGGGTGGGAAAAACGAGCTCCAGCATTGCACAGCTTTTGTGAATCCTACTGCTGCCTCCTCTGTCTCTAGAAAAGCCAGGGCCTGCTCTCTGCACTACTCTTACTGTGGCTACAGTCTGGTATGAATTAAGTTCAACTCTCMGTGTTGGTTTGTCACTTTTCTGTTTCCTCAGCGTGTTTGAAGTGATGCACAGAGATGGTTTCAAACATATTTTACTGCAGGCATTTATCAGATCAATCAGATCTGATGTCCTGGTTGCAGGCAGAGATACAATTTAGATCGAGTTTCTGGCTGAACATCTGCATCACCTATAGGTAAGAGTAGGTCTGGGTAATGGCTCTGCAGGGATGATGGCTGCACCATCCAGCTGTGGGGGAAAGAGCTGGGCCCCACCTGTGCTCTTAGAGCTGTATGCTCTGGACTCTCTTCTTGCATCAGCACCGAGGAGTTACTGCAGTCGTGGTGTCTTTGGGCTTACCTTTGCCCTGTTTTGTACTTCACATCATTGCAGACACCCCTTCAAAGTCCAAGCCAGGTCTTTACAGACGCCCCTACCCAAGAGGTTGTGACTCCCTGCACTGCAGGGGTCAGAGCTGTTGGGTTATTTCTAAGGGCCAAGGATCAAAGCTGAGTATTACAATCCTGCTAAGTGTTTATTGCCATATACAGTATTGACACTGCAGTCATGTCTGGAGCCCCTCTTTGGAAGTAGAAGCCCTCCAATGGGGACAGACAGCCCCAGAGGCAATCCAGCCTGGCTCTAACAGCATTCATCAAGCCTAGCTGGGCCAGGAGCTGTCTGAATGCCGAGAAGGGGGCGTATTCCTGCCCTGTGGAGCTAATAATTTCATTTCATCTCAGGTGACTGCAAGTTGGTGACAAGAAACAATTTTCATAACTACAAGGCAGCAGGTGTCAAACCTTGTGATTGGTGGTGTCATCAGTGCCTCAAACTGTGGTTGATTGCAAAAGCGTGAAAAGAAGTAGAAATAACACATCTGTTTAGGGCACCCAAGCCAGCACTTGAACAAGAGAGCTGCAGATGAGTGGAGACTGGGAAGCTGCTCCCAGAGACAAGGCATCCCAACTGCCTGTGCTTATACTCCCACTCATGTGACAGAAAAGTGGTGGGAGCACTGAGATGAATTCCTCAGTGTATCTTAGGTACAGACCCTTCTCACATGGCTGAGCACATTGTGTTACAGCATTATTAATTGCTTTGACTTAGAAGAAAGAGAAAAAAAGAACCTCTGATCTAAGAGACTTTATCTTTTGTAGTTTCCACTGTATTACCTTTTCTTTGGTATCTACTATAGCTGGAACAAGCACATCTACACTACCAGGAAAAAGGTCATTAATCAGCAACTTCCTTCAACTTTTCTGCAACCATGTGCATATTGCAGTTTGAAATATATCCCTGACAAATTAAAAGAAGTGTTGGAATGAGTCCATGGGAAACATAAGTTCAGTAACCAGATCTGTAGTGTACAACATCTGTCAAGATAACGTGATCTCTCAGCGGCTTTGATGTGGTGGAAGGGGGCCACTGAGTTCCCCTGAGAAAGTTTCCCTTCTTTATCTTTATTAATTAGATCTGTAGGCAGCCCCAACACAAAGATTTTCTAAACCAAAACCCTGGGTGCATGAACAACTGAATGGATCCTTGAAAAGGCAGTTACTGAACATCACTCAGTTCCCAGACATCCTTGAAAATGTGAAGCCCTTTGGGCTGAAAGSTCTAATAAATGTGCCTTTCCCGTGGAGCTCCAGGCTCACAGGGAGAGAAGGGTTAAAGGAAATGTGCCCTCTCCCCTAAACAGGGCCCTTGAAGGAAAGGCAGTGATCAGAGCACAGATAGCTGTGCCTTGATCAAAGCTCCCCCTTGCTTCTGGCAGACCAGGCGGTGGGAAGCAGAGCTGCCTCCTTCCTGAAATGATGCATCTGGGGCCAGCAGCAGGGAGAAGGCAGAGTGATGAACTCCTCCTCCTTCAGCATCTTCTCCAAGCAAAGCTGAGGCTGCTTCGGGAGGGAATGCTGCAAGAGCCTTTTCCTCCTCTGGACAAGTTGAGGGATGAGGAATAACCCCACTCTTGCACAGGAGAGGAGCAGCCCCATCTCGGGGCAAGGGAGCAGGAACAGAGCAACAATTCCTGCTGCTGCCTGGTCTGTGTCGGTGGCATAAGGCCCCCGGCTGGGAGGGTGTGGAGGGATGGGCTGGAGCCAGTTAGGTTGTTCTGGAAATGAGGGCCTGGGTCAGAGAGCAGCCAGCCAAACTTCTGGGTATTTGCCCTGGCTGTTTAGAAACAGGGAGTTGCCTCCTTGCCCCTGGCAGCCCTGACTTGGCACCATGGGTTTCCTTTTCATGATGCAGGTGACACCCGCTCCTGTCCCTGTACTGTTCTGCATTTCTGTGCCCATCTTCACAATTCCAAGGCTGTGGTTACCCAGCCCCACAGCTTCTTCTCTCTGGCTCAGCCCACAGATCCCTTCCTAGAAGAGATTACTGAAGTGTGAGCCTCTCTGGGCTACCCTCACATACCTGCTTGTGGAGGGCTGTTTCCAGATTCTCTTGCTACAGGAATCCACGCATATCAGAGCTGGAAATGGGTTAGCTGGGAAAGCAGAAGGCAGCTCTGCTACCTCCCATCTTATGCACCACTGAACTGGGAAAAAGAATCTGCTCAGAGGCTGCTGCCCTATTTCGCATGGCTCAGTGCGGAGCCAGACAGGAGCACAAAGCTGGGGGTAAACCCTGGACTAAGGTAGGGTTTGAAGGCCAGGGACCTCGGGGAAGGAGGTGTTACCAGTGAAGCAGTGGTGCAAAAAATTGTATGTGAATAAGGAACACAAAAAGGGCCGGGGCAGTGTTACTCTGCAGACTGAGGAGCCTTGCTCCAGGGTGCTCATGCTCAGGCAGTCCCCGCGTGACTGGGAATGCTGGTCCCCGTGACTGCTCCAGCACTGTCCCCCACGGGAAATGTGCTTTGCTCTTCARACTTAAGCAGCTTCTGGGGTCACACAGGGTGGCTGCCTCCAGGGATTGCTGTCCCTGTGGCTGGAGCACATGCCAAGCCCAGATGGCCGCTGACTCATTTTCCACCCCCGGACAGGGTGTCCTCACAGATCTCACTGAGGAGCCTGTGCCTGCCATGCCCAAAGCCTTCTCAGTCTCTGAGAGTGACCAGAGGGATGAATCAGCAGAGTATGGAGCCAGAGCATGAGCAGTGACAGCAGAAGGGCAGCACACAGGTGCTCCTGCATCTTCACCATGGTTACCTGGGCGAGACCATGTCTGTTAGTTGAACATGAGCACCATCACTCTGGGGCTGGTGTTTCTCCTCAGGTGAGGGATAATGGAAGCTGTGTCCTGAAGGATGCACCTCATCCCACAGAATTCATCCATGAGCTACCTAAGAAATCTGAAAGCAGCTATTGCTTGCAGAGGCCATGTGGAGAAAGAAAAACCATTGCAYGGGGGAGAAAGAAAAACCATTGTAAGGGAGAGAAACTGGAGCAAGGCTTGTAAAGGACTGGAAACTCAGCTAAAATATCCAGGGCAGTATATCCTACTGCCCAGTCTGCATCTGTGAGGGCAGAGCCTGGGACCAGGAAAAGCCCCGGGAAGAAGTAAATTAGAGAGAACTTTACCCTGGGACTTTGCTGTGCTTCCCCTGCCTCTCCCCTCATTTCAGTTTCCTGAGCCCCAGGCAGAGCTGGTCAGTGGCAGACAGACTGACACATGGATGTCCCTTCTCTAAGTAAGCAGTAGGACACTTCTGCTGTTCCCTGTCCCTCCAGGGAGACCTGTGCCACCCGTGGGGAGCTTAGTTATCTTAACATAGCTGTGTGGTATTCAGAGGCACAAGATGGGCATCCACCAGCAGCACCCCTGTGCCACACTCTGCTCACTGTGCTTTGCTCCTCGCAAATAGACATCTCCAGCCCCATCTCCATATTCTGGGAGCTGGGGAAGTGCTGGTGCAGCTCCTGTCTCATTGCACATCCCACCTGGCGCAGGAGCAGCTGAGTACAGGGAGCTGTGGCAGCCCAGGGCTCAGGCAGCAGTAATGCATCCTCCCTGTTAGCAGGTGAGTGATGCCATGCCCAGCATGCCACTGGTGGAAATTACCACCAGGGAGCTCTGCAAGCAGCACCCCAGGGTGGCTGGAAACCCAGGGGGATGCAGAGAGGGTGGCCTTGTGTCTGGTTCACCTTCTCAAGTCTGTCAACCCAGGAGCCAAGAGTGGAGGAAGCCCAGCAGTTCATCTGGCAGAAACCCTCTGCTGAGAAGCACAGGAGAGGCCCAAAGGAGCAGAGCGGAGGAATAGCCTGTGAGTCAGTGTCCCTGCTGTCCCTGCTTGGCCAGAGCCCAGGGCGTGGGAGGGAGGCAGAAGGGTTGGGGTGTAGAATCTGTCTGGCTTTCATGCTTACTCACTTAATTGTGGTCTGCAGTTTTCTTTCCATCTRCAGGACTTTGTTCAGTGCTCAGGTAAATCTTGTGTCAGGCACAGAGTCATTCAGGTGTGCAAGAGGGCTGGATAGGGTCCATGTCCATGTCCTGGCTGCTGCCCACCCTTTCTCCGAGGGGCAGGAGTTCCTCCAAGGGTGCTTGGGGCAGACAGATCCATCTCTAGACCTGGCAAGTGAGTATCAGCTGTCCTGGGTAAGTTCAGGACACTCCCCTGAGTGCCCAGAGTTCCTGTGTGCCAGGGTTCATGGCCTGCCCCTGTCACCTCTGACACCGCGTGGGGATAGCCCCAACCAAACGAGGCTCCCTGCCAGCGTGGAATGGGCCAAGAAGAGCTGAGTTTAGGCACTAATTGCATCCCTGACCTGCAGTTGAGATGACAGAAGTCCCATAGCTCTGCTGAGGCACCCAAGGATGTTCTAAGGGCATCGGAGCTGCTGGCCCACAGGCAGGACACGTGAGGGGAAATCAGCCTCATGCTGGGTACATGGTTGCTCCCCTCAGACTCCTGTCATCCTTCTCATTGCAAGTCTCGCCACTCTGGGGACCCTCTTATCCCACTCAGCCCCTGTGGGACCCCAAAACTGTCTAAGATAGGACCAAACCTGTAGCTACCTGCCAAGGCTTAGTGATGCCTCATGAGCCATTGTGTCTGCAGAGGGAAAAGCCAGGAAAGAACCAAATGCTCAAAGAGAATCACAAATGGGAAAAAGAAAAGGGTTAAAAATGCAGGAACAGGGACCAGGAAGATGCCCCAGAAAGCAGAGCATCCCCAGCAGGCTCATCACTCCCAGAGTTGGTGTATGCTGTCCCATGATGCTCTGTTCAGGGATATCCAAGGATGAGGGAGCAAGGAACAGTCCCACARTCTCTGTGTCTTTCCATTCCCCTGCCCAGTCATGTGGGATACTGGGATCAGTAGACTTCCAGTCTAACCCAGTTCAGTCTCATTTCAATTTTCATGAGGTAATTTCAGTTTTAAAAGCTCCCCTGGAATTAAATTGCTTTTAGAAAATGTTTGGCCTGGGTGCTGCTGGCCTGCAAGTTCCCAGTGAGACCAAAGGGAAATGTGTATGCAAAGCCTGAGGAATATTTATCAAGCTGATTTTAAGTTTAGTTCATTAGCAATTACCTTGATTTGTCTTCCCCTGTTCTTGCCAATTTACCAGGGCAACGTCTTGGAAACTTGCCTCATTYAGAGAGAGCAGGATGTAATTAGCCAGATAATCTGCTGATTCCCCTGTCAACCTCTCTGTGCCCGGTCCCAACACACGCAGTGGCTGTGCAGGCTGGATCAGACCTGATTTCTGGTGCTGTTTATGCGCTTAGTGCTACATAGGCAGGAACTAAGATGCTGTCCTGCCCTCAGGCAATGACAAATTCAYCTCTTGGATCACTCCTCAGGCTGTAACCCCTAGGCTGAAACCATCTGGGAGCTTTTGTTCTGGGGTTAGCTCCTTTGCCAGGGCAAGAGGATTCCCAGGAGTATGCAGATACCTATTTTTGAAAAGGATGGGGATGATTTATTTCCCATGGGCGGTTCATTTCTGTTTTCTCCCTGTGTCCATCCTTGCTGCTTTTTTCCAAACCACTAGCTAAGGTCAAGCGACTCAGCCACAAGGTGCAGCACAGCAAGAGCTCAGTCACAAGTCACTGGGCACAGATGGCACCACGTAAGTGATGCCTGAACATTTTAACTGCTCAGGGAAATTTCAGGGAATACCCAGTGCTGCAGAGTCCTTCAGGAGGCAGAGGAGACTTTGTTTTCTACTGCATCAGTCCTGAACCTGCAATTCAATTGGTGGGGAGGAATGCTGCATGTTGCTTATTACAGCCTTCTTCCCCTCACCAAAGACCCCTCAGCAATGCCACGAGGGCTGTATGGGCTGCCTCTGACACTGGGGCAGTGCTGTAGGTCTGTGGTTGAGTGGTGCCCCCCTTAACTTCAGTCCCTCAGGATGGGAAGGCCATACCACGTGCCTTGGGCTGATAAGTGTGTGCCACCTTCCGCCCTTGGGAGGGGCCCTGCCACGGAGGTGGGAGTGAAAATGCCTTGTGTTTTTCTCTCAGATCACAATTGAATTGTGTATCAGCTCTCTGAGTGTCCGAATTGTGACAAGCTCTCTGGCTTGTCACTCAGTAGCAGATGACAGCGGTGAGGACCAGAGAAGGGTGTCACAGTTGGGTCAGTTTATGGAGACTGAGGGGCAGCAAGAATCCAAGAGAGGCTGGTGAGGTGACAGAGCAGGGGCTGTGAATACCTGTCCCACGTGGAGAGGGGCAGAAGCGTGACAACGGGGCAGGGCAGCGAGCACTGCAGCACCTGGAAAGGGCCCTCCTGCTGCCAGGCTCAGGACTCTCCACAGCCCTTCTGCTGCCGTCCTGTTAGGAGCTCTCTAGAGAGGTCTCTCAGCCTGTTTCCCCGGTTTGAAACGCAGGGTTAATCCCACAGCTTTCCCTCGGTGACAAAAGAGCAGGCGGCAGAGCTTGTGTGAGCTGTGCCAGGGAAGTCCTGCAGCCGCGGGACCGGCGGCAGGGAGAGGTAGCAGAGGAGGGACTCTGTGCCGAGATCTGTACACAGCCCATCCCTTCCTGAGGACCAGGGTAGTACTGGAGCACAACCAGAGCTGCGTGAGGGCAGAGCCTGGGCTGGGGCAGCAGTGGCTGGAGGGGATCAGAATCCATGGAACTGACGGTGTCCAAGCAGAGGGCACAGCCAGACGCCATCACTGCAGCATCCCAGCTGCTCCACCGAGCTGCGAGCAAGACAAATGTCACTCCCACCCCCAGAAACCACATCTTCTTTCCTCCCCTCCACTCTGGAGGGATCTCTGAGTGGGCTCCGAGGCGTCCCTCAGGGGCTGTGGGTTTTGGGGACAACTTCTTGACAGCAGGTGTGAGTGCTGCTTCACATCAAGGCTGTCCTTTGCAGAAGCAGCGTCTGGACATTTGGAAACGCAGCACAAACACATCACTGCCAGGAAGTGTATCAAGAAAACATCACTGCTCCCAAAACCAGGGTCACGTCAAAGCACACACACACCCCGAGGCCACCTGGGGATGTCTGCGTGGGGACATTCAGGCGTTTCCCTGGCTGGGTCCTGGCTGTGCCCGGCCCCGGGAGGGAGCTGTGCTGCTCTACCCCCGCTCCCTCCTCGGGGGATGGCGATGAAACGCCTCTCCCCGCTGTTGAGGCCATGCCTGAGCGGCGCGTCTTCGCCACGGAGGTGCTGCCRGGCGTGGCGAGAGCTCCTCTTTGCTCCCTCATCCTCTCGCCCCGTTCCCGCCCCACTCCCGCCGGGACGCGCCGCCCCGCGCTGTTGTGTCCCCGCCGGGCGCCCGTCGCCGCTCCCGGCGCGGGCGGAAGCGGAAGCGGCGGCGGCCGCGTGCGGAGATGGCGGCCCGCGGCACCGCGCGGCGCGGGGCGGGCGCGGGGTCCGCCCGCGGCCCCGACCCGCAGGAGGAGCCGCCGCCGCCGCCGCCGCTCCAGGCCGTGCTGGTCGCCGACAGCTTCAACCGCCGCTTCTTCCCGATCTCCAAGGACCGGCCCCGGGTGAGAAGTCCGCCTGGCTGCTGCCGCCAGCGCCGCGCCGGTGCCTCCGGAGCCACCTGTCCCGGTGTGCCCCGGCCTCGGGGGGCCGAGGCGGGCAGGTGTCTGGCGAGAGGCCGGGCTGCGTCGGGATGGGGCAAGGCCCCCCGGCCGCCCCGGGTTCGGGCAGCCCCCGCCGCGGCTTTGCCCGCGCTCTCATGCTCTGCGACAGTGCTCCTCGCCCGTAGGAGTTTGTATCCCCCGCTGGAGAGGCAGCGAGGATCTGGTTGCTGTGGTGGTGCTGTTCGCTGTTCCATATGGCGTGGCGAACTGCGCTGTTGGCTCCTCGTCTGTGGCTGGTGCAGGAGTGACAGCGGGTTTGGACGGGGTTGTTTCTGATACAAGAAAGAAACGGAATCTTGGCCGTTGCCAGCAGTAATGGGTGAAACAATATGGCCAGAAAAATGGATGGGAGAAGCACGATGGGGAAGGCACTTTAATTATCCGGCTCAAAGGGCTGTGTGTTAAAGGAACTTAAAAAGCTTCTGGAGAATTTAGGTCTGAACAATTACCTTACCTCGTTTGCTGATTAAATGCTTTTGGTGCTTGTAATTATACACGCGAGCTCAGGCCTGAAACAAAACATCACCAAAAGTGAATTAAAGAATAGTATGAGATCACTTGGGTGTGAATCAGTAAAGCAATTTAAAGGTTGAGTTGAATCTCAAGTCAAGAGAATACTTGCTTCATTTTAGGTTGGGTTTTTTTCCCCTTGTTTAATTCTGGACACTCGTGTTCCTGTGGCTTCATCATTCATGTCTGACAGGTTTTTCTTGAAGCAGTTAAAGCCTGAGTCAGGAAATCAGCACTTTTTTTCCTTCCAGTCTTTGTCATTTATSTGAGTCTTCTTGAAGTTTTCTGTGATAACTTCACTTTTTTTATGCCTTCCTCCCTGAACTGAAGATCTGCCCTTGGAAGATCAGAAATTAACTCTTACTATTTAGAACAACCCTATAATATTTGTATAAAAGCTGATGGAGCAGTTACTTTTGTTATGTTTCTGGTACTACTGATGATATATCCTCAAGTTGCAAGGGGCTGTTGCTGATGTTGGGGTACAGAGTGTTTGTTCAGCTATCTATATGTTTTTTGGGTTTGTTTTTTTTTCAGGCTCTTCTACCTATGGCAAATGTGGCCATGATTGACTATACCTTGGAATTCCTAACAGCAACTGGAGTGGAAGAAACTTTTGTTTTCTGCTGTTGGAAGTCAGCTGAAATAAAAGAGCATTTGCAGTAAGAATCTCTTCTTCTTTTTAGTTTTATCATGGAAAATATTCCTCTGCCCTCCAACAAGCCTCAGAGGCCTCACTGATTCTTCTGATGAAAACTGTAAGAAATTCCCTTTCAGCAGTGGTCTCCTAGCATATCTCAGAAAAGACCATTCCTGCTGTGTAGGAGGGTGGTTGTGCAGAGTATTAAAAAGGTTGAGTGTTGTGRGACTGCTCGTCGGTTCACCTGCTGGATGTACCTGAGTGTACCTGAGACTGGCGACAACAGGCTCAGTGTCACAGGATGCTCCTTGCATCCCCTTACAGATGTGGCGTGCACTGGGGCACTGTGTCCCAGTATGTCTGTAGGAACAGCCTCTTTGTCAGCCTTCCTGATGTTTGTTTTCTCCTCCCAGAAAATCCAAGTGGTGCCGGCACACGTCTCCCAACACGGTGCGCTTTGTAACTTCGGACCTGTACCGCTCCCTTGGTGACGTGCTGCGAGACGTGGATGCCAAGTCCCTTGTTCGTTCTGACTTCATCCTCGTCACTGGGGATGTGGTGTCCAACTTCAATATATCCAAAGCCCTGGAACAGCACAAGTAGGTGCTGAAAGAGTGAACTCTTGCCTGGTGTGCTGAGACTCGGCTGTAGCTCTCTGGAGAGTGTTCTCATAGTTCTGCCCTCCTTTTTCAGGTTGCGTCGTAAGATGGAGAAGAACGTGTCTGTGATGACGATGATATTCAAGGAGTCCTCGCCTGGCCACCATGCCAGRTGCAAAGAGGATGACATTGTTATTGCTATGGACAGTGCCACCAATCGTGTCCTTCACTACCAGAGAACCCAGGGGCTGAAACGATTCCGCTTTCCTATGGTGCGTCTGGAACCTAGCGGGTGGAAAAGGGCTGTGGTAGTGAAGCAGCCCACCCAAGGAGGAGATCCTCCTTGAATGAGGGCTGGGGAACTGTCCTTGTGGCTTCTCTTGGAGGAGCAGATGATAGGAAGTAACTCATAGTAAACTGGCTTTTTTTCCCTTAATCTTTATTTGAGGCTTGGTGAAATCATGCTGGGACAGGCATGTTTGGGACTCATTTCAGTTTGAATATGGGGTAAATGCATTTATCACAGTTCAGGTTTTGCCCTTTATTTCTTTTTCACAATGGAAAACAAGGGAGAGAGTTTATTTGTTCTATTGCAGGGGCTCCTAAGTTGAGGTGCATATACCACTTTCATACACAGACTATTTTCACAGAATCATTTAGGTTCAAAAAGACTTCTGAGTCCAACCTTTGATCACCACCTGGTCAACTAGACCATGGCACGTCCAGTCATTTCTTGGTTACCTCCAGGGATGGAACTCTAGCAACTCTCTGGGCATTCCATTCCAGTGTTTAACAACTCTTTCCTTTTGGAAGTGTCATTGAGCCTGACATGGGGTAGAATAACAGCAAGTGCAAGGAGTGATACCTCCTATTACCTCTGTCTCTTCACCTAATAGTGTAGTAAATGCTCTTTAAATGTCTGTGGAGGCACTTTCTCCAGTGAGATAGATGAACCATTTTCATTTTTCAACTCAGAGCTAAGGCTGCGATTGTATAGTATTTTCATCCCCAAGTTGGTAGTCGGGAGGCTATTTCTTGTCTTCAAATGGAAGTACAAATCACTGTAGGAAATCAAAAAGGAAAACCAAAAGAAACAAAAACCAACAACACAAAACTGACCCATGGCTGTAAAAGTTGTATTTGGATTTATCAATGGTTTTTTGTACATTTGTAGCTCCCAGAGACTAAGGTAAGGAGCCTCCTGGAGGAAAAGTGATTGTTGGAAGAACAAGCTGTGTCTGGGAGAGCTGCACTGTGTAAGGGCAGGGACAGTCACTGCTGGCTGACACTCAGCTCTTTGTGTGACCAGGCTCAGATTGGGTCTAGTGTAGATTGTAGATCTATGCTTTCTCTGATCCTCAGAACTTCAGCTACTGCCCCTGGCTTATAGAAGGCTTTTGGGATTCAATACTGCGTGAGGTACTCAGATCATCTGAATTTTTTCCTCTTTCAGAGTCTGTTCCAGAACTCTATTGAGAATGTCGAGGTGCGCCATGACTTGCTGGATTGTCATATCAGTATATGCTCTCCGCAGGTGAGCTCTGCCCTTCTAGGGGTCCAAAATTCAGTTTGCACTGCTGCCTTGGTACTGCTGGTGTGCAGGGGGTGCATGTGGCCTGAGTACTAGGTTTCAAAAAGAGAACTGGTCTAGCTGGGAGCCTGGATGATCATGTGGTGCTGCTCTGTGGAACATCTGGGGGCTCAGTCTGTATCTGGCATCCTGCTCAACCCCAGGCAGAACTACACAGTGGATGCATCCAGAGACTGGCTGATTTGGCACAGAATGAAACTGTTTCAGAAAATAAATGATTACACTTTGTGTATAATAACATCAGTGAAGCAGAGGTGATGGCTGTGCTATGCAGAAGTGTCAGTACTTGCAAGTTGGTACCATGTTAGGGTAGCATTCAGGGTTATTCCAGCCAAGGCCTGCTAACATCTCTTCCACATCTGATAAAGCTTGTCTGCAGCCTTCCTTTGGAAGTGAAACTACAAGGTGAGGCTGGGTGGATTGCTTGGAAATGCTAAAGGAACGTTTTGCCCCTTTTGAAAACCAGAATCTGTTCATGGATTCTGGAGGAGGAGGAGGAGGTGGGAAGGTCAATATTCTTAGCAGAAGGAGTCAGAGTTTTATTCAAGGCAAGAGCATCGCTTTCCTATATTGTATAACTTGACTCTCTGAGAAACATTCAACAGCCACTAATTACCTGGTTTCCCTGGCAACATTTTCTCTAACTATGTTATTTCTGCATACTTTATTCCTGGCAGGTGGCTGAACTGTTCACAGACAATTTTGATTACCAGACACGGGATGACTTTGTGCGTGGTCTGCTGGTGAATGAGGAGGTAAGGAGAGGGTGTTGCAAGAGAGATCCTGTTACTTTGCCTTACCAAACCTTCTGACATGCTCCTGCCTGTCTCCCAGGTCCTGGGGAACCAGATCCATATGCATGTAACGACAGAAGAGTATGGTGCTCACATATGCAACCTGCTGATGTACGAGGCTGTGTGCTCTGACATCATCCGGCGCTGGGTTTATCCTCTCACTCCAGAGATGAACTTCACTGATGACAAGAACCAGAGTTATACCCATTCCAAACACAACATTTACCGAGGGGTGGATGTGAGCCTTGGCCACGGCAGCGTGCTGGAAGAGAACGTGCTCATCGGGCAGGGAACGGTCATTGGCAGCAACTGCTTCATCACCAACAGCGTTATTGGGCAGAACTGCAGGATAGGTGAGTACAAGAATGGGGGATGTGCCAGCCCTGCCAGGCCAGGGCATAGGTTGCTGGGATTCAGTTTTTAAAGTGTGTTTGGCACTGAGAGAGGATCATAGATGGGTACTGATTGACTGCTAATGGGAAGGAAGGAGAAAAGCTGGGTTTTCCACCAGAGGAAATAAGGTTTTCAGGGTACCATAATGAAGCCGGAAAGTACTTCATGCAAATGAGTTGTTTCAGCAGTAGAACATGCTTGACCTTTACTGATCTGGAGTTATCAACCAACGTCCTGCAGATGAGGGACATCTGTCTGCATTTTCATGAGCTGCTTGGTGTCCCTTCCTAGCCTTGGTTGGATTTTCTATATTTTTCTTGTGATTTGGCTGTATGTGACCAAAACTGAGATGTCAGTAGTTACTCTTTACTTAAGTCTCTGTAGAGAACAAACTCATCTTTCAGCTTTGGGTAAGAAGTGGACGTAGGCCTCTAAGGCAAATTTTCCCCTGTCATCTAACATCCATCGTGTATGAAGGGCTTTGGGAGTCAGTAAGATGCTTTTTAGTAGACTCAGCAGTGTGGGAGAGCAGCAGACTGCCTTGCTCAACATATTTGTGCTTGGTGATGTATAACAGGTGATAAAGTCACTTTGGATGGAGCTGTTCTGTGGGACAGAGTGCACATAGCAGATAATGTGGAGATCCACCATTCTGTTATCTGCGATGAGGCTGAAGTGAAGGAGAAAGTAAAGCTAAAGCCCCGCTGTGTCCTCTCCTCTCAGGTGAGCTCATTTATGTCTGTTCTGCTTTCTGCCTCTCTTGGGAGGTTACTGAACTTAAACCATTCCAGAATACAGGGCTGCCCCAAGCCTTGTTGCAGAGGTGGGAGGCTATGCTACTGCTCCCACCTTTTTCTTCCCTTTTTTTGGCTGGGGCAGTATGGTATGGGATGTAGCAGTGCTGATGTCTTGAGTTTTACTTGTCAGTGACAGCATGTCCGGAGGTGCTGGTGGAGATACAAGGGGGCAGTCAGGGTGTTTTTTTATGAAGATGTGTTGTATATATTTGCAGGTAGTAGTAGGTCCTGGCATCACTCTCTCTGAGGGCACCGTGATCTCTCTACACCCCCCAGATGAGGAGGAAGAGGATGATGACCAGTTCAGTGATGATTCTGGTGTGAACAAGGAGGACAGCAAAGTGAAACTCAAAGGTATGAGACTCTCTGGCTCCATGCACTGGAGCTATGCAGAAAGTTTTGTCTTTTGTGATCTTTTGGGGTTCTTTCCCTCCCTCATTCCAGGCACTGCAGTGCCAGGCTGGAGCTTAGTGCTGCATTCAGCTTGGAACTTGTGTATTTTCATCAGGGCAAGCAAGGATACTCAGCTGTGTCCATGGGCTTTGTCCTTGTGAAATATTATTTCTACAGCCTGGGTTTGTCAAGGCGTCTAAACATGGTCTGCCAAATGTTGCTGCTGTAGGGAGGAGTAAGTTGGTCACTTGTCAAGGCAAGTGAGAAAATAAAAGCTGAAATCCATATGCACCTTCAGGAATCCCAGCTCCCTCTTTATGAAGCATTATTTAGGGGCAGCAATATGCAGGTTATCCYAGTCTATTTCGGGTTTGCCTGTAAGCAGATCCAGTACACCCACACTCTGACTGCTGATTGTTTTTCAGGTTATAATAAAAAGGATGTAGGCTCAGAGGGCAGAGGCTATCTCTGGAAAGCAGATGACAAGAATGAAGAGGATGAAGAAGAGCAGAGACAAAGCCTATGGGGTGAGGAAAAGTTTTGTATGATCACCTGGGGGTGAACGGACAGGTGTGTGTTGGGAAAACCAGGGGGAAACCAGCCAAGTGAGATGCTGGTAGTTGTGTCTAGAGCAAGACTTGAGCTTTGTGAAGCAGACTGGCTCCAGGTAACACCTATGTGTGAAGGCAAGGTGAGAGGTGAAAGCAGGCGATGGACCAGATTCTCTTCCTGTGCTCTGTGGAAGGTGTTTATTAGATGTTTGCCTTGTGCTGACACACAGAGCTGTCTGTGCTAGGAATGCTGCACTGTGGGACACCAGGCCCTCCCTCAGAGGGAATATGCTTTGGCTATTCCGGGTGCTGCTGGCTTTCTTCCTGCCAGTGACAGTGTCTGCTGACATTGCTCCGTTGTGAGTCAGCAGTCTGCGCAAAATGCAGTTGCTTCTCTCCCTGTCCTTTGTTGTCTGCCTGCAGACTCTCAAAAAATCCTATTATCCTACTGCCAGCTGTAGTGTTCCCTCTGCAGCAAATCTAATGATCTGGACCTGTAAATAGAAGCTTCCTTGCAAGGACACATAGTTGCTGACTTGCTTGGGAAGTCCCTGGGACACCTGGTTATTCCTGCATATGATAGCTGCAGCTTTTGAGTGCTGAATGCTGCATCTTCTCTCCTTCCTCAGGCCCAGCTATGCATTCAGAAGAAGAGAGTGAGTCTGACAGCGACCTGAGCATGGGCTCTGAGGAGCCAGACAGTCGGGCAGCATCCCCTCAGCTGGATGACATCAAAGGTGAGAGATGTGCTCTAAAGAAGTACAGTGACTCTGCAGATAATGCAGTGTGTGAGATTTGTGCTGCTTTCTCTGGATGTATTGGAAAATTTGTGCATTTCTRTAATACATTGTTTCCTGACCTCACTTCCTGCATTTTCTACAGAGTTCTTTAGTATTCCTTGTATCACTGCTGCATTAACCTAAGGCGGTAAGGGATGAGAAAATAGACAGAGCCTCCATCTTTCTCATTCCTCATCACTGGACCTTCATGAAAGAGACCTTCCTGGGTTGTCTGTTTAAATGGCAGTGTCATTGTCTAAATTTAGAGACTATGGGAAGTTCCAGCAGAGTTTCCCTGTGTGGACAGCTTAGTGCTGTAATCATGCTGGAGAAATAAATGTCCTTGTAGGAGCTGCCTCTTCTGGTAGAAATGTTTTGTTTTTCTGTTTTGTTGTGTTAAGCTTACTTGGATTTGAAAGGTGTTCAAGCCAAATTGGAAGAAAACAAAAACTTTCTCATGTTGGAATATCTCCCCAAAGGAAATTAAACCAATACATTTAAAGTTTGAATTCTTATCTTTAGCTGGGGGAAGATGACGTTTGTCTGACTAGGAAAGGCTAGATTGTGAAAGTATGATAGAAACGCTGCTCTAAAAGGTTGCAGAGGTAAATAGCTTTGTACTGCTTTCTGTGGATAGATCAATGATATCTACTAGGTAGTTTCYTTTGTTTGAATTATATCCCACTGTTTATGAGTTGCTGTGGGTTTGTATCAGCTTATGGAGAACAAATAGACTTCTGTGTCGGAATGCTTCCTATGTGAAGGGCAAGAGTTGCTTCAGTTGTGAGCAGTTTGGAGAATCTGTGCTTTTCCCTCACATCTAACTGCCCGTCCTTTCTTTCCTTAGTTTTCCAGAATGAGGTTCTGGGTACGTTACAGAGGGGCGAAGAAGAAAACATATCCTGTGACAACCTGGTCCTGGAAATCAACTCCCTCAAGTAAGTGTTCCCTTAGGGATGTCATCCTGTATGCTGAACAGTTGAGTTTGACAGCAGACATGCCAAAAGAAGAGGAGAAACCACGCGAACATCCATTGTGAGACATTTTATCAGTATAGAGCATGAGAAATGCAGCTTAGAGGTCATGACTGAATGACAAAGAGAAGTTGATGGAGAGCACCAGCTGCATCTCTAGCATCCTTGGTGGTTAGGCTTTTCCTGCCCCAGCTCTGTAACAAGAGATTGAATTGCTGTTAAATAACTGCAGACTGAAGAGAACAAGCCAGTTCTTGGCACAACTGCCTGGAAGTTCATGCAGGGTCTGCTGCTCTGTGCATTGCAGCATTCAGCCAGCTGCCTGCAGCTGGGTCGTGCTGTGGTGTGGCTTGTCCACACTCTTTTTACAGCAGCAAGTCTAGAATCCATAATCAGAGTGCCTTTTACCTAGTGTTTCTMAAATCCAAACCTGTTTCCCTTCTTTTGTGCAAGGGCATTCCTACAGCACTTTGGTAAATGTGAGGGTGCTGTCCCTGCAGCAGCTTGTTCCGCTGTGATAGCAGAGTTTCAGAACTTAAGGCCTGTTGCAATGCGAGGTGGTTTTGTTGCCTGAATATTTGGAAAAACAACCAAACAAATAAAAATTTAGAAGATGAAAATCAGATTTTTTACTGTATCTCTGTGAAGAGCCACAGTCTGCAGAGATCAGGTAGTGTGACATGTTGGGGTTTTTTGCCTTTTTCATTGTAGGTATGCATATAACATTGGCCTGAAAGAGATGATGCAAGTGCTCAGTAAAGTGATCCTGGAGTTCCCACTGCAGCAGCTGGATGCAAACCTGGACTCCCAGAACTATTTCTCAGCATTACTTCCTGTGAGTCCTGCTCCATTTGACTCTTCTTTGGGCTTGTCTCCTAGGGTGTAGCGGTCTCTCTGTGTGCCCCAGGTAGTTCCTGGCTGAGAAGTGTCTTTGGTTAAGCCTGAAGCCACTTGAACTCCTTGAGTTCATGAGCCTCTTTGTCTTCTATAGAAGTAAAAGTGAACTGAAACTGTTGTACCTGCTTGAGAGAGCTCAGTTGAGTCTGTAAGTGTGGGAGCTCTACTTCAGTACCTGTGGTTGTTTCTGTGTCCTGTGTGAGACAGTAGAAGTGCATCACTTCTAGAAGAGAATAGAGAAGGTCTGTTAGAGATGTCTTTACAGGCTTGCATTCCATTAACCCGGTTCCAATCCATCTCAAGACCTGTCCCTGGGGCAGTGGGGAGCGCTCCTCTCCCAATGGGATCCTTTTCAAGGTCTTATTCGTCTGCCTACTGTAATTTGTGCCAGTTTTTTTTCAGCCAAATGCAATGGCATGATATTGTTGTTTTTGTGCAAAGATAGAGTTCTGCTTTGTCTCTAGGGAGATGGGTTTTATAGTTGGGTGTACCAATTTCAATTTTCTGACTTGTGGGAGACAAATAGTGTAGGGTCTGTTTTAAAAAGCAGGCAGTTTTGTCTTAATGGTTGTGTTGATCCAAACTGAAGTCATTGTAGTACTTTTGTCTCTTTGTTATTGTCCATTTATRTATTTGACTTTGCAAACTCTACAAATTATGAAGATGCTCTTTCAGAATGAATGAGTCTGGCACATGTTTCAGACAGACTATGTTAATTTTTCTAGGACTATTTTTTTTAGGAGATTGTGTTTAAGAAGAACGTTAGACTTCCTCATAATCCTTTCTCTGAGGAACTGTGCTTTCGATTGATAGGAAAGGGTGGAAAACTAATTTTCCTTTGTGTAGGTGTAAGCATGGTACTTAATTCACCTCTTGGACCTGTGGACATGCCTTCTGCAGAAAACATCTACGTGAACTGATCTGTTCTTCAGATGGCTTAGTGAGATTTTGCTGCTCAGTCTGTTTAAATTCTACTTGCTTTTGTTCATTTTTCCAGACTGTTTTCTTGAAGAGCATGTCCTGTCCTAGAAAAAGAGAATTGAATGAGGAAGACTGAAGAAAATATTGGAGCAGGTGTTAGATTCTAGGTGGAAAGCAGTGCACCTAGACTCCAGCTTGTGAGGAATTGGTAGCTGTATAGGATGTTTGGGGGTTTTTGTCCCAGCTGGGATATGGCATCTCTTTGTCTCTCAGATTAGGCTCCTAATCTAGCATAAGTGGGACAGGAGAATTTCACTGCAGCACCCAGTCAGAAGATGTTATAGTCTGGGATGAAGGATATAAATGCATAAAGTTTTATGTGATTGCCCCAAACCCCTAAAGGCTAAAGACAATGGAAGTATGTGAAGAGTTAACTCTGAGTAACTTGGTCCATGTATTTTTCATCAAAGGAAAGCTAATGCTCGTGTTTAACAGCAGAGAGAGCAAATCAACCCACCTTTAGTGAGAAGTAGTAATAATTTAAATGTGATGTTTAGAGTGACCGTGCCCCATGTCATGGGCGGGTAGCATTTCTCTAGGCAGGGAATTGTGTTCATTTATGAAACACAAATTATCCTTAGAGTCATCAAAGAAAGCCAGGTGTCAAACCACTTGACCATCATGGTAGCCAGTTTCTCCAGATGTTCCCTTGTGAAGAAAAACCAGGAAGTTTCTTAGAGAATCCTTCTCTGGGACAGTTTGTACTTCGGTCAGTGCCTTCACTGTGTGCAGAATTGCTGTGCTGGCTTTCTGCACTGCATTCAGCAGGAAGACACTGTCCTGGTGTCCTGGTGAGGTACAGGTGTGTTCACTTGCACACATGATGTTTGTCACCGTTACGGTAACCCAGTATTTGAGTTGAGATGTGCCTCTAGTGAAAGCAGTGAACCAACATTCAAATCTTTATCAAGCAGACATCACTGGTCTTCTGAGGCAGCATCTTTTTGTATTAAGCAGCAGTGCTCTGATGAGACCAGTTCTTTGGGCAGATGATGTACAGTATCTGAAACAGTGGCTTCTCTGCAACTTGTGATTCCCTAGTTAGTAAAAAGTACACTCCATTAATTTACTAATTCTTATTTACGCCCTGTGAATACCAGGCACTGGCTTGGTGTAGGTTAGTACATAATGAAAGCAGTAGCTGAAGTGTGCAGCTAAAACTGCCTCAGGCAGTAGCAGTATTGGGCTGATAGCTGCTCATGATGGTGTAGGTATGGCAAAGTGTTATTTTGTGTGAGATGGGAATACTTGCATTCTGAGATTGATGGGTATCAGAAGCCCACTGAATCTTTACAGAATTGTTTTATGTTTCTCTCTCTCTTTGTGGCACAACTCTGACCAAGAAATGCTGAAATGATGGGTTGCTTGTGTAAAACCTATGGTAGAGCAGTCCCAGACAGATCAGGAGGGGAAATTGTGGGAATGCCGTAGTTGTGATGTGTGGTTTGACTTGAAACCACAGTATGTGCTCTGAAGTACTGGCCCCTGAGCATGAAGTTCTTTGGTGTTGCAGCAATTTTAGGAAACAAGCATCTGGTAAAGGATATGCCCGTGGGTGTTTTTTTCAGATGAAACATGGAGGCTTGAGAAGTAGAGGTATGCAGTTTGATGTCTGTCAGCTCTTGTATGGGTTGTAAAGCAGAGATGGTGCAGAAACAGACCTTGCCTAGAATTGTAGGCAGGGATTGTGTAATGTTGTGCTGGTTAACACAATCTGGGATTGCTTGTTCAGGGACCAAATGGATCTCTGCTGTCACATTTATGGTGATCAGCACAGATGCTGCTGTGGTGTAAAGTTGAAATTACAGTTTTGTCCATCGTGTTTTGCGCGTACTTCCTGATGGTGTTCTGTGCTGGTGGTAGGTGTAAAATGATCTTGGTGTCGAGACTATCCTTCTGACAAGAGAACTGGATTACAAACCTCTTGGAAGTTCAAGTTGTTACAGTGTCACTGACCAAGTTTGATGAAAGATGAATCAACCTGTCAGAGGGATTTGATTGCTTTCTCCAGACTGCAGACTGTTTTGAGGAGTTACCGGGGTAGAGTCAAAGCCTGGCAAGTTGTGATGTTGTCCATAGGGCTCTCTGTCAGGTTACTTTTCATATTTTTCAGTGTTTTATCAAATCTACATTGTAAGCTTCTAATTCTCCAGTTTAGATTTTCATGAAACTCCCAAACTAGCCTCTCTGGTCATGCAGGCTTAGAGGATGTTTTTCCTGGGGGCTCTGTGGGGCTGAGCCCTACTTTCCCCACGAGCATCAGTTACAGTGCAGTGTATGTTCTCAACCTGACATGGTATATTTTTTGTTCTTTCCTTTTCCTAGCAATAGGCACACTGGATTGAGTCCTGGGGTTGTGAGTGTTTCCTTTATAAATAACTTGCTTTCAGAAACTCAGTAACTTCTGGTTAGATTTGTGCCTGCTTATGATTTGAATGCGTTAATAGAAAGGTATTACAAAGTGTTTCTTAGCCTGGAAGGAACTTTCCAGTAGCTTTACTGCAGTTGACATGAAGACTCCAAAGAATAATAAAAATGCAGGAGATGGTTGTAGAGGAGGGGAGAGTGTTTAGGATTAACCACTTTGCTAAACACTAAAATACTTCTTGGAAATACGCCGTAGAACCCTCAGTTTTGTTGTGATACCATGATGATCAGGATCATTCTGTGCTGTTACTGTTATTCCTTGAGCCAGTCAGTGTACTGCTCTACAGATGAGGTTGTTTGTACTAATCCCCTTCTTTGTTTCTGCTTGAGGCATGCAAATTCCAGCATGGTTGCATAGCAAATGTGTCTGAAGAGGGGATGGAGTGCAGTACCACAGAGTAGATGAGCAGTGTTTCCTAGTTCAGGCTATCTTCGGTAATCCACACTAGCCTGGACTATCTCCATAGCCTGGACTGTAGCTCCTCTGTGTGTCCTGGAACTCTCCCTCTGTCAGGGCTACTGCCTGTTAACAATTGTCCTGGACAGAATAATGCTGATTAACCCTGAGCATAGGTGACTCAAAGCTTCTTCATCACACCCCGAGCCCCTGTGAGTTGCCTGTTTCTCTTCAAAACAGACCAGATGTGTTCTGTAAGAGACACTGCTGAAGGCACACCAAACCAATGTATCTGTACAGGCATGCCAGGGATGTGCTTCATGATCACCTACTGTTGAATTACTCCATTTAAAAAGATGTGGACCTCTGATTTAATTTCCTACAATGTTTTTGTAGGATGGTCAGGTCATGATGTGGCCAATGAAGAATTTTTGTATCTTGTCCGAGTTCTGATACCTTTTAAAACTTTTATGGACAAGGATCTAAGTATTACCTCCTATCCCAGATTCAGGTCAGTCTGTGCTGCTTTGCAGAGCTCCCTGCTGCTTGTTTCCCAGATAAGTGCAAGAAGTGAAAGAGCTGTGAGGGACTCAGACAGAAATATTGCTTGAAGAGGCAGCACCAAAATCATTAAACTTAAGACTTCATGAAAAATAAGCCTTGGAGGAGAGAACAGCTAATAGTGTAACAACTTCTTGCCCTTCATCCTTCCCTCCCATTCCCTGCAGTAGGCTTCAGGATCCAAACGAGCCTCTAGGCACACAGCAAACGTGTGATTTGCACTTAGGGGCTGCTCTGATGCATTCCTGTTTTAGGGGTGGTTGTTTTTCACTGTTCACTTCTACTCAGCTGGTAATTAACCTGGTGTTATCTTTTTCTATGTTTTCCTATTCATCCATCTGCTTAGAAGGAAAATTCCACCAAAATGTCAGCTGTTCTGTGGTGGGAAGCTGTGATGTATCTCTCTTTATCAGTCTGCAGTGAAGTGATTTTGTTGAAATACCAGACTTCACTAAACACATTTATTGTGATGATCTGGTATTATTCCATCCAGAGAGGCAAAACCAAGAAAGCTAATGAATATCCTGAAAGCTGCTTAATAAAACCAGGTTCTGTCCACACATGTGAGAGTTAATAGCATCTGTTTCATGGACAGAGTGGGGCGAATACCTGTAGTGGTCGGCTGAATGGTTTTGTAAAATGCTTCCCTGGGTCAGTTTCTTGGTATAACACAGCAGAGAAACAGGGCTGAGTGCACCCATCCATCTCAGCTCAGGAGCTCTTGTGTGTTTTCCCCCTGCAGCTGTTGAAGAACTGGACCCCGTTGTTTAAGAACTACATAAAACGGGCATCAGATCACTTGAATGCCTTATGTGCCATTGAGGAATTCTTCTTGGA
This sequence comes from Amblyornis subalaris, assembly GCA_018881555.1. Classification (NCBI taxonomy): domain Eukaryota; kingdom Metazoa; phylum Chordata; class Aves; order Passeriformes; family Ptilonorhynchidae; genus Amblyornis; species Amblyornis subalaris. The sequence goes on along the minus strand of JACAXG010000014.1, from coordinate 8,924,773 downwards.
ACATGACAGTCTCTGCACATCGATAGCTAAAGTGAGTATCCACTCCCAAATCTGAGGACCTGTTTCTGCTAGATTCACAGTGAAATGCATCCTATTTACATCATCATCTCTGCTTTAGAGAAGAGAATTTTGGTGTCTTGGTGGAGAGGGTGTATAGAAAATCCATCTATAACAATTTCTTTAAAAAAAAAAAAAGAGTTCTATGTCTGCCTGTGCCTCTGAGGGAGCACAGCTGAGAGTGAGTATTAATTACCAGCCTGCAGCCTGTGTGGAGCTATTATTTTGCAGCTTCCAACATAGATGCCCTTGTTTTGTGACTCTGGAAGAGGCAAGGCCAGAGACTTGCTCTAGGAGGACCTTTACTTCATGTGTCTCTGTGTGGTCCCTGGGATCTAGCTGCTAAATAGTTTATCCTACTTTGGAGTGCAAAACAAAAAAGCTGGGAATAAAAGTGGGATTTCATTCAGGCCGAGCTAGTTAGGAAATTTGGAATAAAGGGGACCTGATATGTGGCTTATTACCTGTCTCCCTGCTTCTAAGAGTTTTCGTATATTCCTGCTCACCATCCTTCACAAATATTTTGTCACTGCATTCTTTCTGCCCTGTCACATGGAGAGCATTTGACTTGGATTGCAAGTCTTTCCTTTAGCAGCAACTCAGGAAGCCCCTGTCTCTTTTCGAAGAGCTCTCCTAGAGCCTGCTTAACTCTTGGTTCCTCAAGAAAGAGTAATCCTAACTTTTGCTACCAGTGCTTCTGGCTGATGGCAAAGCACTTAGGACTGAAGCCAAAAGCCTTCAGTTTGGCGAGCCAAAATGTCCTTGAATTACAGCAATTGTTTGGCATGTGTCCATTGTTCTAGAGGCCTGGGTTTCCCTAGAGGCTGGGAATTGAAGTGACACTTTATATTTGGACTTGGCAGCCAGCTTTGTTAGTGCTGTGCTGCAGGGAGACCGACTGCAAAGTGCCTGCTCTGCCTGAGCACAAAGGCACCCTGAGAAAGCCTGACTGCGTCTGCCCCTCGCTCACCGGGCAGGGGCTTGAGCTAATCAATGACCAATTGCTTTGACACCTGCCATAAGGCACTGCAAAGAGAGAGCTGGCAGGAGGAGGGAGCCTGGGGCAGAGCTGGGCAGGTTCATGCTCCTCTGCACGTGTCACTGTTGTACATATGTGGGCCTGCTTGTTGGATCTGCTTTGGGGATGGCGTTTGGGTTGCTTTAAAAAGAGAACGTAAATAACATCTTGAACTGACCTCCTCTGTGGCCCCATGTTGCCCATGGCTCACAGTCATACCCAGCATCCACAGAGCTGAAGCTGATGGGGCTTGAACTTCGACTCATTATGTGTCACAGCATCTGTCAGGAACATAAGGCTTGGTAGGAGAAGCACAGTTATTTTTAACAGTAAAAGGAAAATGAAGCAGACTGAGTGCCTTCTGGTGAAGACAGAGCTGAGAGACACAGATTACGTGCAAACTTTGTGCTTGGACATGAGCTGGTCCCAAAAGAGTTTATAGAGAGCCTGTTGCTCTTTTCTAATTGATGCAGGTGTTGATGACATTTTACCAGCTGGAAATTCTGGAAGAAGATGTAATTCTCAATTGGTTCTCATTGCGGGACACGTCTGACAAAGGAAAGCAGCTTCGTAAAAACCAACGGGTAAGTCCCAAAGGTGTTTGGAGAGGCCAGGCTGAGGGGGGAGAGAGACAACAGCTGCTGAAAGAAACTTTCTCACTCAAAAGTGAAGTTCGGTGCCACTGTCACCTTCTTGTGGAGCAGCTGCCATCACATGGTAGGCCAAGAAACACACCAGTGCACTGAACGCCAAGCAACACAGCTTTGTTCTCCAGAACAGGCATTTCTGTGCATTCTGCCATAATCATCCTGTTTGAATGAGGAATGGAGGTACTATGAGGATTGTTTTTAGTGGGCTCTCTGTAGCACGAGGCCAGCACTTTCTGGAGTAGCAGCATGGCTTCTCTAAGCCAACACCCATTTAAAATGGGCTTTAGGCCAATGCCCTGTGTGCTGGCCCCAKGTAATTCCTTTGAAGCTTTCATTCCTGGCTCAGCAGTCCCTTCACATATATTTCTAAGCGTTTAGTGTACTGAGTGGTTTCATTTGGCTTCTGTTGCAAGGAGCATATAAACTACTTTCCTCCATCAGGCAGAACTTCGTGCTGCAGTTTGGCTGAGCCCTGTTCCAGTCCTCCCTGGATCTGGAAGAGGAGCAGTGGAAAAAAAAAAAGCCATCTGAAGAACAACTTAGTTTAAAACCTTTGCAAAGTCAGCTATTAGTATAGGTCAGCAGTGCTTTCAGCTGCTTGTTCAAGCCCAGTTAAAAGGTAAAATCAGCTGCCTTTTTAGTAGCAGTTTTTTGCCAGCAGTTTTCCTGACATGTCTTAGTTAAGGTGCAGCTGTCATCTCTTTGCCCTCAAGCTCTGAAAAACTCTCAAACTTTTGTCTTTTTGCTGAGTGTTGTGGGGATTGTCTGACTGGAGGAATCTCCCTCGGGAATTTAATCAGTCTGCATTTGTTCATGACATCCCAGTTGTTTTTCACCTCGTTGTCTCTCTCTCTCTCAATCTGCCTCCATTTCTGTGTCTCCTGGAAACACTTTCTCTTTGTTGTGCATGTTAGTGATGCTCACACATGCAGTGTATTTGTTGAGCATTTCCAGCATCTCTTAGGTGTCAGTTGTTATCCAATTACGTTTCATTCTCTCTGCAGCTCCAGAAGTTTATCCAGTGGCTGGAGGAGGCAGAGGAGGAGTCGTCTGACGGCGACCAAGACTGACATGGTGGCTCAAGCATGAGAAGAGGCTCTCACTGCCTTTCTGGGCCGAGTGGGCAGGGCAAGATCAATGCCAGTGCATGGTGTGTAGATGTGGGGCCTGACATCGAAGTGACTGACAATCCCATCATTAATTCAGCTGTGTGTTCCCAACTTTGCCACTTCCCTCTCTCCCTCACTTGCACCTTATGTTGCAACCCAGTGTAAAAACCRTAAGGGAGAAGTAGGAGGTGGTGATACCTAAAATCCCTCTGGAGCCTGGATATGATGTACTATAAGCTATCTTTTGGGAGGTCCTTGTTACTAATACAAAGGGAGAGAGTAGATGCAAATGTATATGACACCCTTGTAGATCTAACCATCAGGGTTGTGGAAGAATGGTCATACAGCTAAGGTATTTGGAGTAATTGTTGCTACCAGAGCTAAGGGAACTCCTGCTGAAGAGACACTGGCAAGGTTGGTAAGTAAGAGCATGTGGATTAGGATCTGGAGTGCAGGACTGGGATTCAGGAGTTCCTGTGCCTGGAAAAGTTGCAGTTGTCTGAGGATGCCCAAGGCATTTTGCAGCCTAGAAGGCACTTCTGTGATCTTTCCAAAAGGGAAAATCTCTTGCCATCTGCCATGCTAGGATCTAATACAAGGTTGCACAGTGGAGTTGGTAAAACCATGTGTTTCCCCTGCTGTAGAACTGGGGGTGTGATGTGTTCTCAGCTCCCCCGTGGGGTTGGCTGGCGGTGGACAGCTGTATGGATCACCACATCCTGCGTGTGATCTGTCTCCCTGCCCCCAGCTTAGCAGACATTTTTCAGAGAAGTGTCTCTTTCTTTATTTTTTTTATAAAAAGGGAGCGGAGGTGCCTGGCTCCTCCCGCTGCACCAACTACATTTATGTTTTGCCCTGGGGACACTGACTGCAGCAGCTGCTTTGAGGAGAATGCAAGTTCCTAAGTTCTGCTCCAGTGTGAAGAGGAGTGCATGGTATTTCTTTTAGCAGCACATGGTCTGTGTACCCACATGATTTCAGTTATACAAGCTTGCTTACTTCATGTCTGTTTATTTATTTGAAAACTTCCCTCAGACAGCAGGGAAAGTGCTGCAAACCCACTGTGAAGCTCCCCAGCTACAGAGCAGCTTGGCAGGCAGCAGGGAGCGAGTGTGCCTCTGGCACAGACAACGTGTGGCAGCAGGAAGACCTTTAAGAACAGCTTTCTTGGAAGTGTCACTGTGCTGTGTTCTCCCCCGCTCTAAAAGAATAAAGTGAAAAGGGCACAGCGAGCATCAGCTTGTGTTCATAGGTGGGTTATTTGTTGGATGTGCTGACCTTGCCTTTGCCCCTTCAGGAGGAGCATGGAATAAATCCTTTGCAGGGGGAAATGCACTGGAGCTGCCCACTCAGGATATTTACTTGGCCGTTCCGTGGTGCCACAATTGTCAGTGAGGGGACAGCATTGGATGCTGGAGACCAGGGAAACTGCCTCTAAAAACAGGTTCAGGCAGGGCGATCTTGTGCACTCACACTATCAGTTGCCAGGATTGTGCATAAATGTCCTTGTTTTCTGACATTGCAAACTCGGTCTTGTAAATGTTGGGGAAATAGTTGGTATCTGAATTTTCTGTATCTGCCAATATTTAATTCAGGGAGCAAATAAAAACTATCCTGGTGTTACCAGCTTGTTTGCTTTTTTTGACTTGGAATTGTACGTCTCCAGTTTTGGTACATGCCTGAGCAGGGCTTCATGTGTAACTTAAATAACTCATCACTACTTTTTGCTCTAGAGATTTTAAGCACACAGTAGGCAGGTAGGAAATCAGCACAGCATTGAATCGATGAAAGTGTTCGGTGATAATTCATGACCTCACTGTTTGCAACTAGACAACAGTTTATTAAAACTTCGGAACTTGGAATCCTGAAGTGGGTGAGGTTTTGTACAGGATTATGTTGCAAAAATGAACCTTAAATACAAAGAAATCTGTTATCATTTGTCATTATGGGAATTAGTGGGAATGTTGGCTGATAGGCCCTGCCTTGTGCCCTCCTCATGCTGAGGAAGCAGGAACTGGCACAGACAGGGAAGGACAGCTACAGAGCTCTTAGTAAAGCCATTTACAAACCAGCTGCAAGACTTGGTAATTTTAAAATCTCCTTGAACATCTTAAGTGTTTTTTTCCTTTTACAGTGTAAAGATGGCTTAAAAATAAATTTAACATCTAGTCCTGTAGGTAGGTCGGTTTTGCCAGAAGTTCTTGATTTTTTGTGCCAAGTAACAATTCCACTTTTGTTTTTTTCCGCATTCCTTCCTCCTTTGCTCCAACTTCATGGTATGAGATGCTTTTTTACCTGGGAGTTAAAATCCAAGGGGAGAATGTTGCTCTGCGGCCACATCCTTCACGCCTTGGTGGTGTGTGTGATGGGGTGGTTTTACAGATGCCAAGAATAGAGTAGCGAAAAGAAAACAAATTAGGACACTTGATACTCTCCAAGGTGGTGGTCTGGCATGGTGCAGCATCCTTACAGGCTGATACGTGCTGTACTTTTTAAAGGAAAAAGGAATTGCATTGCTGAAGTGTAGGGTGGGCTTGATGCTTTCTTGTTGCTTTCAGTCAAGATTTCTGTTTGGTTGGAAGACCAGAAGTGCCTTTGAGAGCAACCTTGAAGGTGCAATTGTTGCTACCTGTCTTTTTGAGCAATGTAAACAGTAAGCACTTTTTTTTTCCTAAGGCTATAATAGTCAACTTGTCTGACATCCCATCTGACATGGATGGATGTCACCTGGTGTTCCTGTATCAAACCCATAACTTCAGTTAACAATAGTGAGCATTTTAAAAGAAGATAATAGTTTGGTGTTGCTAAGAGGAGTAAGTAATGAAACTCAAGTACATCACCTCTCTTTGGGCTGTTCAGAGATGCTTGAAAATGTCTGGAGCCTGTCTACTCCGTAAGGAGAAGCAATGCTATCAATGCTGCAATTTTTAAGTTGCAGTAATTGTAAAAATAAGCCCACAGGCAGTTCAGAAATTCTTCCTTGTGGTCCTGGAGTGCTCAGCAGAATCCCCTACTGCTAATTTCTTTGGCTCTGTGTTCTTAATTTCCATCCATTCAGCGAGTCATACAGCACAAGGCCTCTGTGAGCAGTTAAACTGATTTATCATTGAATCTATTTGGTCACTTGGCCTGTTTTAAAAGAAAAAGCAGCTCTAGCAATGAGATTTCATCTTGTGGCACCCCTCCCCTGGGCTGCATGTGCTCCCTTGGGAGCTCAGCACTACTAAAAATTGCCCTTTAGGTAACAAAGGTGTCTAACGCGTACAATACAGGCTCCAAGCAGCATCCACAGCTGGGAGGTGGGCAACAGAGTGGCCTTGCCAGGGGCAGACTAGGATTCTTTCACATGTGCCTACTTTTGAGGCAGGGCGGTGTTGCAAAAAGACTTTAAGATTAGCTCCATTGGGGTTGGCACAGGAAGAAGCTAAACTAAACTTTTCCATTCCTGACCTGGATTCTTCATTCCAGGTACACCAGCTCTCACCACAGAGCTCTGAGCATGAGGAAGTGACAATCTTCCAAGGGCTGATGTGGAAACATGGGAGAATCTCGCACCTCATACAACAACTGCTTACCTAAGGACTTCCCTTGATTTTATTTTTTTTTCTCAATTTAATGTCAGGTTCTTCACACAGTCTAGCAGTGCTGCCCAGGTACTTGCTAGCAATGCCTGCAGGACTCTTTAATGCATGAGGAGGCTATTTAGCTCAGCCTGCCTGCCAGCCTGAGGAGCTTGGCTGTGTTCCCTATAGGATCTCTCTGGCTCCTTTTCCTAGGGCAAGTGAGTCTAGTGCTGAGGGCTGATTTAGTTTCATGCTGTGTGCAGGCGCACGGTCTGGTGCTTCCTGTGCATTTGTTCCTTCTAATCCAAGACGGTGCGAGGAGGTTCTTGCCCTTCCTGTTGGTGGGTGTTCCCAAAGCTCCATCCACCCCAGCTTTGCTCTCAGCCACAGCTCCGGGAAACTGCTGATGGAGATGGTTCCTCAGCACCCCTTGGGTGCTGGCAAGGTGTGCAAGGGAGAAAACAGCCAGCCGGAGACTGCTGTGGCACAGAGGCAAGTCCTAGGGACTGGGGTCACAATGCTGATGACTGTAGGTAAGAGGGTGATGGGATCTGGAGAGAGAGGATGGGGAAGAAACCACACAGCCAAGGTGTGCACGGTTGAAGAGGCTGCAGTATGTGGAAAGGAGCATGCCCATGAAGAGCAGAGGAGAGAGTCTGCTTGGTGAGGAAAAGGTCTGGGGTGTCCAGTGCCTGAGTACTGGGGACAATTGTTGGAGGGTGACAAGGGGTTCAGAGGGAAGCCACAGCTGCAGAGGAACTGAGGTGGAAGGTAGTCCCTGTGTGTGGTGGCCATCAGAGATACAGTATGGGGAGTTCAAACGGGTCTGGACGTGGGAGGACAGGGTAGAGCAGGATATGCCTCTTGTTCTATATAAGCTGTACTCAAGGGGCATGTAGCTGTATGAGGAACATGGGAAGGCTGGGAGGTGTGTAGTAAAGGACCAGAGCTGCAGAGATGGAGGGGAGGCCTGGGGTGCGGACAGCAGCAGCGGAGGTGGTGGGACACAGGAATGACCCTGTGTGTGAAGCAGCATCAGTGGGTTCAAGGGGGGGGTGAAAGCTGAATGGGGGTGGGGAGCCTGGGAAGGGTATATTCCCTGCTGGGACTGGGAATGTGGGTGCGTGGGGAGTACCAGGCTGTGTATAGTGGGACGTGGATGTAAAGTATAAACCCGTCGCACCCAGGGGCAGTGGGGCCGGAGGTGTGCAGTCCCAGGGGCCATGCACCTACATGGGGCACACTAGGAGCGGGGGCGGATGGGTGTGTGRGGCCAGTTCCAACTGAGGGGGTCAGCTCCACCGGAGGGGTGTCTTCTATCGGTGCGGGATCTGCCGTGGGGGAACGGTGCGGGCCAGCATCGTGGCAGGATCTGGRCCCACCCTCCCGGGGTGCCCGCTGAGCTCGGTGCCGGTCCATCGCGGGGCCGGGGTGCGGGGCCGATCCCCATCCGCGCCGCGGCCCCTCGGGGCGCCGGTTCCGGTTCCGGCGGGGCCGGGGCGGTGAGCGGGGCGGGGCCGGCCGAGGCCGAGCCTGCGCCGTGCAGCCGGGCGGCGCTGGGACCCGGAGAACAAGGGGCGCGGGGGGACCGGGCGTGCGGAGGCCGCAGCCGGGCCGGGGCGCGGGCGGGGGCCGGGCCGGGTCCGGGGGTCCGGGCCAGGGCGGCGGAGGCGGCGGAGGCGGAGGCGGGGGCCTGGCGGCCGGGCAGGGGCGCCATGGCGGCCGCCGAGACGAAGATCATTTACCACCTGGACGAGCAGGAGACGCCGTACCTGGTGAAGCTGCCGATCCCGGCCGAGCGCGTCACCCTCGGCGACTTCAAGGGCCTCCTCAACCGCCCCAACTACAAGTTCTACTTCAAGTCCATGGACGACGACTTCGGGTGAGCGCGGGCCCGGGCCCGGTCCCCTGGGGCCGTGCGTGGAGCCTGGGCCCCGTGGGCCTCCTCTGGGAGCAGTGGGGGGCCGCAGGGGGATACCCGCCCCGCACGGGGCCGGGGCCGGGCCTGGGGCTAGCTGCCCGCTCCGCACGGGGAGCGCCCCCGGGACAGCGGGGCCGGGACCCCCGGGGTGGGGAGGTGTCCCACTCGTGCCCGGCGTGGGGTGGGGGACCCGCATCCATCCTCCATCCCTATTGCCTTGCCTTGGAGAGGATGGGCATGGTGCCCGCCTTGGGTTTTGTCTGGGGGGACACACCCTTCGTGCACCCCCGGGACCTCACCTGAGGGAAGCTGGTGGTGATACCCGCCCGTGCACATTCTCTGGGGTTCATGGTCCCCGGGTGCTGTCTCCGGAGACGGCCCCACATCCTTGCTTCCTGCATCGGCTCTCGGGAAGCTCCCCCATGCTCACTCTTCAGTGAGGGAGCTGGTGAGATCCTCCTTGTTTAAGTGCCAGAGGCACCTTGGAGGAGACCATCATCCCCTGGAGGAGACCATCACCTCATCTGAGATTCACCCCGTCTCCGTGCTCAGGACGTTTGGCCAACATCTTGCCTGAGAGGGTATCTCCCATGCAGCCAACATTGGGGTGTCTAGGGTGGCATCCCCATGTTGTACCCTACTGAGGATTGTCATTCCCCACCTAAAGGGCCTGGGTGTCTCCCACTGTGCCTGCCTGGGGAGCGGGTCTCTTTTTCCCTACTTCTAAAGGGTGCGGGGGCAGTTCCACCTCCATCAGCCCTTCCCAAGAAATGGGTTTGGGGACAGTTCTGTTCTCCTACCATCCATTTTGGGGAGGGACATCCATTTTGGCAGCTTTGTCCTTGGCATCTCATTTTTAGGAAGAATGGGTAGAGGGGACCAGCTTTCTCCTCCCCTGCCTCCATGGAGAAGGAATGAGAGCTCTCAACGTGCTGCCCATCTCTGAGCAAGGGGTGTGTACAAGACCAGCTGTACCCACACGCATGTCCCATCCTCAATGTGGGATGACCAGTGCTTGATCTCGGGGATGGATTTGTGTGGAAGAGGGGTGCAGCCCTGCCTCACATCCCATCTCCTGCAGGGCCCCTCTCTTCCAACACTGRTGTTTCCATCACTTCTTTTGTGATACCCTTTGGTTCCTCCTGTCATGGGTGGTTGGAGGTAAGGAGCTGTGTTCTGTCCCTTGTTTGGATGTTGTATTGACTGATCTTCTGGGGAGCCCCTGCTGTCTCCTACCTGCCTAAAGCTGGTTACTGTTTTGGGGAGCAAGTACCATGTGAAGCCAACTCTCTGTAAGACCCTTTGTCCCCACTCTGTTTTGTCCAGTCTTTCTACATCTGACTTTCCTTTAGCCTTTTTGAGGACCTCTGTTTCCATCCTGGGACCATAGCTTCTCTTGGCTTCCACCCCATGTGAACACTTTACCATTCTTAGGACTTTGGTATTTGAAGGAGTTGAATGATTCTTCCTCCTCTGAATTTTTCTCCCCGCCTCTGAAGATTTAGTGTTTACAGGAGGTCTTGTGTATGGAGCTGGGACTGCAAAGTGTTTGCAGTTTTATAGTCTTCCCAGTGTCTTCGCACTGCAGCAAATGCCTCTCCAGGCTGTGATTTTGGCTTGTACCCCATGTTGAACAGGGCTCGGCCTGTTTGGGGCTTGGATGAGATCTGTGTGGCTGCCTCAGCAGGGGGTGCTCTCCCCTCCTCAGCCAAGTTATCCCAGTGCCCAGGTTCCCGTTAGTTTGGGAGGTGCCAGCTTTCAGATGAGGCTTGAAATTTGGAGTCACTCCTTTGACCACAGTCTGGGATGCTTTGCCTCCCTAAATTCCTCCTGACCCAGTGGAGAGCTTTAGTCCTCGGAAGCTTCCCCATTCTCTCCTGGCAAATAGAAGTCTCCAGCCCCCTTTTTCCATAAATTTCCTCAGCAATATCAGTTGTCGGTGGATCGTTTCCTGTCCCTCAGCTGTTGAATAGCGTTGGGTGCTATGAAACAGCTGCCTCTCCTTGTCTCAGAGGGGCCATGTTCATTGGTGGGTGAAGTGAATTCTCYATGCATGCTGTTTGTAAACAAATGCTTTGGGATCCTTTGAAATGTTGTTCTTGAAGTGAATTCAAACTTGTCTTGAATGAAACAGTGCCATGTGGGTGGGAGAGTGTGTAACTATAAACAAAGTTTAGTAATAAATAGCAGCGTCTTGCATTGGAAAGAGGGGTCTGGTGGCAGCAAAGTTTTGTGCCGTGCCTTTTCATCCTGCTCTATCTTTTTAAGGCTCCACTAGAGGAGGTAGATGGTAGATTAATGAAACTCAACAATAAACACRATAGGGAGTTGGTGTGGGTAATAGCAGGGAGAGAGGAAAATCACTCAGGAAGACACCACGAGTTTAGTTGTGTCAGAAATGCATGGGATGAGGTTTTTGTTGGGATCCGTTCAGCTAATTTGTTTGGGAAGCATGAACCTCTCTGGAAGTGAAGGTGCAGCTGAGAGGGCTTGGGGGCTGTGTGTGGGCAGGCTGTTCTTTGGAGAAGTCCTGAGCGACGAGTTGTGCAGTTGGAGCAGCACGTGCAAGGCCTGGAGTGTGACAGAGAGAGCAAGCCTCTTGTGGTGTCACCATGGATGCTTCATCAAGAAAGCTGTCTCTGCTCCTTTCCAGCGAGCTGAAGAACGTGCTGGTTGTTGGCTGGAACATGGTGGGAACAACCAGAACAGTGCAGCTGCAGCCTTGTCTCTGAGAAGCCCTGAAGCCCCAGGCAGCACTCAAAATAGAATCATAGAATCTTTTTGGTTTGAAAAGACCTTTATGATCATGAAGTCCAACTGAAAAATTTCGTGATCCCTGGTAATTGATGTCCATACGAAAGCGAGCCATTGGCCTGCAGGGAGAGACAGGGACAGAAGGGCAGGAGGCACCTCAGCTGCTTGACTGTAAATGCAGGGGCAATTAGTGAAAACCAGGAGGAGGTTAACAATGGCAGCATTCAGAAGCTGTGTGACAGGGAAGAGCGTTTCACTCTCACACGTGTATTCCTCTCAGCCCCTTCCCTCAGGGGATTCCCTTAGTTTGCCCTCTGCCTGGCTTGTGCTGGGCTGGTGTCCGTCAGCTGGGCAATGTCCAGGAGTAGGACCCAGGGTAAAGCCCCTTAATGAGAGATGAAGTGGATGGCCTTAGGGCAGCTGATGAATAAGGAGGAGGCCTGCAGGTCCCATGACTCTGCTTTGGACCTTCTGCAGGATCCCTGTGGCATAAAACAAAGTTTTCCTCTCTTATTAGGAATGGAGGCATCTCACTTTCCAGGGCCAGCTGGAGCAAGACGTGGTCCAATGTTTCCTCTCCCCTATGTTGCCCAGTCTGAATCTGTTTCTCCCTCTTCCTTCTTTTTCCGGGCTGTGGATTTCCAGCCTGATATTCTCTTCAGTTCACCTCATCCCCAAGGCGGTATTACAGCCGCAATCTTGGTGTGTGGGATTTTTCATTCTTTTGTTTATCTTGTTAATATTTGTTTGCTCTGAGAATCAGGGCAGCTTCAGTGTTTACATCTCCTTGGAAATGTGAACTGAGGCTCCCCTGGGCAGCTGTAGAGTTGTTGAGCTATGGCAGGGGTTAGTGCTCAGCTCCAAATTAAGAAGACCCCRAATGGTGTCACCCCTGGGTGGGAAGGAGGAGAAATGAGAAGACTTCATGCATGTGGTCCTGGGGAGGGGAGCTGTGAGCAGCGGGAAGGCTGCAGGGTTTCATTCCTGGTCTATCCAGCATGCAGTGGGCTACAGCTGCACATAACAGGGTGCAGATATTTGTGCCCTTGTTGGATTTGTGTGTTGCTAATCCCAGAACTGGAGACACATGAAGGAGATCACCTGACAGATATAAGTGTGGCAGTGCCTGGAGTACACTCTTTTTGGATCTGAGATGCTTTGTGTGGATGTGTCTCACCATGAAGTGTGGAACTACCTTTGGCCTGCTAACGTTGCGTTCATTAGAGAAGGTTTTTTCTTACAAGTTGAATCTTTTCATTGACTGTTTCACAGGTAAGAGCTGGTCAGCAGGAGAGCACTTTAGATCAGTGCTGTACTGTGACCACTTGTGAGATCCATGTTCTCCAGCAAACCACCCCCAGATTTTTCACGGGATTTTGAACAGACTTTTTAATTTCTGTCTTTTTGGTTCCTAATCTGTAAGATGGAATTTCCAACTGTGCCTTGTCTTGTCCACTTGACACTGGGAGCTTCTTGGGCAAACATTTGTGTGGATCTTAGCATGACAGAGTTCTCAGTTCCATAGAGGTGCTGCAAGAACTGTAAATTCTTCTGGGCACCTGTGCAGTTGGGAAGGGAACAACCATGCTGATAGTGTGTGGTGGTTTGTAGTTTGCTGGGCCATGGGCTTCAGTCATGTGTAAAGTGTTGTGTCCTGCCCAAGTCCATCATGAGAAATGTACCTGTCTCTGGGCAGCATGGACCTTCTCACCAGCCAGGTTTTGTGCATGTTCGCCCCAGCTGAACTACGGATTTGTCTTTTCATCTGGCCAGGTAACTGGTAGAACTCTGAGAATATTCTTRTATCAATTGAAATGTGGTTTCTTTTGACTCATTTTTTGCTTGTAATTGATGCTGCTCATTTTCTTTTGATCAAAAGGTGTTTCCACAGGGGCACACTAAAGTTTAAACTAAACTTTTCAAAGCAGTTTCAGTTAAATAAGTGCAACTTATATGTTCAGGTAGATCCTTAGCACCTGGCCCGAAGTTCTGCCTTGTCTTTCTGTGAATTGTGGAGTGCCTGAAAGTTTGAAATTTTTTTTTGTTGTGTGAAGAAATCACTTTGGTGTTCATTCTGCTTATCTCCACTCAGCTCCCTCCCTATCCTACTGGTTCTGCATTGCTGGGAGAACACCAGCAATCCGAGGTACAGTGGTGGGGTAGTGCTGCTCCTCGTGCCACTGCTGGTTTCCCCCTCTTGCAGGTCTCCATTCCAATTTTAGTTTCAGAGCTATGGTGAGTGATTCCTTGGTCTCAGCTGTGAAGTACAAGTTGGTATCCAACTAATCACTAGCCCAGTATCTTATCCAGACCTGCTTAATTATCACCTGCTCTCCAAAGCCGGGTACGAGGCTGTGATTAGGGCAAGGCTCTGGAGGCAGAAGAAAGCAGGAGCTGCTGGAATTCCCAGTGTAGGGGTCAGATGCCATTGGTACTTGGCGGCCTCATCTCTGCACATGTGAGTGGGGAAATGCGTTGATGCTCTCTGAAAGGCTGAGTGATTTATTTTTATTGCATGGTCTTTTTGAAATTGATGCCAGCGGTGACTGTCCTTCTGGCTGGAAATGTTGGGAGCTGGGGCAGGGATCTTAAACTTAATAAGCAGTGTCAGTCCCTAAGCAGTGGTGAGCGCTGGCATGGTGCCCCTGCCTTTCCTGCCAGCTCTCTGTAGTGTGAGTCCGGGGAGTTGTTTTATTTTGATTTTGGGAACTTTTTAAAATTTATTTTTAATTGGAAATTTTTGCTGTCCACAGAAGACCTTTGCCTGTCCCGTGCCCCTGGTGGAAGCTGCTTCCATGTCAGCGTGAATTTCATGCTGGGAGAGGCTGGCAAGAGGTCTGTGAGTGAAAGGGCCTACAAAACTCCCTTGCATGCTCATGTCCTTTATGGTGGCTGAGTGACAGGATTGGCCCTTCTGGAAGGTGGCCATCACTTTTTTCCGGTTTCTGATCAGTTCCTGTCCTTTCTGTGTGGAGGGCAGCACTTTCCACGTGAGAGGACACAGCACCCCATCTGTTGTGCTCCAGAGGATGTGTTTCTGTGCCTGCTCCCATGAGGTGAGCTGCTGTGGTTAGCAAGGGTCCACCAGCAGTTGTTTCAGACATTTTGCGTGTAGGTTACTGCAGTCTTTGCCTCTTGTCTCCTGGGCTGCTGAGGATCTGGCAGAGAGCTGCTAACCACTGTCTGCATTTGTGGTGAGGAGTTCCTGTAATGCTGCCCATACTTGGGGTGGCCCATGGACACTGGAGCTGATCCTGGCTGGAGCTGCTGCTGCTGGAGGCTGTTCCCAAGTGTTGTGGCTGTGGTGGTGGGGGCCACAGCAGTGCCAGGGCTGAGGTGAAGATGGAGATGGTTAGTTGACAGTATTCCCTGCTTCCGTGGATTGTATTGTGTCCTTCTGTGTATGTCCTGCTGTTCAGGCCCAGCTATTACTGACTCTGTAGGTGTCCGGCTTTCTCAGTTGTGGTTGGAGCTGTGCTCTGAAGGCCACATTGGATGGCAGTCACAGCCTAGTTTCTTTGCCCAGGGGTGGTGTTTGGAAAACCAACTTAGCCAAATCGGGCTGCAGACCAATTTCCCTAAGGTCTTGTCTGTACTGTGCAAACAATGAAGCTTTACAACAGCTATTGAACTTGTTTGCAGCCAGAGCTGGTCAGAATTTTTTTTTTGACTGAATGTATTTTCTCCCAAAATATGGTGTTATGTTGAAGCCAGCATTTTTCTTGGAGAGGTATTGTTTTCAGTTATGTGTTTAATGGGGATGTTTCTTAATTTTAAGCCTCTTTTGTCATCTCCGTAAAAGAAAGAAAGGTCGAGAAACCTTTGCTCAGCCATGAGAATGCAGCCGTTTTGGTGTAGTTCAGTGTTTTGAAATCATCTGGAGGACTCTGGTCCTCCAGATTCCAGCGCAGAGCAGAAACCTACCTCAATGTCTCAGAAATTGCTACAGAGTAAATCGGTGTGCCCTGACTGTGGTACAGCTGTGCTCCGGCGTTTGCGTGGTTCAGTCTTGGAGGCCAAGGCAAAACACCATAAATAATGGCTCGTAAACCACCATAACCTGGGTCATGACCTGAGCGTTTTTCATTGTTATGGGATGATAGTGGTGGGCCCTCTGCTAAGTCTTCTGGTTCTTGCTGAAATACAACTTTCGTCTAGAGTGAACTCTAGAATTTCCTCTGGAACTTGACCATTCCCAAATCCCAGGCATTGGCTCACCCACAAGGTGGGTACTGGATCTTCTGGGTGGTAGTGTAAAGAGTGATGTTCCTTCCTACGTGGCTATGGTGAGAGCAGGACATTGCTGGGGAGGCAGCATTTTGTCATGGACTCTTGAGAAGGAAGATGCTGGCCTGCAGGGGTAGAGGCAGATGGTCCACGAGCCCAAGGTCAGTGTGCTTGAAGCACTGAGCCTTCAGTAAGTCTCTCTTCTCCCTCATGCTCCTGGCCTCCTTCTCTTACTATTTCCCCACCTGGTCTCCCAGCAGGCCTGAACTCTTGAAGGTGGAGGCAGCCACCCATCACAATGCATTTGGGGATGCTCAAGAAAGAAAGGTCTGTGAGTATAAGCAAAGAAAATCTGGTTTCCCGCACTGCTTTTCTGCTGCACGGATGGGTTTGGCTTCGATCTTCTCTCAGGGTGGGCATCAGGCCCTTCATCTAGACTTGAAAGCTGTATATGTAGAGGTGTAGGAAGCATAGTTGAAATTCCTGAAGTCCTTTTGGAGCTCAAGGTGCTTAAAGTGGTGGGAAGCCTCTTGCATGTCTGCATGGCAGTTGCTGAACTGTTCTGAGCTGAGGGTATCTGTTGTAATGAATTGCTACTCCTCCACCCTTGACTGCATCCAAATAGATAGAACAATGTTGTGGTTTAAGATATTTGATCTGTGGAAAAACCCGTGAAGAGGAGGTGGGCTTGCAGAGCACAGCAGAGGCTGAGTCCTCAGGAAATTGCCTTCATGTTGCACCAGCTTTGCATCGTGCTGCACATCTGATGAGGCAGCAGTCAGGGCTGTGTGGTTTTGGTGTTTCCTATTGATTTCCTCCTCTCTCCATCCCTTGTTTGTTATTCAGAGCCTGCCCTTCTGACCTGTGCTGGATGGATGGTTGTTTTCCAGAAGGGGGTTGTGGCACCACGTGGCTGTGTTACTGTTTGTCCTGCTGGTGCTGGCTTGTTAGGCAGCAGCTGGCAAGTTAAGTAAAACTTAATCCTGCTGGTGGCTGCCATTGGAAATTTTTGGACCAAATCCTTTTGTGAAGGCTTTTTGGAAGGCGTTTCAATAAGGTACAAATAGGGGAATTAGTCTAATCTCTGTGACTTTGTCTGCTTTGTCCCTGTGCTTATCTGTGTAATGCCATGGTGGCCTTAGGAGAGAGTGTGAGCTTTTGGGTGGTGAATATCACTGTGTCGAAGGACTGCATTAGCTTGTAGAGCTGAAGCATTAGTGTTTCCCTGAGCCCTAAAGCTCTTGGTTTCACTTGTTTCCATTGCTGTGTTGTTACTACTGTAGCACTAATATTAAACCCATTCAGGAATGGGCTGGAACTCTCTGGAGGCTTTGGCAGGCAGAGATGCCTGATGCTGACCTTCCTGTGCTGTGTAATTCTGTATCTCAGTGGAGGGTTGCCACTGTTGTGGTTGTTGTATCAGTTATTTATTAAAGGCGACATGCCAGAGGCGTTGTTTTTCCAGTCACAGCTAGCTATGGAAGGCAGCAGAAGCAGCATTTGGGTACCCTGCTCCACTAAATCCTTTGTGGTGGTTATCCCCTCACTGGGTATCTGTCCTTGTGTCTCGTTGGCTAAAATTTGCTGTCATGTTAGAGCTGGAGGAAAAGAGGATACAGTGTGACCAGTGACTGAATCACTGCAGTGGGAGTCTGTCCTTCTGGTCCTGGCTGAAGGCAGAAGCTGAAGTGGGAAAAGCTCCCTTGCATGACTTGGAGCAGAGCTCTGTTTCTGGGAGAGCTGGCACTGGCTGCTGTGTTGGAAGGTCTTTCCTCTGCTGATTTTTGACCTGCCCGTGGGGTTTAGAGAGGAGTTTATTTGCTATGTGGCCCCTCTGATCACTGTCTCCATGATAGGCTGGGAATTCTGGGTCTGGGTAACAGAGTTTGTGGACTTTTCCTTGTTTTCTGATGGCTGGTAGCTCTTGCCACTTACAGGCTGGTTCTGAGGACACTAAGAGTCTGTCAGAGGAGTCTGTGTTTTGGGAGCTCTGGCTCTGCATGGATTTTCATAGCAGGGAAGCTGGTGCTAGCGTAGTAGTCTGCCCACCCCTGGGCTGCAGCTCTTCCCCTCAGCATTACTCTGAGCTACTTATGGTCCTTTTGTGTCTCACAATCTGTGAGCAAATAGGTTGTCCCCTGTACACTGCATTGTGCTGTGCTGCTGTTGTTGACAGCCAGAGCAGTGTCAGCAGTGGGTGACAACCTTGGCTTGGTGGCCCAATGCCATCAGGGGAGGGAGAAGGCTGCTGCAGTGCCGATGGCTGTTTCCTGGTTGGCCCCAGGGCTCAGCAGCTTCTCAAACTGAAGCTTTTTCCAGAAGCTGTGATGGATATGCAAATTCCATACTTGTGTTTGCATACAGCTAACCAGCTGTCCCAGTTCATTCAGCCCTGCCTAGCTCAACCAGTATGTTAGTGCCATTCACACAGAGACTTGCCTGTGGGCCCAGCTGGGGCTGTGCCATACTGGAAGTCCATATAGGGCCTCAATACATGAAGTCTTGCTATTGCACTGTGTTTGTTTGGGTTTTCTTACTGGCCTTTGTGGCTCTGAGAAGGGTGGATTTTCATGGTTCTGGCTGCAGAGCCGAGTCCCTTATGGCAAACCTCCCTTAGACTCAGAGCTGGTAAATGCGCCTTTCGGTCCTGAAGGGATTCCTGTGAGGTGGATTTTTCTCTTAGTGTAAAAATATTTTGTTTCAGCTGTGGCCAAAAGGTTAGACTTGGGAAAACTCTAAGATTATTCCGTGCCTAGGCATCCTGGAAGTGTCGGGGGACTTTGAGGATGTCAACATCTGCATCAGTTTAGGGTAACCTCTGGGTTTCCTTGGGGCAGTTCTGACTTAACACAGAGGTGTGTAAAACCCCTGCGGGTGTGCAGGTGGAGTCTGACATGTTGGAGCTGGGTTAGACTCAGCTGTCCCATGTCAAGGGGTTTGTAGATTTGAGGTGGGGACTGTGTCTGGCCATGGTGTCTGTAGGGGCCAGGTGAGCTCCTGGTTGGTCAACACGTGGTGCAGGCACTGTGTTTGTGATGACTGTACATGTAACTTACAGGAGAGAGGCTTCAAGGGGACTTGATGTCAGTATTGCAGATAATTAGGAAGCTCAAAATCAGGATGGTCTTGTAACTTGACTTACCGGCAGATCCACAGACATGGGAAATGGCCCTATTACGGTAGTAACGTGTGATGAGTATTTCTAGGCTCAGAAATAAAGTAATAATAAAAAATAATACTATATTTGGGAATAGTTAATGTGTAGAATGACCAGTTCAACACAGTTAGCGAGCTCATGGGGTAGTTACAGACTTGCAGACAGGTTGTGCTGCCTTTCACTGCACTTCTCCATCCTTGAAGGACCTAGGAGTTGGCAGCTGTGGCTTTGAGACCCTACACAAGAGGAACATTTCATGTTGCATGATGGTGATTTCTGGAGGTCACTGGACATTATGCAGCCTTTGGTGCAATTGTCAGAGACAGCAGGTGGAAGGTTTTGAATGGTATGTGACAGGGTCGGGCCTGGGAGTTCACAGGGAAAATCCTGGGGAAACTTACCCTCTTGTTGAAAAGGAAGATGATTCCTGGTGTAGAGGTGAGTCCTGTTAGGATCTGAACTGAATTCTGTACATGGGAACTGTGCAGACTTTTAATTGACAGTAATGTACTGGGCCCTACTTTATGGCTCTCATTTGCTTTCTGGACCTCTAGCTGAGTAAGCTGTGTGCTAGCAATGCTTGGTTTTGTTAGGACTGGAGCATCTTTCTTGTCTCTTTCTTCCAGCAATTGAACAGTACTTACCTGTTGCTGAGTTGCTGGCTGGAGGAGAAGCCTGGCTGGGCTGATAAAGGATGCGTGGTAGGAGGTTACTCGTTGCGTTCAAGGGTTTGGCCCTATGTCTTGAAAGGAGTTTGGTGAATAAGACTGGTGTTAGTGAAATAGATGAAGTGTAGAAAAGGCTACAAAAATGTGCTCTATTTGCTATTTTTCTGTACAGGGAATTTTTTTGTAGCATCCCCCTCATGACACCATCAAAAGCTCATGAGAAAGAAAGAGGATATGTGTCCCTGGCCTAGCAATGGTCAGAAATGGTTTCTGTGAGTGTTGAGACCCCTCATGCTCTCTTCTGCCTCCTGCATTTTAGCATCAGAGGGATGTAGTATCACTGTTTGCCCATTTTCCAGAGTACTGCAATAGCTTGGGATCAGGGACAGAGTTCTTTCTTTGCTGCCATGCAGCTGTTGGGACACTGAAAGGCTCTTCTTTGCGTGAGTCCTTTTCATTGTCTTTGGCAAATGTTTTGTGGTGAAACTTAGTTGTGAGCTCTATTAACTGCCTGTTGGTTTTATGGGGGTTCTCTGTATGTCTTACAGACACAGTTAGCAGAGATGTTGCTGATGGCAGCCCAGCTGGATGTGCAGAGTAGGTGCAGCCATCTACAGCCTCTCATGCTTCAGGGCTCCTTCCCACTGGGTAAGAGGTGGAGCTGGTTTCCTTGGGAGACTCTTGCAAAGGTGTTTGTGCAAGGAGAGAGTAGTGTGAGCTGATCAGTGTCTTGAGGACAGGACACACGTGGAGGCTGCTTTGTCATCTCCTCGTGGAGATCTGTCATTAAATACAAATTAATTGTTAACGTGATAGGGGGAAATGAACCTTGCTGCTCTTCCCCACACACATCTGCCATAATCTGTGTGGTCCCAGACCTGCTCTGGAGGTGTCTGGCTGGCAGAAAAGTGCTCCCAGAGCAGAGGGCTGGTTTTGGGCAGGGCTGCTGTGCTGGCAGCCCAGGACGAGGGGGTGCTGGTGAGCAGACTGCTTTGTGGCAGCTCTGTGCTTCCCCAGGTGTGGAAGTCCAAGCTTTCAGACTTTGTTTCCCACCCTCCCCCTCTTCCCAATTTCCCCCTCTTCTCCTCTCCTTGCTCTCCCGCTGAGTTGATGCTTTTCCAGGAATGAGCTGTACTGCTGGCCCAGCACATTCCACAGCAGCAGCACTTTCTTGGCAGGAGCCTTGCTTGCTGTTAGAAAAAGCAGGACTCACTTGGTGTCCCTCAGCTGAGGGCCAGAAAAGGAAGGCCTGGACCTGCATTCCTCATGGTGCATGCAGAGCCTTCGCAGACATCATGGCCTTCTCCCTTGGCTGTGGTGTATGGGCAGACATCAAACTGTCCCTGCAGCAGCCGTGGAGCCCTTTACAGCTCCTCACTGTCGTCTTAACCAGCGTGAAGTCCCTGGACATTGCAGGGGAGGCTGTTGCTCTTCTTGCCAGCCTACTGGCATCATTTCTCACTCACAGAGAGTTGCAAGGAGTTTGCTGTGGGGCCCGAACACCTCATTCACAAGCTTTTTGATAAGCTGGTGTTGTGTCCTTTGCATTTTGTTACCAGCAGTAGCCAGATAAACTCTTTGTCATCTCTCTGCACTTTTTCCACCTCTCTCCTTTCTCTCTGCCGTTTTGCAGCTCTGCCTTGTGGGCTCTTCCTGCTGTCTGTGTCCGGATGGAGCTAAATGTCACAGCAGACCAAGCCTCCTTCCTCCGGTGTGCTTGCTGTCTCACAGCATTGGTGTGAACCACAGCAACCACATCAGGATTTTACCCTGTCTCATACACGTCTCTGGCTGGGGCCTCTTTGGGCCTGTTTCCTCTCCCACCTTGAATACAAGCCCAGCTTTTGACCACTGTTATTATATCTGTGGAATTGTCTCCATTCCCTGAAGGTCATTTCTGCAGATGTTTAACCTCAAATCTATTTTTCTCACAGTGAGTCCCTGCACTTGTCTTGTATCCTTGTGTTGGACTGTGCAAGCTCTTAGAGTTATTGAGGAGCTGAAATTGAGCTACCGGGGTGAAGAGCCTGACTGGGCTTCTGCTGGAAGTTCCCGTTTGTCCTGATTTCCAATTCAAAGAGACTGAAGGTGTCACTGAACCTTCGGGAGCCTGGAGAATGCTTCCTTTGATGATGTCTATAAATGTCCTTCTGGAGGYTGGAAGCATCGCTTGGGCAGGGCGGGATTAATTAGCGTGGAGGTGCCTCCTGCAGTCCCCGTGCAGCTTCCTGCTCCCGGTGGGTCTATGGAGGACAGGCCTGTCGGGCTTGTTTGCAGAGCAGGGCTGCAGGCAGATGGTCACTCTGRGATCAAGGTGGGAGGGGCCACCAGGGCTCTGGGCTCACTGAAATCAGTCTGTAGCTTTGCTTTGATAAGCGCTGCTCCTGGGCAGGCCTCTCAGGCCGGGTGGCTCCTTCCTAAATGCCATTCCTTTTCCAGTCTTTGGACTAGGTGAACAGGAGGTCTGTCCTTTGTCATCTCCCACCCAGTGATGCCTGTAGGACTGAGCACAGCTCCAGCTGGAGCCAAGCATCACCTGGACTGGGAGGCTCTGGTTGTCCTGGTGTATGTCCAGTGGAGTGATTGCAGATGTGTTGATGAGGGATTCTCAGGAAAAACAGTTGCATGTCTGCTCAGCCCTTGTCTGACTGACCATGGGGAGAAAGCACAGCAAGCTGGGGGTGCTGCCTGGGGAGGCTGTGGGGCAGTAGAAGTGAGCATGGTTGGGGGGAGGCTCTAGGCCCATAGCTGGTGGATTGGAACTAGATGGTCTTTAAGGTCCCTTCCAACCCAAGCCATTCTCTGAAAACAAAAGAGGCTGCTCTTGTGTTCACACACGTCCCCACTCTTGAGGAGCGCAGGTAGTAGCTTGAGATGGGATGACCTTTGAGGAGTCCTTGTGACACTCTCTGGACTTGTTAGGAGGGCAGGGGTGGCCTTTCCTGCTCAAATGCAGAGCTGTGTTATTGTTGTGGTAGCAGGAGAGCTGCTAACAGCTGGTTTGTGCTTCTTGATTCTTAAAAAGTACACCAGGTAAAGATGGTACTGCAAAGGAGCTCATATTCACATGGGGTGCTGGGACAGGCAGGAGAACAGCAGCTCCTCTGGGGAGGAAGRTCTGACAGAGCTAAACTATCTACAGATCTGTGTTTCCCTTGTGTTTCCCTTTTTGCCCTCTGCTAGAGCATAAAGGAGCAGTGGGGAATACCCTGTGTGGGGGCTTGGGAGGGAAATTACATGGGAGAGTGACAGTGTTTATGCTCAGAGAGCCTGTCTCACCCCAGTGCCGTGCAATTTGTACTCCTCCTCCTCACACAGGAGGTAAAAATATAGTGAGGAAGACCCACAAAGAGTGCCCTGGCTTACAGAGACAGACAGCTGAAATCCTCTAATCCTGTTTGATGTGTCCTGTTTGCCTGCAAAGCCCAATGTCTCGCCAATACATGTGTGATCACTGCCGTATGTATTCTTTGGTTGGGCCTGTAGCCCTTGGGTGAATTGTATCCCCATGGGAAGCACACATACCATGTCTGGGCTTAGTCTAACAGGCAGGTATTTCCCATCTGAAATCCCGGGTCTCTTGGAGAATTCCCCTGTCCAGTTTTCTCTTCTGAGGAAATGGCTGGAGAGCTCATCCCTGTGGCTTCAGCATTTGATCTTGCAAAAGAGATGAGGATTTTGCTCTAGAGCCAGGAGATGCTCAAATTTGGGTAGTAGAACATGAAGGTGCTTCCTTTTGCTATGCAGCATTATTAATCTATACAATCATTTGGAAGCAAGACATCCCTGCCCTAAGGGGTGTGTACTACAGGTCTTGAAAATGAGATCACATTTCTACTGTGTAAATCCCTGAAGCTTGTGCTATTGGATAGAAGTGTCTCCTGATGTTTTTTTGTTTCGTTGGGGTTTTTTTCTTCTTTTGTGAGCTGTAGGAGATGGGGGCTGTTAAGATTATGGGAGTGACCAACCTAATTGTGCATTTCTGGAATGTTGTAACAGAAGATTGTTTATAATTGAATTTCTGGGCTTTGCACTGTTGGAAAGAACGTTGCTGTGCTGTAAAGGTCTTTCTTTTTAATAATTGAACTAAACAGAGGAGATCATCTTACTTTTTTCATCTGCTCTACTAACTTTGCATCTTTTTAATGTGAAATTGTCACTGCTCAGTCGTCTTCTCAATCTCTGCACATCCCCTGTTTTTCATCCTGACCATCAAGCTGTTCAACATGCTTGAGGGGTCCCCATCCCTACCTCCCTTCTTGGTACTGACCCCTCTGATTCCAGATTCAGCTTTTCTGTTTGCCACCACATCTGTGATTTCTTCTCTCTGAGTATCCTCCCCGCTGCAAGCCCTTAGATAGGCAACCTGGGGGACAGGAGTGCCAGAGACAAGCAGTAATTGCTGCTGAGCTCCGGCCTGCGTCCAGATCTGGGGTTCAAATCCTGTGGAAGCCTTTGTCCGTGCCTCTTGGATTTCTTCTTTTGTTGGGCTCATATTACTCCATCCAAGTCCTTTGCAGGGACCTCGCTGTGGCTAGCAGATCCCGCTCAGGAAAGACCAGAGCTGGCTGAAGCTAGAAACTCCCTTGTATCCGCAGCCTCAGCCAGGCTGGAGGCCAGCGAGGGGAAACGAGGAGGCTGGAGCACAGCAGCTGCGCTGGTGATGTGTGCGCAGCCGGGGTCTGACACGGTGCAGCCGTCTCCGCGGCTTGGGGTTTACGGTCTCCTTTCTCTCCTGTGCACACTCTCTTGTTCCCCACCTTCCCCTCATTCCTAGCACATGACTCTGTGATATAAAATACCCTCTAATTTCCTGAGCCGGGCTGGAACTCCCCGAGAAGGCAGCGTCTGCCTGCCTGTCCCTCACCCGCCTCTGCATCCTTGTTCCAGGCTGCCAGCTGCTCCCGCCGGCAGGCAGCGGGAGGGAAACTGGGAGCGTGGCATCTTCCCAGGCTGTGGGGGAGAGGGTCTGCCGGCTCCTATGGAGAAGCTGGTGGGAGGGTAGAGATGGAGCCAGGGTTGGAGCTGGGTTTCCTTTGCTTCCCTCCCTGCTGCCGGGGCTGTCCCTTCCCCTCCCCCAGCTGCATGGGAGCAGATGTGCTGCTTGTGTCAGCCCTGGCAGCCCACTCGGCACAGCACAGCCGGGCTCCTGCACAGCTAGAGCCTCATCCCCTCCTCCTTCTCCTCATCCCCCCGACTTGGCCCCGTGTCGCTGGGGATGGCGGTGGAATCATCCGCCCACTCGGCCTGCCTCCTCTGTAACCCTCCCTCCTTCCTCCCTTGCTCCCTCCCTCCCGCAGGTCTCTTTGTTGGAAAATTCAAGGCAGATGAGTGCTGGGGAGCTGCAGCTTGGCCTCGGCGTGTCTGTTGGCCACAGGATGGGAAGGGGACCGGCGAGTGTCTGGTCACAGGGCAATTCTCTGAGCAGAGCAGCAGCACCGAGGGGCTTGGACTCACACTCGCCTGGGCAAGGCTCGGGCTGCCTCCACATAGAAAGGTGTTTTCCTGGCCACCATTCTCAGCTGTGTTGTGTCCAGCCCCAGCAGAACATGGGAACGTTTAAAACTGGACAGTAAACTCAAAGCAGTCCCTCTGAAATCCACATTGGGCAGATGTTTTCCCTGGGCTCTTGTGGCTCCAGCCAAAAGGAAGGGCCTGGAGAGAACCGAGAGCCTGAACTCCTTCTGGGTCTGCTCTTTCAGGATTCTCAGGCTCAGACCCCAGCAAATGGGGGCTCTTCCCAGCACATTCACAGGATGGTTTTCCCTGCCAGCACATCCACGGGACAGTTTCATCTCATGGCTGCCTCCCTGTGCAGGCGCGGAGCAGAAACGTGGCACTGCTCACAGCTCCCCCAGAGGCTGCTCGCTCAGTGCCTTCTGACGTGTGAACCTGTGGTTGTGTCCGTGTGAGAAGTGTGACTGGAAGAGTGGTGAGAGGTGGGAGGAGGAAGGCTGCAGCTCGGGCTGAGGCTGGAAAGGAATGGAGGAGGAAGGCTGCAGCTCAGGCTGAGGCTGGAAAGGAATGCAGGGCACGAATAGCTGGGATGGTGTGAGGGGTGATAGACGTGAGCAGAGCTGCAGAGATATTCCTTCTCGGCATGTGCCTGACTCCAGCACTATCAATTTTTGCTCTGTAGAATCTAAATATATAATCCATTGTGCTCTGGCATCTGGGTGATAAATAGTGATAAATAATGTAGTGGCTGGGGAAGGAGGGAGAAAACTGCTCTGGGGTGGAGCTGACCCCTGGGATGTCTGGGGCAGCCGCAGGGTAATAAGAGTGAGGAGGGACCAGCTCTCAGGACAGAGGGAGCTTGTTCTCCATCGGGCATTGCAGCTGAGGCTGAATGGGTGGGTCTTGGGGTTGATTTCTTCTGTCCCCACTGAAAGAGGAATAGTTCACTTGTGCTGAGTGGCTGGTCACCTTGACCCAGCAAATAGATCACCCTGTCCCTTCACCCACAGGGAGGGCTCTGTGTCCCTAAGCAGGCAGCATGTAGCACTGAAACTTGGCTCTGCCTGAAGTTCTCTCTAGGAATTGGATGCAGTCCAGGCTGCTGGCGACAGTATGAATGGATGCTAGTGCAGCCAGGGCAGGGTGCATGTGTGTGTGCACTTGGAAGTGAGAAGACGACAACTTGCCTGCATTGGGAAGGGCTGGTTTGGGCACCAAACGGGGTGGGTCCCGAGGAGACTGCCTGTGTTTGACATTCATCTGGGCTGTAGGGGCTTTGGGCAGAGGCTGGCACAGAATATGCTGAAGAAGCATTAAGCCAGCAGAGTTTTAATCCATCATCACTGCTCCTTTCCTGCTTTTCCTGCTTCTCCATCTGTGCAAGAGGAATTAACACACATCCTGGGAGTGGATTAGACTGCTCAAACCATGACCTCCTCATCTATGCCTTCTGGGGATAGGTAGCCTTTGTCCAGTCCCTTTGCTCACTATCCAGTTTTGTCAGGGATTGTGAGTGCCAGCTGCCAGCAAAGGCCTGGCGACGTGCTGCCTTTCCCCCCGTGGGACAGCCCTTTACTGGGTGTGTGTGACACTGGTGCAACCAGTGGGGCTGGCAGGGTGGAGCGAGCCTGCTCCCCGGGTCTGGGCTTCCAGCACTGTTCATTTGCCTTTTGCTGATGCCTTGTGAGTGTTGGCGAGCCTCGCATCCTGTTTTCAGTGGCGGTTCAGGCAGCTGTTGGCACGGCAGAGAGCACGGCCAGGAGCCCAGAGTACCTGTTTCTCCAAGCCCCAGCGTGCTGCAACTTGGTGGCAGTCTGGGGCAATGGGTCACAGCTCTGTGTCCCACACTTGCATACTCTTCGATTCTCTGTGAGTTGGGGGCTGGCTGGGGGACCCTTCAGAGCTGTTGATGGGATTCCACTTCTGAGTATTGTTAGTTACTTATAATCTACTTATTTTTAATACATAATTTCTCTTGGTTTCACTTTCGTTACTTTGTTCTTTCTCTGTTGGATTCTTGCCCCCCCCTAATTTATTAACTATTCACTACTAACTATTCAGTTACTACATTTTTTTTAAGCACAATGTGTGTCAAGCTACCTTAGATATTGCTTGAGAGGGGAACATAATATCACAAACTAATTGTAATATATCTTTGTATTGAATAAGAGTGCTTAAAATGTTGTCATTGCGTAGAAAAGAAAATGAGCTTGTTAAAGCCTATTTTGCTATTTGATTTATCAAAGATAGTATTAATTGAATCTGCTGAATTTGCAAGTTGTTTTGATTGCAGATTCTCTGTGGAAAAGGTGTTTAGGGATCCAGCAACAGTTAAAAAAAAAACAAAAGAACTTACTCTCCAAAGAAAACCGATTTTTTTTTTTTTTTAGTACTCTTGGGGAAAAAACAAAGTTAATGCTCCTTTCATTATGAAGGCTGATAATAATGTAGCTGTTTGTGTAATGCGGGGACATTATGGCACAACTATAAAGCTTGAAGTGATGTTGAAATATTATGTATGTAATTAAAAAGCAACAGTATCATTTGGGAGCCAGCATGTTTAATGTATTTCACTTTCATCTATCAGAAATCTCTGGCATAGGTTGTGATTCTTTCAGGTCATTATAAAGAGACTTAAATTATGTATTTCTTTAGAAATAAGTGAACTGGTGGAAATATGTCTGCTGGAAATACAGTACAGCAGAAACAGTCTTGGAGGTTGCTGGAGTGTGTGGAAGAACTTCCTGACACAGCGGGTGAGGAAGCCAACTAGGGAAGGCACCCACTGGACCTGTTGTTTGTGAAGAGAGAGAACTGGTGGGTGATGTGATGGCTGAAGGCCGCCTTGTGCACAGTAATCACAAAATGATAAGAGCTTTTGATTCTCAGAGAAGTAAGGAGAGGGTCAGCAGAATTGCTACCTTGGATTTGCGGAGGGCAGACTTTGGCTTGGCTGGGGACTTGGTTGACAGAGCCTCATGAGAGGCCGTATTGAATGGCAAAGGAGCCCAGGAAGGCTGGACATTCTTCAAGAAGGAAATCTGAAAGATACAGGGGCTGGTCATCCCTGTGTGCTGAAAGACAAGCCAGTGGAGGAAAAGAATGGCCTGGCTGAACGGGGAGCTTTGGCTTGAACTCAGGGGAAAAAAAATGTTTTACCTTTCGAAGAAGGGGGAGGCAACTCAGGAGGGCTACAAGGATGTTGTTGTGAGGTTATGCAGGAAGGACTAGAAGGGCCAAAGCCCAGCTGGAACTTAATCTGCCTACTGCTGTAAAAGACAATAATAATGTTTTTGGAAATAATGTCAGCAACAAAAGGAGGGCTAAAGAGAATRTCCATCCTTGATGGGATGTGGGAGGAAACAGTGACAAAGGATGAGGAAAAGGTTGGGGTGCTTAATGCCTTCTTTGCCTCAGTCTTTAGTAGCAAGACCAGCTGTTTTCAGGGTACCCAGCCTCCTGAGCTGGGAGACAGGGACAGGGAGCAGAATGCAGTTCACATAATCCAAGAGGAAATGATCAGCAACCTGCTATGCCACTTAGACACACAAAAGCCTATGGGGTCAGATGGCATCCATCCAAGCTGGAGTCCACCAAGCTAAGGGAGCTGGTGGAAGTGCTCACTGAGTCACTCTCATTTACCAGGAGTCCCGGTCAACTAGGGAGTTCCCAGGTGACTGGAAGTTGGCAAATGTGGTGCCCATCTACAAGGAGGGCCAGAAAGAGAATCCAGGGAACTACAGGACTGTCAGCCTGACCTCAGTGCCAGGAAAGGTCATGGGGCAGATCATCCTGAGTGCCATCATGGGGCATGTACAGAGCAGCCAGGCAATCAGACCCAGCCGACATGGGTTTAGGAAAGGCAGGTCCTGTTTGACCAGCCTGATCTGTGAAAAGATGGCATGGTTACTGGATGAAAGGCTGCCGATGTTATCTACCTGGACTTCAGTAAAGCCTTTGACACTGTTTCCTACAGCATTCTCCAGGAGAAACTGGCTGCTCATGTCTTTGATGGGTGTACTATTCCTTGGGTAGAAAACTGGATGGCCAGGCCAGAGAGTGGTGGGGAATGGAGCTACATCCATTGGCTGCTCACAGTGGTGTTCCCCAGGGCTCAGTACTGGGGCAAGTCCTGTTTAATATCTTTATCAATGATCTGGACATGGGGATTGAGGGCACACTCAGTTCACAGATGACTAAGTTGGGTGGGAGTGTTGATATGCTGGAGGGTAGGAAGGCTCTGCTGAGAGATCTGGACAGTCTGGATCTACAGGTCAAGGCCGGTTGTATGAGGTTCAACAAAGCCGAATGCTGGGTCCTGGACTTGGGTCACAACAACCCCACACAGCTCTGCAGGCTGGGGGCAGAGTGGCTGGAAGGCTGCCAGGYGGGAAAGGACCTGGGGACGCTTTCTGTTGACAGCGGCTGAACATGAACCAGTATGTGCTCAGGTGACCAAGAAGGCCAATGGCATCCTGGCTTGTGTCAGCAGTAGTGTGGCCAGCAGGACCAGGGCAGTGACTGTCCCCTATGCTGGGCACTGATGAGGCCACACCTCAAACCCTGTGTTCAGTTTTGGGCCCCTCACTACAAGACAGACAATGAGGGGCTGGAGCAAGTCCAGAGAAGGGCAGCAGAGTTGGGGAAGGGTCTGGAGCACAAGTCCTGTGAGGAGCAGCTGAGGGGGCTCAGCCTGGAGAAAAGGAGGCTCAGGTGGGACCTTATTATTCTCTACAACTCCCTGAAAAAAGGTTGTAGCCATGTGGGGATTGACCTTTTCTCCTAAGTAGCAAGCGACGGGACAAGAGGAAATGGCCTCAAGTTGTGCCAGGGAAGGTTTAGATTGGTTATTAGGAAACATTTCTTCACTGAAAGGGTTGTCAAGCACTGAAACAGGCTGCCCAGGGAAGTGGTGGAGTCATCATCCTTGGWGATATTTAAAAGACATGTAGATGTGGCACTTGGTTTGGTGGTGGCCTTGGCAGTGCTGGAGTAGTGGTTGGACTTGATGATCTTCGAGGTCTTTTTCAACCTAAGTGATTCTATGGTTCTGTGATATGCACCTGAATTTTGTTTTTACTCATTAAAATGTGAATTGGGGGATGAAACAGCTGGATACGCATGAACAGGCTGTTCTGCCTTTGGCTTCTCTCCAGTCTGCCGGTCATGGCAATGGGTATAGGAACCTGTGGCCTGGCAGCAGGAGACAGCTGGTCCTCTCCTGCTTCATCCCCAGGCCTGTGCTGCCTATTGTTGGGTGCAAATAACCATCTGGGAAAGTCTCGTTTTTCTTCAAAGTCCTGGACCCAGCTCTGACTGTCTCCTCTCCCCTCTGCAGAGTGGTGAAAGAAGAGATCTCAGATGACAATGCCAAGCTTCCCTGCTTCAACGGCCGCGTGGTGTCATGGGTAAGCAAGCCCCTTGCTTCGGTATCTCTGCCTGTTTCTGCCCTCTCTGAAAAACACCATTTGGATGTGCAGTGCCAAGTAAGGCACAGGGACCGCTCTGTACTGTTGRTGTGCTGACTGCTAACGAAGCTGCTGAGCTGGATCCCCACACTCCAGTCTCTCAGCTGGAGAAGGGACTCTGATGCTGGGTCCCCTGTGCACGGGAAGATGTGGGATGCCTCTGTGGAGAGCTCACGGTAACTGATGCCTGGCAGAGATTGTGGTCGTGGCCTGTCCACAGCATAACCCCTGTGCCCCTATGGCAGGGTCAGCTTTCCAAGGAAAGTCCCGCTCCAGTGACTGGCGCAAAGGCCTTAGGTGACTTTAGTGCTGGTGAAGTGGACTGGATTTGACTGCCCTGAAGACTAAAGGTACTGCCTGGGCAGCTGCAGGACAAGCTTTTCCCTCAGTGCCGTGCCATGCACATGCTCTGTTCCCTGCCCGCATGCTTCCCTCTGTCCCCAGGGGGACCCTCTCTTAGTGGGAGGGAGAGTCTCCAGAGCCCATCATCCCGTTTTCCTYCTGCTGAGCTGCAGTTTGTGCTGATGGGGGTGTGTGGATCCACACCAGGAGCAGAGCCAAGACCCAAGTGCCTTTTTCCAGAGGCCTCCAAGTAGCCCGTAAACAGTGAAAATTCTCAGCAAATCAGGCTAGGTCAGACCTAATTCTGCTTCTATCCCTGCACCAAACAGTAACGGGGGCAGGCAGGTGCCCCACTGCCGGCCTGGCTGCTTCTGGGATTTCAGCCAGGGGTGCAGGGTGCAGACTGACCTCCTGCCTGCACCCTGCACTGGGAGGGAAGGCTGTGCTGGGCTCCCACACAAAGAGCCGGAGCTGGGACGCCCGCCGTCCTCCCTCTAGCGGTCATCCAGGCCCTTCGGAAAACGGCCTGTGTCCAGCTCGTGGCCACCATACATTCCTCTGCATCCATCCTGCTGCTGCTGCATCTGCCCCAAGATGTCTCCCCATCCTGTGCTTTCCAGCTGCTTTTTGCTTTCACTTACCCAGTGGGGAGTCCCAGAGTCTCTAAAMCCTTTCCAGTGCTCCTTTTTTACCTGCTGTGCTTTTGCCTGTGCTTCATGCATCCATGCAGCTGCTGGCTTTCCTTGCAGGGGCTCTCTGATGGCTCAATGTGAGTGGCACAGATCTGGTGTGGGTCTGTCTGGTGTGACCACCGTGCTACTGCTCTGCTGGGCTGGATCCTTGCAGGGCACTAGTGGCCAGAGTGAGCATCACTACCAGCTCTTATGCACGAAGGGTGATGGCAGTCCTAGAGACCTTCGTGCACCTCATGATCCCTTTTTCTCTCTCTGCTGAGAGTCTCCTTGTCCATGGGTGGTTTGGGGTCTGAGAGGGGAGCACTTGCTTTGCTGCTTCTGACAGACAGGCTGGGATGATTTTAGGAACTCAGTACTAATTTTAGCAACAGGGAAAGATGGGGGCTTGAATCCAAATGAGTATTTCCTGAYGGTGTAAGAGGCAGGAAAAGTGCAGGATGGTTATCAAAACCTTCCTGGGAGGAAATCCCAGCCTTGGGAGTGTTAGAGGAAGACAGCATCAATCCTGCCTGCTTGGGAACACCCCCTCAACTCTCCTCACTGCTGTTTGACAGCTGCCTGTGGCTAGTTCCCTCTGTCCGGATCTGTTTGCTTGATGTTGCCTTGAGATTTTCAAGCATAAAATGTTATATGACTTTTCCCTAGACAATGCTGGCCACTTCCAAGATCTCTTCTCCCCTGTGCTCCTGGGCAGTGGCTGCCAGAGCAGGGATGTGGCCCTCAGGGAGTGGGATGTGTCCTGGGAAGACAAATCACCAGGAAGGTACCAGGAGCAGAGCCAGGCATGTGCCCAGGGCTTGCTGGAGGGGGAGAAGCTGACCTGAGTGTGAGACAAGAGCTGGTTAGACAGTTGTGAGAGCAGGAGCTGTTGGGCTTGTCCTGGGGCTTGTGGGACGGGCTCTGCAGCTTTTGACACCCCAGGCTGCTCTCTGCCCTGTCTGTTGCCTTGGCTCCAGCTTTTTCAAAGCTGCTCTCTCTTCCTTGCCCCAGCTGCATCCCTGTCTCTGTTACCACTGTCTCTGGCAATGGACCTCTCACCTGCTACCCTAATGATAATCTATGGGATCCATCCCATCCCTTATCAGGGTTTCCCCAGTTCTTGAAGGTGGGCAGGACACAGTTCTTTCATCAGTGATGCTGAGAAGCCCTCAAGACCTGTATAAATAGACTGTGCCTCCAGCATCCCAGTTGGCATCTCCTCCTGGCTCCATGCAGATGTGGTTCCCTTACCAGCAAGCAGTAGTGTTGCCTCTGCATTTACACTGGGTGTTATGGTTTGGACAGCATCTATCAGCTTCTTTCACGATGCTTCTGTCCTGACCCACAGTGGGACACTCCTCACCTCTGTTAGATCATTTCTGGGCCCTGTCAGCTCTGCTCTGGAGGTCCCTGAATGCCTCTTTCAAGGAAGAGGCTTTTTATTTCTTTCTTGTTTCATGCTATTGGGATTAGCCCTGTTCATTACAGCTTGAAAGTGGGGAGAGTGCAAACCTGGATAGAGAGCAATATTGGGGAGTAGCTCATTTTGGGCTATCTCTCTATTTAATTCCACTGGCGAGCCTATGGTTCCTGGGAGAGGCTCCAGCTCATTCCCTGAGCTCTGAAATTGGTGGTTTATTATAGAGCCAGAGGCACAGATGTTGGTGTGCCTGGGCTGTCCCACAGCATGGCTGGTATAAAGAGTTCCTGGGGTTTGACCCTTACTTAARTTTCTGCACTGGGGAAACTGTTGAGCCTCCCAGAGGTTGGCTGAAGGTTGTGCTCAATCCAATAAGCTTGACACAACCTGAAAGTTTGCAAAGTGCATATGGAAGCCAGAAAAAGAGCCTGTTTCAGGAATCTGTTTCAAAGGCAGCCTCAGCCCTGAGCTCTGTTACCCCCATCTTCTGAGGGCTGGAAAGATGAAAGTCCTGCTGGGTCCCACAGCTTACAGGCAGAGGTGTAGAGGCTTTTAGAACTGAGGAAAGGAATGACTGGTAACTGCCTCTTCCAGTGTGAGAGCTGGGGGAATCCACTCCCTGGTGTAGAATGTGTGCTAAAGGTTACCTGAGTGTATGGTGTGGGTGTGCAGGTGATGTCAGACTGTCCAAGCAGGGCTGTCACCCACCCAGGYTTCATGCTGGGTCAGGAATTCCTGAGCCACAAATAGCCAGTGTCTGGGAAGGCATTGAGGGGGAATGTTGCTACATGCTTGGCCTGTTCCATACCCGCTCCTGGGCATCTGCTGTTGTCATCTGCCAGCGATGAGATCCTGGGCCAGGCAGGCTTTTGGCCAGCTCTTTTGGCCACTCTTATAAATGTTTTCTCAGTTTCCTTCTCTGTCTCTCGTCCCTCCAGCTGGTGTCTGCAGAGGGTTCCCATTCAGATGCTGGCTCAGTCTGTGCCGATAACCAGACAGAGCTGCCACCCTCCATGGAGCGCACAGGAGGAATTGGAGACTCCAGGCCCCCCTCTTTCCAGTAAGTTACCTGGACATCTGTTCAGGTTTCCAAGGGACACACAGTGGGTATGCTGTAATCCAGACCAGGGGCTGGGACACTTACCTAAACGGTCAGGGATCACAGCCAGCAAAAGGGAAGGAGGATGCGGCTGGTAGCAGATTCAAAGTGGAGCTGCATTATTCAACAAGCAAGGGCGTGCTGAAAATAGTGCAGGGAAGTTGGCAAAGAGCCAGCACAGCATCCTCGATCCTTTGCCCTGCGCTCATAGATGTGCTGTGCTTGTTCCTGTCCCTCAAGAAGGAGACAGCTGATGGCTGGAAGCTTGTGTTGGCCAGCACAGAGGTAGAGAGAGCCTTCTCAGGTTATTCCCTGTTGAACATATTTGTTCCTTTTGTCTCATCACAGCCCTAACACAGGGGGAAGTCGGGAAAACTTGGATAATGAGACAGAGACAGACTCGGTGGTGTCATCGCAAAGAGAACGACCTCGTCGGACAGATGGGCCTGAGCACGGTGAGAGCTCTGTAGGACATGCTGGGGCATGGTGGGGGCACCAGCTCCAGACTTGGGGCAGCTTTCTCTGCTCTTCAGAACTTTCCCAGCTTAGAAGGGCTGTTCTGTGGCTTTTAGAAGGGCCATAGCCTCACATTGGAGACAGGAGCTAACACCTGTGTTGCATCAGAGCTTGGTGTTGAACCCTTTGGGGTCAAAGGAGATATCTCCTGTAGAAGCCTCAAGAGCAGGAGACAGTAGTGCCTCTATCCTTAGTTGAAAAGCAGAGAGTGCCACTGCTGTAGCCTTGCCACTCCATGCTGCTCCTTACTCTACCAAGGAACCAACTGCAAGTCTTCCAGAAGTTTAGCAGCATTGTTCCTGGTGGCCCATCAGCCTTTCTCCATACTGTAGTGATAGAAGAGGTATCCCACAGAAGATAGATCTGATCCCAGTGTAGACTGGGAGTTGGCTGGCACTAGATGGGATTTTCTGATGGCCAGATTTGTTCTGAGAAGGTTGCTATGAGCCCTGCATAGGGGAAGGGGTTGTCTCAAGCACACTGAGTCTTGTCTTTTCATAGCACCCAGGGTGAATGGGACAGTGAAGGGAGAGCGGCGCCGAGACTTGGGCGGGTACGAGAGCTCCTCCACGCTCATGAGCAGTGAGCTGGAGACCACCAGCTTCTTCGATTCAGATGAAGATGACTCCACCAGCAGGTAGGAGAGCTTAGGTCCTGGGGAAACACTAATTTCCTCCTGCCTCCCAGAACAGAGAGACGCTTTTGCAGGGCACAGTAATCCTGAGCTCAGACCTGCCTCTGTCTCACTCAGCAGCCCCCTCTGCCATTGCTGTCTCCCATGTGCATGTTCTCTCCCCTGCCCCTGCAGTCCTCTATTCCTTGTGCCATTGCCATGGCTCTCTTGCTGCCAGAGCCACCGCCATGGCAGCAGAAGAGCTGACTCTCGCTTTTGCCTGCAGGTTTAGCAGTTCAACAGAGCAGAGCAGTGCTTCCCGTCTAATGAGGAGGCACAAGCGACGCCGGCGGAAACAGAAGGCTCCACGCATCGAGCGGGTACCCAGGGAGGGGCTGGATATCCTGGGGAGGGCAGTGCAAGTCAGGGTGGGCTCTCAGGGATTCGGCTGTGTGTGCTGTGGACACAGCTTGGGACAGGTGTTCAAGTGCTGAGACTTTATAAAGTGCTGTAAACATTTTCCAGGCCAAGGTAGCCTCAAGAGCTGGGACCACAGGCCTTATCCTGGCTGTGGAGAGGTCATAAGGACCATAGCTGATGTTCTCTGATGGCTGATGGCTCTGCAAAGCTCCCAGCATAAGACTGGAGTTGTGGCTGTGGTGCTGCAGGGAGTGGCAGGGGGGAAAGAACAAGTAGAGGAAGCTGGGGCTGGGAGTGTTACTGAAGCACAGAAGGACATCTCATGTTTCGCTTACGTTGCAGTCATCATCCTTCAGCAGCATCACAGACTCCACCATGTCCCTGAACATCATCACGGTCACGCTGAATATGGGTGAGTGGGAAGTGTGCGTGGAGCCTGCAGTCCTTCCAGAGCGAGACTGGGTCACAGAGAGGGAACTGGGGAGGGGGCAGAGAGAATGCATAGGGGAGGAGTAAGGAGGTGGGTTCTGTGGGAGACTGGCTTCTCTTGAAGCAGTGGTCTCTCAAGAGTTTGTGTCCTAGGACATCTCTCTGGGACAGGGGTGCAAGCCACCATCATTAGTACATGGTTTGCCTGAGGTTAGGGCTGCTTGTGCCTGTTGCTTTGTGGTGTCTTAGTTCTGTCTCTTTCCATCCCTGCAGAGAAATACAACTTTCTGGGCATTTCTATTGTGGGACAGAGCAACGAGCGTGGGGATGGAGGCATTTACATTGGCTCTATCATGAAGGGTGGTGCTGTGGCAGCTGATGGCAGGATTGAGCCAGGAGACATGCTCTTGCAGGTACTTCACACCCACATATCTCCATCTTTGGGCCTGGGAAAGCAGTAAGAAAAGACCCAGAAGTCTCCCTGCGAACTTTGGCAGGCTAAACCCGGGAAGCTGTGCTTGGAAGAGGGAAGCTGAGTCACTGCTGAGCTGTGTCGGGAGCTCAGCCTCTGGTCACATCTCTGGGACTCACCTCTTTGTGTTGTTTGCAGGTAAATGACATCAACTTTGAGAACATGAGCAACGATGATGCTGTGCGGGTGCTGAGGGAAATTGTGCACAAGCCAGGGTAAGTACTCATTTTGTTCCTTCCCTCCAGGGACCTGCAAGGTGTGTGCTTGGGGTGTGTGAGATATGTCTTCCAGCCAGCTCTGCTAGTGCCTCTGCAGAAGCTCAGAATTTAGTTTTTTGGTGTTGCTTTGATTCCTGGATTTTCATGCCCAAAGCAAGAATTACAGCCAACAGAAGGGTGGGAAATGGGGGTCTGTGCCCCTTTTTTTGTGGGAGTGCTGTGTCCCTGTTCATTGCAGCGCAGTTAGACTAGATGACCTTTAAAGGTCCTTTCCAGAACAAACTGTGATATGATTCTCTGATTCTATTTGGGTCATCTGCTACCTTCAGCAGGGTCACATCATTTTGTTTATGCCACTAGGGRAACCCATAGCTGGAGGGGAACAAGGTCACTTTACTGGCACCTTCTCCCTGGCTCCCGGGAGAGAGCCAGCACACAGCATCTGCCCATCATGCAGGGGTTTGTGCCACTGTGCTCTGATTCTAATTCTCACTTTTTTCTTGCAGGCCCATCACCCTGACCGTGGCCAAGTGCTGGGACCCCAGCCCGCGGGGCTGCTTCTCGTTACCCAGGAGTAAGTGGATAGCTGACCCACCCTTAGCGCTGGTGCCCAGCTCATGTGAGAGCCCTGCCTTAAGCACTTGCTTGGTTGTTGTCTTGTTCCTCCCCTGTGTGTGTGATTCCATGTGGCACTGAATTGGGGTTTGATGGGATTTCAGCTCTCCTTTTAGGAGGCTGCTATGTCCTATTCCCAGACCAAAATGCCCATAAGCCCAGCCCTTCTTCCCACATCACGCTGGGGACGCGTTTCACTGGGGCAGGGGGGTCACTTGCTCGGGGCGCCAGAGGAAAGAGAAACCCCCCCTTGAGCCATAGGGGGATCTCTCCCTCTGCACCTCTCCTGCTGACCCTCCCTCTCTTCTTTCTCTCCCAGTTGCTCCCCAGCGGATCTGGGCTGGGCCAGACTCTCCATGCTCCGATCCGGGTGAGTCCCGGCAAATACTGGGGATGGAATGGGCTGTGCTGAATCCCTGTCCCTCCCATGAGGTTTTTTTGATGAGGTGATAATTTCTTACAGCTACTGACCAACTCTTTTTTCAATGCAGGTGAGCCCATCCGGCCCATCGACCCGGCAGCCTGGGTGTCTCACACGGCAGCGATGACTGGCACCTACCCAGCGTACGGTATGAGTCCATCCATGAGCACAATCACTTCCACCAGCTCCTCCATCACCAGCTCCATCCCAGAGACCGAACGTAAGTCCTCGTGCCTCCGTGCTCCACCCGCTGCACGGCCTCCTCGCCTTCACTGTGCTGTGAGGGGAGCAATACATCTGCCTGGGGACAGCTGGGGTGGGCCAGATCTGCCCTGCCAAGGGATTGGGAGGGAGACAGCTCTCGCCAGGCTGGCTCTTGGATCAGTGGGAGTTTTGCCTGAGGGAATTAATACCATATTTTTTAGCCTTCTATGTGAGGAGAGTAGAGGAGCCTGGGTGCAATGAGGAGCTGTGGCAGGTGCAAAGGAAAGGCTCAGACCAGTCAGGGGTTAGTGGCTGAAAATGCGGGGCCAGAGGGATGCAGCATGTACCTGGAGCAATTGCCCTCCCAGACAGCAGATAGGGGAGGATGGAGAAGGCAGCTGGGAGCAAAGAGCCTTGTGGTAGGACAGGGTCCTGCTGAGCACTGGGCTCTTTTGGTTGCTTTCTGAAGGTTTGGGGTGATTGGTGTACACAGCCCTGAAGCAAGGGTCTGGAGAGCTCGCGTGAGGCAAAAATCCAGGAGTTTGTTGTAAGTTTGTGACTCTTGCCTGGGCTTTGCCCAAGAGGAAATGGCTGACATGTGAAGGATAACATGGGAAGGTTGGAAGGGGGGTTACACAGCATGCACCCCAAGGCTGTCTGCGATGTATTGTTCCCTGGCCCATTCCTCCCGTTTGTGATGCTTCCATGTGGCCCTGCTGTCTCCTCTGTCCTCTCTCACCTCTGCCTCCCTCCCTTCATCCACACCACAGGCCTCGATGACTTTCACCTGTCCATCCACAGTGACATGGCCACCATTGTCAAAGCCATGGCCTCACCAGAGTCAGGCCTCGAGGTGCGTGACCGCATGTGGCTGAAGATCACCATCCCCAACGCCTTCATTGGTAAGAGACTGTGCTGCCTCCAGCAGAGGCAGGGACTGGGGAATAGGTGGCCTGTTTTTCAAGCAGATGTCCAAGGGAGCATCTTTGTCACCATGAACAAACTGTTGACTAGGCCAGAGTCACAAATTGAACCTTTTGGCCCACTTCGTCTTGGCTTCAGTATGGCTCGCTGCTTCAAAGGCTGCCATCTTCCTCTCTCTTGCTGAATTTAACTCTGGTTGCAGGTTCAGA
This sequence comes from Amblyornis subalaris, assembly GCA_018881555.1. Lineage (NCBI taxonomy): Eukaryota > Metazoa > Chordata > Aves > Passeriformes > Ptilonorhynchidae > Amblyornis > Amblyornis subalaris. Next base: position 8,886,148 of record JACAXG010000014.1, on the reverse strand, counting down.
TGTGGTGGATTGGCTCTATCACCATGTGGAGGGCTTCACAGACCGCCGTGAATCCCGCAAATATGCCAGCAATCTGCTGAAGGCTGGCTACATCCGACACACTGTGAACAAGATCACCTTCTCGGAGCAGTGCTATTACATCTTTGGGGACCTCTGTGGAAGTACGTCTCTTGGCATGGGTGGGAGGGAGAGGATGGAGAGGTAGAGGTCCTGCAGAGCCCTGCTGATATCATGGGGACACAGCTACAGCCATTGCCATCAAGCTGGGCCCCTTGTTCTACAGACCCTATTAAGGAAGCAATGAAGAATATCCCAACTCTCTTGTTCTGCTGCTGGGGTAGTGAAGTTGGAAGCAGCATTGACAGTGTCACCTACTATGTGATCTTTTCTCCCGGGTGGTCATAGCAGAGTTTTAGTCTTTACTGACCGACTCCAGACTCCAAACTTCCAGTGCTGGCAAGGGGTTGGTGCTCAGGCAACCGGGTTCTGCTCAAATAAGAGGGATGGGGGAAGGAATTGGCAGGGGAAGGAATTGGCAGAGCTGTAGCTCTGATATCCTTTCCTACCAAGCTGGTCTCTGTATTAGAGTGACAGCTTGGACTCACACAGCCTGGCAGTTGTTCAGCCAGGAAGCACAAACGGTGGTATTTATTAGCAGAGAGAGTGCCAACTTCTTGTGTCTCCTTGCGTATCCCTTCCTTGTCCATCAGCAAGAGTGGACAGAAAGCTGCTTCACTACACGTGAATGTTTTTCTGCTTGGGTTAACTCTTGTTCTCTGCTTTCTTGCAGACATGGCTAATCTGTCTCTTCATGATCATGATGGGTCCAGCGGTGCCTCTGATCAGGACACTTTGGCTCCGCTTCCCCACCCAGGAGCCGCACCCTGGCCTATGGCTTTCCCATATCAGTATCCACCACCTCATCCATACAACCCCCATCCTGGCTTCCCTGACCCAGGCTACAGCTACGGTGGGGGCAGTGCAGGCAGCCAGCACAGTGAAGGTGAGTGAAAAGGACTAAAATATGCCTGCAGATGGGCAGATGCCATGTTCAGTACAAGGAAGCAGCAGGAAAAGGCTGCTTAGGCAAGGCCCTGTGTGGGGGGAGCCAGGGCAAAAGCCATCCCAGAAGGGTCATGGGACTCGCAGCTGAAAGGAGACTGAGAGCACAGACTGTGCTGGTGCCTGGCTGTGCCAGAGCATGCTGCAGTCCTCCCTTGGCTAGAGGAGCATCCATTCTTCCTGACTTGTCTGAGCTATCCCCTAACTTTACCTTGTGCGCTTCTCAGGGAGCCGGAGCAGCGGTTCCAATCGCAGCGGCAGCGAGAGGAGGAAGGAGAGAGAGAAGACCGGGGAGTCGAAGTCAGGTGGCAGCGGGAGTGAGTCTGACCACACCACGAGGAGCAGCATGAGGCGCGAGCGTGCGGCCAGCGAGCGCTCAGTGCCGGCCAGCCAGCACAGCCAGCGCAGCCAGCACTCCCTGGCTCACAGCATCCGCAGCCACCACAGCCAGCAGTCGTATGGGCCACCCGGCCTCCCCCCTCTCTTCAGCCCCCCCATGTTGCTGATGCCTCCACCGCCGTCAGCCATGGGGCCCCCTGGGGCGCCACCAGGCCGTGACCTGGCCTCTGTGCCCCCTGAACTGACAGCCAGTAGACAGTCCTTCCGAATGGCCATGGGCAACCCCAGTGAGTTCTTTGTGGATGTAATGTGAAGCGCCCGTCCCCTGTCTGTCTGCTGTCCCTCCTTCCCCCTTCCATCCTTGTTGTTTGTTTCCTAGGACTAGCCCTGGCTTCACCCCTTGTTTTTTTGGGGTTTTTTTTTGTTTCTTTTTTTTTTTGTCTTGATAACGAAAAGAAAAAAAGGGAAAAAAAATAATAAATGGAACTAAACCTTGATTCTAATCCCTCCTCGAGCGGGGTGGATAGGCCTGGCAGGCCTGCTGGGTGCTGCTAGCCCATCCCGCCACCATACTTGTGTATTGCTGATGGTAATTCCCTCCTGCCATCCTCTCTAACCCCATTAATCTGCATCCGTCCCAGCACCCTGTGCTGCTTGCCCRTGTGTCACTGCTGCGTCAGTCCTTCCACCCTAAACATCTCTTCTTTCTTTTCACCCTTTTGTGTTTCTTCTATCAAGCAGCAAAGAATTACGGGGTGTTTGACTTTCTCTGAGCCTGCCGCCCGTGGGGGGGAGAGCTGGAGCGTGGCGTGGCCCGACAGCAGGACACGGAGCTCCAGGGGCGCTGGGCACGCATGGCGCTGAAGATGGCTTCTTTCCTCCCCCTCGCGGAAGATGCCCTGCCCTTCCCACAGCCCTGAGAGGGGAGCAGGGACCAGCCTTATATATGTATTTTAAATCCCGTTGTAGTTGCCTTTTGGCTAATGCATGAATGTTCCAGGGCTTCAGTGCCTCCGGGGAGTGGAGAGATGCTGCCACTTCCCTCTTAACCTCCCTTCTCTTGCCCACGTATTGGGCCAGGTCCGAACTTGACACTGCTCCATAACAGGACCCTCCTTCACCTTGGCCAGGCCGCGAGGCTTGGGGCTGGGGCTGTACCTCTGCGTCCAGCCCGGAGTGATGGTCAGTGCCTGTGCACAGTCTCTTTTGTGACTCAGTGCCCTACACCTGCCATTGGGTATTCTGGGAGGATTTAAGGGCAGAGCTCTGCTCCTTCCATCCTGCTCTTTGCCCTCCTGCCTGCGATGTGCTGCTGCCTGTCCTGTTTGTAGGGGCTGTCTGTCCCATGCCGGGGGCTGGCAGTGGCAGCTGTGGCCTTCTTCCTCCTGCTGTTGTGCTGCTGCTCAGCAATGTGATACCTTCACGGGCCTGGACAGAGTTAGAAGGCAAACGAGGGGCACAACTGGTTCACTCTCATGCTTTGGGGAAACGTGGAGGTCCCATGTATTTGCCCTGGGGAGGGCCTGAGTCTGCCTCCCCCTCTGCCCAGTGCTGCTGGCCTGGCTGCTGGGAAGGACAAAGCTCTGGGACAGTCCCACTCCCTCTGGGCTGCGAGCGGTGCCTGGTGGCAACACGAGGTCTCCGGGGATGAGACTGCAGTCTCAACCACAGCCTCTGGGCTCAGCGCCCGCAGAGGTGCTAGGACAGTTCAGTGTTCGCTGCAGTGCTACCTGCCTTTCTTCCTTCCACTTCTGGGTACTCAGAGATGTGCCTGAGGCTGGGGCAGCCCCTTCCCCATGCCCAGGGCCAAGCACGGTACAGTATGGACAGCTCGACCCTGCTGCTGTTGGTGCTGGCGCCCCGGCGCCCTCTTCTCCTGCCATGCCATGGCTTTCTCTGTAAGCGTTTCCTCCTTTGGTCTTTCTTGTGTTGGCGGTTTTTATACGATGGAGTCGAAATGTATTTTGCTCCTTGGAAGTCGGCGTTGCCCCTGCAGCCCCTCTGCCAGCTCTCACGCGCCATCAGTTCATCTCCTTGACTCCCTAAAGCCTCTCCTTCCCGTCTGCCTGCTGGAGTCAGACTGTCCCCAGCAGCCTCCCTGGCCACTGCTCACCCCTCGCCCTGCCCTACCTGCTGGGTTTTATAAAACAACACCAATCTCCTTGTTTTTATTTATAAACATAGTTTTATTGGACTACTGCCTTGTGTCGTTCGTTTATTCTTTTTCCCCCAGCCTCCTCTGTCCTCCTGCCTTTCACTCTAAAGCGAGATCCCAGCGGGATGAGGGCATCCTGTGCCAGTGTTCCAGCTGTCTTTTCCCGGGGTGCCGAGGGTGGCTGCGGACTGAGTCTCTCCGGGGCGGGGTCTCTCGGGGCTCCCTGGGTCCCCGTTTTCAGCGGGAGCACTGGGAGAGAACCAGGGGCCAGTCCGACTGCGGGCACCGGCCCTTGGCGCAGCGGTGCGAGGGGGGAGCGGGGATGCCTGTGCGCGGGCCCAGCGACAACCAGCAGCCCCGTGGAAGGGCGCGGCGACCTCAGAACTTTGCATGGGAAGAGCGGTCTCCTTTCCGGGCGCACCCGCTGTCCAGACTACAACTCCCAGCATGCCATGCGCGGAACCAACAGTCCCACCCCCGCTGCTCTGCCCCCGGCGGCAGCGCATGCGCAGTGGGGGAACGCGGGCGGGGCGCGCGCGCTGCGTTTCTGCAGTGCGCGGGGGGGCGCGGGGTAGGGGGGGGCGGCGCCGCCATCTTGAGCGCCGGGCGGCGAGCGGCGGCGGCGGCGGCAGGTGAGGCGCCCCGGGCCGCGCTCCGCTCCCCCCCGGGCTGCGCGGCCCCCCGCCCTCCTCTGGGCGGCCTCCTGCGGCCGGGCTCGCTCTGCGGCCGAGCCCGAGCGGTGGCCGAGCTGCTGCGGGTGGCGGCTCCCTGGGCGCTGGTCGCGGGTGGAGGTCTGCAGGCCCGGGGGCGGGGGGACGGCTGCAGGGCGAGATGTCCCGCCAGGTGGCCTTGGGAGGGGCGCGGGAGTGCCCCCGGAGCCGGGAGGGAGGGAGGGAAGCGGGGCCCCTTGGGAGGGCTTTTCCTCAGCCTCCTTCTGAGGGGGTGCTGGGCGACCCCGTCGTCCGCTCGCACATTTCTTGGGGCTCAGGGGGTTTATTAACTGCTGTTAATTAGCTCTCTGCCTGGAATACCTGTGTGGCAGCCCTGCGGTGCTGTACCGGGGAAGGGTGGGGACAGAATCGGGCTGTGTGTGGCACAGGAAGGCCGATACCGATGCGTCAGGTCAGCCTGAGCAAAGGTTTTTTCAGTCGGATCGGGCTGGAACTTCACCGAAAATTACTTGCCTGTAGAACTCATCCAAACGTGAATTAGCTGGGTCACGGCTTGCACTCTGCGTCCTCCCTGGAAAACCTGCTGAGGCAGAACGCAGCGCTGCTGATGCTGAACTGCTTGTTCAGAGGCTTAAAGCAGGCTCCTATCCAGCGGCTCTTCTGGATGCATTTCCACATCCATTCTTCCCTAGACTGGGTTTGTGGATTCGGTAAAACTGCTGGAAGCACAGCCTGTTTATCACTCGGTGCAGTTGACTTCTCTCCCCACTGGGAAATGACTTGCTTTTGATCTAGTGTTCTCTCTGTAAGCTGTGTGAGTCCATGATCTGTTTTCTGCTTGCTTTAGTATGACAAAGCTGCTATCAAGTTTTAGCCTCAGGCTGCCAAAATCTGAGCCTGGAACTTTCCCAGATAGGTGAGTCCGAATGGCTTCTGTGGCTTGGAAGTCTAGGTATTGCAGGCTTCTAACTGTATATGGGCTCATGTGGTGTTTGGTTGGGCAACATTTGCTTGAATGCTGTCAGAGCTGTAGCTGCTCTCTTTTCCTACAGTAAAAGCTCTGTGTGTCCCTCTGAGTTTTGCTTGGAGGGACAGTCTCGAATCTGAAGAGATGCTGCCAAACTGTCTACTTCCATATTTTTCTTGTCAGAAGGGAGGCATCACTTCTCTTCTGTATGAAATGCCATGTTACTGACATCTAGTGACAAAGATACCTGCTGTTCTTTGGGCTGCAGAGTGGCCGTGTTCCAGGGAGAGCATGGGGATGTCTTTGAAGGGTATCATGGCTGGCTGCTTCCTCCACTCAAGAAGGACAGTTCTAGCTTTTCGAGAGTTAATCTTGAGGCTGTAAAGGGTTACATCTTAAGTTCTTTGAAACGCAGAAGACTGGAAATGCATTCTAGTTTGATACTATCTCTTTGATGGAGCAGGAACAGTCACTAAACAAAATGGGCTTTATTAAAGAAGCTTCCTGTTACCCTAGTTAAACTTTTCTTGCCTCATCCCTGCATCAAGAAAAGGTAAAGCCAAGACTGTCTTTTGCAGCACAGTGTCTTGCACTGGTTTTCTAAGCTTGTCCTGAAGACCATTAGAGTATTTAAAGGCTGTTCTTAGGGTTAACTGGAGGCTGGACAGAAGTACAGCCTGTGGTGCCAAAATAAAATTGGTTTGTAAGAGAGAGTCTGCTTCTCTCCTTTAGTGAGTGACCTACTGAGTCAAAAGTTACTGGCAAGTTATGTATTATTTTGATCTTGGCAGGAGATTGGCAGCTCAGCTAAAAGCTTTCAGGCAGAGCGCAGAATGTGAAATGCAGTTATCTGCTCTCCAGTAAGAGTAGAGAGAAAAAAGCTGACACATCAGGGCACCTAGACCATTAGTGGTCTGCAGAATACAAGCTCTTCCTCCAACTGCACTCTGTGCCTCTAACCTCTTCTGTTAGAAGACGCATAGAAAGCAAATCACTGTTCAAGTTTCCAGCTCAAGAGTGTAAAGCAAGCAGAAGTTGCTTCAGACTGACTTTAGAACTGCCTTGGTAGAACTGGTAGAAATAGAAGACATGGGGGCTCTTCAGGTAAGTTTGGGCTCAAAATATGGTGGTGAGGTGTGTTAAATGCTGTACCTGTGATGTTTTACCAGAGTGAGGGAGATTCTTGTGTCTCCTTGTGTCAGTATTTATCTCTTGTTACTCTTCAGACTGGCTGCGTGCAGTATGGCACACAGAAGTAGACTGTAGGAGGAGAGCCTGGTAAGAGAACGTGCTTCTCTTCCTGCCCACTGGTTATGGGGATTTATGGGATTGGGTTTAAAATAGGAACAGTTTCTCTGAAACTGATGGGTTTATCTCAGGAGCTCTTTAGCACAGGGTATGCCCCTTAAGTAAATTATGCAGCCTGTCTTCCCCAGGATTGCAGCTACTCTTGTTTAAAACCAAGTGCAGCCCATGGCCTTCTGGAAAGTGGCTAATGCAGCCGTCTAAGCAAAGCTTAGGTGCTCAGATTAGCTGGTGGGGTGATGGCATCATTTAGAGCCTTAAGCCTTTTGGGTTGATAATGGCTAGCGCTAGCCTAAAAGGGTGGGTTTTCCCAGCAACTCCAGTTTACCAGAGCAGCCTGACTAATCACCCTGCTGCTCAACTGTTGTCACTTGTCCAAGATCATGCTGATTTCTGGAATGCAGAAATGGTTACAGTTGGTGATTTGCCCTCAAGAGCTTCAATACCTCTCCTGGTTTCTTCCTGGATGAGAATTTGAGCAGCTAATGTACCTTGAACTGCTTAGTTAGATAAGCTCATTAATGCACAGAAGTCTTACTTACTATTAAGTCAGAACCCAAACTGTCTTTTAATAGACTACTAAAGGGGTTGGTTGCTTTACACTAGCTTATTAACTGACTTGTGATTGCTGTTTCATGGATGTGCTCTATAGATTACAGAAATCAGCATTCCAGTTTGCATTCAGACTAAGTCATGTCTGTGCTGTGGGAAACTTCCAGCCCCTTAATGGGTGTGAGAAAGTCTGAATATCTGAGTCTTGAGGTCACTACTGATCAACTTTGGTTGATTTGTACCCTGTATGTGATGGTACAGGAAACTCGATGAAGCTCATGGGCTGTCTCACAGTGGGGCTCTGGCCAAAATGGCTCTGCAGGTGAGCACGAGTCCCTTGAGCTCAGCTCATCCAGCCTCAGTGGCTGGTTGAAGGTAACTGGCAGACCATGTCACATGCTTATTTTCCCCACCTGTAGTGCCTGACTCCTTTCTGGACATGTATGTCTGTGGTGAGAATAGTACCCAGACAGCTGGCTTGGGAAAATACAGCTGATCACAAAGTTGCCTCCTGAAATGAGTGGACAAATGTGCTTGCTGGTGTTGCTACTGGTGCTCATCAAATCCTAGGGCTGTTGGGGTGGTAATATGAAACTGTAGTTATATTGTTAGGGGCAGCATAAGAACTCCTGCAGTCAGGTTGCTCCTGAGCAGTTATTCTTGAGCTGCTGTGTCACCACTGCACCTCTGAAGAGAGGACACACAGGATTTGCTGAGCAGATACCATGATAGTGACCTGGCCTGGCTCAAGAGTTCCTCAGCTTCTGCCTACACTGGACTTAGACAAGCTGGCATGGAAGGATACAAAGAACTGTATTTGTGCTTTCCTGAGGCAGAAACACCAATATGCACCCATAATTTATGGTGACTCTGGTGCCATTAGGCTGTAGGCACATTACATTGTGAGTAAAGTGTTTCTTCCAGACATTGTCTCATTCTTTTAGAGCTAGAACAAATATCTCTTGTCTTGCACGTGAAGCTGCAGTTGCTGCAGCCATGTTCCTCTTACCACTGCAGAAAACTGACTCAAAAGTCACTATTTTTCCTAAGCAATGAATCCAAGCAGATCAGCTTGTTTGCTTGTTTGTTTTTATTGTGCAAATACAGTTACAAAAGGCAGAGAACTGTGTTCCAAAGTTTGTGGTGTAGGTTGAAGCTACCAATGTCCCTGCTAGTGCAGGGAAAGATTAATGGTCTGTGTGGTGTCGTCTGAGAGTCCTCAGGTTATGGGACAAATGTACTGGAGAAAATCCCTTGTTTGAATATCTCTGTATCTGGGATTTAGGCTAGAATTCAGCTTTGTCTTTCATACCCTAATGAACAAATGACTGATGCTTCAGTGGTATCTTGTTACTGGTGTGATGCTATGGCTTCTCAAGCAGAGAGACCGCGGGAGGCTAATGCACTGGGCAGAAACTGCAGCATTGGTACTGTGTGCTGTGGTGTTTCTGGAAGAGTTGCTGCAGATACAAACAGCTGCACAGAGAACAAACTGTGCTGGTTAGTTGATTCCTTACGTGTGCCTTGTTTAGTCTAAGAAAGCTCCGTGCTGCTTGTTGTTCATTTTTCTACAGCTCTTCTGAGTCAGAATTGGTGAAGACGAAATGGAAGAGGAGGGCTGGGCTCTCACATAATGCAGGATCTCCTCTTGATAAATGCAGGTTTAGTGCATCATCTCGCTAAGTAGCTCCCAGTCCAGCCACTTGCTGTGTCCCACAATATGTGAAGCTACTGACAGTCCAGCAGCAGGATCCTGCTGCCCGAGCCTGTGCTCCTGACTGCACCCACGCATTCCAAGTGGGTGGCACAATGTAGGCCTGAAAGGACAAAGTCTGACTTCTGGAGAACCACCTGTTTTTAGGTCAGACCTAATAAATGGAACATTTTCCATCTATGATAGAATCAGTGGACAAAGGCAGGTTTTCAGATACTGTGTTTTGTTGTGTCTTTATCTTTTGCTTGACTCCCTTGGTTATGGTCTGCAGCTCACCTGCTGCAGACTGACTTCTGGGGCTTCATCCAGTGTGTCCTGGTGGTTTGAGAGAGGGATACTCCCTAATGCACATCCCCTGCACAGTGTGACATGATTTGAGACAAGTATGCTTGATTCCTAAGAAAGTGCATGTTACCGTGTCAGTCATTGTAGGCCCGGCTAATCCTGCTGCTTTTCTGTTATGTAACTACTGAAACGCATTAAAATCTTCATCTCAGCCTTTGTTTTTATATATGTTATCTTCTTTTTTGTAGCTGGCTGTCTTAATGCTGTAACTTTGCCACAGTTGCTCTAAAGGCGTAATTTAACRCTCTCGTCTTCACTTGAGTGAAAAGGCATTCTGGAAAGTCTTAACTCCTGGTGGGTTTATAAGCATATATATAGGTATGTGGTCTGTCTATGATATTCTTCGTGATCCTTTTCTATTTATGGATGAAAATAGAAGTACATGGGAATGCAAGCACTTGGCAGGAGGGTAGGAAGCCTCCTGGCCTTAGGTGTTTGTAGGAGCTGCATTCAGATGTCAGATCTCCTACCCCAGTAGTTGCTTGAAGAATGCAGTGTGTTGGGAGAGGGCTGTTCCTAAATTAAGGTGATTACTCACCAACTGGTGTGAATTCAACATACATGTGGATCATCCCTGTACCTTAACTAGAATAAATCTATGCATACTGAAACTAGAAAACAGGGCTGTAGCTACCAGCGTGGAGCAGGTCACCATATGTTCAAGCTAGTGAAACAGAAGGAGGGGAGCTGCAAAGCTCTGAACATGCAGTTGATGGATCATTAACCCAAAGGCTTCAGCTAGAGTCGTCTTGGTTTCCAGGCACTTGCTGATAAACAATTGAAGAAGTGGTGGGCTTTGCTCTTAAGCTGTATCTAGCAGTGAGATATTAGGCTGAGGAAACTCGGAAACAGAGTAGGGCAAGCTCCCTAGAAAAGGCTGACTGTGGAGAGGAGCAGAATGAGTCATTTGAAAGCTGATTGAGCAATGCTTTCTGAGTCATGTCGCTAATGCACAGTGAGCAGATGAACCCATCTCCTGTGCTGGATTTTTTATTCTGGGGCCTTCTGATTCCAGCAGCCATGACTCACTGAATGTCAGTCTCAAATTAATTTCAACCCTATTCCCTGTGATTCTTAACCACTGCAAGCACTAGGATCTTCCACTTCCAAAGCTGATCTGTAAAGAAAACTACGAATTATTTTAAAATGTGTGGAAGATTGTATTGTCTGAACTGTACCACTAAAATCGTCATTCTAGTTACAGTGTAACCTTGAAATAGTTGAAAGGAGTATTTGTGAAACTTGAAACATGAAGGAGGATCAAAACAAAGCAGGCTTATTTTCACTGCAACCACTTCAGGGAGAGCCATTGTCGTCTTAAAGAGCCATTCTTCTTGCTGAGCTTTAAGCAACTTTCTTTTGCATGCTGCCCTTTGTATAGCTTTCCTCTCTGTTCATAGATCTCTGGGCTACTTATTCTACCTCTTGAGTTTCCAGCTGTATGGACATGCTTCCATTAGCTTATGGAAGTAATTCTGTAGTGGAGAGGGAGTGTGGTCACCCTGATCTTGTGTCTCAGAGGGATGTAATGCAAGGTTTGAGCAAAAGACTGGAATGTTGTCCATGCTCCCTGAATTCCCGTCATGGGCAAGCTTGGCAAAGGCTGACAGCAGCTCTGCACCAAACTGAACTAAGCTCGTGTTCATGCCATTGTGCTCTCTTATGCTTGTGATGTTTGGAATTCTTCGAGATTCTGAGCTACAGAAGTCAAGCAGAGCAAGGGAGATCTGCTTATAATTGTGTTAAATACCTTGTGCAGTTGAGACCACCTTGTTCTCTGATGCCATTAGATGGGAGCGCAGCAAGAGATTTACACTGCATGTGTCCTTCAGGTACCACAAAGAACTGATTGACAGCTGGTACACTTGCATTGGTCATCTAAAATTCTTGTATTCACCATTTTTAGCCCATGTGACTTTGCTGGTACCTGGAAACACTTTACCAATTGTCTGACACAAGTCGAGTTAGGTAAATTGCACTTAAATGCAAATTCAAGTTTAATTTGTAGAGCTGTAGAATTGTGGATTCTTTCAGACTTGAGGTGAGTTGCAGCTGGTATGGAGACATTCTGCTGCTACATGTGAAAGAATGCTCGTGCATCTGTCTCAGGTACGTTTATGCTGGTAGGCTGCTGTTATAAAACAGTCAAAATGGTCCTGATCCTATGGCTAAATCTGTAGTAGTAGAGAAAAGTACTGGCTCAGGTGTTACCCAGGGGCACACAGCCAGTCCCTTTCTGACTTTGAGCAAGTTCATTAAGGAGTTGTATTGCCAGTGTGGCACAGTTAGCACACATCAGCTGGTTGGTGGCAGATCTCTGCATATGTATATTTTGTACCATATGAGGATTTGTAATGAGAGCACTCCTGGTCAGCAGTCATGGCAGGGGAATGTGTGTAGATACGACGGTATTCAGAGTAGTAAGGGCAAAGTAGATCAGAGAGGTGCAGATGGGACTACAAAATGGCACCTTAAATTCAAGATACTTAATTGTACACTGATGCATACAGGAGGTGTGTGGATGAAGTAGCGAAGGCTACTAATCACTAATGTGATTAATCACCTTGAAGACTGAATTCAGTGAGATCTTGGAGTTAGGATAAATGATGAAATAGCTTCTTGCTGAGTGATAGTTTGAAAATGTAAGTCAAATATTGAGAACCACTAGGAAAAGATCAAAGCGGGGTATGTATGATTATCATATTGTCTATATGGTGCTTTGCTTACATCTTGAATAACTTTTGCAGTTTTGTGCTCACTTCCAGAAGCAAAGTGTTTAGAGGAAGGCACTGAGAATGACAAAAGCGAAAAGCAGTTTTCCTCTGAAGAGCAGCTGAGTAAGGTGGGAATATCTCATTCTGGGAAACATGTGATGGAGGTAGTGGAGAAGATTTGCAAAATTCTGAGTGGCCTGGAGATAAGAGTATGTGGGCTAGTTCTTAGTTGCTTCTTCCTGTAGTTGAACTGGAGGCCATTAAACAAAGCTGGGAGAAGGAAGAAAAAGGAGGCTTAAAGCGAAAAGGAGGGTGTTTTCTACATTGGTTATAAAAAATTGTAGTGTGGTTTGCTGGTTTGTTTGTTTGTTTTTGCCCTGGGATGCTGCTGATGAGAGGAAACTGGGCAAATATTTTTTAAGAGATCCATGAAGAGTTTTCTAAAATAAACAAGCTATTGCAAGGGGATCTCCTGGAGAGTTTTTTTGACCTGTCCTTACTGTTACCTGACTGTCCCTTTGTTGCCGACACTGGAGACAAGACACTGTGCAGTAGCTCTGCAGTATGAACCAATGCAGCTCTTAAATATGCCAATGAAGGTGGAACCAGGAGCTGACTTTGCATGGGAAGTCTGAAGCTTGAACTCATCTCTTGGTACATTTTGTATAAGGAGGAAGCCTAGCATTTCATTGCATTGATGAAGAGTTTTTTAAAGACTGAAAGTCTTTGAATCATGGTGTATCTACTCTCCATCTAACATGCTTTTACTAACATATAAGATGAGGAAGCAGTTGGTTCTCCTGCTTGGTACTGATGCAATTAAAAATGCTGATTTTTTTGCCCGTAACTTCAGCAGAGCTATTACAGAATATGTTCTAACCTAACATGAGAAAGCATAGCATCATTATTTCAGTCAACATTTCGAGTTTGTAGATCTTCCTAAGAGAAGGCTTTTAATTTCCAATGCAAAGCTCGATCAGCAATCTTCTACATGTTTTATAGTAATGTAGTAAATATTCAAATCAAGGCTTTTTCAGAAAGTGATTGGCTTGTCATGCTGGCAAGAGGCTTTGTCTTGTATATGCTGCATGTCTGATCCTGTTGCTCATCAAAGCAGACATTTCCTTTATACTAAAAATAGTGAAACAAATAACTTAAGCAGCATTAAAACCCAAGAGGGAGATTATTTTTTTTTTTTTAAGACTAGGATGTGCTTTCTAGGATTCTTCTGGAAAGGGTTTGTAGGATTCTTATGATCCTGCTTTGACCAGTTGCATAAGCTTCTAGGAAGCTGTTCTATACAGTGCAAGTATTAAAGAGAATGCAGGAGCTCTCCTTCACCTTTGATTGCAATAGTCCRTATCTGAATGTGGAAGCCAGCACTGTAGCAGTCTGAAAACATGTTTGTTCCTTATCTGGAATGAAAAAACTAGTAAATAGAATTTTCTAGAGTGGCCAACAAGTTGCTTTCATGGTCATAATATTTCTCATTTTTTTCATTGTTTGGCCTGTGTGAATGACCGTGCAAATCTTTCAGCATCTGCCAGTCTTGTTGGGCATCTGTGTTCAATTCTCCATGTTTTGGGTTCCAGCCCTGCACATTACCTCTCCGTGGCCCTCTCGTACTTGTTAGGGCTCTGTGTGCTTTGTGTAAGGAGTTGTGAGTCTGCGGTACAGCCACTTCCTTAAATCTGAGAAATTGGGTTTGTTCTGTTGACCAGTGGGATCGCCTTATCTTCTGCTGTGGGGATGCTGGCCTTGCTGCCACTGCCTTGGTCATGAGGCAGTGAGCAGCCACAGAAGGCTTTTCCCACTCTGTAACTACATGGGAATCTTGGACTGTGTGCTGCCTCTGTCTTAATAGGTTTGGTTACAGAGACTTATCCTGGAAGTAAATTAAATACTTGTATCCCTGAGTTACGAAGTGGAAGAAAAACATATTTGATAAGCTCTTCTGTGCTAGGTGGAGTCTCAGACATGAAAAAATGTTGATGACAGTGCCACAAGAATCCACTGACAAGTGGCAGAAGTTAATAGCCAGAGATACTCGACCAGCAGAATGTGGGAGTAAGAGCCAGAAAGCTCACTACTGAGCTTTGGGAAAACTGCTTGTTTCTTTCTCTATTTTGATTTAACAACTGAGTTTTTCATTCTTTTTTTTCCTTTTAATAAGCAGAAGCAGCCATCTTGAAGCTGAAGACCTATAGCAGAGAAGTGTGGGTAATTTTACTCTTTGAGGACTCACTAGGTATAGCTAAAAATGTTGGTGTAAAGGCTTAGGAAATTTAAAGTTTCTTTTTTGTCTTTTTGAAATTAAAAGTGGTGGCTGCACTATAAACCTTGGTTTAGCACAGAACTCATGTCTGCAGTAGTTCCTTCAAATAGGAAACTACTTTAGTTTATCGAATGTAACTTCTATGGGATATGTTACTCTTGATAATCCAGAAGTCCTTTGGTCCCTCTGATGTGTGTATTGCTTTTGTATTCTCTTTTTTTCCTGACCTTTGAGATGATCCAAGGCTGGGTCACTTTAACTTTGTCATTGCAGCGTTCCTGAGCAGACACATATCGGTTCACTGTCAGCATCTGTCTCTCAATTGGCCTCTCCCTATCCTTTCCACCCAGCCCAGACAAGTGGGTGTACACTAACCCACCCAAAGAGCAATGTGGAGATGGTTGTTATCTAAGGCTCTGCAGTGCCAAAGCTGAGAAGTACCTGTGTGATCGTCCCAAGGCCTGCCCTGTCACAGTTGCAGTGCTGTTCTTCAGACTAAGCCAACCAAGCAGTTGCTGCTGTGGGCATTATGACTTCGACCTAAGTGAATAGGAGTACATATGACTCCAGGAATGGGATCTGGTGAAGTAACTGTATATTTTAAAAACTCTTCTGTATCAATAATGTCTACCAGCTTTGTAGCTCTCACCAAAACAATCTTCCTTTGAGGAAAGAGAAAATGAGCAGCTTAAGAGGGTAACTTTTGAGGGACTATCTCCCAGTTCAAGTGAGTCATGGCTGTGACCTCCCACTCCAGTGGTACCTCAGAGTACCATTGGCCAGATGGCTCTCAGTTTGAATTCTGAAGTGTGACTTGGTACAGCTACTAGGGATTAGCAAAGGCTCTTACACTGATGAGTAAAGACTATGTAAAAGTGGTAATAAACAGAGATGTGCTTGCTGGTAGGAACCCCTGTCATACAGTGATAGGCTTGGTGACATCTCAGACATTTGTGTGAATTACATGCAAAAAGACTTCTGAATTTCATCTGATTTGTATCTCAGTCTTTAGCGAGATAGACACTTTATAGGAGAAGTAAAGGGTCTTTGAATTGCTTGTAGTTCCAGGCCTGTGTTTCTTCTCATATTCAAGAGATACATTTTGGATATTAGTCCTTGAGGCTTGATCTGTCCATGCTGATTTTCGGAATGAGAAATAAGCCAGCTTCTATTTCAGTGCCAATTTTAAGCTTTAGTCCTGGCTACAGATTGTTACTGTGCAGCCTAATAATATATGCCCTTTCTTGCTCCAGGTATTAAGCAACATGGGAAGTGAAGACTAAAGTTCCATCATGATCGGAGGCTTATTCATCTATAATCACAAAGGAGAGGTTTTAATCTCTCGAGTCTACCGGGATGACATCGGGTAAGTGCTTCTGTTGCATCCCTGGTCTTTGCATTTTTGTCTCATTTTGGTGCAGTAAACAACCCAGAGCTGCTTTGTTCTGCATTAGCTGTGCATGCATGTAAGACTGCAACTCAACTTGCTGCTCTAGGCTTAGCTCAGAAAAAAAAAAGGTTTAAGCCCTGGTCACCTACAGTAAAGGATGGCCTGCAGTCAAACCTGAGACTTTCTTTTGGATGGTAGAGATCTGGCCATTATTCCAAATGCTACAGCAACATGCATTGTCACTGTGGGAGCCTACGTCACTGTAATCACTAAAACTTTACAGGAGCAGTAATAACTATCTACCACACAGTATGGCCAGGGCTCTGAATTAGCTTCAGGCACTGATGTCTAACATAAAGTACAGGCATGGAGAAGACTGACTGTGGTCTTGGAAAGTTTTATCTGCAGGCAGTCTCATGGCAGCCATGGCTGTACTCATAAAGCTGGCTTTCTGTCCCCCTGCTTTGTGTGACAGCCTTGTGTGTGAAAAGCTTACATTCATTGGGTAATTAAAGTTGTGGGAAGCCCTGAAAACCTTCAGTAGATTGTAGGTGTCTTGTTGCACTTCCTCCAAGTGTTGCACTTCCCCCAAGATGCTCACTTAGACTGGATCTGTGCAATCCTTTGGCTGCTAGTTCCCAGAAGGTATCTTACTAAAAATATGGTATCTTGTAGGCAGTGGATAGTGCTATAGGGAACCGTAAGTGATGATGCTGCTTGGGCTGGAAACCTTGAATTTAAGGGGTTTGTGCACAGCAGTTCTCTTCCTAGTGGGTTTTCATTAGTGTCAGGCATTAGGTGGAAGTTAGTAATTAAATTAGCAGAGTTAAGACATAGCTATGGAAGCAGAGCTGTGGTAGGTGTAATTCAAAGTTCAGTGAGAGAGATCCTTCAGGCCAGTTTAGGAAAAAATAGTTTGTAACAGGTCTCCACAATGACTAGCTGTAGGATTTGTTACCATAAATTAAAAAATCTGTCAAGCCAGTCTGCCTTCAGACTGCTCTGGTCTGAGGAGTATGTCCCTTCTGGTTATGGATTGTTTAGTGGAGGTTAAAAGTTGAGGTAGAACTGGTAGCTAGTCAAGGCTTGTACTGTTTCATCAAGGGAGTAGTCAACACAGTGTCTGTAATGAGGCTTCACCTAATGAGCTTTTAAGTCTCTTGGCTTGTTCAAGGTCAGCTAAGGCAAAGTAGCTGTTCTAAGGTTGACTGAGTTATTCCAGGACTTCCACACATAGCTGAGCCAAGGAAGCATTTTATTTCTCAAGCAGAAAGCCAGTGGCTATGACATTTTGCCTCTTTTCTACTGTACAAACTCACATCAGTCTTCAGTACCTGTTAGCTGAAGCTCTTCAGAGCAATTCATATGACAGGACTTACTTTATAAAGTTGCTATCACAGTGACTGAGCCAAGCCAGTCTGGATGTAGGTAACTTTTGAGAATGTTTTGGGTGGAGGCTAGAGATGCTTTTACTGCAGTTTCTCACAAAAATTTTTTTTTGTGGTTTGCAAACTTGAAACACTTACAAGATTGTTCTCAAACTGATGTTTATTCAAGAAGGCCTTTTAATTTAAATGACATTATGGCTTTGAAGATGCAAACTGGGGAGCAAAGTAGGTATTTTTAATGTGATCTTCTATTGCTTTTTATCTTGGCTCGTTTCTCTTACAAAGTGAGTGCCTTATGTTCAGTACATGATAAAGTACTTCCTGCTGGCTGGCCAGACAAAGCTAGAAAATGGGGTTTCCTGGCTGATCCTATCTTAATTTTTTCACTTGGCAAAGAATGCCAAAACTATTCCAGTATTTTCTCTAGGACTTGAGGAGTTGGTGTTCCCTTGAGTGAAATCATCCGTTCAGTTCTTCTGAAAGTGTCAGTCTTGTGACTTAGGTGGAGCTGGTGCTGCCTGTTAACTGAGCTTGCTCCCCAAGGTGCTGGATTTCTTCTCAAACAGGCCGTCAATGCTGCTTTGGAATTTTTGTAAACATGTAGCTTTACAGAACAAGTTGTTATAAAATGGCTATGTCTCATCGTGTGGTGTAATCAAGTAACTGAGAATCTTTCCATTTCCTAGTCTGAACATTAGCATTAATGCCAGGTCTACTTAAAAGCTTTTACTATCCTAACCTTCTGCGGGAAGTAGGGAAAGGAATAGCCATGATACTGTACCTTGTACTCAACTCTGTAGGAGTTCTGTCTCTAACCAAACAACTGAGTAATAGACTTTGAGAATACGATACAGTTCTTAGTTCCTAAGCAGTAGCTCTGAAGTGGTGAGGGCTGAACCCACCCTGCTTGTCGGGAGGTAGTTGAATAGGAAATGAGCATAACTGCTCCCTGTCTTCATGAGTGAGTGACCCATGAGACTCCTTGGTCTTGGCCATTGCCTTTGGCATTCTGAAGCCTCAGTTTCTGAGTTGGGAGATTAAAGGTCATCTGTGGTTATGAGAACACCTCCCTTTGCACAGTTTAAGGGCCTTAAAAAGCACACACTAGCTCAGATGTAATGAGGAAATCCTTCTTTTGACTTTGTTAGAGGCAGAAGTACCACAAAACTCGAACTTTCTTTGCTTGCAACTTAGAATGGCTTTGGTGCATGTAGCGCATCTGTCTGTACAGCAGCTAGCTGCATGTATAAGCAGCCTTATTAAAAGAAAAAGGCAAAACACTGTGCATTTAATTCAGGATACCGTGGAGGGCTCTACTGTAATTTTTGAGTGCCTTGTTCTTCAGTGACTTAGTCGTTGGGGAACCTACCTGCATTTAAGAATGCAGCTATGTAGTAAAACTTAAGCTATTTGGAACTGAGCAGCTTCCATGACAAACTGCATGCACTTTAAATGTAATAGGCATTTGGTTTCTGAGCTTCTAATACATCACGTCGGCTTCTTGGCTCTTGATCCTTAAGGAAAAAGTACAGGCTGGATAGAGCAGTGTCTGAATCTGCAGGATGTGCCCTATCTCTCCAGATGTGCTCCAGCTCTATCAAACTTGCTGTATTTCCTGTTGGCTGGACCAAACTAGAAAGCATCAACTTGAACAGCTTCAAATGAGAACTACTGTCATAGAAATTCCTGCCCAGACTTGTAGCCCTCTTCGGAGGCAGACTGGGAAGAAGATCCCTGATACTCTGTGGTCCCCAGGTGATGCCTCAGACTGASGCTTTGGGGTTTTTCCCCACCAAGGCCTGCTAGCTACATTAGCAGAGCAGACTGGGTATCACTGATGTGATACAGGTGCAGCTCATCTGGACTAAATGCCCAGTTAGCCCTGAAATTCAGCCAAACACAAGTCTGTCCATGCTGACAGCCTGACCATGGCATGTCAGTGTTGTACCTTGCGAGGGCTTCATTGCTGCCATAGCTTGTTACTGTCCATCCAATACCACCCTGGCCTTTTGTGCCAGGGAGCAGGGGGAGGGGGTGCTGTTTGGTCTCTTCTTATCTCTTTGGATTCATTGTGCCTTGTGTGTGTGTTTCTAACCCTTTCTCTTGTTGCTGTCACTCCTCCTTTCTCCGCTGGCGCCATTTCTGTCCATCCCATCTCATTGGCTGCTGTAGCAATAGGTAAGAGGCGCGTGGTAGGCCACGACTGGCACTGCACAGTGGGCACCTGGTGTGCTACAAAGCCTCCCTGACCTGCGGGTTCTCCTCTAGTGTGCACCAGTCTGGTTACTGGTTGTGGTACTACTTCTAGCGGGTTAGAACTTGAGGCTGGGAGGGCTAATGCTCCAGAACCAGCTGAACATTCCTTGCAAGGCTTACTGGAGGGGAGGATTGGGACTTTTAGATATTGTTATTTTATAGTAGATTAAATTGCTTTCTTATGGAAAAACTGAAGTAGAAATGAAATAGTAATTTAATTCAAACTTGCAAACCTTTTGGAGCAATAAAACCTGAGAAGTGTTCGAAAGACAGAATTTTGCTTATGGGGGAACGTGTTCACTGATGAAACTTCTATATATGTCCCCAGACCTTCAAGGAGCAAACACCTGCTGTGGTAGCGTATGTTCCTTTGAATATCCTTTGTTTTCAAACTTGGAACTGTGTGTTGGATTGTTGACAACCCTCAGTACTTACAGGCATTTGTATGCCTGTATCCTTGCTTGCAAGGATGATATTACTGTCTGCTCTCAAACATGTTTGTGCATAATCAGTACCATGGCCTTGATGCTGCAGTCAGACCCCGTTCTACAGTCTGAGAGTATGAGTAATAAAGCACAACTAAATGAGTCTTGGCTTTGTGTGTAGACTGTTGCTTTAAGTCTTGGTCTTGTCATATAAAGCACTTGAGCTTCTTTTCTGTATCAGGATTGGTGGACTGATAATAATAATTTGGGAAGTTTATCCTGACTTGTAGTTACAGGATAAGGAGACTAGTGTGGAAGAGCTGGCATCCAGAATGTTACTCAGAATCCTTGTATAGCAAGGAGGGTTTTTTTCCCTGTTACTAGTGTATAAACAGTTTGGATCAAAGAGGGCAGCAGTGAGAGGCAGCTTGCACAGCACTTTTTCAGCACTGGGCAGAACCCTTGTCTGTAAATGATCCTGGACCATGCAGTGCTGCTGGCACATTGCGCTGTGGGGACCCTAAGTCCAGGTGCAAGACACCTGTTCTGCAGCAGAGCAGTCTTGAGGTGATGTGTAACTGGAAAGCCAATGGTGGTCCTAATCCTCCTGCTGCTTTGAGCTTGCCCTCCAATGTGTGTGGGGTATGGAGGCGAGGTGGATCTGAGAACCAAAGCTCCCTTCTTGGGTGTATATGGGCACTGACATCTGTTGGGTGACCCGGGCAGGTGTTGCTGTTTTTTCCTTGGTGGTATCTCTGGGAGGAACCGCTACTGCCCTGTGTCTTGGGAGACTACAGCTTGCTTTGGGGCAAGAATGTGAAGGCCTGGGCGTTTAGAGTGGGCAGTAATTAGGTGTTTGGTCAAAACTGGACTCTTTGAGCCATAAGCTGCTAATGTGTTTGTTCCCAGCTATGGCAATCAATTCGGAGTGCTGTCAAAATTAATTGAAGGGGAGGTTTCTTTGCCATCTTACTTCAGATGGAGGTTAGCTTCTCTTTCTGACTACAGTTCCACTGTGGTCCAAAGCCCCCTAGAGACCAGTAGCACTCTCCTTGAGCTTGTGCAGAATTTCATGTCTAACTCTGCTCAGAGCCTTCACTTGTCCCTCTTAGAGACATCTCCAGGCACCCTTCCTAGGTGAGCTTGGTGTGTGTAGTTCAGTGTCTGACTGTAACTGCGCAAGCAGAACTGTGCAGCCAGCTGGTGTCACGCTGGCTGTGCTGACTTGTCCTTGGTGGTGCTCTTGTAGGCGCAATGCCGTGGACGCCTTCCGCGTCAATGTCATCCACGCACGGCAGCAGGTGCGCTCGCCTGTCACCAACATCGCCCGCACAAGTTTCTTCCATGTCAAGCGCTCCAACATCTGGCTGGCTGCTGTCACCAAGCAGAATGTCAATGCTGCCATGGTATTCGAGTTTCTTTACAAGATGTGTGACGTGATGACTGCCTACTTCGGGAAGATCAGTGAGGAGAACATAAAGAACAACTTTGTGCTGATCTATGAGCTGCTGGATGGTGAGATATTTCCCTTATCTACTATGGGATATTGCACTTGGTCGTTCTAAAATCCTTAGCTTAGTTTGATGTAGTAATAATCCTTGAAGTATTTTTAACATGCGTGGCAGAGTTCAAAATTACTTGTTCTGCTTTCTAATGCCACCTGTGCTGCAAATGTGGATGGTACCTCAAGCCCATAGCCATGTGCTGCTTCACTTCCCTGAAATGTTGGGAGCTGTGCGCTTGTACAACTGAGACAGCTGGTACTGGAGCTCAGCTTCTGAGGGGATCCTGTGTAGATGTCAGGCTTTCCTTACCCTGAGGTGTATAAAAAGGACTATCAGTAGCACCTCTAAGGCCAGCTAGTGCCCCGGTGGCTCTAGCACTGTATGGGAGCAGTCACCCCAGGCTGAAGTTGATTGCCCCTAGTAGGTTGCCTTTTGGGCTCAAGTCTGAACAGAAGGAAATCAGTGAAACCCAATGTCCTCTGTCCCACCCCTACCTCCCGCGCTGATACAGCTCCAGATTTCACCACAGATTAATAATAGTGTCCCTTCAGCTGCTTGTGATATCAGTCTGCCTGTGGAGGTTGCCCTTGAGCTGCCCCTGTTTCACATATCATGTGCGTTTTGTGTTAGTTATGTTTTTTTGTTTTCCAGACAAGGCACCTCACGTGTGTGTCCTGGGATTCTTAGCCAAGGGTCACAGTGACTGATGTTTTCTCTGTTGCCTTAGGGCAAACCAAGAGACTGCCCGTTCTCTGCTTTGGTCAGTCACTGCTGTCTCCTAGCAGGCACAGTGAGATCAAACCTCCCAGTGTGGGTTACTCAGTATCATGTTAATGGTCTTTCCCCTCTAAATCTCGTGGGTTGTTCCCTTCCTCTTTGAGGGGTGTAGGTGTTAAGTGCACTGTCTGTAATTAGCATCTGTTCCCCTCCCACACTGATCGCCCTGCAGTGCCATTACTCAGCTGTTGTTTTAGGTTTTGTTTTTTATTACGTCTTCATAAGAACAAACTTAAATGCTGCAAAGATAAAATTACTGTGGTGGCGGATAAACCCTCTATTGTCCTGGATGTTTTTGGAAAAACTCCTCAGTGTGCCCTGTGCACATGGCTAGATTAGTTGGTATTTAGTCCTGAGGTGTGGTTGTGTTTAAAAACCGGTAAATTCATCACTTGGACAGCTTTCCATCATCCCTTGTCTCCGAAGTATTGCACTGGGAACATAGCAAGAATTATTCTTTTCTCTTAGTAGGGAATGCTACAACAACTTACCCAGAAATTCAATGTGTAAGCAGTGTCTGTGCACGAGTTGGCTCTCTCCTTATAGGAATGGTTAGCATAGTTGATGTGTTTATGCCTTGTAGCTCTGAACTAACCTTCTTTTGCCTTCTGTAGAAATCCTGGACTTTGGCTATCCTCAGAACTCTGAAACAGGGGCCCTGAAGACTTTCATCACTCAGCAAGGCATCAAGAGTCAGGTAATCAGGGGAATTTGGGGTACAGCACTGTTCTGCTGGTTGATTTTTTGTAAGCCTGTTTAAGAGAGTATGGCTTTAATTACCATCTAACTATTTGACCTGTATGGAGGGAAGGTGCCTGAGTAGATTGAGAACACCCTGGCAGGAGTGTAGCTCCGTGGCACCTTGTTCTAGATGTCCCTGCGCTGTGTGACCTCATGTTCCCTGGCACATAAGATGTAGGAGGAAGGGCCCAGAGCTGGGATAATGCGAGTCCCTTGCATGTAAATGATTGCTGGCTTCAGGCTCTGCTCTSTGTCAGCTCCTGACAGGATAAACAAATCTACCTGCTGAACCAGAAGTAGCTCTTCTGTGTGTGAATCTCACTGAGGAGGTCTGTTCTCCACCAGCCTTCAGTGCTTTGAGCTGTCAGGATTTCATGCCTGCCTTGTAATAAAGTATTCTTCAGCTTTGTAAATCTTGCTGTCAGTCAGAAAGCTCATGTTGCTCTCTCTCTGCCTGTAACATCATTGCATGTCAGCGTCACTACAGCCTGAGCTTTCTTATATTAGAGATGAGAATGTGTGCCATGCATTTAGCATAGTATTAACCCTTKCAACAAAGTTTACATAGAGGTAGAAGATAAAGGACATGTTGGGAAAAAGACAGTTGGACTGGTCTGGAGAATGTGTTTAAAGTAGTTCTAATCCTACTCCAGGTACAGCCCTCAAAACTAGGCTTCCTATCTTGTAAGCTCATGCTCAACTTCTGAATCCAAAGGAGACTTATAGTCTGTTTCTCGTGTCCCCAAGGAATATTGCTCACCTTGTCCATCTGACAAAGCTATGCAAAGTCAATAATGAGGATGTAGCCTAAAACTCAGTCCTCTCCCCCTTGTAGCAGTAAGTCAGGAAAAAAAAAGCTGGGAGTCTATACTGAAGCAGTCTGTGCCAGGGTAAAGCTTCAGCCTCAGGTACAAACAGAAGCAAAGTGCTAAACAAGAGCCTACGTGGTGACTGTTCTTGCTTAGGATAAGCAGAGGTCAAAGTCTCTGGAGGCTCTGTTTCTACCCAGTTCATCAGCACTGATTTCCTGAGAATTCCTTTCTAAACTTTTAAGCTAGTAGCAAAACTAATTGAACCTCAACTGGAGGTGAGAGAGAAGCTGGCCCTGAGCAACAGATTTCCTGCTAGAACAGCAAACTGTTTTGCAACAGGGCCAGATGTGAGTGCATCCGGTCTCAGTCCCCATCACGAGTCCTACTGTAAATCTCTGGCCTTCTGCAGTCTGACAATTTGGGCAGTCAGCATTGAAGATAGCTGAGTCAGCTCCTGTTCCTAGGAAAACTCAAAACTAACCACCACCCTCACTTCCTTCCCTTGCTCTTTTTTTGCTTTTGTTGGTTTTACCAAACTCTTTTGCTGTTTGTGTGCAAGCCACTGTCACAGCATTATGCTTCATTCAACAGCAGGTTTAGTCCTTTCCTTACAAAGAGGAGTTCGGATTTCAGCTGTACATAAGTGAGCAGTTCTTCTGCTCGGTATTGGAATTTTGTACAGCCCAGTTCAAAAAGCAGAGGTAATCCATTGCAGGCACAGGATGGCCAGGGCACCAGCTGAAACAGAACTTGCCATGTTTCCTTGTCTGCTCTCTACCCTGGTACTTCTAGCCCTCAGCTCCTCATTGACTTAGAGCCACTTCACACAGGTACCTAGGACCAAAATCTGGGACTGGGTGGTCTATCATCTGTGTTCCCTATCTTTGCTTAGTTCCTGATGGTGCTTTCCTTGGGCTTGTGTCCTGCGGAATGTAAGGAGCAAAATCCGCTTATGTCAGACTTTCCAAACTCAACTTTTTGACTTTATTCTCAATGAAAGATTTGAGGTGTACTGAACTGCTGCGCTCTGAATGCCCTTCCTGTATTGTTACAGTGGTCCTTCCAAGACAGGTGATCTTGGAATACAAGATCTGCTTTATTCTCTTTGAAAGTGCATCTGAAACTGCTGCATTGCTTGCCAAGGAAATAGCCCTGTGCTCTGGGAATGAAGTGCCACACAGGTTTTAAAAGGTGTTGATATGCAGTACAGTTGTACTTCTAGTCCCTACACGTGAAGTGTAGCCCACTACTCAAATGGCAGGACTGCAGGCTGTGCTGACGTCCTGTGGCAGAACTGATGTAGCCATTGGCTCAGGTATCTTCCTCCAGCAGAGGCTGAACCTTGCTCTTACAACTCAAGGTGGAGCTGTGCTCCATGTTCTCACTGTTAATACYCTATCTGCATCTGTCCAGACTTCGTTAACCAGATACACACTAATTTTCTTCCCCTCCAAGTGATTTCTGGGTGTGTGAGTTGGTCAGCTCTTAGTTACAGTGTTTCCCCAAACCATAGATACTCTTTAGCGCTAAAATGCTGGTGTGACTTTTTAAAGTGGGCAGAGGGCTGCCACCAGCTGCAGGAGCTCAGGAAACCTGCTGGTAGCTGGCTGTATTTAACCTAGGCAACATGCTGACAACTGAGCACAAAGTGGGTATTCTTGGGCCGTTTTAGCTGACTTATTTGTCCAGCTCCAGGAAACACCTGCTCCTGAGAAATTTCGGATCCAGGTGCCTTTAGTGCCTCCCTTAGGGAACACTCTTGCTGCTGGGTGATCTCAACTTCTGCAGCTGCTTCCAGATCCATCGAGTCACTTTGCAGAGTGACAGGTGTAGGTTCATAGTACTGGTGCTGTTGCAGGAGATGAGAAAGTCATCACATGATCAATGTCCCTTTGGAAGCCAGAGCACCGGGTATTAAATCTCAGTGTTCCTCTTAAGCCTGAACAAAGCATTGAATGAGGTAGATAAGGCGATGCTTTTTTTTGTGGGACAGATAAGAGAGGTACTTTGTGTACTGCACTGAGCATTTACCTAGGCAGTTCTCAGGGAAATATAAAACTGTGTCTCTGAGATGATCTAACAATGGCTGTGCTTGCTCAGGAAGTGACCACATCTGTGGCAAGAGTATGTGTGAAGCTGAGATCTTGTACTGCCACCCTGTGGGCCCAGTGCAAGGCTGCTGTGGGAGAACCCACTTGTGTGTTGTCCAGTTGTCATGGTGGAAGAGCAGAATTAACAAGGATATCACTTTATGCAGGACCCAGACTTAAGATGCCTGGTACTTCCCGTAGTCTGGGCATGTGTGACACGGTAAACATCCAGGACTTGTTTTAGGAACAGCAACATGAGTCTGCTCTGCATAGAAACATTATTGGGAGTGGTATTTTGCCTGTCTCTCCCTTCGGTCCACCTTGTATTTGGATTGTCCATAATAAGCCAAGTCTGAAAAGCCATTTCACTGCTTGGAGTGCTGAGTTTCCTGCAGGGAGCTAAAGGTCAAAACCCCTCATCTTGTTTGTGCTAATTAGCTACCTAATTAACAAAGAGCTGACCTGCTTTTTTCCTGTCCTCAGGTAGCCTTAAGCCTAATCTGCCTCTTTCTCCCTTCCTCCCTTCTCTTGCTATTGACCTGCTTGCCTGTTAACCCTGTCTACACTGCGCTTGCTACTATACACCTACTTTTGACTTTCTGCGTGTGACTGGACCCCACCTGTAGCATCAGGTAGGAAACCTCTCTGTGCCTCTCAACACAACTCTTGGTGCTTTTTGGAGCCTTAGAGCCTGGATGCTGTTAGATGCATGTTAGGTTAATGTTGGTATGTAACTCTAATGACTGCAGTTATTAAGAAACAGGCCTTGGGGATTAGTTCTCTTGTGGCCTTGGAGTTTCATGTTGGATAAGGGTATGAACTGCTGCATCAATCCATGTTAAGCTTCTCTGCTTAATATGGATTGATGTCACGGTCCGAGATGTGATTTGAATGCCATTGGAGGAGCCCATGCCTCCCTGCACCAAGATGTATCATAATGGACTTGCTAAGAAAACAGAAAAACCTTTCCTGCTGTTTCTATGGCCAATTCTTGTTTAGGCATGGCCAAATCATGTGAGGTGTGACAGCACCTGTATCTAAGTAACAAAAGCGTTTGTGTGTAATAAACGGCAAGTATTTGCTCTTAGATTTAGAGCAAGATTTCTTAGTCTTTGAATTTATTTTGAGGTCTAAGATGTCATTTCTTCCCTTCAGACTAAGGAAGAGCAGTCCCAGATCACCAGCCAGGTGACTGGACAGATTGGATGGAGACGTGAAGGAATCAAATACCGTCGCAATGAACTCTTTCTTGATGTGCTGGAGAGTGTGAATCTCTTAATGTCCCCCCAAGGTAAGTAGGAGGCGTTGAGCTGGCATCCGCCTACCTCTCAGGGTTTGTGAATGGGGACTCTTGTAAGTGTTCTGAACTGTGGTCTTTTCTAATCAGGTCAGGTTTTGAGTGCCCATGTCTCTGGCAGAGTGGTGATGAAGAGTTATCTGAGTGGAATGCCAGAGTGCAAGTTTGGCATGAATGACAAGATTGTCATTGAAAAACAGGGCAAAGGGACTGCGGATGAAACGGGGAAAAGGTAAGAGGTGTTGGACCTGGTGTTCCCTTACCACCAGGGACTCTTATTAAAAGGCAGCCCTTAATAGCTTTCCTGATCTGACAGACAAAAAGCTGATTTTTTTTCTTCACTTCAGATGTTACTGCTAACTTTGGGTAGATCAGTTGTCATGCAAGCTACCAGCCTGAGGGCCTCAATACAGGAGGCTTCTCTACAGCTCTTTACGGTTCAAACATAGTCATAAGTGTAGAGTTCTTGCAGCTGGAAACACTTCCCCAAGATGGATTTTCCCAAAATCTCTATCTCCAGCAGTTCTGCTCAGTGCAGAGACTCTTAATCATAAAAGCAGTAGCAGTGCTCCCCAGGAACAGTGGAAGAACCCCTCTCACCAGAGCCTGCTTTACCTGGACTGTTCCCACAAAGTAGAACAGCTGACAGACCAACACKGGGGGATCCCCTCCTGCTGATTACAGGTGATCAGTGGTCATGTGAGTTGGAGGCACATCCTTTGCAAGAGCCCAGCTTCCCTTGCTCCCAGCTGCACCTCAGTCAGTACCCACATTGAAGCTGAAAACAGCTCTTATGCCTTTTCCAGCCTTCCTGCTTGCGGTGAAGAGATAAAAGCGACGGGACTGCCACTTTCCTCTCACTAACCATTTGCAACTCATCTGTGTTTCTCTTGGTTGTTTTTTTTTCGCTGACCCCCAGTGAATTGGGAAGGTAGATAACCTGCTTCAGCTGTGTGTGCACTCTGCTCTCCCCTTGTCTCTTGCTTCGTGTGACTTGTGCATGTAACTTGGATCTCAGACACTTTCCATGATGGTTCCTATAAACAGAGCTGAGCTGCTATGTGCCTTTTCTCTCAGAACCAAGCCAAGAGCTATTGCTTCACTGTCACCCTTAAGCCATCTTTCCTGTACCTGAATTGAGCTAGTAAAATGGATGAGCCTGAGGTGGCTGATGGGCCCAGTGAGGATTACTCTAGTGAAAATGTAAACTGCACAGGCCTTGAAGAGTCAGTACACTGTCCCAAAGCTGCTGTGCCAAGTGCCTTTGTTAGTAAATACGCTGTTTTTCTGAGTTACAGAAGCAAGATGAACAGGGACTCTTGGTAGGTGATTCTAGGTGTGATAATCCAGTGGATAACAGCTTGGAGATGTCACTCTCCAGAAGCATTTAGTTAGGAGGTGACCAAAAGGGACAGCTGCTGCCAGTAGCTTTTTGGCATCTAGAATGTGGCATGGCCAGCCCTGAGTAACGCTGCCTGAGACCTGGAGCAGTGGTAGGCAGAGGGCTTTCCCAGCTGTTTTCCAGAGAAACAGGAACTAGTTGGCTAACATTGGTTGTCATCTGGGCAACAAAAAAGACTAACTCCCTCT
Organism: Amblyornis subalaris; assembly: GCA_018881555.1. Taxonomy (NCBI): domain Eukaryota; kingdom Metazoa; phylum Chordata; class Aves; order Passeriformes; family Ptilonorhynchidae; genus Amblyornis; species Amblyornis subalaris. The sequence goes on along the minus strand of JACAXG010000014.1, from coordinate 8,857,778 downwards.
TGTGAAACACAAACCACACCACTGGGTTGTGTAACGACAGCCAGTCAGGCTGGGGTCAGTCTGCTTCTCCTTTGTGTAGGTAATGGTGTTTCCTAGGGTGGCTGAACCTGCTGTAGTGTTCACACTATCTTGGCATACTTGCATGGTTGTCCTGTTGCTTCCAGCAGATGAGGCAGCCTAGATACCCCAGTGATACACTGCTGCACCTTCTCTACACTGCTGCCTCTTCTGTTGCTCCTACCTTCACTTCTTCTGGTCCCTTTCTGTAGCTGAGGGGTTTTGGCTGGCCTCAGGACCTCTGTTCTCAGGAACCAGTACCTGGGACAAATTCAGTGCTGGCAGGTTAGGCTGGTGTGCCTGCACAGACAGGTGGTAGCTGTGTAGATTTTTAGGAGAGATACAGACTTGTATGTCACAATATGGTGGTTTTGGCAGTTCAGTTCAGAATCAAACCACCTGCTGGTAGTGTGGAAATGAACAGCTGTGAAGAGATTTCTGAACAGGAAGACCCTGAACCTGGCATTCCCTGGCTGTGTGGCAGTGGGATAGCTTTGTGGACAGGAAAGTGTTTTCTCCTGTTTGAACTGTGCTGTGAGAAGACTTGGGCTGGCAGAGTCACCTTTGCAGTACTGAGTGCTGCTGGCAGGCAGACCCAAGCAGTGTGTTGCTGGCTATGATAGAAGGGTGCTCCTCTAAGCTCTCTCCTCTTTGGGGAGAGGAGGGAGAGAATGCTTTAAAATAAGCTTCCTGAAATACAATTTTTGTGGTGGTGAAACAAGGAAAGTCTGAGCCAAGAGGCTGCTGTCCCCTAAATCTCTCCCTGCCTCCCCATTTCCTGGACACCTGCAATGGCAACATGCTCTGTAGAGTAGTTTCTGCCTGGACAGACTTTGACTGCACCAAGATACCAGGGCTGCAGCTTGCACTTCTCTAACTGCGTTTTGTGCTTTTAGCGGCAAACAGTCAATTGCCATTGATGACTGCACTTTCCACCAGTGTGTGAGGCTCAGCAAGTTTGATTCTGAGAGGAGCATCAGCTTCATTCCACCGGACGGAGAATTTGAGCTCATGAGGTACTGTGGGTGGGGGGTGAACAGGCTGGTGTTGGCATCTGCTTTTTGCTACAGTAGTGTTGTTGCTCCCAGGCAGACTTGCAGCCTATGAGCACTTAAGAAATACACACTTTACACCTTCTTTTTAGAGTGGAATCTGTAGGGTGTCTCACAAATCCGTCTGTTACAAATGTGGTGGAAGTCCAGCTGCATAGTTTTCTTTGCCACAACCATAGTGTTGGATGTGGGTTTTCTTACTTTTGAATTTGCTGTATCTGTTGGTTTTAGTGTTTAAAACTGGTGTCCTTGTACAGAGGCATTGGCAGGAACCAGATATAAAACTTTTGACTCAAGAAACCATTGCTGCCCTACAGCAGCACAGCTTTTACTGCTGCTTCCTTCTGGGATGCTTCCTTTTCTGTCTGATGTTTCTAAGCTGTTTGCTGTATTCAGGGGTTGTCTCTTCAGGAAGGTGATACTATTTGAGACCATAAGGGAGTTAACTCCTCGAGTTCACTGTAGCTTCCATCCCTGCAGATACCGAACCACTAAGGACATTATCCTTCCCTTCCGTGTGATCCCACTGGTGCGGGAGGTGGGTCGGACCAAGCTGGAAGTGAAGGTCGTGATCAAATCAAATTTCAAACCTTCCTTGCTGGCCCAGAAGATAGAGGTAAGAGAATAAATACCTGTGGTCTCTTGTGCCTGGAAATTGTGCCTCTAGTTTATATCCTCTGCAGTGGAGTCCTCACAGATGAGTCTTCAAGCTTGAACAGGGCTAAAAAAGTGAACTGAGTATCCCTCAGACATGTGGTGCTCTTGTGCTGTGGGAGGGAGCTGCTGTAGAGTAGGGGGGTGGAGGCTGTTTTCATTTGCACAGATGCCTTGGCAGGGGCCTCATTTCTTCCCTGCAGCAACTGTTCACTTAATTTCTCAGCCACTGTGAACATTTTATGGTCTTCTGTCTTCATGATCCGAGGGTATGTCAGACAGGCAACAGGCTGTGAGCTGTGTAAGACAGGCTAGGGATGGCTTTGCAGCTTAGTCCCCATCTGAGAAGGCTTACTGCTGCAAGGCTGGGCTGTCCAGAGCCTGCTGCAGTGCCATGGCCAGCCTGGCATCCTTTCTGAGCTCATCTGCCTATCATTAGCCAGGTTTCCTGCAGCCTGGAGATCTCTGCCCTGTTCCTTACTGACTATTGTGGATTATGAAAGTGTATTTGAACCTTTACTTCAAAGCAAAAAACTGGAGAGCTAGCCTAGGATGCCTTGTGATAGCTGATGTTCTCTGGGCCCTGAGCTGGGAGAGAGAAGGCCCAAAGGGTCCAGGACAGACAGTCTGAAACTTCACAGAGTGTCCAGGCTGCAGTCTCCTTGCCCCCACTCACCAGACTCTGCCTTGCAGGTCCGGATCCCAACACCCCTCAATACCAGTGGAGTGCAAGTCATCTGCATGAAAGGGAAGGCAAAGTACAAGGCCAGTGAGAACGCCATTGTCTGGAAGTAAGTGAGCGAGTTTGGGCTGGGGTGCTGCAGGGGCAGGGCTTGGAGAGGCAAAGTCTGTTTGGTGTTCCTGTCTGCCCTGACAGTATTTAGTGAAGGGAAGAGTAAATTCGATCACCTGCTCACTTCTGGGCTTTCTCTGCCAGGATAAAACGTATGGCTGGAATGAAGGAATCCCAGATCAGCGCGGAGATCGAACTGCTGCCCACCAATGACAAGAAGAAGTGGGCTCGACCTCCCATCTCCATGAACTTTGAGGTGAGTCCCTGTCTGCCTTTCAGGATGCACCCATCCTTAGAAAAGCTTTGTTAGGCCCTTCTGGGAGTTATGCAGGTTTGAACATTCCCTGTCACAAGCTGTCAGGTGAGGTCAGCCAGGTGGCAAAGCTAATGGAAGAAAATTGCCCTTAGAGCCACAGGAGTCTGACACCATGCGTGCAGGAAGTAGGGAAGGGAACAGTGCCTCTTGRTGTCCATTTCTAGATGCATAGCCCAGCGGTCCTCTGGCATTTGTGTCCTGAGAGCATCTTACCCCTGTTCCAATGCTCTCTGTTGCCTTTCCCTCTCTCAATAGGTCCCGTTTGCACCCTCTGGGCTGAAGGTGCGCTACCTGAAAGTCTTTGAGCCAAAGCTGAACTACAGTGACCACGACGTGATAAAATGGGTGAGGTACATCGGCAGGAGTGGCATCTACGAGACCAGATGCTAGCCCCAGCAGGCTGGCAGGCTCCCTCTTCTCCAAGCCATGCTCCGCCTCTCCTCGGTCTTCAGCTACATTCAGAGAAATGTCTGCCTGGCCCCTCGACGCAGATTGAAAGACCCTGTGGCTCACCCCGGGAGTGGACTCGCCTGCCTGTGTTCAGTTACCACCCACGCTGCAGATGAAGTTCGGAACCCAGTCATGCGCAGGGGTGCAGTCAGCCTCCTGCTCCCCGTCCCAGGGTGGGCAAGGGCTAGTCTAACTCCCATCCTCTTGTGATCTTTCTAGGGAATGTCCACCATTAAACTCCTCTTCTGTTGGTGTCTCACTACTTGCATCATATCCTAGTATTTTTGAAGTTCTTGTGCATATGTACTCGTAGAATAGACCTAAACATAGACTGGACAAATCTGAGTTGAAGTTACCCTGGCTTCTGTACTAGCTATTGCTGTTGTGGTAGATGTTGCTGGCCAGTCTGAGATGTCTGGGGTGGTGAGTTTGTTGGGCCCCCACCACGGGAGGTGGTGGGCTCACCAGATCTCGCCACCACCTTATTTCTTGCAAAGTTGTCAGTATAGAGTCCTGCCGTGGGAAGGTTTGTGACCAAAAAGGATGAGGGTTTAGGCTCTTGCTGGTGTGTATGTGGGTGGCACAGCATTTCAGGTCCTTGGAGCATTTACCCCTACCCACTGCTGGCTTGAGCCAGTCTGTCCTTTCCAAACAAATTGGAGACATGGCCTCACTGTCCCAGGGAGTGTGGGTCAGCTGAGCTCTGTCAGGATGTGAACAGGGTCTGTCCTCGGGGAATCTCAAATGCAATTGGCAGTAAGAGCCCCCTGACCCAGCCTGCCCTCTTCACACTTCTACCAAATGCTTCTGGGCCATAGGAATGCTGCTGCTACCCACAATCCTGCTTCTGKTAGTGTGGTCTCCATTTTGTACACTTTGTGATTTGTCCAGCTCTGAATCTAATAAAGTATGTAGAATGGAGAAGGCTGCCTACGCTGCTGTTTGGGAGTGGTGCTGCAAGAGCCTGGGCTGTGCCCTGGGCCTGTGCCAGTGTCTTGGGGCTTGCTTGTGCTGCTTCCAGAGCCCTGGGCTGCTTGGGGGTTAGTAGGTGAAAAGGACAAGTGATGCTTTTGTTTCCAGCTGTGCCAGTGCTGCAGCTTCCTGGGGAAAAGAGGATGCTCTGGGCTTTCCCTGGGGCTGCAGCTGGGATGAACTGAATACTTGGTGAGGTGTGTGTCCAGCCCCCCCTGTAAATCAGGATCCTCTGCCCCAGCCAGGCTTAAGAGAATCTTAGTATCCTTTCTTTGTGGTCAGCTGAAAAAACTCAAAGCCATTTCCCCTTTTAACTTTGCTTTTGGTGGCAGGGGCCAAGGTGGGCACTGTGCTGGGTAGCTGAGGGTACCAGCAACTGCTGCAGCAGCTGTACCTCTGCCTTCAGTCTGTGAGCAGATGGGGGTGTCTGCATGCTCATTCCCCAGGGCTGGATAAAAAAATCAAACCCAACCCGCAGTGTCTTGACTGTGTCTTGAAAGCAGAAACTTCTTCTGTCTTGAAAGCAGAAACTCTGATTTTTAAAGGGGAAAAAGAGAAACCAAAGCCTCCCCTAGCCACTTTCCTAGGGGACAAGACAAGCAGGGGCTGAGCAGGCTTTGGGCTCGTGCCGGGCCGCTCCGATCGCTCCCGGTTCCGCTGTCCCGGCACGTGGCAGCGGGATCCGCCCCACCCGCCTCGCAATGCGCAGGCGTCATCCGGCCCGGACTACATCTCCCGGCGGGCCCCGCGCCATGGCGCCCGCCCGCCTCCTTCCCGGCAACGCTCGCCGTCGCTTCCGGCTGCGAGCGGCGGCGGCGGCTCCGCGGGCCGGGCCCGCCCCGCCATGGCGTCCTGCGCCGACATCCTTCGCACCGAGTTCCCCGACCTGGACGGCGAGCTCTTCGCTTACGTGACGGGTGAGCGGCGCCCGCCTGCCCGCCGTGGCTCGGCCTTCCGCCACGCCGCGTATCGCGACACCTCCCCGCTTTGGCGACAGGCGGCAGCGCTCGAATCGCGACAGGCGGCCGGCGAGGGGCGGGGTAGGGGGAGCGGGCGGGTGCCACCTGTCGCGACAGCGGCGGGGTGTGCAGCGCCGGCTCCGTGTACCCGCAGGGATCCTGCACGGCAGCGGGGCGGACTTCGAGTCGGTGGACGAGCTGGAGGAGGCTGTGGGCGAACTGCTGCGGGAGGTGTCGCAGGACACCAAGGATGACGGCGCCATCAGGGAGATCTGCCAGCGCCTCTTCAACACCTTGCAGCTGTAAGGGTACCCGGCAACCTCCTCGTACCCCCACACCCCGCTCATCCTCCTCACCCTCCTCCTCCTCTCCGCAGGGACGAGGGCCAAGCCCAGCGGTGCAGCCAGGTGCTGCTGGATGCCCCCATCCAGCTCTCCCAGATCACTGATGGATATGGTGAGTGATGCCCGAGGCTCACGTCCTGCCGTCAGAGTGCTGGAGCTCGGAAGGGCTCGGGGCATCGGGTGTGCTCACCTGACCTTGGGGAGCAGAGCCTCGGGCTCTCCCTCGCTGGCACACTTCTCTGTCTCATCCTGCTGCTGAGCTGTGGGCAGCAGCACCATCAGGGTGAGCTGGGGTGAAGGTGGGGAGATGGCCTTTGGTCCCTTTGTCCTGTCGGGAGAGAGATCAGTCATGCCTGGGCATGGGTGGTCATTAAGGCAGCACTTTGTGGAGCCTCCGTGCCACACGTGCTCACCAACCCCACGCTCTCCCTGCAGGCGACGCCAGCGCGGACCTGCTGCCGGGGCTGTTGCTGAAGAGAGGCCAGACCTCGGTGAGTGGGGGCTGTGCCCTCGTGGGAGCAGCTGACGTGGGGCTGCAGGTGCCCTGCCCTGCTCTGGTCACCTTGCCATCAGAGAGCAGCCAAGACCGGCAGTGCCCGGGTTAGGGACCCAAGTGCAGGGGGTACTGCCTCTCCTTGTCAGGCTCTCTGTCATTTGGGAAGCTCTTGACCTTGGTCTGGTTAAGAGGCTCAACGTGAGTTAGCAGCTTTTTAATTTGACAAGATCTATTTTGCTGCAATTTCTTAATGAGATACAAAGCAGTGGTAGTGCTCAGGGTGCAGCTTCTCTGACTTTTGTGAGGACCTTTGGCTCCTACACCAAGGCCTTTGATTGAGAAAGTAGGATATCCCTGGATGACATCTTGAATATTCAATGAGAGATAAAGTCTTGGGTGATGGCAGGATGTGGGGATGTTACAGGTGGGAAGTTAGCAGAGAGATGCTGCGGGGAGGTTGTAAGCCCAGCTCTAGAGACAGCTGTAGGTTGTTGTGGTTTGGGAAATAAGATCAGTAGAGAAGTCTGGAAGCAGTTCCACTCCTTGACCTGAGGAAATCGGGACATCTTTGTTGATGGAATATGTAGCTGCTCAGGAACAACGTGGCTTGCCATCTGCTTTGGATGTGCCAAAGTTTGAGTGCGAGTGAGGTGCAGCTGTGCATCCACAAAGCCAGGATGCTGGTAGCTGTACACCGTGGGCAGTCTCTCTGCCAGGCTGGACCCTCACAGAGCTCTCCTTTCCATGGGCTAACGTGTTGAGGATGAGAACCCTTCACTTGGAGGCTCAGACCTAACATGATCCCCGCGTGTCTGAATGGTAGTCTTAAGCAAAAACTGGCAGCTGTAGCTGGTTTTGGCACCAGAGTTGTTGCTGCCGGGTTTGCTTTCTGGCTCTCGTGTCTGCAACTCAAAGAAGGATCTTCAGAAAAACTGGAGACGATTCAGAGAAGGCCTTGGGAGGCCTGTCAAGCTTTGGAGGACATGTCTTACTGGGAGATTCAGGGAGCTGGGTATAGTTTACAGAGTGACTCAATCTGTCTGTAGGTGTGGGGTCACAGCTCTAGTAACAAGATGCTCTTCAGTCTGGCATGGAGGTCTGTAACRTGCTCCGGTAGCTGCAGAGTTGCCTAGAAATATCTAGGAGTGTTCTTGGTCAGCCACAAATATTTGACTCGATGCAGGAATAAGCTGGAGTGGGCTGAGAGCCTGGCCAAGACCAGAAGCCAGGTTAAAACACTTGGCGCCTTCTTGCCTTCAGGGTTAATTAATTTTTGTCTCTGATCCACTGCTCAAGCTAAGTTTGTTCCAAACTGGCTAACACTTAATGTGCTGGGAAGGGAAACACCTCGTGGTGCACTCGAGGGTGGGTGCAGGGTGTACTGGAGGAGGCACTGGGATAGCAGGGTACTGCTATTGAACTGACTTGGCTGATCCAGGTCCCTGGAACTACAGAAACTGGCTGTACGATAGGGTCAGCCAAGACCTCTGCCTTGCTGAGGCAAAACTTGTGTATGAGGTGTTGATTAAGGACTTCGTTCCTGAGGTGGCTTCCTGGCCTGATTAGCCTCCTCAAAATACACTTGAATCTGTCCCAATTTCCCTGTCCTTCCTCTCTCCCTTTCTTCCAGGCTTGAGGGGTTGATTGATCTCTTCTCTCCCAGAGCTCAGCTTTTGGAGGTTTTGCTGAAGATGCTCTCTTTTCTTTAAACTCTCTGTTCTGTGTCCCAGATGGTGAATGCCAAGAAACTGGAGAAGGCGGAAGCTAGGCTGAAAGCCAAGCAGGACAAGAGGCTGGAGCGGGATTCCCTAAAGTCATCTGGCCCTCTGTGAGCGTGGAGGGCACTTTGAACATCCCCATCCCGTTCTGCTGAGCATGGCTGGGATCTGGCTGTACCAGAGATGTCCTGYTGAGTCTGTCTCTGTGTTCTGCCTGTCCACAGAGTCCTTGAGGAGGCATCTGCCAGCCAAGCTTCCAGCAAGAAGGAGACTCGCATGGAGTCATCAGGCAAGAACAAGTCGTATGATGTGCGCATCGAGAACTTCGATGTGTCCTTCGGTGAGCGGTGAGTGCGGCTAGGGAGGTGGGACAGATCCTGGCTGGGATTTCAGACCATGGGGGATTGAGACTGGATTGGAGAGCAGCTGAGAAATTACAGAGGGTGCGGGAAAGATCRGGAAGCAAGGTAGACACTGACCCTGTTGGCTTTGGGCAGGAGAAGCCTGTGGTGATTGCTTGGCACCAGCACAGCCTGAAATATGCTGGGGCCAGGTGACTGCCAGTTATGCCCTCTCCATGGGACAGTCTCAGCAAGAACCTGCCTGTTTTCCTGCTTCAGTGTCCTGCTGACGGGAGCAGACCTGAACCTGGCCTTYGGACGGCGCTACGGGCTGGTGGGCAGGAACGGGCTGGGGAAGACCACGCTGCTGAAGATGATCGCCAGCCAGAGCCTGCGCATCCCCTCRCACATCAGCATCCTGCACGTGGAGCAGGAGGTGGCGGGGGATGAGACGCTGGCACTGCAGAGTGTGCTGGAGTGTGACACCACCCGCGAGAGCCTGCTGCGGGAGGAGAGGGACCTGACGGCCAAGATCAATGCTGGCAGGTGAGGCGTTCCCCTGGATTTCCAGTCCTTCTGTGGCCTCTTGACCACGAGGTCTCGTTATGAGGTCTCTCTCTTGCAGTGACGGGCTCTGGCAGGGCTGGGCTGCATCTGCCCACCTTAGTCCTGCCTGGGGAGATCAGCCTCCCCCAGCATTCAAACCATGGCTTGGTGAGTCCCACACACTTCTCTTTGTTCTGCACCAGGGGAGAAGGGACGGAAGGTGCCAGACTATCGGAGATTTACGCTAAGCTGGAGGAGATTGAGGCAGACAAGGCCCCCGCGAGGTGAGAGAGCACTGTGAGCACCACTGTGTGTTGGCATGGTTGGAGCTCAGCAGTGGTTTGGGGTCTGGAAGGGTGATGCTGTGGTCTTGGGATCCAGCGTGTGGGGATGGGGCTTTTTGTACTGCTCTTCTTATTTCTTCTCTGTCACAGCTCTGCTGGGTTAGGAGTAGTCAAACTTCCCACTGAAGCTGGAGGGGGTTTTTTTGCCCCAAATGGCTTCCATTGTTGCTGCTGCTCCTCTCCAACCTCCCTAGGTTCCTGGTGTCTGGGGAACATTTTTGGGATGGTGCTGGTGGTGTGACTCTCTTCTTGACCAAAGAGCTGAAAACTCCTTGCACATCTCCTGGGACTTCATGTGGATGCTGTGCCCTGCTGGGCTGTACTTCCCAGCCAAGTGCTTCTCTTGGGTGTGCAGGGGAGTTTTCCTGCACCAGAATGGCTTTAAACYGTGTAACAGAGTTCCCTTGGTGGTTGTGGGTCTGAGACCTTGGACTGTAGTCTGCCTTTGGATGCTGTAGCTGGATTCCAGTTCTCTCCCCTTTTCCTCAGGGCGTCCGTCATTCTTGCTGGGCTGGGCTTTAATGCAAAGATGCAGCAACAGACAACCAAGTAAGTTTCTAAACTTTGGGTACTGAGGCAGAGATGGGTCTGGGGAGATGTTCCAAGTGAGCTCCCAGGCACTGCTGTGGCTGTCAGGAAGAGTGAGGGTGTATTCCTGCCCATCCAGTGTGGTCTCCTGCCCTGGAGGTGCCAAACCAGCTTCCTGCTAGACCACGGATCTTGTGCTGTGCCTGAAATCTCTGCAGGGACAAGCTGCCTTTGGGTGACAGCAGAGCCAAAAGAGCCTGGGGGAGCAGGGATCCTGCAGGCAGGCAAACACAGAGTGGTTCTGTGTTGAACAGTAACCCCTCTTTGCATCCTCTTCTCTCCTCAGAGAGTTTTCTGGAGGCTGGAGAATGAGACTGGCCTTAGCCAGAGCCCTGTTTGCCAGGTTGGTGTCCAGCCCTTCATGCTATGGGCTTAAGCCTCCTTGCTCTCCATGCTGTGAGGTGCAGGGGCGCTGCCTGGGGGTCCTTTCGACCCAGGCTCTTGGGGTGGGGGACACTGGAGGCACTGCAGCTCTTGTGTGTGTGTAGTGAGAGATTCTGCACTGACCCTGTGCTGTTTCTGCTTCTGATTGCCATGTCTTGTTTCCCTAGGCCAGATCTCCTTCTGCTGGATGGTAAGTTGATACTGCAAGTCCCCTCTGACACCACTGCTGGGCCTGCCTGTGCCCTTCCTGGGGTTGGGAACATGCCATGGCCTTTATCTGCCTGCTCAAAATAGCCCTGTGTGACGGGCCGGCCTGGCAGCCCAGTCAGCAGCGGTGGCACAGGGAAGCCTGCTTGGGCAGCTGCTCTCACTGCGCTCAGCAGAGCCTTGCCCTGTGCCCCAGCCAGGTGGTTTGTATGTCATCCTGCCCCAAGTGTTGTTCCCTTTCCCTCTCCAGTCCCTGGGATGCACGCTGGCTGCTAGTCTGTGCTGGGGGAAGTCCCGTCACTGCAGGGGGTGCCCACCTTGGGTAGGGCATCTGGGTGAGGTGCTGCTGTGGGTACCGATATGGAATGGGGGGAGCATCCCTGCCTGAGCCTCATCCCCGATGCCCACACCCCATCACACCCTACACATGAGTCCTCTGAGCTGGGGGGATGAAGTTCCCACTCAGGCTCTCTTTCTCCCCAAGCCTTTCCTCTGGATAAAAAGTGTGATCCAGCCATCCCCATCCCTCCTGACCTCAGTGCCTTTTTCCCTTCACTCAGAGCCAACGAACATGCTGGATGTGAGGGCAATTTTGTGGCTGGAGACCTACCTGCAGGTAAGGGGTGGCTGGAGGCTCTGATACAAAGCAAGGGTGAGGGATGGAGACATTCTCCAGGCTGGTGTCTCACTTCACTGGGGGTRGGACCAACCCCTGGACTCTGGCTGGGTGGTGCTCAGGCCTCCCTCTTGCTGTCTCCTCCAGACCTGGCAGTCGACCATCCTCGTGGTGTCCCACGACAGGAACTTTCTGAATGCCGTGGCCACGGACATCATCCACCTGCACTCACAGCGGCTGGACACGTACCGTGGGGACTTTGAGAACTTCATGAAGATCAAGGAGGAGCGGCTGAAGAACCAACAGCGAGAGTATGAAGCCCAGCAGCAGTACCGTGAGCACATCCAGGTAACTGAGAGAAGCCAGTGGAGCTGGGCCATGCTTCTCCCAGCTTTGTCCCTTTCTCTCTGCTTCTAGACCCGTGGTTGTATTGCTGCAGAAGTTTTGGCAGCAGAGCAGGGTGGCTGGTGCTGAAGGGGACTTAGGGCTCTCTGATGCTTTTCTCACTTGCAGGTTTTCATCGACCGCTTTCGCTATAACGCCAACCGGGCGTCCCAAGTCCAGAGCAAGCTCAAGCTGTTGGAGAAGCTGTGAGTGCCTGTCCTGCTCCTCTCTGGAGGTGGGGAAGGGGCAGTGCTCATGGGAAGAAATGGAGGTTCCCAGGGTGCCTGGCGGATACGGTTGTGGTTTGGGCTTTTTGTGTGCTTGTCTCTGGTCCAGAGGCTTTGGCTGGGATGAGGTGTCACAGAGCTGAAGACTCTACCGCTGTGGGCTTCTGGTGTGGGAGCAGACCCACAGTGCGAAGCACTTAGGTTATGTGTCTCCTATTCTTGCAGGCCAGAGCTGAAACCTGTGGACAAGGAATCTGAAGTGATCATGAAGTAAGTGTCCCCTGAGCTATTCCTTGGAGGTTGCCTGGCTCCCTTTCTGACCTGAGCTTCTCCAGGGTCCTGTCCCAGCTGGGACAACCACCCCTTCGTGTGGGCCAGCCTTATTCTGACAGGGAGCCCAGACTGGCCCCCATGTTCAGGCTGGGTTCCCTCTTGGGGCCAAAGCTGCAGGTCTTTGTTGCTTTCTTGTGACCATCCTTCCCAGAGGCTCTGCATAGTAAGGAGCCCTTCTTGTCACCTGGGGGGTTACAAAGGTTGTTCCGGGGGACCTGGGAGCAGAGTCTCTGAAGTTCCTGGCCATCTCTCGTCTCTTCCTGTTTCCCCAGGTTCCCTGATGGCTTTGAGAAGTTCTCCCCCCCAATCCTGCAGCTGGATGAAGTGGACTTCTGTTATGATCCAAGTCACTACATCTTTCGTTCCCTCTCTGTCTCTGCTGACCTGGAGTCCCGCATCTGTGTGGTATGTGGGATTGCAGAATAATGGGGCTGTGCGGGACCTTGGGAGGACCCTACTTAAAGTAGGGGTAGCTTTGATGTTAGGTCAGGTTGCTCAAGTCCTTGTCCAGTTGAACTCTGGATGTTTCCAGGGAGGACTATTTCTCCCATTCCTCTGGGCCCCATCACAGTATTCGTTCATCCTCTTTTTTGAGGTACATTGGAACATTTTTCCTAATACCAGTTAGAATTTGTGATTGGTGCGCGTTGTCCTTCATCCTTTCTCTGGATGCCTCTGAGGAGAGACTAGGTCCCTCTGTAACTCCCTGTTAGCTGACAGCAGCATGTAATGGGGCCCCTGCTACATTGGATGAGGCAGCAGAGACACTGTGTGCTTGAAAATGAGCCTGGGACCAGGTAATCCTTAGGCTTGAGGGCTGGAGAGGGAACATCTGGCACTGTTGCCTGTGCTACTTGTCAGTGATAGAAACGCAGCTTCCTGGTAGCTGGAGTCACTGCTTATGCTTCATCCTGCTCCCCCTCATCATCCACGAGAGCTGAAATTCCCTGATGCTGCCGCCCTCTCCGAAGTGTCTTCATGGATTTCACATTCTCCAATGCTGCTGCTGCTTCTTTAGGTTGGAGAAAACGGAGCTGGCAAGTCAACCATGCTAAAGATCTTAATGGGGGAGCTGGCACCAGTCAGAGGGATCAGACATGCTCACAGGTACCTGGTAGGAAGGGCTGGGGGACTGGGAGGAATGGTGCAGCTGGACGGCTCCTGGGCTGTGCTTTGCAGCTGCCTAAGGGACCGGGATGGGTCCAGCACACTCACACACGTGCCCGCCTTCTGGCACTGCAGCTGTGGGCGCCATGGTTGCAGGGCCTGGTACAAGCTCCCAATCCCTCTTCTCATTCCGCAGAAACCTAAAGATCGGTTATTTCAGCCAGCACCATGTGGATCAACTAGACTTGAACATCAGTGCTGTAGAGTTACTGGCAAGAAAGTTCCCAGGTGAGTTTTGGAGATCCCAGAAGATCTGGGCCATTGAGGTCTCCTTTGCTGTGCACAGAGCAGCATTGGTTTGTCCATGGTCTTGGGCAGAAGGCTCTGTCCCATTAGTGCTTCAGGGTCACTGCCTATGCTGGAATAACTCCCCTCATGCAGCCAAGTTCAGGACACCAGCCATGAGAAGCAGGGGTAGCTAGCAGTCTGCAGATCTCAGGGTGGTGCCAAGTTTTGGGAGCAGATGATCTGCTCTCCTGCTCATAGGATGAGCATCAGCTCCTCCTTTCCCAGCTGCCAAAACCTCTGGTTCCCTTCTCAACTACTTGACATTACATTACACTGTGACAGGGAATTGGGGATAGCATCACTTGGAGTCAGTCACCAGTCCTGCAGCTCCTGTCCTGATTGTGTCAGTAAGGTTTTCCTTGTAAATGCCCTCTTTGGGAGGGAATTGCCTGGAAGTGCTGCTGGATAGCTCCCCTGTCATGCTGGTCTGGCGCCAGCTGCCCAGCTGTGGCGCCTGCTGAAGGCCCTGTGTCACACCAGGTGTGCTGTAACTGTGTTGTGACATGATCCTGCAGGGAAGACGGAGGAGGAATACCGGCACCAGCTGGGGAGCTATGGCATCTCCGGAGAGTTGGCCGTGCGTCCTGTGGCCAGCCTGTCTGGAGGTCAGAAGAGTCGGGTGGCCTTTGCCCAGATGACTATGCCATGGTAATTTTCTCCCAAATGCTGTTCATTTTGGCATGGCTTCATCCCTGGAGCTTGCTTCACCAAGAGGAAGGCAGGCATTTGAGGACTTTCTGCTACCCCACAGAAGCCTTCTCCTTGGGGGTTTTTATGGGGAGGGAGGTGGTTGTCCTGGGGAGACTGTGTGGACAGAGGCAGGTGGTTTTCTCCCACTGCTTTGGGCTCACAGGGATAAGAGGTGTCCCTGGAGCTGAGCAATGCTGATGCTGGGGCCAGGCACATGCCAGTGGCTGTGGCGCAGAGCAGCTAAAGCAGCAGTCAGGGTGCAGACCCAGCCTGAGCCTGTTTCAGTGCATCCTTAGAGCTGTCTTCTCTTCCAGTCCAAACTTCTACATCTTGGATGAGCCAACGAATCACCTGGACATGGAGACCATCGAGGCCCTGGCAAAGGCACTGAATAAGTTCCGGGTAAGATTCCCCCAGCAATATCTCCTGTTTTTCTAACTTCCTGCAGCCTCCAGCTCAGGTGACTTGGTATCCTAGCCAGAGGTGTGGATGGTCAAATACCAGCAGTGACTTCAAATCTAGGACAGAATTTGGGAAACAAATCACATTTCTGCCTTAGCCATCCATCCTGGTGGTTTGTTTACTTGCTGGCTTTGGCTAGGAGTGGCTGAGAGAGGCAATAGCAGCCCAGAGAGCACCTTGTCCCATCCTCACTAGTCACCTACACTCTGTGACTTCTCATGTGCTGCGTGCAGCTCCAGTCCTACCTTGGGGCCACTCAGATCTTTAGGCACGTTTTGTGCCTCATCTCCAAAGACTCAGCCTCCAGATGCTGCTGTGATCACCCTGGATCCCACTGGTTGTTGTTCAGGTTGGGGCAGTTTTCCTGTGGAAGAAAAGCTTAGCTGAGGTTGCTCGGGGCCTTACCCAGACACCTTTTCACTGTTACCGACTTTGTGTGGATTCTCCATCCTTGAAGTTGTTAGAGACCTGGAGAGCCAGTAACAAACATTGCAGTTGGCTTCCAAGAGTGGAGAGTAAATATGTTACTGCTGCACATGCCTGCTCCATACATGATCTGTCTGTTCCCCTGAAGGAAGGAAAGGCTGGGATGAGGTCCCTGTCAGTGAAATAGTTAAATTTTCCCTGGAGCAGATGGAAACCTGAAGTGCTGGGCACAGGCTGGACAGAGGCATGGGATCTCCATGCCACCAGCCCTGGGCCCTGGGTTGTGCTCCACTAAGTTCCCGATTTCCCCCCTTGTGTGTTGGCAGGGTGGTATAATCCTGGTGTCCCACGACGAGCGCTTCATCCGCCTGGTGTGCCAGGAGCTGTGGGTGTGCGAGAATGCCACCGTGACACGCATCGAGGGTGGCTTTGACCAGTACAGAGACATCCTGAAGGAGCAGTTCCGGAAGGAGGGTTTCCTATAAGGGAGGCGGGAGCCGGACTGCGCCGGGGGCTGGAGGGCAAAGCTCAGCCACCTCGGCGTCCATCCCAACTGTGCCTGGCAGAGCGCCGAGGACGCTGCTGCCCACATGGACCGTCAGCCATGCCATCAAACTGCCACCTGAACTGCTCTCCCCTCCCGGGGCYGGGCGGAAGGACAGCGCGGGAGCAGGAGTCTGGTGTGCGTGGCCAGGGGCGCGCCAGGGGCTCTGCCGCTGGCTGGGGCTGTGCCCGCCACTGGGCACACTGGGAAGGCTGTGCCTGGAGCTGCTGCTGTGCTGGGAGGAGGGAAGGCAGAGCATCCTGACCCTCGGTTTAACTCCGTGCTCTGGAGGGCAGGAGAGGAGCTGTTCTCCGTGTTTCTTCGCTTCACCCTCTGCCTTTTTCTTTCTTTGTTTTTTGTTTAATTGCCTGAACACTAGTCCAGCTCCATCCCATGCCACTGTCCTCCCTGCTGCCTTGAAGGGAAATGAGGCCTTTGCTGCTAAAAGTGACCCCTGCCTCTTCCCCAGCCCCCTGATGCTGGGGCTTGCTTATGTCTGTAGTGCCGAGGGAGTCAGAGCCCGGCTCTCCTGGGCCCGCTCCCTGCTCCTTTCCCTGTGCTGCTGCCGGTACCGCCTCGCTGCCTGCCTTGCCTTTGAACCGGCCCGGGTGTGGGCTGCCCTGGGGTGGGCTGCCCAGCATCCCTCCCTGCCCACCCACACAAAGGTTGTGGTGTAAATAAACCCAGGATGCAGTGGGTGCAACGTTCTCCTTTCCTTGGGGGGCTGTGGGGCTTGATTTTTGGGGGAGGTGGGGGATTGTCCTGCCGGAGCTGGTGTGAGGCTGGGGTTGGATGTCAGCTCTGGAGAGGAAGGATCCGGTTGTGGTTTGAGGGGGAAACAGGCTGAACAGGCGCAGGAGAAGGGGSCCAGAGCTTTAAACTGCATTCAGTGGGGTAAGGGGATGTATTTCTGAGTGTCAGAGAGGAACCAGGAAACACCAACACTTTTAAGAAGCAACAGGGTAATACTCATAAATTGTCACAAAGGAATTATTAGGGAGGGCTCCTCCCGAAAGGTGAAGAGGCTGATAAACCAGCTGAAGTGTCTCTACATCAGTGCACGCAGCATGGATAACAAGCGAGAGGAGTGAGAAACTGTGGTGCAATTAGAAAACTATGCCATAATTGCTATCAAAGAAACAGACACTGTCACACAACTGGAACACTGCAGTGGAGGGCTACAAGCTTTCAGAAGAGAGGATGGGAAGGAGGAGCAGGGGTGTTGGACTCTTAAGAAAGGGACAGATAGTGAAGAGCTGCCTCTGAGTAACAGCCATGAACTGGTTGAGAGCCTGTGGCTAAAAATCAAGGACAGGACCAGCAAAAGACACCCTGTGGCTGGAGTCTACTACAGGTTGCCTGGTCAGGAGAGGTCTGCTGCCRTGACTGCTTTGCTTCAGATACACTGGCAAACTTGGTGTACCTTCGAGTCCTGCATCCACGTTGTTTATGAAGATTTGAAGAGCATTTGCCTTAAGCTTGGGCCCTGCAGAACCCCACTAGTGACAGGTCGCCAGTCTGATGTCACCCCATTCRCTATAACCTGCCCCGTGAGCCAGTTGCTCACCCATCGCACAACATATTTGTCCGTCTGTGTGATGGACATTTTGTCCAGAAGGATCCTGGGAGAGACAGTATTGAAAGCTTTACTGAAATCCAAATACATCATTTCGTATCAAGGCTTCCCTCAATCAACTACTTGAGTCACCTTGTCCTTAAAGGAAATTAAGTTTCTCAAGCAGGACTTTCCCCTCATGAACTTGTGCTGGGCTGTGACTGATGCCTGCGTTGTCCTTCAGGTATTTTTTAATAACTCAGAATAATCCTCTCCATAATTTTACCAGGCACTGAAATGTGACTGGCAGGCCTAGAGTGCCCAGGATCATCCCTCTTGCCCTTCTCGAAAACTGGGACATCATTTGCCAGTTTCCAGTCAACTGGGACCTCTCCAGATTCCCAGGGCAGTTCAAAAATCATTGAGAGAGGTCTCAGGGTGACTGCCGGCTCTTTGAGTACTCCTGGATGAATTCAATAAGGCTCTATACACCATCCCTATAAAGGGATTCAGCTGGAGCAGATCCTGCACAAGTTTGGGGTCGACTGGGAGTTTGTTAATATTCTCACAGACATGGTCCTCCAGCTCAGGAACCCCCAGAGCCCATCACTGGTGTTGAAGACTGAAGTGAAGAAAGCATTAAACATCTCTGCCTTGTCTCTGTCCCTGCTTGTGGGGTACCTGTCCTCATCCAGTAAAGGGAAGATGTGATTTCTGAGGTGGCTTTTGCTGTTGACATATTTAAAAAAGAGGGAGAGTGACCTTTTACACAGGCAGAAACGGATAAGAGAAGGGGGAATGGCTTTAAACTGAAAGACGGGGCACTTACATTGGATATTCTGAAGAAACTCTTGCCTGGGAGTGTGGAGAGGCGCTGGCACAGGTTGGCCGGAGCAGCTGTGGATGCCCCGTGCCTGGAGTTGCTCCAGGCCAGGTCGGACGGAGCCCCGCGGTGTGGTGGGTGTCGCCCCGCCCCCGGCGCGCGGGGGCCGTTCGAACGCGGTGTTCCCCCCGAGCCCCAACATTCCAGGAGCCGCGACCCCGCGCGGGCGGTGGGCGGTGCCTCGGCGTTGCCGTTGGCGGCGGCGTCGGGTCCGGGCGAGTCCGGCCGGGCTGCGCTCCGGTGTTCGGTACCGGGAGGGGCGGACGCTCACCGGCACCCCCCCGCACCGGGACGATCGGCGCGAGGCCCCGCCCCCGCCTTCCCCGCCACCAGGTGGTCCCGCCCCTGCGGCCGGGGCGGCGCTCGAGCCTCGCTCCCACCGGCGGCGGGCACCGCACCGCACCGCACCGGGACTGCTACCGGCACCGGGACTGCTACCGGCACCGCCACCGGCACCGGCATGAGCGCCGGCGGGCAGCCGGCGGTGCCCTGCCCCCGCGGCGGGCCGTGCTCGGCGGGGAGCAGCCCCGTGCCCAGCCCCGCGTCCCCGGCGCCCGAGGAGGTGAGCGGGGTGGTGGGGAGCGGATCGTGGTGGGGGGGCGGCTGCGTGCTGGGCATCGGGGGTGCGGGGCCGCCGCGGGATGCGGGGGTGCCCTCGGGAGCGGGGGGGGTCGTCTGTGAGTGTGTGCGCGGAGGGGGGTGGGCTCGTGTGGCTGTGTGTGTGTGTGTGCGGGGGGGTGCCCCCCGTGTGTGTGGTGGGGGGGAGTTCCCCTCTGTGTACGCGTGTAAGAGGGGTCCCCTCTGTGTGTGCGTGTGTGAAAGGGGGAGGGGGTCCCCTCTGTGTGTGTGTGTCCGGGGGGGTCCTCTCTCTGTGGCTGTGTGTGTGTGCGGGGGGAAATTTCACCGTGTGTATGTGTGTACGGGGGGGGTCCCCTCTGTGTAGCTCTCTGTGTGTACGGGGGGGGATCCCTCGGTGTGGCTGTACGGGGGGGTCCCCTCCGTGTAGCCATGTGTGTGCGGGGGGGGGSCTGGGTCCCTCCGTGTGTGTCTGTGTGTGCCGGGGGGGGTCGTGTGTCGAGGAGGGCCTTGTGGGGGAGCGCTCTGTGTGGGGGGGTGGTTGTGCCGGAGGGGGAGGCTTGGTTGGGAGGGGGGGGGGGGGGGGGGGGGGGCGGCTCCGTGTGTGCCCGCGGGGGCTGTGCGTGGGAGAGGAGCCCTCGGGGGCGGCTCTGGGCACGGGCGGGGGATGCTGCCCGCGGGGGGGGGCGGTGGCGGCACTCGGGGTCCCCATGGGGGGGCGACGGAGTGGCCGGGTGGGCTGGGGGCTGCGGGGGTGCCGGGGTGCGCGCGTGTGTGTGACCGGGAGCGGGGGTGCTGCGCGCCGGTTCGGGGGGAGCGGGGGGTCCCGTGCCGGCGCGGTTGCCGCGGGCGCGGGGGTGTCGGTTTGGGGGGCGGGGTCCCCCCGGGCCGGTCGGCCGGGGCAGGACCGGCAGCGCGGCGCCATCTTGGGAGCCATCAGGTGCCCGGCGCGGGGACGGGCGGCGGGGACGGGCGGCGCGGGGGGGCCGCCCCCGACACCCCCTCCCGTCTCCGGCCGCCGCCGCGGGGGGAGCGCTGCGGCTCGGCCCCGGGGCCGCGGGGTGCGGGGCTGCCCCGGGGGGCGCTGGTGCTGCCGACGGCGCCCGGTCCTCCCCCCGCTCCCCCCGCGGGACCGAGCCCCGAGCGCGCCGGGCGCTGCCCCGGGAGCGTCCCCCGGCCTGGAGTCACCGCCCGCAGGCGGACATCCCAGCACCGGGGCCCCGAGCCTCTGATTCAGGCGCCGCCGGCGGCTGCCGGGCTCTGGGTGTCCCGGCGTGTCGTCACGGTGTCGTCGCGTGTGTCCGGCCCTCCCTCCTCCCCCCCAGCCCCGCCACCACCCCGCCCGGGATCTGGGTTTAAAGGGAAGGGCTGCATTTGCCTCGGCAGATGATGAGGAAGGGTTACAGGGAGGATGGATGGACCTCGATATTCTGTGCTTGTAAAACTGCCGGGTGGTCCAGGGCTGCCGCCAGGGCCGGCTGTGGTATCGGCTTGGTTGGGATATCCCGGGAGTTTAATCCACTCATGATATTTGTTGCAGCCACTTCAGAAACGGCGGAGAACTGTGGAGGATTTCAACCAGTTCTGCACTTTCGTTCTGGCCTATGCAGGCTACATCCCCTACCCTGAAGAGGTAAGTGTTTACAGGGTGTTCCTGTACAAAGACACTGGTTCTCCTGGTCTCCCTGCCATGCCCAGCTCCTAATCTTAAAGAATCATGGAATGGAAGGGACTCTAGAGATCATTTAGTTTCAACTCCCCTACCCTGGGCAGGGGTGCCACCCCCTAGACCGGGTTCCTCAGGGCCCATCCAACCTGGCCTTGAAGTTTGGGTAGACACTGCTGAAGAGTCATTCTCTCCTTACCCTGAATAGCTGTGCTGTGGTCTCCCATGCTAATCCTTCATCTTCTCCTCTTGCCCACTAGTATGTGCCCTGGACCCACGGAGGCAGCATGAGTCCCCAGAACAGCACGGGGAGCACTCAGGACAGCGATAGCTCGACCTCATCTCACTCCTCCGACTGCCACATCCCAATGGACAATAGGAAGAGCAGGAATGCTGTGGCCAGGGGGGCTGTGGACAATGGCCTGCTCATGAACAGCCCTGCCTTTTCCACTGCCTTCTACAACGTCCGGCCCCAGCAAATCAAACGGAAGAAACCACCAGCAAAGAAACGCATTTTGGAGCAGGAGGTGAAGAAGAGGGTGCCGCTGAGTGCTTGGAAGGACTTTGGGGCAGAGCAGGATGGGGTGAAGCAGCTGGCTGCACTGGCAGGACAGCTGTCTCCTGTGAAAGAGGAGCTATTTGAGCCTTCCCTCAACCCATCTGGGAACCCCAAGCCCAACTCCCTCCTGGAGGAGCCGATGAAGGAGGAGAAGGACTTGATGTATGGTGCACAAGGAACTGAGAAGCCAGCAGAGGATCCTCAGCTTAAGGAGCATGACCCGTTCTCTGGAGGGAGGAAAAGCCCTAGTCCCTGTAATACCTTGGACCAAAGCACAGGGGAAGATACAAGCAGAGAGACCTCCCAGATCAGTGGTGAGTGTCTGAGGGAGAGCAGAGGGCCCTGTTGTGCTGCAGCCAGTGCCAAACATTGTCCCTTCCTCAGCTGGAGCCACCCTTGCTGGCCACAGGGAGGGCCTGTCGATGGCCCAAGCCTCTCACAGCCAGGGGAATACTTTTGGGACCTGGGGGACTGAAGAGCAGGGAGCTGGCCTGCTCTTTGGCAGCTCTGTTCTGCAGAATGAATGGTAGAGACCTGAAACGGGTCTGAAATGATGTGTAGGGCTGCCTTGCTCATCTGGTCTTAACTTTTTTTCCTCTTTTTTTCCCCCTTTTGCAACTTTAGCAGTTGAATTCACGGAAGTTCCCAACACCAAAGCAGAAGGTGAGTGGGGGGCTGTTCTGTTTAACACCAGTGGAACTGGCTAGTCTGGCCACAACCAGACCTGCAGCTGGTAAGGTGCTTGCTGACCAGGCTCTCTCTCTCTCCCTGACCAGACGACGATGCCTGGGATCTGATCACCTGCTTCTGCATGAAGCCCTTCGCAGGGAGGCCCATGATCGAATGTAACGAATGCGCTACCTGGATCCACCTCTCTTGTGCCAAGATCCGCAAATCCAATGTGCCTGACATTTTCATCTGCCAGCGGTGCCGGGATGCCAAGCAGGAGATTCGCCGCTCGAACCGAGCTCGAACAGTGCCCCGCAAGCGCCTCGTTGACTGAAGCTCCTGCCGAGCAGGAAGGCCGGGGGTCCCTTTTTAACCTGAAGAATTAGACAATCAATGCACTGGCAGGGGAGGGGCTGGGACACAGGGCCGGACTGTCCCCCTCACACTTCTGACTCCTGAAAGCTGCCATGCCTGTCCTCCCTCAGGATCATATTGGCCATGGAGTTCGGTTATTCCAGAAGTATGTGGGGGATAGGAGGGTGGTCCAGATGCGCATCCCTGTGGGTGGTGTGTTAGTGTTTGTGATCTCCTGGGGCCCCACATGCACTAACTGTTGGATCCTGCCTCCTCCTCACAGCCCCTCCAAAGAGCCCTGCCCATGTGCCTTCTGCACTTTCCCTGGGGGATGCAGGCCCCGCTCCTGTCCTGGTGACACTCAGCTCAGCCCCCACCTGCCAGTCCCCATGACTATAATTCTTATCTGGGTTCTTTCCTACTTGCACATCTGGTTACTGTGGGACCACAGCTGGGGGCAGGGTGTGGGACAACCCCCTGTCACACAGCAGCCCCCAGGCTCGTCCCTGTGCCTCTCTCCTCCTGTGGAAAGCCTGGGCCCCAAAAGTGCTTTATGTTTTTATAGTTAATTTGTATTATAGTTAATTTGTATCATAGTTAATTTGTATTATAGTTACTTTGTATTATAGCGAATTCTGGTCCTTGCCCTGTGGAGTGTGACTGGAGTCTTATGTATATAATAAATACTTTTGCCATAACACTGGTGGCTTTGGCATAGGTTGGTGACCTTGGTTCTCATGTCCTTCGGGGGAACCCGAGTGCTCCCCTGCTTCCCTTCTGCTGTAGCTGGGAGGGGACCTGGTGTAGGGACCCCTCTCAGCCTTGCTACTCCCCCAGGTAAACAACCAAGCTGCAAAAACAACAGGAAACAAGCAGAGCAGAGCATCTATATTTAATTGAGCAACGACCACCTCCCCACATTGCTGCAGTGCACAGGGATGATCTACGGCTAGGTCCTCAGGAGGTGCATGGCCTGGGGGACAACCTCTTCAGTGGGAACCATGTTCCAGAGCCTACAGACATGTCGTGGGGAATGTCATGGGTTACTCCACAGAAGCAGCAGGTCTGACGGCTCAGGGAGGAAGGGTGTCCATGTGCCCTTGCTCCGATACTTAGGGCACATCATTATTGGGCTCAAAAGATGAGTTTTGCTCTTGGGCTCTGACAAACCTTCTTGTCTCTGTCTCCACTCTGGAGTGCAGTTAAAACTCAGTCCTGACAGCAATTGAGATGCCAAAGGTTCCAGTTTTCTCCACAAAATAAGCCTCTATTTCCAACAGAGAGATATCATTGGCTTCCCTTGCAGATGCAGAGGTGTGCCAGCTTCCATCAGGCGTGCTGTTGGGTCAGGTGGCAGATGTAGTGAGGGTGACAGGACAAGAAGGCTCTGGGGGATGAGTGCTGACCTGGCTAGGGCAGCAAGAAGGCACTGTTTGTGGGGACCCTTACCAAGCAAGGTCCTGCTGGTACAACATTTCAGTCCCAAGGCTGTGAACAGTCCAGGAAGAGCAGCCAACCTGGGTATAATTTCTATACTAGGGACCAGAACTGGGGTTATGCAGCCAAACAAGTATCCAGTCGAGGTAGGCAGGCAGTGGTCTATTCTTCATTGGCCCAGACAGAGCTGCCTGCTTTCTGCTCCAGGTGGGGAATCACCGCCTCCGTGTAAAACTTCTCCAGCTTGGGCTCCGTCTTGCCCCAGAACTCCCCATCAAACTTCACGGGGACCACAGCTGTCTCCTTGTTGGTGTGCACCACAAAGTCGGCCTGCTGCAAGCCAGTGGTTGCCAGCTGGCACTGGACCTGAGTGAAATAGGGATGATTCTTCTTTAGGGCGTAGGAATCCCCATCCACCTCCAGGCAGAAGTCCTTGTCCTTGCAGGCCTCGCGCACCGTCCTGTTCCTGTGCTTGTAGGGACACTTCACCTCCAGCAGCCCCAGGTCCTTCCCTGTGGCTGCCTCCTTAATGATCCCATCCGGGCTGGCAGCAAGCCACTCCTTCTCCGGGTGAATGAAGAGGCCACAGTCCTCCACCTGCACTGGCTTGCCTGCCTTCTGTGATTTCTGCTTGTAGGCCTCCACGGCCACCTTCTCATTGCGGATTCCCCAGGACATGGCTGGGGTCTGCACCCTGGAGCCAGAGCCCACCACCTCTTTTAGGTAGGACTGGGGCACCTTGTCTGTCTTGCTGTTGGCAAACTTGCTGTTGGCAATTTTGGAGGCCACGGAGGCGGTGATGCGGTTCTCTCGCCACTCATACCACTTGGGGTTGTCCCGCTGGCCCCGGGTCTCCTTCTCCACCTGCGGGATGTCCTGGCTGTTTACGGGGGGCAGGAATCGGCTGCAGGCCTTGCTCAAGTCAGGCTGCTTCTTCTGTGGACGCGGGTCAGTTCTGGCTGGACCGGCAGCTCCTTTGGCATCAGGTGCCTTCTGGGTCGTAGAAGAACTCCTGGCAGGTGCTCTGCTCTTGTCCCCAGCATCTCCTTGGGATGCTGTGGATCTTGGCTGAGCAGAGCCTGCCTTTGTCCCCCTCCCCTGTGTGGGGGTGGTAGCCTTGGCAGCCGGAGTGCTTCGGGACTGGCTGCCTGCAGCTGTGGCCTTGGCCCGGCTGGCTGAAGCGGAAGGCGGTGGCCTGGCAGCGGCAGTTTTGGAGGCGGTTGTGGCCGGCCGCGGGGATGATGTGCCAGCAGACTCCTTCCTGGGTCTCCCCATTGCTACAAGTCAGAGGATCTCACACTGTGGACGTGGAATAAAGTTTAATGCAGATCTCCAAAACACTTACTTCCCTTACCTTGGCCCTCCCTGCGCCTGCCCCAGGGCGCTGTGTCCCTGCCAGAGCTGCTGCTCCCGCGCATTCCTTCGGCTCACGTGTCACGGAGGAATGGCGGCTGGCCAAGCTGGGGTGCTTGTTCTCACCCCTCTACCCCGCACCCCAGCCCGGATCCCCCGAGGATAGGGCGGGGGGACAACGAGCCCCCCGGAGCCACCTCCGCCTGGAAGCGGCAGCGGTGCCCGCGGGAGCCGCTTTTGTCCGCGGACCGGGCGGGTTCCCCGCGGGCCCATCCTCTCGGCCAGCGGGAGTGCCGGACAGGCGGAGGGGGGGGGATCCAGCACCACCCCGGGGACCCCACGCGCGCTCCGGGGCCGCGGTGCGGAGCTGCCCCGCCCGGTGCCGCCGCTCTCACCGCTCCGCCGCCGCCGCTCCGGAAGCGCGTCCCGCCTTCACCACGTGCCTCGGGGGCGGCGGCGGCCCGAGGGGTGCGGGAGGGAGGTGCGGGGCAGGGCTCAGCCGTCGGCCAAGCCCCCGGTCCCCGCTAGAGGGAAGCAGCCGCTCGGCCATTCGCACCGCGGGGGCTGCCCGGGCATGTCCGCTCCGCTCCGGCCCGGCATCCCTCCGCCTTCCCCCGCATCACGCCGCCCCCGGGACCCCCGAACAACACTTTATTCAGGGTTGGGGACAAACCCCAGCAACCCCCGGACCCGTGGGCACGGTCCAAGCCTGGCCCTCGCACACCCCATCCCCGCCCGTAGGCACGGTCCAAGCCTGGCCCCCGCATACCCCATCCCCGCCCGTGGGCAGGGTCCAAGCCTGGCCCCCGCATACCCCATCCCCGCCCGGGGCAGAGGGCTGAGCCTCCACTGCGAAGGGCCAGGCTCACCTGATGGGACCCCACCGAGCCCCGATGGCCCAAGCCGATCTGAACCGCCACGTCCCACCGCGAGCAGACTCTCGGGAGAAGGGCGACAACAAGAAGCTAGAACAGCGGTACCCACCCACGAGCACCCGCTGTCCGGCTGTGCTGCCGTGTGAGGAGAGTCCCGGCGCAGGGATGGCACAGCACAGCCGAGGCAGCCCCACCTCGGAACCCCGCAGAAGGCTCGGCGCCAAGGAGGAAGCAGCGGCAGGCGTCACCGGCACGGCGAGTTTCGGGTTCCTCAAATCCAGGGAGTTTCGTTTTCTCCAGCGAGCCTGGCAGCACTGAGCGAGCCCCGGCGGGGTGGCTGCTGCGAGATCTGCCACGTGCCCTCCCCACGGCCGTGAGCCCCTATTATTTTCGTCTGTCTAAAGGAAGCCCAGCAGCCACCAGTGCGTGTCCTGGGTCTGTGTCAGAGCCAGCCCCACAGGGGCTTCCAGCCCCAACTGCCTGTGCCAGCATCCTGGAAGATTTCAGTTGGGCAGGCTGAAATGCTGGCAGCATTCCCAGCCCCTCTCCCTGAGGATCCCAGATGTCTCCACCAGCCATCTCTATCTCTGCTGATGTGTTGTTTCATTTCCTCTCTCCAGGCCCTCTGTAACTCCCTGCAGCTGGGCAGACCAATATTACACAGGTTAAGTCGAGGTGCGCCCGATTTTTACCAGAAACACCACCGGCATTCGCTTCCTCCTCCATGGCTACCCATCCTCAGGATCTGGTTTAGTTCTTGCTGATTAAGGAGCAGCCAAACAGGATGCCCCTGCACCCAGACCTTTTGCCTCTTCAACCTTCAGTGTGGTCTGAGGAGCTCAACACAGCTGCTGCCAGTCTGACACTGGCTGGTATTCCTTGGGCTTTGGGTCATTTCCCAAATAACTGAACTCACACTAAATTCACAGGGCTTATGAGTGACTCAGGACTTGAAAGCATATGTAAAAGCTCTGTGGTCTGTGCCCCTTCCAGCCAGCCCTGTCAACCAATGATAATTCAGCTCAAGGTACAGGTGATTTGGGGATATCACCCAGATCCTGACTGGTCCCTTGACCTGCGCTGCAGCTCCTGGGGAGGGGTTACCGGGGTGTGAGGGTGCTGAATGGAGCCACAGGACTGAGCTGGGCCTGTTTTCAGGGTTTAACACAGGCCTTAGCTCAGCACTCTGCCGAAAAGCAATGCCAAGCTCTCCAGGTCTATTTGTGTCTGTGATGAGCTGCTGTAGGGAAGCTGTGACAGTGCAGAGCAGTGACATAAACACCTGATGCCTGATGCGACTGGGAGCAGAGTGGGATGGAGCCCTTCTGTGTCTCCCTAGGGCTGCTGCAGGCCACTAGAACGCGGGGGGAGACTCATCTGTGTTCCCAGCACTGCAAGCACCGTTGTTATTCACCTGCTGTCACACCGGGGCTGACGTCTGATGCTGTGGGCTGGCCAATCTCCATCACCCTGGCTGGTGGCACTGAACCAGCACTTGCATTTGGACACTTTTCTTTGCCTCCGCTTGGCCTAGAAATGGTATCTCAGAGAAAAATCAAAGCTTATGGGTTTTTTTTCTAGGTCTGGAGTGGCTGCAGCGCTTGCTGTGATGATGGGAGTCCCGTGCATGTCGCTGGCTGCAGGGATGTGCTGTGGTGTGTGCGGGGCCTCCAGCAGCTCCCGGAGCCAGCAGCTGTCACGGGGGGATAACACATGGGTTAGCATCCAGCATCCTTTCTTGTGGTCGTAATGAGAGGAAAGGGCAGCAGCTGCACACTTCAGCTCTCCTGTCTGCACAGGGAGGGGAAGTGACATGCCGTGGGGCATCTCGCATGGGAGAGGGAATGGCTCAGAGTGCTCTTGCAAGGACCCTAGGGATGCACAGAGTGCCTCTTGGACAGATAATTGTTGACTAAAGCTCAGGGTGAGGGGTCGGGAAGGGGGAGTGTGTCTCGTGCTACCKTGTGCAGCAAAGGGCGCCTTTCACCAAGATTTCCCTCCGCGCCTCCTGCTGTCACCTGTGAAACCCGTGTCATGGAGCCGAAGCTATAGTGGGTCAGCTCAGAGGTGAGATCTAAAAATACCTGCCAAGGGCTGGGGACCACTCCCCTCGCGGTGCTGCTGGATTTTTGTGCCCCAGTTTGTGCCTGGACTGGCTCCAGGTTCGGCATGGCTGTGACGGTGGGTTCTGCGGTGCACGGAGGTGGGGGAGACTCCTCTCTGTGTGCTCTATAAAAAGAGCTGCAGCAGCACAGTCCTATCTATAGCACAGGGAGCTGCCTGGGAAAGGCAGGGCAGGGATTAGCCCAAATCTGACGGATTTCTCTGGTCCTTCTTGGGAACACGGGGCTGTCAGTGGCTGAGGGATTCCCAGTGTGCCCCAGACTGTGAGATCTCTCTGCCAGCAGACATATCCAGACTTTGCTGGGATTTCCTGACCGTCTGCAACCTCCCCAGGGGGGCTTGTTGTCACACTTGTCACCCAAAACCTGGGCTGTCCCCAAATCTCCCCTTTCCTGCTCCTCAGGGCTGGGATTTCACTGCAGTGCAGGGAGGCTGATGAGGTCAGCCCAGTGGAACCCCAGGGCATCTGGGTTTGGGGTGGACGTTCAGCATCTGCCTATGCCCAGTCATTTTGTGGTGGTTTCAGGGCAGTTGAGATCTTTCCTAGGAAAGCTGGTTGTGACACTTGTGGCCCGCATTATTTGTACTGAAGACTTCAGCTGGCTGATGGGGGCTATTTTGCTTCATGATTTGTTTGGGGGGACACAGAGGGTGGTTACATGTCCCAGTCAGACAAACCCGTGGGTTTCACTGCTGCGGCATCACCTGGGGTCTCACCAGTACCCAAGTCTGCCTGGACATTGCAATTCTGTCAGTGTAGAGCAGCCCACAGCCATGGGGACTGCTCTTGACTGGTGCCTGTCACTCTCTGGGGATGCTGGCTGTCCTCTGAGACCTCCAGTGTTCCCCGTGAGAGCATCCCCCTGCCCCCCCCCGGGGTGCCGGTACTAGGGACTGTGTCTCTTTAATGAGGCTGGGCTTGGAGCAGCTCTGCTGCTGGCACAGGGAGTGAGGGATGGAGCGAGGGCGGTGAAGGAGCCAGTGCCAGAGAGGGAGCCTGCAGCAGGGAGAGGCGGGGAAGGACTGCTCATCCCCCGGGTACCGCAGCCGCCCAGCCAGAGGGACAGGGAAACCCATCCCCAGGGAAGAGGGCTCTGCAGAAGGCAGAGACCCAGCGGGTGCTGAGAGGAGCCTGCAGCCCCTGTGTCATCCTCATCCTTCTCCTCCAGGTAAGAGCCAAGGCCAGGGGCAGACAGGGCAGGAACCATGGTGGCCTGGGACCCAGAGGGCGTTCTGCAATTCCTCGGTGTCCCAGGGTCGCACACCCACTGTCAGGGCAGCTCTGGGTCATAGGAGGGGTGAGAGGTGGGAGATGAGACAGCAGCGCCACAGAAGTGCTGAAATCACCAACTGGCAGGGACTGGACAGGGCTGGCTCCAATAACTGCTGGGAACATCCTCTAGGTTATGAGCAACTGCTCCCTGTCCCATGCCACAGCTGTCCCGTGGTGGGGGACACTGGGACCCTTCTGTGGGGCTGCCCTGCCAGGATATGCCCTTGTCAGGGGAAATCCATAGGGCTGGGATTTTTTTTGGGGGGTGCCTGTGTTAGGGTGCATTGAGGGTAAGTAACTCCTATTCTCTAGCACAGGGATGGGGTTTTCCAGGGGTTTTAGTGGCTCTGGGGAGGCAAGGGCAGCAGCGCAGGTCCTGGAGGTGGTGGTCCTGGGTGTGGTGTCAGAGTCAGGGCATGAGTGCCTGCTTGCACGCGCGTGTGCAGTGGACTCTGCTCTCTGTTCCCACTCCCCAGCACACAAAGCAGGAGGCACCACAGGCTGGAGACAGCCCTTCGCCCCATCTGGCAACTCCTTCCCCCTTTGCTCCTCTTTGGGCTCCAAAGTGGCGTGTCCCACGGGCATAGGGCAACAGCACCATCACCTGCTGGCTCCATGGCCTTCTCCACGCTCGAGGAGCTGGGGTGGATCCTGCTTTCCTGCCTTTGTGCCCCATGGGATGTCCCGCAGGGAGAGGAGGTGAGGGAAGCAAGGGGTAACGTGGGTGAGCAGGAGGGGCAGCAATGCCTCCTCACCTCAGGCACTCTTGCAGAGGCTGGGGCTCCCCTCCTTTCATCCTTTCTCTTCAACCTGCCTGTGGATCTGTCACCAGTGGAAATTTCCGCTGGGTTTACCTGTGTCAGGTTTGGCCTCTCCCTTCCCCCGGACTGTGCTGAACCCTGCCGCGGGAGGCTGTTGCTGCAGCAGGTGAAACTCTGACAACACCCTGGGCGGCTAAGGAGGGTCTGCTGGGCTTGGGAGCCTGCCTCCCTGCAGCAGCCTTGCTGGAAAACTCAGCCTGCCCACAGGCAAGAAGAGAAACATTGATTTATTCTGACCCAGGGAAGAGTCAGCTCCTTCTTGCCTCCAGAGATGGTTTTTAGCTGCCGGCGCAGAGAGCTGCCCCCAGCCTGCTCGGCCYCTTTGTACTGGGGCTGTTGCTGGTTAAACCAGTGTCTACAGGCAGTAGGTAGGAAGGGAGGAAGAAGAGGGGGCTGTGAAGGAACTGGAAATCATTCTGGGGATGGGGAGAGGGCTGGGGACCTGTTGGTGATGCCACACGGGCACCTGGGGACAAGTTGCTGCCCCAGTGAAAGAGGATGAAGAGGCTGGAGTGAGGACCATTGAGTCTGGTTTTATTCATTACCACAAGGCTTAGAGCAGCCAGCACGAAGCGTGGCAGGGCCAGATGGGGCCTGTTTACTCTGTGAGGGTAAATGTAAAGAGAAGTGATAAAAAGCAGCCAGGATGGCTTCTCCACTAAGTCCCTGGTAAACAAGCTGGCAGTGACCTGGCCGACAGGCAGCATGGCAAATAGCGGGCATGTTGCTGAGCATTAAACTGGGTGCCTTGGGAACAAATTAAATGGCTTTTGGGGGGAAATATGCCTTTAATAACTCAGTGTGGCTGGGTTGGAGGTGTCCCGGTCTCCAGAGCCCGTCTGGGTGCTGTGGTCAGGGCAGGAACCAGCTGTTGATGTTCCCAACTGTGGAACAGGCAGTGTGGAGGAACAGCAGGCTGTGAGGGGACCCTGTGCCACCTCGTGTGCTGGGAGAGCAGTTTGGGGGGCTCAGCAGTATGTGCAGTGTCCTGCACAGAGGGTGCAGGGTTGGGGATGATGGGGCGTGGTTGGGTGGCTAGGATCTGCCAGCAGAACCCTGCAATGCCAATTGAGCAGGTAAATGGCTCTCCTCTGGTGTAATGGACTGATTTTCCTGGGATGCAGCCACGTTGCTAATGCACTTCTGTGCTTCTCCAAGGCTCCCTGCTTTGTGCCAGCTGTGAGTTTGGTCCCAGTGCTGCCTCCAAGGATGTAGCCCTGCTCTGCTTTCAAGGATGCTCTGTGAGAGACACTCTGTGAGACACACTCTGTGACCACACGCCGAGGGCACCCCGAGCCTCCCATTACCGATGCTCTTAGGAGCCGTTCCTGGGATGAAGGCCACTGGAGTGGGGGCACCAGATGGCTCACTTGTACCTGGCCTTGTCCTTGCCCCGGGCACATTGTGTGCTGGAGCACCAGCACATGGCATGAGGCAGGGGCCTCGCTGCTGCTGGGTCATGGGTGCTTGGGGCAGGCAGGGGATACAGAGCAGACATGCAGACCCATGTCTGGAGCAGACCCCACGCACACTGTCCACAGATCCACACAGCCAGGGCTAAGGCTGACACGAATATTTTACACAAATATTTGATGGCACAGAGTGGACTGATGTTGGAGATGCCTTGGCTCCACAAAATTACTTGGGATATTGCTCCTGGGTGTTTTTCCCAAGGAGAAGAGAGATGTGGAGAGGGTGGTGCCCTGGCTGGAGGGCATCCCAGCCACCTCTCTTTCTGCCAAAGGGTGGGACATCAGACACATCCATTTCTGGGCAAAGAAGGTGATGATCATCCACTTGTCAGGCTCCACCCTGCAGTGCCTTCCCCTCTGTGCAGTTCTTCAGTGCAGCACTGACCTTGTTGTTAATTATTAAACCCCCAGCAAACACTGCTAGCTGCTTTGTCCTAGTTACACCGTGGGCTTCTCACCCTTCTGGTTGGCTTTCTTTTCAAAACAAATTACCCTGGTAACCTCTGTGGACGAAGGGAGATGGGAGCAGCAGATGCTCCCATCCCAGCCAGTGCAGGAGATGGCCTGGGGAGGCTCTGGAGCTGCTGTGGGATGGCTGAGAGATGGGCTACACGTGGCTGGCCCTTATCCATTCTGACCAGGAGCTCCTGCTCATCTGCTAGGGCTTGGGGCTTGCATGCAACCACTGCCCACAGTAGTTTTGTTGCCCCTTCTGTGGGCTCCTGTGGCCCCAGACCTGGTTCGCAGGTGGGCTAGGGTTCAAGCAAAGACCTGGGTCCAGGTCCACGTGTTCTGTGGATGCTGAAGAGCAGTATGGGATGGGGGAGGGCTGGAGACCTGCTCCCCCTTGCAGGCTGGGCAGATGGAAACAGCTGTGGGCAGAAGCCCCTTCAGCAGACCCCATCCCTGAGCATCCAGCACCTGCCTTCCCTCTGCTCACAGCTGCCCACTGAGGGACCATGCCAGGCCTCTACACCCTCTCCTCCTGGGAGGCTCTGCCCCTGAAGAGCTCCACAGTGAAGGCTTGTGCCAATGGATACTCCCTGAGCATCACTGCTCAGCTCATGTACACCAACACCCACAAGGAGCCTGTGGAAGGTAAGGGGCAGCTATCAGACCTAGCAGGGGCCCGGGCTGCCTGCAAGGCCCCCTAAAAGCCCCAGTTCTGGACGGCACCCGTGTCCTGGCCCCAAACCTTGCTCGGTTTGGGGAGCAAAGGCAGAGGCCAGCAGAGGTGGGGACACTGYCACACACTATGGGCAGGAAGAGAGTGAGACTTAACAAAAGCATTCCCACCACTGAGGAAGAGGGGGATTTCATCCTCCATCTGGCTTAGCAAGGCTCTTGGTCCTGTATGTTGCCTTGCTCTCGTGCATGTAAATCATGCTGCGAGTCAGGCAGGTTCTCAGCAGAGCTCCCATGGGCTATTCCGTGACAGCGGAATGGCCACGCCGGGATCTGCCTCAGGGCTCTCTCCTGCCTGCAGGCATCTTCATCTACCCCCTGGAGGAGTCGGAGGTGGTGGCTGGCTTCGAGGCAGCAGTGGGCAGCCGGCGGGTGACATTCCAGGTCCAGAACCGGCACCGAGTGCAGGACTGCTGCCTCCAGTGCAGCCCCAGCCCCGGCCAGCCGCGCCGCTGTGCCAGTGGTAAGTACCGTGCCATGGGTGATGCTGTTGGGTGCTCCYGGCCAGGAGACTCTGAATGGGCTGGGGTGAAGTGTGGGGGAATACCACACCAGAAATACCCTGCCAGGCCACCCCAGTGCCTGGGGGTTCTCTCAGGCTGGAGATCTCAACATCTCCTTTCCCCTCCCTCCATCTCTCCTGGGGCTCTGCCCATCCCTTGCATTGCCCTCATGGCATTTGTGCTTTGCTGTCACCTTTGAGAGCAATGAGGGCCACTAATGCCCTTCTCCACAACCCCACATGCCTCGCTGACATCCCCCCTGCCATCCCTCATCCCTTCCCYGCCCAGGCCACCTTGTCCTGGACGAAGACGTGGAGCGCTCCACCTTCGTCATTGTCACCGGCACACTGTGCCCATCGGAGAGCCTGGCGGTCACCCTGAGCACGGTGCAGGAGCTGCCCACACTGCCGGATGGGGCCCTGCGCCTCCTCCTGCCCCCCGTCCTCACGCCCCACGTTCCTGCCGACCCYGAGAGCGAGCCGGCAAGCTTGTGTGACGACAGGTTGGCCCTATGGTGATTTTCATGGCTTCCTCAGTCTCCGCCATCCCGGGGGGGGATGCCGATGCTGGGCGAGCGGGAAGGGGTCAGGAGCCATCACCCCGTCTTCCCTTGCAGCCCCACCAGCTGTTTTGGGGGCCCAGGTGCCCGGAGCCAGTCACCCACCGTGGCGCCTCTGGAGACCGTGGATGTCTTTCGGGGACAACCCTGCAACCCTTTTCCTTATGAGTTTGCCTTTGAGCTGCTGGTGAAAGGCCCCTGCTTGCTGGCAGGTAGTGGGGTGACTTGGGTGGTATCAGTTGGTTGTGTAAAATCTCCTCAAAATGTGGGTGGTGTCCCCTGGTCCCTCCATGCTTCTAGGAGGATGTGAGCCCCTGTCTCTGGGCATCCTCTTGCACTCCCTACAGGTGAAGAAGCCTTTTCCCCCCATTCCATCCCCAGGGCTGGGACCCCTCAAAGTCACCCTGCCTGTTCCTTTCGGCAGCTCTAGGTCAGCAGCCTCCTTCCCTGGGAAGATGTGATGGTTGGGGGAGAGAATGGGTGGGGACGGGATGATGGTTGGTGGGGACGTGCTCCTGGCTGCTGGCCCGGTCAACCCCATTAGT
Source organism: Amblyornis subalaris (assembly GCA_018881555.1). NCBI lineage: Eukaryota > Metazoa > Chordata > Aves > Passeriformes > Ptilonorhynchidae > Amblyornis > Amblyornis subalaris. The sequence continues at coordinate 8,824,011 of JACAXG010000014.1, read as the reverse complement.
TCTGTCGGGAACCAGCCACTGCTGTGGAGCCCAGTGGTTGGGGGGCTGAGGAGAGGGTATGTGAGGGGCTGCCCTGCTGCCTTCCCCTCTCTGCAGGGCTGGAGAGCCCATCCCATGCCCTGAGAGCCGATGCCGACCCCTGGGCCAGTTCTGCCACCACCACCTGCGTCACCCTGGCTGAGCCGCACCGCTATGACAGAGACCTGGAGATCATCCTCTACCCTTGTGGTAAGGTGATGGTGCCCTTGGCAGTTTTGGGGCACCACCCCAAAAACATCCAGAGCATTCCCCAGCCCCTTGTGGCACAGGGAAACTCCAAACTCTCCTGTGCCCCCCAGAGCCCCACAGCCCCCACCTGGTGATTGAGGACGGCACCATGACATACCCTGAGTACGAGGCACACATCCGGAGCCGCCGGGATTACGTGCGGATTGCCAGGAAGGACAGCAGTGGAGAGAGACAGGTGACAGGGCACAGCCACTGCTGGCCCAGCTGGGAAGAGGAGGAGGAGGAGGAAGGGGGGAAGGGGTGAGGTGTGGGTGAGGAAGACCTTGGCATGGTCCAGGGGATGTGAGAAAGCCCCATGGCTGCCTGGCTTGCAGGTGGCTTTCGTGCAGAAGCGTTTCCACAAAGACATCTTCCCCAACCCCGTGCTGATGCTGAACTTCTGCCCAGTGGTGGAGGGCGTCCCCCGGGACCTGCAGAGCGTCACCCGCGAGATCCTCTTCCTCATCGACCGCAGCGGCACCACGAGCGGCCCTGACCTTGACAAGGTCAAGGTGAGGCACGGCCACGGGTCCAGGGGTGCTCCCTGGGTGGCTGGTCCTTAGCAGCTCTCCCTGGTCCCCACTGTCACCCCAGGAGGCTTTGCTGGTGGCCCTGAAGAGTCTCCCATCAGGGACGCTGCTCAACGTTGCCAGCTTCGGTGCTGACATCAAGTCACTCTTCCCGTCCAGTCGCCTCTGCAGCAATGTGAGTATCGCAGGCAAATCCTGGGTATCTACTAGCCCCTCTCTGTCCCCCTCCCAGCTCCTTGACTTGAGGTGTGGGCTGGTGAGCTGGGGGACCGCTGCGAGGCCAGCTCTGCATGCGGACAGGAGACGCTGCGACGCGCCTGCGAGCACCTCGGCGGACTGCGGGCAGACCCTGGCGGCACCAACCTGCTGGCAGCCCTGGGCTGGGCACTGGCACAGCCTCTCCACCACGGCTACCCTCGCCAGCTCTTCCTCTTCACCAGTGCAGCAGCAGGCAACGCAAGCAGGATCCTCCGGCTGGTGCGCAGGCAGGCCAGCACTGTCAGGTGTGGCACCAACGCTGCGGCAGGCCCAGCATGCAGCCGGGGCAGCCAGTCTGGCTGTCAGACACCCCTGCCCATCCCTGCTAAAGGGCTCACCACCAGGTTTGTCAGCCCCTGGCACCAGCCCAGCCGTGGCTTTCCATCCCCTGGCTCTCCTGCAGGTGCTTCAGCTTCGGCATGGGCCCACGGGTGTGCCGGCGGCTGCTGAAGGGCATGGCCAAGGTCAGCCGGGGCCGCGCCGAGTTTCTGAGCCCGGCCGAGAGGCTGCAGCCCAAGGTAATGCCCGGGCAGGGGCATGGGGGGCACTGGGGACACCGCCGTGTCTGACACCRTCTCCTCTCCTCGCCCCAGCTGATCAAGTCCCTGAAGAAGGCGATCGAGCCGGCCGTCAGCGACATCACCATCGACTGGTACGTGCCTGACAGCATGGAGGCTCTGCTCTCGCCCACCGAGCTCCCGGCCCTCTACCCCGGTGACCGCCTCGTCAGCTACTGCGTCCTCTACAGCATCGCCCGCTTCGGCGACAGGCGCCCATCGGTACGACCGGCACCACCCTGGCACGGGGAGGATGGCACAGTCCCGGTGCTACCGGCCTGTCCCCAGGCTAGGGGACTGATGGTGGTGTCCTCTCTCTCCTAGGGCCGGGAAGGAGCTCGCCAGGGCTCCCAGGGCTCAGCCTTTCCCTCCCAGGAGGCAGTGCCCAGTCCTAGGGAGAGCCACCAGCCACCCCAGAGCAATCCAGGATCTGGRGATGCCTCCCTGGAGCTTTTTGCTGGGAGTACAGAGTTGTCAGAGCGGAGTGAGTGGGATCTAGAGCTGGGGGGGGGGGAGCAGTCGTGGGAGCCACGGGCTGACAGGGTGTGTGCTTACTGGGCAGGTATCGATCCTGTTTCTGGGGGAGACATCTGGAAGCGGATTTACCAGCCCTCCTACATCCAGGAGCAGTATGTCCTGACACACTGTTCCGTCAGCACTGACCGCAGCCAGGGGCTGCTCTCCCACAGCTCCACCAGCAGCGAGTCCACTGGCTCCCGGGACATGGCCCCTGAGGGTGGTTCCTCGGCCCCTGGTGCTGATGTCACCTCCCAGCAGGGCCAGAAAAGCCTGTCCCTCTGCGAGTCCTCCACCAAATCTGCCCCACTGCCCTCTGCCCCGGCTGGCACCAAGGTAAAGATGCCAGTGGGGTGCAGGGGCTCATGGTGTGGGGCTTGTTCCTAGCTTAGCTGCAGTCTTGCTGCCCTGTTGTGCCCAAGCATGTGGCCGCTGGGCTGGGAACTGGAGTGCTGTAGCCTGGATTTTAAGCAGGGATCAGCCATGGATGCCATGAGGAGGTTCCTTGGGTGGTTTTGCCCTACTGAAGTGGGACAGCTCAGGACCGAGTACGTTGTTCCTCAGTGTCCCTGGCCACCCAGTCAGCTTGGTGTCTAACAGACCCCTGAGCTAGCTCAGTAACTCCTTGATGCYGCAGAAACCAAATGAAAATAGCTGGGCTGGCATCAGGTAACAAATCTGCTGAACTGGAGAGGAAGGGCTGGCTGGCTGGGCTCCTGCCTGGCTCCTTCAGCCTTCAGCAAATACTGCCAGACGCTTCATTAGCGATAGGGCACATCCCTACTGCTTCATACCCGGGTTTAAAACCCAGCTGGGTCTCTGGGATGGGGAGAGGCAGCTGCCCTGGTGACAGTGGCCCCAAGGCCAGGTGAGGCCAGCTGTCACCCAGCTCCAGGACATGCTCCTTCCTGGTGGCACGGGTTAGGTAACCCACTCCTGTCGCACAGCAGCACAGCTGGTGACCTTTGCTGCTGAAATGTCAAGCGTAAGTGATTTCCCTGCAGCGTAAATGATCCTCCCAGCTCCCTGCTGCTGGTGCAAGAGGTGGTATGGGTGCCACTGCCCTGACATGACTTTTAGAGGAAGCATCTCAATGCAGAGACATCACTCTGCGTTGGTGAATGCATCCTATTGTAGCATCACCCAGCCTGAGCATCCTAGCTAACCCCACTTCCTGCACACACACAAATCCCTGGCAACTCCAGCGTCAGCCTGAGTCAGTCCCCAGGGATGTTTGCAAACTCCTGTGTGGGTGCTTCTCATGTCTATGGTGCCAGGCAAGCATCCCTAGGAGGCAGCTGGTGCCAGCCTGCAGAGCTGTGGGGCTGACGCCAGCCGAGGCTTCAGCCAGCAGCCGGAGGGGCGCAGGTGCCCCATCCACGGCTCGGTGCAATCTGGGCTCTGTGCTGGGCTTGCCAACAGCCTCGTCCCCACCGCAGGTGACGGTGGCCCTGAGCACGGAGGAGCTGGCACGGCAGAAGAAGGTGTTGGCACGTGCTGCCCTGGCTGGGCGCAGCTTTTCCACTCCACACGGGGAGCTGGACGCCCATCGGCTCTGCCAGGCCCTGGAAAAGGTGTCGCAGAAGAGGAACCAATCCCTGGAGGAGCGGCTGGATGAGCTGGGACCCCAAGCACGGCAAATGCAGCCCAGCGCGGTGGAGTCAAGTGTGTGCTGGCTCTGGGGACGAGGGCAGTGGGGATGGAGCTGGGTGTCCCTGCCTTGCTGAGCTCACATCTTGCCGTTGCCCAGATAACCTCCTCTCGCCCACCCACCTGGACTGGGACATGCTGGTGGAGCCCTCCTACCTCTTCAGCGCCTCGCCAGCGCCCGAGCCGGGGCAGCCCAGCCTGGGTGATGCCAGCCCGCCCCTGCGCTGCCAGGTGGTGATCCACGCGCTGCGAGCCGGCAAGCCGGTGTCCTGGGAAGTAACAGCGTCTCTGGAGTCACTGCTGCAGCCCCGGGAGGGGCCGGGCAGGGAGGACCCGCCGCGGCGGATGACCAAAGCCTGGGACAAAGCCTGGGACAAGCCACTGCACCGCCTGGCAGCGCGCTCCGTCGTCCGGGACAACGAGAGCGTGGCGCAGCGGGAAGCCAAGCTGGAGCAGGGTGGGTGCTGGCGCGTCCCCCTCCGTGCGGTTCCCGCATCCGCCCCGCTCTAACCGCCTCGCTCCGGGCAGGTTTCGCCCGCCGGTTCCGCCTGAAAGCCGTGCAAACCAGCAAAGCCTGCAACGTGCCTTCCCTCTACACCCGCCTGGTGCCCGTGGACTGTGCCACGCAGGCAGTCCTGCCCGCAGCCCCCGAGATGTGGGGCATAGGTACGGACAGGGGATGGTGGGATGGCGAGGGGGCAGCAAGGGGACAGAGGATTGAGGTGGCATCGTCTCTTGCAGCTGGCTCGGCCAGCCGGACACGAGCTGCTGCGGCAGGGAGCTGGCACCACCGGAGCTCCTCAGCGGGGCAGGGCCAGCAACAGCATCTAGAGGAGCAGGATGAGGCCCCTGGCACTGCAGGTACCRACTCAGACCTTTATGCTAACTTAKGCTTCCCGGGGACCCGCGCTGGGGTCTCTGGGGACCCTCAGATGGTGGCTGYGTGGGGCTGGTCATCCTGGAGTGCTGTAGATATCCGGAAAGAGGCATCTGCCCCACACTGGGGGGGTGGGGGTGGGGCAGAGGGGACAGCATAGCAACCCCTGACAGCAGCTGTGAGCCATGAGGGTCTTTGGAGTCCAGGGCCCCTCAAGACTTTGCTTTTTTTGCAGAGCGAGACGAGATCGCCAGGTCTCCAGGCAGCATCTCCTCCCCTACCTATGGCTGGGAAAAGCAGAACTACTCCAATGGTGTGTCCAGGCTGGAGGGGGCCAAGGGCTGGATGGCGAGGGGAGGGACAGGGGGTACCCTCAATGCCCTGCCACAGCTGGAGCATCCACTGTGCCCTCACTGCCCTGGGCACATGGGCTGAGCTGCCCTCCCAGGTGCTGGGCAGTGGGACGCACCTCTGAGAGCATCATGTTCCCACTGTGCTTAACGCTTCCCCCTTCCAGGACCTCCATCCAGCCCCTCCACCACCTCCATGGGCTCCCAGAAATCCACAGAAAGCATCGCAGGCTCCAGGTGACACTGTGGGATGGGGGGATGCAAGGGACCAAAAAATGGCATGTTGTGGGGAGAGCGGGACGGTGCCACTTTTTGGTGCTGGTGGTCTTTTGTCCCCTGCAAGTTCCTGCAGCATAAGCGGGGGCTTTGGTGCTCCAGCCCCTTCTCTGCAGCAGGCTGGTGTCCAGCTGCCCTTCAGAAATGCCCCCCATCCCGTTATCTTGCCTGTTGCCCCATAGGTTTAGCCTGAGCAGGCGCAGGGGTCCCAGCCTGCTGCTGCGCCCACAGTGCCTCAGCCCGGAAAGCGAGCGCTCCAGCAACCATGCGAGCCACGACTACCTCCCACTGGTAAGGACCTGCTTCCCATCCCCATCCCGCTGGGGGACATGCACTGCTGGGTGCCAGCTGAGCTGCCCAGGTCATGGCCAGCAGCATGAGCAGCAGAAGATGCTCCCAGTAGGTGCCTGCTCAGCCCTGCTGCATCCTTAAATGTCTCTGGGGACATTGGCTGGCTTTTTGGGTGGCACTGGACTGTCCCTGTACCCCAGGGACACTCCTGCAGCCCCCAGTGTTTGGGGCTGTGGTGGGTCTGCACCCCTGCCTGCCCCCACACTCGCCTGCCCCCCTCCTTGCAGGTGCAGCTGCAGCAAGCCCGGGGGCCGTTCCAGCTCACTGAGAGCTTCTCTGAAGTGGTGCAGATCCCCCTGGACCGCCTGCGCCGGGCCTCCCCCTACGCCTCCCACCGTGCCAGCCTCAGCCCCATGTCCCCGCGGGCCAGGAGCAGTCCTGAGGCAGGGCCCGGGGTCGAGGAGGGCRAGGAGAYCATCACGGCCCCACAGCCCAGCTCGCCCCCGTCCCRGAGCACTTGCTCCGAGGTGCCCAGCGCAGCCGTGTGGGCGCAGGCAGACAGCGGGCACGGCTCCGAGTCCGACACCGGGCCCCACTCGGCTGCCCCCTCCGAGGCTGGCGTGAGCTGCCAGGACACGGGGCCGGAGGACCTGGAGAGCACCAGCTGGGCCACGGCGGTGGCCTTGGCGTGGCTGGAGCATCGCTGCGCTGGATTCTTCGAGGAGTGGGAGCTGGTGGCGGCCAAGGCGGAYGCATGGCTGCAGGCGCAGCGCCTGCCGGAGGGGGTGGACGTGGGCTGCCTCAAAGGGGCAGCCAGGCACTTGTTCCTGCTGCTGCGTCACTGGGACGAGAACATCAAGCTGAACATGCTGTGCTACAACCCCAACAACGTCTGACGGCCGCCCGAGGGGCCAATAAAGACACCTGGCTCCAAGCCACCTGCACTGGTGTCTCTGTTAYGAGCAGCAAGCTGTCGGCTCCATTCAGGCCATGCCAGGGCTCACCAGAACCCTAGGAGAGGGTCATCCTCTTCCCAGCCATCTCTGGTGGGAGGGAGCAGACAGAGGAATAGGAAAAGCTGTGCTGGAGGGATCCCCGGGCTCCATCAAAGCAATTGAAACCTTGAGGCAAAGYGGTTTTGCAGATCCTCTATTTTAACCTCACCCCAGAGGCTGCTGCCCAGCCCTGGGCACCCCTCTCCCARGGCTAGGAAGGGAGAGTGCTCGTGGCCCCAGCAGCTGCTCTGCCTTCCCCCAGGTGAGGCAGGTCCAGGGACAGCAGTTCTGACACCATCACAGCACGAGGATTTCGGGGAAGGGCACACAAAGCCCCCTTTATTTGGGAAGTCCTGCCTTTTAGGGGTCCCCACGCCTGCCCCCTTTGCATAGTTCCAGGCCCTCCTGGGATGGCTGTGGGCAGCCTGGGAGCCAAGTGGGAAAAGAGCAGGCAGAAGGGGCTGTCCCAGAGGCCAGTTCCCACCAGCCAGTTGTCCACATTCTCACTGGGCTTTCTTGGATATGGCTGTGGGTTTCCTGCTCAGTGGAGGGGTGTGTGACACTGGTGTGGGGGCCGTGCCGTACCAGAGTTGGAGCAGGATGAGTCCATGGCAGATGTGGAGGGAGAGGGAGCTGCAGATCGTGGAGGGGTAGGTGTTCCAGCAAAGCTCAATGACGCCCAGCAGCAGCACCCTGCAGGGGGGGAAAGCTGGGGGTCAGCATGGGGGACACACACCAGCCCTCCTCGCTCCTAGACCCCCAGCAGATGCGTGCTCCTGCTCCCTGGCAGCACGTACTTGGGCATGTGGGCGAGCTTGGTAGTTGGGGTGCACCAGAGTAAGTAGGGCAGTGTGTGGAAATACCAGACATAAAACTGGTAGTGCAGAGAGCGGCTGCAGCAGACACCCAGGAAGTTGGAGGAGAAGAGGATGAAGATGATCCATGAGCTGGTGTTAAGGGACAAATGTGGGAGGCTGGAGGTGTGATACAACTGTGCTGTCCAGCACAGTTCCTTTCCCCAGGACAGGCTGGTACGACAGCACTGCAGTACCTGGAGCCTGACCAAGCTACCTGCCCTGCCTTCTCCCCCTCTCCTTGCTGCCCACCCTGCCAAAGGATATTGTTGACGGTCAAGCGAGGAGATGCAGGTTTTCTTTGGGCAGGATCCTTCAACAGAGTCAGGATGTTCTCTTTGGAACTGAGGGGGAAGCACAAACATTGATCTCAGCTGCTGAAAGTCTCTCCCACCCTGACCTRTCCCTGYGAGCCACAATGTCTGGGCAGTACACACCCCAAAACAGAACAGTAACTGCCCCCCGACTCCCATCTGCAACCCCAGGACCGCAGCACTGCAGGGGCAGGGGAGTCGTGGATCTGTATCCTGTGCCTGGGGACTGGCAGGGACCAGCACCCATGGGGAACCCCAGGTCTCACCTGTGCCACCGGTGCAGTGCAAAGAGCCCCAGGCCAGCCAGGTGAGCCAGGAGCAGAGCAGCATGGAAAACTCGATTCTGGAAAACRTCTTCTGGGAGAAATCGCCAGTTCACTGTCCATTTGAACTGGAACTGGCGGCCCAGGTCGAAGGAGCGCGTCAGGTACCCCACGGGGTTCACTAGCAGGAAGGGCAGCCCCAGCACCACCTGCCAGGGACACACCAGTACCATGACAGAGCTGTACACCAGGTGCCTGTCACTCCAGCCACCTCCCAAGAACCCCAGTGCCACGTGGGGTGACAGGGACAGCCAGCTAAAGATGAAAACCCCGTGAGTTAGATTATTTATCAACACCCAGCTTGCTGTGTGGGGCCAACAGATGCTGGAGCCACTGTCTCCATCCATGGCTCTCCAGCCTGGCAGGATGCTGTAACACAGGCAGGGCAGCACGCTATTCCCTGCTCCTGCAGTCAGTGCAAGCAGGGACCCACCTGGAGCAGGGCACAGATGCAGAGCTTGGGGATACAGCCCAGGAGACCAAACCGTTGCAGGAGGAGGTAGAGGAGTCCAGGGGCAAAGAGCAGGATGTTCATCTTCACAGACACAGCCAGGCTGAGCGGGAAGCTGCATTACCACTGTGGACCCCACACGGGAGCCCAGGCAGCCCCTGAGCTGAGCACAGCCTCCTCCTGGGGCTGAGCCGGCTCACACACCCAGCACGCCATGGARAGCAGCCCCCAGCCCCTCACCTGAACAGGAGACAGCCCCAGGACCAGTGCTCCTCCAGGAAGAGGTTGATGGCAAGGAAGAGGATGGCCATGGCCACAGGGTCGTTAAAGAGCCGCAGCACAAATATGGAGTGGATGCGGTACGAGGCGCAGCACATGAAGAAGAAAACATAYGGCGGGACCTTGCAGGGGACAGAGAGACATGAGGGCCATTAGCAGCCTGTCCTGGACCCCCTGCTGCCACTGAGCCCCTCCAAACCTCAGCCCTCAGCCCTGACCCCCCTGCCTGTTTCACCGGGGTGAGGACTCGGCAGAGCAGGGGAGGCCCCGAGGCAGCCGGCGAGGGCCCTGGCCTCAGGGTACCTTGTTGGTTCGGCAGTAGATGCGGAAGACGAGGAGCAGGTTGAGGAGGTAGAGGCCGGCAAAGAGGTACTGCGCCAGGCGGATGTCGGARCCGCGGCCCGTGGCATGGTACAGCCCCAGGAAGATGTACACGAAGCCGGCAGGGTAGCTGCAGGGAAAAGGGAGTCAGGGACCGGGCCCTGCGGCCCCTCCGGGAGCCGCTGGTCACGGGGAGCTGGGTGTCCCTGTCACTCACACCAGCGGCCCGGTGTCACCCTTCAGCTGTGTGTAGTCGAGGGTGCCGTTGGCGAAACCCTCCACCTCCTGCATGTAGGCCTTCCAGTCGATCTCGGTGTCTGAGGGACGGCGGGGTCAGGAGGGGCGAGGGGGGCCAGAGGGCACTGCAGAGGCTTTGGGGACAGCCCCACCGCCAAACCCGCCAGCCTAACCCTGTGCCTCCCTGCCATGCTGTCAGCCCAGGCTCTGCCGCCCCGGCCCCATCCACGGCCCCCAGCACACCCCCGGGGCGCCCTCGTCCTCATCCAGGACCCCCTACCCAGTCCTATGTACCTCCCTGGCCCCATCCAGGACCCCCAGCCCGCCCCTCTCCCCCTGCTCGGAGGATGTTGTCACCCGAGGGGCCGCGGCAGGTCTGCCCCGCACCCGCGGCATCCCCGCCGCCCGCGCTGGCCCAAGGCGAGCCCCCCCCATCACCGCCCACACCGGGGCCGAGCTGTCCCTGCCCCCGGACCGCCCCGCGCTGTCCCGGCCCGGCTCCGCCAGCCCCGGGGGCAGCGCCAGGCCGGGCCGGGCCGGGCCGGGCCGCGGCACTCACAGGGGACCCTGCGGATGACCCAGAGGTTGACGCCGCCCTCGGCCAGGCAGAGGCAGGCGGCCACCAGCGGGGTGTAGCGAGGCTCCAGCAGCGCCGCCCGCCGCTCCCGCCATGCCCGCCGCAGCGCCGCCACCCCCCGCCCGGCCGCCATTCCGCTCCGCGTTTCCGCCCGGAGCGCTTAGCGCGGTGCACCCTCCTAGACCGGAAGACGCACGTGGGGGCGCGGGCGGCACGTGGCGCCCGGTGCTCCCGCCCCGCTCCCGGGCATGGAGCGAAGGCGCGCGCCCGCCGCCCCCCCCCGGTACGGGCGGCGCGGGTTCTGGGACGCGCTGTATCGGCGGGAGGGCGCCGAGACCCGCGAGTGGCTGGGGGGCCTCTCCCGGTTCCTCCCGCAGCTGGAACCGGAGCTGCGCCCCGGTGACCGCATCCTCGTCCTCGGTACGTGCCCCGGGCCCGGTGTGCCCGGTGGAGGGCGGGCGGGCGGGGCTCGGGGTCCCGCCGGTGGATGCGCTGTCGCTAGCCGCCAGGGGGCGGTGTGGCACCGGGCCGGTACCGGGAGCTGCGTCTGGCCCGGCCYGGCCCCGCCCAGCCCGGCCCGGCCCTACGGGGCGTCCCCAGTGCCGGGGGTGCGGGCGGGCGGCGGGGCGGGTATAACYGCCCCTAATCCCACCTGCGGTCTGATCCGCCGGCGGGATTAGGCGGGTGTAATCACCGATCCTGTTAGCGGATCAGCCGCTGCCAGCTGCGCTTAATAGCCCCCAAATCCGCCCCCCTCCCCGGGATCCCCCTCGGCTCCCCCGGTGAGCGGCCRAGCCCCAGCGGAGCGGCTCCGAGGGGAGGGTATGGGAGAGGGGCTCTCCCCGTCCCTCCGTGTCCTGCTGAAACAGCAGTTCTTCCATCCCTCTGTCCATCCCGGTTAAACCCCCTGCCGAAGCTGCACTGTCCCCTGATTTCCCCCTGGAGTTTCCCAGCAGGCTCCTGGGGACCACGGCCGGCTCCTGCCCCACAGTACTGCGGGAGGGAGGACGGGGGATGGCCCCTGCCCCTTTTGTGCCTCCAGCCTCCGCACACATCCCATTCYGAGATGAGGGGATCCGGCGTGCAGGGCTGCCCCAGGATAGAAGCCCAAAGCACCCACCTTGCAGGACARGGGTGATTAATAACCAGCCGAACACTCTATAATTGGCGTCAAAGCGATGACCTGTGACCTGCCCCTCTCCAGGAGCCCCAGTCCACCCACACCCTCCCCTGGRTCTGGAGGAGCAGACTTGGGGTGCCAGTGCGCCCACGGGCAGCCCGAGCCCCATGTGAGCTGTGCCCCACACAGGCTGTGGCAACAGCGCCCTGAGCCACGACCTGCATGAGCTGGGCTACACCGAYGTCACCAGCATCGACTTCTCCCCCGCCTGCATCGCGGCCATGCGCGCCCGCTACGCCTGCTGCCCCGGCCTGCGCTGGGTCGTCATGGACATCCGCGCCCTCAYCTTCCCCGACGCCTCCTTCGACGTGGTGCTGGAGAAGGGCACCCTCGATGTGCTCATGGTGGAGGAAAGYGACCCCTGGGATGTCTCGCCCCAGGCAGCCGCTGCGATGCGCCGGGTGCTGGCGGAGGTACGGGGTGGGGGGAGCTGAGCAGGGGGGCAGAGGGGGAACCCCATCCCCGTTGGGGGGGGAAGGTGCAAAGTGCCTCCTCACCACCCTGCTTCCCTGGAGGTGCCCCAGACGGTGTTTCTGCCCTCTCAATTGGTGCTACCCCCTCAGCTGTGCTGCAGGGGGACACCTGGGGGTCTCCCAGCACTCCTGGGGGTGGGAGACCCCCCCCTCACACCCCATCACCTCCTCCCCAGGGAGGTGGATGGAGCAGGATGTGTCCCTGGGTCCTGCTGGGGGACTGGATGACCCCCCTCTTTATTTGCATCCTAAATGTGAAGAGTTGGTAGAAAAAATGGGCCCCATCCTAGCGTGGGTGGCTGTAGGAGACCTAGGGGAACATGCCGAGGTGGCCCTGCTTGCCCAGGGCAAGGTGACGACCGTGGGGCTGTGAGAGCCCTTGCCCCCCCCCCCCCAGCCCCGCCCCAGCTTCGATCGCCTTAGCCGGGGTCCCCATCATCTGGTCCGGTGTTGCCATGGCAACTCCCATCAGCATCGACAGGGCCATGGCGTTGCCACGGGGACGGGCGATGCCTCGGGGCCCCGTTAATTGGCGGCGGCAGGACCGGATTGAACCTGTCCCGGCGCGGGGGTGCAAGTCCTGGCAGCCTCCCCCACCCCGCGGGAATAACTGCCAGGATAATTAATTGCTGCGCCTCCCTGGCACCCTGGGGGGCAGGCACGGGGTGCTCGGAGGGTGCTTCTGGCTGTTGACAACCCTCCCAATCCTCTCTTGCCCTGCTGAGTGTGTGAGGGAGCGCAAGCCCCGGCAGGGCAGTGGGGCTGTGCTCGCCATCCGTGCCCTGCCCTCCTTGCCAGCGCTGCTGCCTGTCCTTGTCATTTTGCCAAATGGCAGGGATTTAATTTTCCCTTTTTTTTTTTTCCCTTTTTAATCCTCTGCTCAATCCCTGCCCTCCCCCAGCATTGCTGGGTACTAGCCTCCACCCGCAGCCGGTCCCTGCTGTCCTCATCCCCGGGGGAATTCTCTGGGTGTTCCCACTATGCTCACTGCTTTGGGGGGTCCCTTCAGAGGGGTCTGGCCATGGTACCTCCCTTCCCACTCCCATCCCAGTTTTTGAGGGGTTCACARCCTCTGTCTTGCTCTCCCTGGGGGAACGTGAGGACCTGAAAATCCACCCTGCCTGTGGGGACACCCCAGGGACACCCTGTCCCAGCGATCTGGGGACAGCGGGTGTGGCAGGCGCTCGGAGCGGGAAGCAGCCCCCCTTGCCCCCCCCCGCTCCAGCTGACGGATGGGAAGGTTTCCTGCACTCGTCTCTAAGCAACGGCCATTATTGCTCTATTAACGAGGGATGGGATGCGGACATGCGGGATGCCTTGCTCAGTTCCAGCCGGAGATCCCTGCCTGCTCCCAGCTCCGGGGACCCCCCTCCCCGCCCGTAGGCTGGGAAGCTGTGGGGTCTTCCCAGGGCAGATTTTCAGGCGCTTCACAGCGGGGATACTGAGCTGGGTGCTCAGGGAGGGATGCAGGGACCTGCCTTCCCCTTTTCCTGGCCAAACCCAGTAAGGTTTGGTTCAAAAGCCACCGCCACAGCAGGGGAGGACACAGGCTGCCTGTCCCCTCCACTGGCCCCAGACAGAGCTCCCCAGCTGGAGCTTCCCAGCAGGATTAAACAGGAGCTCGGGAAACCCCCCACTTGGCCCCCAGCCCTCTCCCCTGCAGCGGTGACTCTCTGCCCTTGCCGGGGGGGTCTGGGGGTGTCCCCGCCTGGGGCAGGGTGCCGGGGAGGGGGCTGGATGCCTGCCCGCCTCAGGCACTGCCTTTGCATGCTGAGCAYGCGGCGCTGGCCGTAAAAGCCTTTTGACATTGGATAAAGCCAAGCAAGAAAATTGATGTTCTTTTCCATCCTATTAGTGGGGCTTAATTCCAGCAGGGAGAAAATGGTGATTAAAAGGGTTGAGTCCTTTCCCATCAAACACCCCCCACATCCTCCTTGGAATCTGGGTGTTGGCAGTGGGATAGTACTAGGTGGCTTGAGGAGGGGTGGGTGGGATGGGTGTCTCCTGCTGTGCTGGGGGAGCCCTGTGCTCAGGAGACTAAAGCTTTTCCTCACGCCAGGGTTGGGTTTCCACGCTATCTGCTGTGAGTGGGAGTGAAGAGTTTCGGGGTGCAGGGAGAGGTGGGGCATGGGGACTTCTGTTCCTGATTGTCATCAGGCTGTGGGTGGACTGGGGACAGGTCAGAATTGGGGTGTATGTCTTGGGGGGTCAGGGTTAGGACGCGAGAGTTGGGGATGTGATGGGAAAGGTTGGGAGGGGTCTTCGGCAGATGGTGATGGGTGTGCCTGGGAATGGAGCTGAAGTAGTGAATCTCACTGTGTCCCCCACCCCATYCTGGGGCTTCTCCCGATGCAGGTGAGCCGCGTGCTGCGCCCGGGGGGCTGCTTCATCTCCATCACCTTCGCCCAGCCCCACTTCCGCAAGCCTCACTATGCGCAGGAGGCCTTCGGCTGGTCCCTGCGCCACGCTGCCTGTGGGGACGGGGACGCTGGTGCCTTCCACTACTTCCTCTACGTCATGCGCAAGGGGCAGCCCCTGGACCCCCGTGACGTGGCCTTGGGGCGCCGGCTGCACCAGCCTCCCCCGCCCCCCGCCCCACCGCCGCTCCCCGCCCCCCCGGATGACGACGAGGACTATCTCCTTGCCATCCAGCTGTGACCAGGGGGCTTCCTGACCTCCCCCCACCCAATAAAGCCTTAAGAGATGCTCCATCCTCACAGGTGGGAGACAGGGAACCAGTGCATCYCCCTGCAAGCTGCCCAGTGATGTGAGTAATGGAAGAAAAGATGGGGGATACTTGGCCTTCTCCCAGGGGGCAGCCGGATGCTCCAGTGATTCTGTGCCACCTCCCTGGCCTTTCCTTGCTGAGCTGGAGAGCAGCCAGGACTCTGGGCTTTGCAGCCAGTAATGAAACCAAATCGGGTTTAATTTCACCCATCCATCTTGTGGGGAGTGGCTCCCTGCCCCCCATCCCTTCCCCTTGGCACAGGCAGCTGGGCTGAGGGCAGAATCGAGGCGCTGGCACTGGGTGTGCGGGGCAGGATCAGGGATGCCCACTGCTCCACCACCACCCCCATCCTGCCCCAGGACCCCTGCCCCAGCCTCCCTGGCCATGGGGGTGTGCAAGGGCACCATGTCCTTGTCACCCCCAGCCAGGCAGTGGGGGGTCCAGGCTGGGATGTGCTAGCACGGGGTGGGGGTGCCACGGGGCAGGCAGGGTGGCACATCTGCCTCTGTCCCCATCCATCCCCACTCCTGGCTGTGRTGACAAGCTCGGTGTGCTGCACACACCTGGCCCATGTTCACCTGTGCCTGGGGCCAGCAGCATGGTGACACGCGTGTGCCGGGGCCGGTGACAGGCGTGCCACCGCGTGCTGGTGGCAGTGGCTGCACGTGGGTGCCRGTGTGGCAGGTGCATGGGTGCCAATGGCAGTGTCCCCAGGGGCTCTTTAGGCACAAACTCCCCCTGGGGTGGGCAGTGCTGGAGGGCAGAGGGGTCCCCTCCTGCAYGGGACGGCGGTGGCACCACAGAGTCGTGAGCTGCTGGGCTGCTATTTCAGGCGAAAGGCGTAAGTGGGTCAGCYGGTGGCTCCCCCTGCGCCGGCAGCCAGCGAAGGGCTCTGAAGTCAGCCCCCACCCTGGCCATGCCACCCCATCCCACAGACACCCCAAAAACCAGCTAGTGCCAGGAAGGGACAGAAAGGAGCAGGCAGCTGCCGGCTTCACCTCGGTACATGAATGTATTTTATTCATTGCATTTTGTTCACCAGTACAGTGAAAAATGGCATTTAAATTTACAATGGATCATTCGTAGAACATCATGACACAAGTATCTTTTTTTTTCTTTTTTTTTGTGKTTTTTTTTCTTCAGTTTTTTGTGGTTTTTTGTTTGTTTGTTTTTGTTGTGGGTTTTTTTTTTGCGTCGTTGTCTCCATAAATGCCACTTGTAGGTTATTGAAAAAGATGACAAGTTTCTCATGCACATCAGACCCCCCCGAGAAGCTTCTTAAAAAATAAAATTAAATTAAAGTACAAAATTAAAAACAACGACTCAGGCCAGTCCCTGCCCTCCCCACTTTCCCCTGGCCTCACCACCCTSAAGTGAGGGGCAGTGCCGGGACTCGCCGACACCTGCAGCTGGTCCCGGTGGGCTCTGCCCCAGTGCTGCCGGGAGGGAACTGCAGCGGCTGGTGATGCTGCCAAACCCTCCGGTGCTCCTGCTGCCTGCCAGTGGGTGGTCAGGCCAGGGGTCCCTGCTCCCCTCCCTCCTCCTTTGGCTTTCCTCATGCTCCCTCCATCACTCTCACCCCCCTTTATTTTTTCCCCTCGTTTTTTTCTTCTTTTTTTGTCTTTTTTTTTCTTATGGAAAAAAATATGAACCTTTTTTTGTTGGTTGGTTGGTTGTTTTCGTTTGTTTTCCCGATGCAGTTACTTCGACATCTCAACGTCAGCAGATCGTTTTTAACAAAGATTCGGATATAAAAATACAAATATGAGGAGTTTCTGTTTAAAAAGAAGCGTGCCGGAGTGGTGGGGCTGACCCTCGGCCCCCGGGCCGGCCGCCCGGGCCACCAAGCTCATGCAAAAAACGATGGAGCAAAAAATGTCTCTGGACAGCAGCGCTCCCCCCCTGCTCATGGGGCCGGGTCGCCCCGGAATTCGGGGACCCTCCGCCACGGAGGATGGGGGGGACGTGCCGCGGAGCAGGGGGCTGGACCCCTTCCCCGGGGAGGGGGGTCTTCGCCCAGGGTGGGGGGCTCGGCGGGTTGTCCCGGCCCCGGGGGAGGCGGAGGGGTAAAGTGCATGGCTCGGGGGGGGGTGGTGGTGGCTGCAGGGCCCCCCCCCGGGCCGGGGAGGGGGGCAGCGGGCATGGCCTCCCCCTCCTCGTTGGCGGTCCAGCCAGCATGCGGGGCGGCGGGCTGGAGCGGGGCTCGGCCGGCGGGTCCTGGCGGCGGGTCCCGGCTTACACCCCCGGCGGCGACTTCTCCGTCATGCCCTTGAGGACCTCGTCTATCCGGTCATCCTCGATCACCACTGCGGGGACAGGTGGGGGGCGCGTGGGCGAGGAGACGCGACAGCCTCTGCCCCCCTACCCCGGCTCTCACCCCGCTCAGTCTCCAGGTGTGCCCCCCGAAGTGCTGGGGAGCGGGACAAAGGGGGTTCAGGTGGGTGCGGTGGGGATAAAGGGGGGGATCACCCCCCTGCCCAGCTTGGGTAGGGGCAGCATCCCCTCTGCAGCCAGCCGGCTGCCTCCGGATGGGTGGTTAGGGAACGGGGGGGGGGGCAGGAATAGACCAGGAAGGACCCCCCCTCCTCTCTGCGGCAGGCGCTGATGAGAGCAACAGGACTGGAATGGGTAATGACCCAGCGGGGGGGGCACCGCCTGCTCGGCGGGGGTGGCAGCCAGACCCCCATCAGCATCACCCGCTGCGCAGGACACCCGCCCTCACCGTCGGCATCACCGGTGGGGGAGCTGGACAGCCCCCCACCAGCATGGCAGGCTGCACGAACACCCATCAGCATCATCCTGGGGGGCTGGACAGCCCCCCGTCACTATCACCTTCCAGAGAGATCCCCCTCAGCATCACCCACTGGGCAGCCCCCTCCCCGCCATCAGCATCAGCGGTGGGAGGCTGCACAGACCCCCGTTAGCATCACCAGCAGGGAGCTACACACACACCTTCCCCCCACCCCACAACATGACCGGCTGGGCAGGTGCCCCCAGGGGGATGGAGGACAGACCCACAGCACAACATCACTACCGGGGTGGTCAGTAACCTCCCCCCATCACCACCCTGGGGGTGGATTGACCAGACACCCCCCACCCATCCCCAAAATCACTGGGAGAGGAGACGGATCCCCCAACACCACCGAGGGAGAACTATCCCCCCATCACCCCGGGGGGGGCTGCTAGACTCAGCCTCCACCACCTCAAAAAGGGGGCAGTGGAGCAGGCAGCGGCTCACCCCTCAGTGGGGATGCGGTGTATTTGTGCTGGGGGGGGCTCTTCCCCCCGCCCCTTGCCCCTGCAGCTCAAGGAGGGGTGTTTGCCTATGGAGGACCCCCAAGCAGGTGGGATGGGGGCTGCAGGAAAAGCAGGAGCCATTCTTGAGGGTCCCCCAGGTGTCAGGGAGGATCAGTGGTGACGGATCAGGGTGCAGGCGGGAGACGGGGACAGTTATTTGCGTCCTGATGGAAGCACGGAAGATGCTGATTGGGGTCTCTGCGGCAGGCAGGAAAGTGGGGGGGGCAGGATACAGGTTCATGGAGTCCTGGGGGGACAGTAAAGTGTGTGTTTGTGTGTGGGAATGGTTGATCAGCATCACCAGAGGCTGCTGACGGGGGTCTCTGCGGCAGGCAGAAATGTGGAGGGACAGAGGTTTAGGGGGTCGGGGGGGCTGTTCCTGGTGATGCTGGGGGAGAGGCTTGTTTATAGGGAATGAGAGGGGGGCAGTCCCAGAGGTGCTGAGGAGCAGTTCCGCGGGGGCCCGGGGGCATTCATTGAGGTTCTGGGGGATAGTCTCAGGGGCAGCCCCAGGGATGATGCAGGGTAATCCCGTGGGTAGTCCCGGGATGAAGGGGGAGAGGGGGGGCAGCGCTGGGGGGAAAGTGCTGGTGTCTGGAGCAGGGGATGGGGGGGGGGGGCTGTGCTTTTGGGGCAGGTGTCAATCACACAGCTGAGGGGTCTCAGGGTTGCCGGGGGCAGTGTTGAAGCTGATGTAGGGTAGAGATGGAGATTCTGGGGATGCTGGGGGCAGTGCTGGGGATAGCGGGGTAGTAACGTTGGGGATGCTGTGGGGCAGTACGAGGGGTGGCAGGGGACAGTTCTGGGGATGCAAGGCAGAGCCGGAGTCCCAGGGATGCTGGGGGGCAGTGCTGAGGATGTAAGAGCCGCCGTCGGGGGTACCAGAGATGGTGTGGGGCAGTGCTGGGGATGTTGTAGGGCAGAGATAGGGGATGCTATAGGGCAGAACCGGGAATACAACGGCAGAATTGGGAGTCCTGGGGATGTTGTGGGGCGATGTTGGTGCCAGGGATGCACTGCCCAGTGCCGGGAATGTCCGGGAAGCAAGGGCAGAATCGCGGATCCTGGGGATGCTGTGGGGTGGCGCTGGGGATGCAAAGGCCAGTGCCGGGGATGCCGAGGGGCAGTGCCAGGGATGCTGCAGGGCAGATCCGGGAATGCTGCAGGGCAGAGCCAGGGATACTGCAGGGCAGAGCCGGGGATTCCAGGGCAGAGCCGGGAACGCAAGGACAGATACGGGGTGCGGGGGTCCAGGGGATGCCGTGGGGCAGCGTCAGGGATGCAGGAGGCAGTGCCGAGGATGTTGCAGCACGGATGTGGGGGTTCCGAGGATGCCATGGGGCAGTAGCGGGGATGCAGGAGTCAGCATCAGGGATGAAAGGACAGATCCGGGGGTCTCGGGGGTGCCGTGGGGCAGCGTCGGGGATGCAGGAGCCGTGTCAGGGATGCCGGGGATGCTGCAGGGCAGATCCGAGGGTCCCGGGACAAACCCAGGGATGCCGAAGGGCGGATGCGGGGGTTCCGGAGATGCCGTGGGGCTGAGGCGGGGTTGGGGGGGCAGAGGCGGGGGTCGGGAGGTACCTCTCTTGGCGCGGCCGATCTGTCCCAGCTTGGGGGGCCGCTTGCCCTGGTTGCCCCCGAAGAAGGCGTTGGTGTCCTGCAGGCGGCAGCTGAAGGGCAGCTCCCCCGCCTCGGGCTCGGCGCCGTAGCGGCCCACCTTGTCCTCGCCGTAGGGCAGCACCTGCGACATGGCGGGGCCGAGCGGGCCGAGCCGCGCCGCGCCGAGCCGGGAGCCGGTCTGCGGCGGCGGCGGCGGCGGCGGGGAGGAAACCCGGGCGGAAGGATGAAGTCATGCATCCGGGGGGAGCGGGGACCCCCCCGGCGGGGGGCGGCTCCGGAGCGCCGCGGCCCGGCCCGGCCCGGCCAGGACAGAGACGGGGGACCCCTACGGCCGGTGCCCGGTGACCGCCCGGTTGGGATGGGGACGCCCCTCTCACACACCGCCGCCCCTGCCCCGGCCCCAGAGCAGGGTGGTCTCCTCGGCGCAGCCTTGCCGAGGCGGTCGTCTCGACTCGGGAGTGCCCCCAAGCACGGGGTGCCCCTATGGAGAGGGGAGCTCTTGGCACAGCCGGGTGCCCCCGGGTCAGACAGCTGAGGACCACCAGACGCAGCTGGGCCCTCCCCTGCACGTAGAGGTGATGCAAAACAGACCCCCAACACTCTGCTCCAGCCCTTCAGCACCCCACAGCCCAGAAAGCCCAACCTCTCAGAATCCCAGGCCAGCTCCCACCCTGGGTCTCCCCAGCCCCCTGCTTGTGTCTCTTGCTCAACATCCATCCAGGCACTCACTCTTGCAGCCCCCCTCTGCGCTGGGATTCCCCCTTGGAGCCACACCAGTCCTGCCTCAATCCCTGCCAGTCGTCTTGGCCCCCACGCATGCATGTGTTTGTACACATCTTCTCATTCCATATCTTTGCAGGAATGCAGGGGCACACAGGTGTGATTCTGCAGGTGTCTGTAAGCGTGGCCACGTGGGGACCGTGCCCTGGGACGCCCCTTGTTTCACTGACCCTTCCCTGGGGGCTCTCTGTGGACAAGGGGAAAGGGCTATACCCTGTGGGGACCTGCTGTGGGGCAGCAAGGGGTAACCCCAGTGTCCTCAAAGAACCCSATTTGTACCTACACACCTCTACTCCAGACCCACCCTGGATATTTCCTCCTGCATTTTTCACTGCCAGGACAGTGATTGCATTAATCGGCATCGGTGGTCCTGAGCAGCCTCACCTGGGACCTCCCCCATGCAGGTCACCTGGGGGAGCTGGGGGACTATTTAAGCTCAGGCTAAAGGTGGTGCTTCTTGCATGAACTGCAGGTACAGTCATGATCCCTGGATGTGGGAATGGTGGTGACAGCAGCAGTGGCTATGGCAGGTTGGAGAGGACCATCCCTGGAGGGAGGGAGGACCTTGGAGCAGCCCTGTTCCTGCTATTGCCCCACAGCCAGGTCCCGCTGCTCGTGTGGGTGTCCTGGGTTGCAGCTAAGCCAGAGTCCTGAATGGAAGTGGCACTTCCATTCATGCCAGCCCACAGCCCTATGAGAATATCTTGAGGGGGCGAGAGTGAGGTTTTATAGACAGCCCTGTGGTCCGTCCTGCTATTCCAGCATCTCCATAGACTGAGATCCTGTTGAAAGGTGCTGCAGAAGAGCATCTACCAGGTTGGTCCATGAGGGCAGGCAGGTTCTTCTATTTTGGGAAGGCTCAGCCATGCTTTTACGTTTGTGTCTGGCTCTGCAGAATATTGGTCCCTGCTGTCCCCTGCCACAGCCAGGTCGGGGCAGTGGTGCCTGCTCTCCTGGCAAGGCAATGCCTTTATTCATGCCTTTGCTGGGGAACCAGCTTGAACTTTTTCATGTGAAGGCTTCTGCTCCTGTGAAAAGCGCCTGGGAAAATAGGCAAGAGGCCCACGCTGAGATGTGGCCTGCTTTTCCCACTGCCGAACCCACGTGCCACTGCCCGTGGGCAGGGACAGGCAGACCATGGCACGCGCRGGGCTGGGGGTGAGCGAGAAGAGGAGCAGATGGGCTGTGTGGGATGTGAGTGGCACCAGTGCAGCACTCCAGGAGGGTTTCCAGTCTGGCAGGCTGTTGGGGAGAGGCTGGAAAGAGGTCACCCTGGGAATGGCCCCGCTTATCCCCACACCTGTATCTGTACAGTGCCTCACACCCAGGGGAGCTATTTGGCTTGGCTATGGGGTGGGGAGAGCCCTGTGGGGCTGCCTGGGATTTGGGATGTGGAAAGCACTCTCTGCCCATCCCAGGCAGAAGGAGGTCTGGATTTGTGCCAGCACAGCTGGGCTGTGGGTGGGACAGGGCAACGCTGTGGCTCTGGGCTCTGCATCTCCTTGGGACAGCTCTGGGCTCTGGGTCCCCAAGGGTACTGCGAGTCATGCATCCCTGAGTAGGGGGGGAAGGTACCAGGGACCTGAATGTGAGTGGATTGGCAGTGGGGTGCATGAAAGACCCCCCTCATCCTCTGCCATTGCACGTAGCATCCTCCCCGGTGAGCCAGACAAGTGCCCTCCTTCCYCTGGCTCTCATCCCACCTTCCTTATCCGTCTTTTAGCAGCCACGTAATCTCCTTTCTCGCTTCCTTTGCAGCCTTTTGTCCAACACAAAGCCAACTCCATCGGGAAGAAGGAGCTGTGGGAGTGGGAAGCAGGTGGTCCTTCCTGCCCTGGCTCCTTAAACCTGGGCAGCAGCCCCTGAGCTGGGACACCTTGGGGGTGATGCAAGGGCTGGGGGCCAGCTGTGCCCCCCAGGGGAGATAGGGGGCTGGGTAGGGGACACRGCGTTGGACTGCAGCTGCAGTGGGGCTGCCAGTGGAGGTTGTGCTCACCAGTGCCTGCTGTGCCCCAGCTGCACACCTGGATGCTGCCCCTGAGTCCTGTACCCTTGGTGGGAATTCAGGTGCCTAGTCCAGGCACTGTGATGGAGGTGAGGGGTTTTCCTGCTGTCGCTGGTGCTTCCAGTGGCTTTATGGTGGAAAATCACCCTGTGCACGTGCAAGTGGCTTGCAGTGGGGCATGTCCTACCCATGCTCTGCAGGGAACCCTGGCAGCTGGAGTTGGGGACCACCAGGTGCTCCCATCCAGTCCAAGGCCTGGCAGGCAGTGACTGCATGTCAGGGAGCTCGGAGGAAGCAGGAGGCATCAGCCACAGGACCCAGGGCTTTCTCTGCTGCAGGTCTGGGAGGCAGTGCTGTTGCCTGGGGCTGGTGCCACAGGGCTGGGGGCTGCCAAGGCATGCCAGGAGGCCAGCATGGGTGCCTCCATCTGTGTTGCTTCCAGCCCTGCCAAGAAACGTGAAACGGCACTTCTGTTCCACAGCAGTGGCAGCCACAGCCTGGGGGGGCCTCACTGAGTGCCTGCTGTTGGCACTGCTGCTCTCCCCAAGCCCCCATCCTGGCACAAGAGACTAGGTCACTGGTAAGGCTGGGGATGTGCCCATCTCTGGCTGTTGCCACTGGCTCTCAGTAGTCAAAGCTCAGGTGGGGATGCTGCTTTGTGTGCTGCCTGTGCCATGGTCCATGCGTTTTGGGGGAGTGGAGACATGCACTGGGGCTGGGTACAGGCAATGGGCCTGGGTACAGACAAGGGGGATGGCCTTGTGGGACAATGGTTGTGGTGAACATTGTCACCATAGTGAACAGATGTTGGGGGACAGGCATTCTGCTTGGCAGCTGTCCTGTGGGTGAGCTCAGGGCAAGTGTGCCAGAGTGGCATGCTCCTCATCTTCTGCTGTTCCTGCAGCTGCTGTGGGAAGATGAGGCTGTCCCTGGAGGGACAACATCTTTCCCAGGGAAGACAGGTTGTTATTACTGAGATGAGTTTGTCTGGCTCTGTGCACAGCCTGGCTTTAGGAAGGGGGTGCCCTGTCAGGGCAGGTGGAAGGAGGATGGCACTGTCCTTGTCCCTCACATGAGCTGCCAGGGACACAGCTGCCATCTTGGCATCTGAGTAGATGGAGCACCCCCAGCACACTGCCCGGGGCAGGGGCTTCATGGAGGTTCCCATGCCCAGACCTGGGGGTGAGCAGGAGGGTGGGGATAGCCAACCCCGCTGGGCAAACAGCCCTGCCGGGGTGTGAGGCTCCATCCTTGCCTGTCACCACATCTCTAATCACCATGACAACAGACAGGGAGGCAGGCGGAGAGGGCTGGCAGCCCTGGGGGGAGCGGGTAGAGGCCATGGGCATGGGCTGGCACACAGGGGGACCCTGCAGATGAGAGGGGGCAGCTGTCAGCTGTCAGGACGCCTGTGTGGTGGGGAGGGAGGCTGGGCAGCGCTTAGCCCAGGCACTGTGAGCTCCCCACTGTCCTGCTCCCGACCAAACACCCGTGGGGAGCGCACAGCAGGTTTGTCTGGGGATGCGGGCACTGCAGCGCGGCTGGGCAGCCCCTGTGCCAGCCCCCGTGCCGGGGGTTTGGCATGGCGAGGCTCTGGCTGGCGATGAGCTGAGTCGGTGAGTCATGCTGCTGCCCGAAGCCACGCCAGGCAGGGCTGGCAGCGGGGTCTGCAGCCAGGCCATTGCCAGGCTGGTGGCCTCCCGGGAGTGGCAGAGACCCGGGTCGGGATAGAGCAGGGCTGTGCTCCCACACAGGGAGTGGCACCCTCCCTGTATGCTGCCCGCACAAAGGACATGTTCCCTGCCCCAGGCACCTTTGGGGGCAGGGGGTAGCAGGGGGGTGCAGGCCTCTCTCTCTAATTGTCCCATCTCTGGCTGGTTGCTGGGCCCCGGGGAACGAGGCGAGCAGTCTCCTGGAGCAGGGGCACCCCCCGCCCTCCCCGGCCCACGCGCCCACTCGCGCCAGCAGTTCTTGGCATGCAGGGAGTGTGTTCCTGGCAGCCCGGCCCTCTCCCATCTGGTATTTATCTCCTTCCCGAAATCCCTCCTGCTGCGGGGGGGATGCCCAGTGCCGGGGGGGCCGGGGGGGGACCTGGGCCCCACTGCTCACTCTGCAGCCCAGGGAAGAGGCTGGGCTGAAAAAATGGGGAGTGGAGGAAGAGAAAGAGAACTCCCCCACACATGCCCACCACAAAAATGCACGTGGGGCCCAGAAGGCCTCATTGGGTCCTCTGGGGTGTCATGTCTGGCTGTGAGCCCTGAGGGCAACCCCGCAAGGGCACCTTGTCCCAGGCAAGCCTCCAGCCCAGCAGCAATGGTGGCCACTGCCCTGGGGAAGGGACACATCGTCCCCCTCCAATCCCAAAACTGCTGCCTGGCTGACAGTGGCCTGCCAGCACTGCCCCCCACCCCCAAACCCTGGGTGCCCCAAAGCTGCAGGAGACAGGAGAGCCTATGGGTTGCCTGGGCAACTGCAGCCAGGCAGTGATGGGGAGCAGTCCAGGGGAGCAGTTGCCATGGAGACCCGAGGAGCATGATCACCTTGGCAACGGTCCTGTGTGTCCTGCCACCCCCCCATCCAGGGCTGCATCCTGACGAGGTGCACCTGGATTCCACTGTGAAGCTGGGCCAGCTCCTTGGGTGGGGAGGGAGGGGAGGCAGTGGTGCCCACCCCTCCAAGGGGAGAGCCTTGGCTCCCAGCACCCACCCAGCCCCCAGCTTAACGGCGCAAAGGAAGAGGTGAGGCCGAGCTCAGCTCCTTGGCTTTATCACTCCACACACCACTGCAAGCCACTCCCACACCTGGTCCTGTCCAGGAAGGTGAGCAGGAAAGCTGGGTGCAGTGGGGCTGGACACGAGGGCAGACTTCGGGGCACCCTAATGGTGTTCTCCCTGCAGAGCGACAGAGGGACATAGCCCCTCTTCCTGGGTGGTAGAGCAGCTGGCAAAGGGACTCATCGCTGCCAGCCCCTGGATGCCCCCAGCGTGGTCTGGTCAGTGGCTGTAGGCACACGGATTGGGGTGGCAGGACAACGGTGGCACCAAGGTATGCCACTACAGTGGCTTAGGGAAGTCTGTCTCTGCCACTCCATGGTGACGCTGTGTCCCACCAGCCCTGGTCTTGCCCTCATAATCCTCCCCATAAAACCACACACTGGAAAAAAACAAGGGAGAAATCCTTTGCGACTTTGGGGAGGGGGGTGTCACAGCTTGAAAAGGGGCACAGGTCCAACAGCTGGCAGCCAAAGAAATGCCCCAGCATGGGGCTGAGGTCTCAGCTCCTCAACACGGGCATTATGTAGATTTTCCTCAAGCCTTCGTGTCTCTTCTGGCAGACAAAGGGAGGATAAGAGACTGCAACTCCCCCCTCCCTAAAACAGATTGGAGGGCGCACTCAGACCCCTTCCTCCCAACAGGAATTGCACAGCTGCACATGAGGGGACAGCTGAGATTTCTGCAGGCTCCAGGCTTGGCTTGGTTTGCGCTGCCCCTCCCTGGGCACCCACAGGTGCTCTCAGGCCTGGTAGAGGGGCACCACGCGGTCAATGGGCCCCCGACAGATGGGGCAGAGGCGGGTGGGCAACGCCTGGAAGCAGCGGAAGCAGCAGCAGATGTGGCCACAGCCCAGGAGGACGCACTCGCGGGGCCGTGCCAGGCAGACCACGCAGGAGTCCTCGGGCGCCCTGTCCCCGGCCTCCTCTCCATCCAGCTCCTTGTCCTCCTGCTGATGCTTGGGGCGGGAGCGGCGGTAGGCGCGGCACAGGGCGTGCAGGAGGACGGCCAGCCCCGCTGCRGCGCACAGCAGCGCTGCCCCCTTCCACAGCCCGCTGGCTGACTCCAGCTCCGACAGCACCGTCTGCCAGTCCCCCAGGCACAGGAAAAACTCGCCTCCCCGGGCTGGTGGCTGGAGGTGCAGGGAGCCRTCGGGGTGCAGGGACAGCTCCCCGATGCCTGTCAGCCCAGCCCCCACCCGCAGCATCTCCTCTGTCTCCAGGATGCCCTTGGGCTTCTCCCCGATCAGGTACTGGCCCAAGAGGTCGCGGAAGCCATGGGTTGGCTGCTGGAACCGCTCGTACACCATCTCCAGGGGCAGGCAGACGGCTTGGAGTGGGCTGTCCACACTCACCTGTGTTGCCGCCCCGGTGCCCGGCGAGGCCAGCACAAAGGGGACAGTATAGATCTGCTCTGAGAGCACCCGCTCGCTCTCGCTCCTGCAAGTGGAGAGGGTTGGGGTGTGGAGAATCACAGAGTCAGTCAGGTTGACCTCTGAGATCATYAAGTCCAACCTATGACCGAACACCACCGTGTCAACTAGACCATGGCACTAAGTGCCACATCCAGTCTTTCCTTAAATGCCTCCAGAGATGGCAACTCCACCACCTCCCTGGTGGTGAAGCCTCCTGCTCCCCGGACAGCTCATTCCAATGTCTAATCATCCTCTCTGTGAAGAAATTCTTCCTAATGTCTAATCTAAGCCTCCCCTGGCACAGCTTGAGGCCATTTCTTCTCATCCTGTCACTGGTTGCCTGGGAGAAGAGCCTGACCCCACCTGGCTACAACCTCCTTTCAGGGAGTTGTAGAGAGCAAAAACATCACCCCAGAGTTTCCTCTTCTCCAGGCTAAACATCCCCAGCTCCCTCAGCCACTCCTCATCTGACCTGTGCTTCAGCCCTTCACCAGCTCTGCTGCCCTTCTCCAGACTTGATCCAGCAGCTCAATGTATTTCCTGAGCTGGGAGACCCAGAACTGGACACAGGCCTGGAGGTGTGSCCTCACCAGTGCTGAGTACAGGGGAATGATCTGTGGTCAAAACGTGGGGGAGCTCTAAGCTCTCAGGGCTGAGCCAAACATAGGAACTGAAGTCTTTAATCAAGATACTTTCTGCCTCTCAAGTAGCCCCAGAAGATGAGGGTCTGGACTCACCGGTTCAAGTCCACACCTGCCATCCCTTCCCATCACTCACCAGCTTCGGGCCAAGCTGTTCCAGATCAGCCGATGCTCCTTCAGCAGCAGCTTCTGGATCACGCCCTGCAGCCCCTCATGGTAGTGGCTGGTCAGTGCAGCCTGGGCTGGCAGCACTATGCCTAAGGACAAGGCATGTGTCACGGCCAAAGAGGAGAGCCTGGCCCTTGGCTGCTGTCCCCTGTGTGGGGTCACAGGGTGTCCTTACCTTCCAGGGCAACGTAAGGCAGGCACCTCCCCTCAGCTGCAGACACCAGGGCTGGCAAATCGTCATCGACCTGGAGCTTTGGGGCCTCCTGGAAGAGCATGGACTGAATGTGAGCACAGGCAGGGAGAGGGTGGGCCAAGAATGTCTCTGTGGAGATCTCTGGCAGGATGTGACCTGCTCAGTCCTGCGTGTCATGAAGTTACCAGAGGATGCAGCAGGTTGCTGGCAGTGTGTGCACCCAAATTAAAGTGTGTAGGGCAGTGAGGAAGGGACAGCGGGCAGGAGAGAGCATCTGAGAGACAGGGCTACCTGTATGCGTGCCACGACTCTGGCTTTCCTCCTGTACAGGTAGTAGAAGAGGCCAGAGAAGGCGAGGCTGGAGCCCAGACACAGCAGCTCCCCCGGAGTGATGGGTTTGTCCATGGTGCCAGGCTTGGGCAGCAACGCCTGCAAGGTGAGCATGTTGTCTGGAGAATGGGGCCATGTCACCCATGACAGGGACATGACACTGCCCTTGTCCTGAAGGCAGGGCTGTCCCTGCACCCTTGTCCCCAAGGCAGGGCTGTCCCTGAATCCCTGTTCCCAATAGAGGGATGTCCCACTGTCCCTTTTTTTAGGGCAGGGCTGTCCCACCACCCCTGTCCCCAAGGCAGGGCAGTCGTACTGCCTCTGTCCCCAAGGCGGGGTTGTCCCTTCGCTCCTGGCCTCAGGCCCTGCCGCCCCAGGGCCAAGCCTGCCCGCGGCCCCGGCGGGGGCAGTTCAGCGCCAGCACCCACAGGTGGCCGATACTCGGGCCCGAGCCCGCACCCCCGGCCCAGGCGGGACCTGTCGTGCACCGCACCTGGGATCGGGCCGAGGCCCAGCACGCATGATCCAGACCGGGGCGTGGCCCAGGCTCCCACCCAGGCCCGGCCCTCGCGATCTGTCCCGGCCCAGCCCCCGGCTCGGTCCCGGCGCAGCCCCGCCACCGCCCCGGCCCCGATGCCCCCGTACCCCCGAGGCGCCCAGGCCCGGACCCTGGCCCCGCCGCGCTTCCTGCTGGGAAATGTAGTCCAGCCTTCGCGGCTTGGCGGCGGACCGGCCGCGATCGAACTACTACTCCCAGCATCCCTCACGAAGAACCACAGTTCCCGTCGTGCCATGCGCCGTTCCCGGATAGGACCACAACTCCCGGCAGCCTTTGCGAGCGCTTCTGCTCGCGGCCGCGGGGTCCCGGTACCGGCGGGATTGGGGGACCCCGGGGAGGGGCTGGGGCCGTGCTGTGCAGGGCGGGACCGGCCGAGGAGGGCCCCGGAGGCTCGAGGAGGGGGCTCGGCTGCCGTCCTGCCCTGGGACAAGTTGGAGTCACTGAGGGCAGTGGGACCCCCGRTCTGGGCTTTACCGGGAACTCCCGTGCCTCTGACTCGTCCCCACGAGCCCTGTTGTTCTTCCCCACACCTCTGCTTCCTTCATTCCGGCCACCCGGACATCTCATCTCCCTCTCCCCTCCCTCGGGATGTCTCACCTCCCACGCGTCCCCGGCCTTGGAGTCACCCGTCCCCACCGCTGCAGATCCCACCTCTCCCCCCCGCCCCGACACGGCGAAGGACCGGAGCTGCTGGAATAAGTGGAAACTGCTTTTAATCGTTAAATAAACTCGGCGACAGCCACCCACAGCTGAAGGCACCAGAGTCCCTGCTGCCGCCCGCTGGTCCCAGCAGAGGTGGATGGGGAAGCCAAGCTGGACTGGGAGGGGACAAGGGAAGCGTGGAGCCGGGTGGCCCCAGCCTCCATCACTGGCATGTTGGGGGGCAGGAGCAGGGGGATCTTGGCTGTAGTGCTTTCCCTGGGACCCCTTTCACCTGCCCGCCCGAGGGTGGAGACGCGGCGCGAGAGGCACTGAGCTGTGCCCGATTCAAGCACATCAGGGTTGGGGGGCAGAGCTACGTTTTGGGGGTGCTACAGCCTCTCTGCCGGCCGTGTCCAGCCCCAGGCTGTGGAGGGGGCTGCGGCGGGTGCCTGGTGTGGGGCCGTGTGTGCCGGGGAGGGTGCAGAGGTGGGGTGTGCAGTGTGAGCACGGGAGGGGGACTGCTCTCTGCCCATGGCCAGCTCCGGCAGCCACTGAGGTCTGGGGAAGAGGGGCACAGCAGAGCATCATCCCCTCTGTCCCCAGCACCCTCCCCGTCCCTACCACACCTCACAGTGCTTCCCGGGGTTCATGGGGGAGCCCAGCGGGCAGCTGAAATGTTCGACAAAGTCCCGGGAATTGCTGAGGGTGCCGATGACACGGTACTTGTCGGGGCTGTGGGGGTCGGTCACCAGCCCTTCGTGGGAGCTCTCGGGCGTCCGGACGGAGCACCACACCTGATGGAGCGGTAGCAGCCTTAGAGGTGGGGATAGAGCACCCCCGGTGCAGGAWGGGGGAGCTGTAGGGTGGCTCCGAGGGGCCAGGGAGGGATGGGAAGCCCGTCATCCCGCTCTGCCCTACCTGCGCAAAGCCCACGAAGAAGAGCTGGTGGTTGGTGAGCCCCAGGGCTGGCAGGTGCTTCTCCTCCCCGTTCTTCTGCAGCCAGGACTTGTAAGCCTGTGGGAGAGCTGGCCTGAAGCCCCAGGGAGGGACAGACAGGCACGGGGGTCCGTGTCTCTCTGGATGGCGGCACTCACGTTGTAGGCTGCCTTGAGCCCGCCATTGTCGGCAATGTTCTCGCCCAGCGTCTGCCGCCCGTTGACCTTCTCGCTGTGGACGGTGTAGCGGCCGTACTGCTCCGTCATGCACGCCGTCCGGTTCTTGAAGGCCTCCAGGGAGGAGTTCTGCCACCACGGCCTCAGGTTTCCCTCCTTGTCGTACTCCCGTCCTGCAGGACCAAGCCATGGGTTGGGGTGGGACCAGGGGATGCTGTCCCCCTGCAGCACCCCTGCTGCAGGGGGGCCTGAAGCAGAGTGGGGTGTGGTGGGACAGCCCCGGGGGATGCCAGGGACCTGGCACCTTGGGTCCTTGCTCAGGAGGAAGGTGTCCCCCAGCCCCTGTTGTGGGCAGGCTCTGCCTGGGGCTCAGCTGTGTGCTTGGGTCCCCAGCCATCCCCCAGTGCATTCCCGCTATCCCAGGCCAGATCTGTGACCCTAAATTCCCTCATAGACCCCATGTTGGCTCCGGTGAAGGTGCAAAGCAGAGTGGACGTGAGAGGGACCTGTCCCGTGCCCTGAGGGGAAGAGGATGAGGAGGGGGCTGGGGCTGCAGACACTGTGTCCTCACCAAGCGGATGGAGCGAAAGCTGCACAGAGAAGCCAGGGGGAGGTATCGGCAGGTGCCACCTGGGGAGACAGGATGATAGAAGGGGGGTGGCCGGGGGGGCACGAGCACACATGATGCGATGGATGGCAAAGCGGGACACCTGTGCACCCAGGGCACCCCTTCCCCACGCCAAGGGCAGGGGCTGGCAGGGGGCTGGGRGGGTAGGAAGGTGACAGGGATCAGGTCTGGTGCTGCTGTAGGTTCTCACCTTGGTCATCAAAAGCGTGGGTCAGCTCATGCCCCATCACCACGCCGATGCCGCCGAAATTAAGGGCTCTGTGGGGCCATGGGGAAGAACCAGGTAAGTACAGGGTGTGAGGATGATGCTGTTGCAGCCTCCCTCTGCTCGGGCACCCCATCCTCAGCCTCTGCACCCCATCTGTGTCTGGGCACCCGGTGAGACTCTGCTCCGGCTGGGACCCAGCTGGGAATCAGTCCTATTGGGGACACTGGTGGCCCTCAGGCGACTTTGCAAGCTGTCTTGGCTGCAGGATGTAAAGCCTTGAGGGATGCTCAAGCCCTCCACGGCTTTTCTTCATGACTGTGAGGGGCTCTGTGGCATGCTGGCCCTGATGCAGCCCATGCCTCCCCGCCCCCAGAAGGTGCCCCCCATTGGCAGACTCACTTGGGGTGGTTGCGGGCGTAGAAGGGAGCCTGGAGGATGCCGGCGGGAAAGACGATCCCATTCTTGGTGGGCAGGTAATAGGCGTTGACAGTCTGTGGGGTCATGCTCCACCTAGGGCAGGGAGGTGGGACAGGGGACAAGCAGGCGTGTGTCCCCTCTCACCCCAGCCCCAGCACCCTCCCGTGCCATCTCCCACCACAGGGCCCTTGTGCTGCCCTGCGTGGGGCTGGCACTTTGGCCCCCATCCTGTGACCAAGGCACCCTGTCCTGGGGACAAGCTACAGCTACCACAAGTGACCTACAGTGCTGTGTTACCCCACGTGGGGGACCTCCTCCCCTCTGACCCAGTGCCACCCAGGTCACATCGCCTGTCCCCCGGGACCCTCTGCCTTACTGGTCGCGGTTGGGGGGTTTCCGGAGCTGGTCAGCCATCACTTTGGCAGAGAAGTTGTAGAAGTTGAGCATGTTTTGGAAGAAGGAGTCCTCAGAGACCTCATACTGGTGAGGAAGAGGAGGGATGAGGAGAGGTCCACTGGGGTCATTCCCCACACCCAGTACTGGCCAGGATGAACTCAGTACTGGGGTGGCTTTTCATAAAGTCCCAAATGCGTCCTCCAAATAGGGACATCGCTCTACCACGGGGCCCCCCAGAGCCTGGCGTGACCAGGCTCCTCCCCACATGCCAGGTGCCCCCTACCCCATCGTAGACATCGTCCAGCTCCTTGTTGTCCAGGATGAAGTCAGGGAAGCCAATCATGTCATAGATGGCATCCGCCTGCATTGGGAGAGGCCCCAGCAGTGAGATGGGGGGGCTTATCTGGATAGGGTGAGGTTACCCACCCACTTGCCTCCCTGGGGTCACCTTCTCCTTTGCAGCCTGCCTGGTCTTCTCATCCATCCAGTCCAACTGGTCCAGCGACCCCTCAAAGGCTGCACGGATCTCGCTGATCATCTCCTCAGCCTAGGGAGGGGAGGGAATGAAGTCCCCCTTACCCCCCACAGCTTCTTGTTGGGGATAGGGTGAACAGGATGCAACCTCCTCGGGGCTGGGGGTCCCATTTCCCAGCTCCCTGCCTTCCAGCCCTGGGGCTTGGGGGGAATCGGGATTCCCGCGGATGGTGGTGGGGAGGGAATGGGGAGAGAAGTATTCTCACGATGGCCTTGCTGTCCCGGTCGAAGGTGGCTTTGACAAAGAGTGAGCCCAGYGCAAAACCCAGTGTGTCATCTGTGTTGGAGATGCAGGTTTGCCAGCGGGGCGTGCAGGACTGTGGGAGCAAGATGAGGGCCTGTGAAACCCCCAGCCCACTCCCTTGCTCCCCTGCCTTCACCCAGCCTGGCTCTGCCTCCTCATCAGAGGGGAGATGACCAGCAGCTAAACCCCAATCCTAAAGGATGGTGCCTGGGTTCCCTCTGCAGCATCCAGGGTTTAACATCTCAAGGGCATCCCAAGGACAGAGGAGATTCTSACTGCTTCCAGGCTGGGGGCAGAGGGGGCTGGTCCCAGGGCCCCCATTACCTTCCTGGTGCCATAAAGAGTCTCCAGCAGCCTCTCCTGGGCTGTCTCGAAGCGCTGGTCCAGGCTGGAGGCCGTCTTCTGCACCAGGTTCCAGATCAGGTAGTTGTTCAGGATGCTGCAGGRGCAGAGAGGTGCTGCAGCTCACCACAGTTCATGACTCCAAGCCACTGACGAGCCCAAAATGTGCCCCTGCCACAGGGCAACATGGCTGGGGGCATGCAGGAACCTCACCTCCTGTCAGTGTCATTGATGAGGTCAGAGACCTGCTGGAGGTAGGTGTCCCCGTACACCACCACTGGCTCCGTGTCTGCCAGCTCCAGTGGGGCCAGGGCGTAGGACAGGTAATCCAGCCAGTCAATGGCAGGGGCCAGCAGCTGGAAGGGACACAGGGATGAGGCACCAGGGGCTTGGCATGGCTCTGCTGCATCTGCTCAGCATGGAGGGGATCACCTGGGGCAGGAACTGTGCTCTCTGGGAAGGTCCCAAGCTCCCTCACCAGTCCAGATCCTTCTCTGCACCCAAGCACCCTTCCTGCTGTTCTTATTGCTGCAGGATAAGGAGGGGACCCCCAGACCCTGCCGTGCGAGAGGGCAGCTTCCCCCAAATCGTAACAACTGGGGGCTTGGGCACTACTCTTCAACACCTAGTACATGTCCTACAGCGACTGGGGCTGCCCAGGGTGTCCCAGAGTGGGGGCAGCAGTGGGCATGGACCCCTTGATGCCCTCTGGACCAGGTCCATAGGTCCCTGAAGGGTGTCCCCACGTTGCACTGGGCTGTGCCCACCTGCAGCTCGGCGATGCTCATCTTGTGGTAGATCTTCTCGTCATCCCGCCGCTCAGCCTGGGGCACGGTGATGTTGGCCAGCTGGGTTTCAAAGTCCAGCACTTGCTGCATCTGGAGGCGGGTGGGCTCTGGGGTGCCCCCCAGCAGTGTGCCCAGCTCCACCATGTAGTCCAAGTATGCTGCCAGAACCTGTGGGACCCCAAGCCCTGGCTCAGTGCTGACCACAGCTCATCTCACCTCCCTGGGGTGGGCACCCAATGGGCAGGATGGAGGTGCCAGGTGTGTCCCAGTGCTGCTCGCACCCCATTGCCATAGGTTTTCCCCAACTGCTGCCCGCAGCATGCCCAGCACCCAGCCTCACCCTCTCGTTGGCAGTCTTGTTCAGATAGTAATCCCGGGATGGGAGGAAAAGCCCCGACTGGTCCACCTGGGGGGAGAGAGGGGCAGCATAGACAGCCCGGTGCCCCCCAGTGCTTGCCACCCCTCGGTGCCAAGGTGCCAACCTGGATGACGTTGCTGTTGGAGCTCTTGGAGTCCGCACCCACGTACACCGTGAAGAAGGGGGTCGCCCGATATGTGCCTGACACGCTCTTGAGTACCTCCATGAAGCTGGTTTGGTTCCAGGAGCCAGTGACGTTCCATCCCCCAATCTGCCAGCAGACAGACCCAGCACCTCAAGGAGGGATGGGGTGCATCCCCAAGGGCTGCACCCTCCCTGGTTGCATGAAGAGTGGAGCAGGAGACATACGGGGCTGAGCCCTGACATCTCAGCTCATGTGTGGGTGCCTGCCCACCTTGTCGATGAGCTCCATGAGGGGCTGGGAGCCCAGCTCCTCTATCCTCTGCTCCTTGAGGCAGGACAGGTAGTACCGCTGTGTCTTCCGCTCTGCCTCGCTGCTGGAGTTGAAGGTGGCATTTTCTGTGGGAGGCTGTGAGTCAGCCCCAGTGACACAGGGGTCACCCTCTTAGTGTCTGTGACCCCTTAGTGCCCACCTAGGAGATGCTTCATGATGGCCTGATTCTGGTCCCAGATGCTGTTGAAGGTGCTCCACTTGGAGCGCCCATTGGGCAGTGGGTTCCTCTTAATCCAGCCCCCGCACGAGTACTGGTAGAAGTCCTGGCAGGGGTCCGTCTCTGTATCCAGGGCCTCCAGGATCTTGCTGGCCACCCGGACACAGGCATCCGTCAGGCACGTGCTGTGAGAGGGATCTGGCAGGGAAGGCATGCCTGGGGCTGGGCGAGTGTACTGGGGGAAACTGAGGCACGGAGAGGGGCCAAGCCCTGTCTGCACCCCAGGATGGGCAGAGCACCTGGAGCAAGCACCTTGGGCTGACCCATCACTCCTCATCCTCCCATGTCCTCCCAGGTGTGGGGGCACCACTGCCAACTCTCCCTACCTCTGCGGTACTGAATGGCCAGAGTGACGACGGCGACGCCGAGCAGCAGGGCCAGGGAGACGGCGACGGCGCAGAGCACCAGCTCCAGCTGGCTGCGTGAGGCCAGGTGGCTCAGCAGCGTCCCCGGCCCCTTCCGAAACCCCACCTGGGCAGGAGCAGGACCTGCCATTGCACCACGGGGGAGACCAAACATCACCGCCCCCCTCCCCTTCCCGCCATTCCCCAGTGCCTGGCTCAGCTCTGTGAGGAGGTGGGGACCGGGGCATCCCTCCCCACCAGCCCTGGCAAGCTGGTGGTGGGTGCTGGCAGCCCCCCCAAGCCATAGGGAAGGACGATCATCCAGGCACACTCTGTGCCGCATTTTGGCTGACTCTCAGCACATCCGTGGGGACATCCAGCTCTGGCTTGGCTCCCAACCATCCTCCCACTGCCCACCTGGCTGCAGGCAGGCCCCAGAGGGTGAGACGGGGGGGGCTAGGGAGGATGAAGAAGGGAAGGATGGAGGACCTGGGGCAGACCTCACCTCCACGCTGTCGGGAGAGGCACTGCCATCCCCTGCTGGCTCCGGCGCCTCCTCATCCTGCAGCGTGGCACGCTTGTAGTTGGGCATCTGCTGAGGGAGGGAGTGGGCTGGGACAGGGGCATGGGGGTGGCTGTTCCCCACCCTGCCACACCCTCTGGCTCTTACGGCAGGAGCCAGTGCCTGCTCAGTGAGTACACAGTGGGGCTGAGGCAGCCCCTGACCCTCCTCGGTGTGCGTGGGCCTCCCCCAGAGGTCGTCCTCAGCCCTGGGTGGCCCTGGGGAGCATGGGGAGAGCTGCTAACGGGGGGCTTGGGTGCTGTCACCGGAGCATCCCTCTGCGTAGCCATGGCAGCTGTGGCATCAGCCCTGCCGACAGGTGACACATCGCCACGGAGACATGGTCTCCGTCACCAAGCAACCGTTTCCTAGTACTGCTGCCTCACCCCTCCTCCCCTGACTGGAACTTTCCATGCAGATGTGCACCGGTCTGAAACATCTGGAAGTGCTTCTTGCCCCATCCTGGCTCCGGGGGTGACCAGGATGCAGGACAGAGTGTGTGAGGGCAGAAGGGGCACTACAGTGGGTACCAGCCAACAGGGCAGGGCCCCCCTTACTCCTGGCCTCGCACGGCAGCTTGCACAGACCCAGCCGTGAGGACTGCTGAGGACTCAGCCAAGGGGGAGGTGGTGGAATTGAGCCACCAGTGTTGGAGGGGGGGATAAGCTACAATAAAATGCTGGAGGGTTTGGTGGAAGAGGATCAGCAACACTGCTGGTCATGAGCTGTCCTTAGGCTTCAGAGTTAATGCCTGGGTGGGTTGCAGCTCACCCTCCAGTCTGTGCTGCAGACTAAAATGAATGTCCAGGGCTGCCTGAAGGGCTGGTGTCGGGGGCCAGGAAGGACCTGGGGTGGGACGGATTTTGGGCAGGGGATGAAGAATAAAGAGTGCCTCGTGCCCAGCTCTGCCCACTGCCACACTGCTGGGATGGGGAGGGGACATCACGAAGGGCTGCAGCAGGAGGGTGGGATTGACAGTTGGCAGGAGCCCCCCACCAAGGCGGGCTCCCAGAAGATGCTGGCATTAGGAGGGATTGCTCAGCATCCTGTAGGAGCTTGGCCAGCCAGGCACCCCCACCAATCCAGCTCCCCTCAATATGCTCCTCTCCCCTCCTGGGTGGTCCTCATCCTGGGCAACAGCCGGCATCCCCTCTCCAGCACCTCCTATGGCATCCTCAAGACAAGAGCCTGTTTCTGGGGCTCTTCCTACCCTCCCTCTAGGGCTGAGACCCGCGGGGACAGGACTCGCTGCCCCCTCCAGAGGTGCTGTCTTGGGGGTCACCATATAAGCAGTATCACTGTACCCCAAGTGGGCTTCATGCCTCGGTGGAGCAGGGTCTGTGGGGCCATGTCTGAACCACCCCAGCTCCCTCTGTCCAAACCCAGGCAAGGATTTGGGGGGTCCTTCTTCCCCCACCGTGGGGGACAGGGACCCTCTAGCCACTCTGTTAGCCCCGGCCCTACAGAGCCCCTGCATCYCACAGGCTCTTGCCGCCCACCGTAATCCCCCAGTCCCCCCAGCCCTCCCACTCGCAGRTTCCCAAAGCCCCCGCAGCCCTTCCAGCTCCTTGAGCTCTCCAGCCCTCGGGATCTTCTGTGCCTCGATCTCTTCCCGTCCCCCTCGCTGCGCCCCTCTCTGGTGCCCCCCGTACCCCCTCCTCTTGCCTCCCTCCCTACCCGTTGCCCCCGCACTGCCGCGCCGCTGCCCCGGGCACTCACTGCGTGTCCAAGCTCCTGGAGGGCCACGTTCATCCTGGCCATCCCGGGCCGCCTCCCGCCTAGCTCCGCTCCCCGCCCGGGCCGCGCCGGGCCCCCGCCGCTGCCGCAGCGCCGCCTGCCTCCGCCGCCGCCATGGCCCGCACCGGGCGCCGCGCTGCCGCCAAGACCGGCACCGGGGCCGGGCAGGGATGGGGCCGGGGAGAGATGGGGCCGCGCCGGAGGGATGGAGCCGCAGGGGCTGGGACCGGCGGCGCGCGGACCGCAGGCACCGGGCGGGGGCGACGGGCGCCGGCGGCCCGGGAGGGGCTGGAGCGGGGACACCGGTGCCCAGCCCGGTCGCACCGCTCCGCACAACTCGGCCTGGCCCCGCCACCAAGGTGACCGCCGTGCGCACGGGAGGAGCTCCGCACCGGCACCCGCACTGATGTCTGCACCGGCACTGACACTTGCATCCCCAGAGAGCTGCACTGGCAGGCATCGGGTCGGTGAGGCGCACCGGCACCCGCGGCCTCCCTCACCGACACTGGCACCCGGACAAGCACCTGCACCGGCACGGGCAGCAGAACCCGGGCTCACACCTGGCTGCCCACAACGGGCACCGACGCACGGACACACGGACGCAAGGACCAGCTCCCGTCTTCAGCACTCGGGCGGGCACACCAGCGCCTCACGGTCCCGGTCACTGKCACTGGCAGCGGGTAGTAATGGCGCACAGCCACAGCAGCACCCCCTACTCCGGTACCCGGGCACGCACCCCAGTGCACCAGCACCCGCACGGGTGGATGCACACACACACGCGGACACCCCATCCCGGTATCCGGAGGATGGCACCCCGATGTCACCCTCAAGCCCATGCCACAGCACACGCACCCAGGGGTGCACAGCCATGGTCAGCACCCCGGTGGTGAGCGAGGGGAAGACCGTGGCTGTGCACAACGTCGCACCTTGCCTTGACACCTCCCAGCCCTGTGTGACCACCCGTCTGGGACAGGGCGTCACTGCAGGTCACCTGCTTGGTGCCTGCGGTGCTGCTGCACAGGGGGTGGAAGTGTCCCCCGGGGTGCCTGGTGGGGCTGGGTGAGGCAGTGCCACCTGCCCAAACTGTGGAGCCGGGGACACAGCATGGCACATGTGAGCAGGAGAGGTGTGTGTGCACACAGGTGGTGGGGCACCAGGGTGCCCACGAGTGTCTGTGGCATGTGGGGGCCACGGCAAGCCTGTCAGCAGAGCTACTTCACTTGCCCGGCTCGGGTGGCAGCGAGGCCCGTGCCAGGGCGGTGGAGCCCGGGGTCTCCAGATGCCAGTGCCGCTGCAGGTGTCAGCGTCAGTGCCGGTGCCGCTGTCGGTGCCAGTGTCGGTGTCAATACTGGTGTCAGTGTCAGTGCCGGTACCGGTGTCTGTGTCGGTATCAATACCGGTGTCAGTCTTAGTGATGGTGCCGGTGTCAGTGTCACTGTCAAGTCAGTGTCAGTGCCGGTGCTGGTGCCGGTGTCAGTACCGGTCTCAGTGTCAGTGCTGGTGCCGCTGCCGGTGCTGGTGTCAGTGCCGGTGTCAGCGTCAGTGCTGGTGCCGGTGCCGGTGTCAGTGTCCGTGCCGGTGCCGGTGCCGGTGTCAGTGTCCGTGCCGGTGCCGGCGTCAGTACCGATGTGGGTATCAGTGTCAGGGCCGGTGTCGGTGCCGGTGTCGGTGTCATTGTCAGTGCTAGTGCGGGTGTCACTGTCAGTATCGCTGCCGGTGCCCCGGCACGTGGGGCCGCCCCGCCTCTGGCCCCGCCCCCGGCGCGCGGCGGTGCCGTCACGGCGTTGCGCAGGCGCGGTGTGGCGGAAGCGCGGCGGGGCGGACATGGACGCAGGCGGCGGCGGAGGGCAGAGCCGGGTGCAGGGCGGCCCCGGGGCGGGCGGCGACGAGAAGCCCACGCCGCCTTGGGGCCGGGACCGCCGGGACCCGCCCGCCGGGCCCGAGAAGGAGCAAGAGCTGGTGAGCGCCGCCGCGCCGCGGGCCGCAGCTGAGTCACGGCCCGTTCGGGCCCGCGTCACCGGCGGGAGCAGGACGTCATCTCGCGTCACGGGGTTGGCCGGCATCCCTCCGGGAACGGGACGTCATCCCTCGTCACGGGGGCGGCCAGCATCCCTCCGGGGACTCCCTCCAGATGGGGCGCGTGACGTCAGCGGCGCGAGGGATTCCCTTCGGCGGGGCGACGTGACGTCATGGGGTGCCCCCGTGACGCAACTGAGCGTTCCCAGTCCTGGGCGGGGGGCTCGGGGATCTCAGTGGGGTGTTGGTGAGGGAAGCTGTGATGTAACCAGCGGGTGTATGTGGCTATGGAGAGGTCCTCACTTTGCCGAACGCGGGGGTGACCTTGGCTCTGGGGGTCCCCATGGGCTGGGGGGGCACAGCCTTTGGGTGAAGGGTCTGCTGCCACTGGGGCGTCCCCCCGTGGGGCTGTGCCCTGACGTGCCCCTCTCTGTGGGGTTGTTTCCATACAGCACAGGGCAATGGGGGAGGTGCATTTCACGCCCGGGGAAGGGGTGGTTTCTTTGGGAGGGTATCCCCAGTAATGCGAGCATTGCTCCACCCTGGCAGCAACTGGGGCAGGATGGTGCCCTGAGCTGGGAGTGTGTCACTATGTCCTGGTCCCCCTGTGGCTTGGGGTGACACCCCTGCCTCTGTCACACTGAGAGTGACTGTGCTGGGCACCCTTAACTCTGCTTTTTTCTGTGCGTTTTCGCAGTCTGAGGAGGACAAGCAGCTGCAGGATGAGCTGGAGATGCTGGTGGAGCGCCTAGGTGTAAGTCTGTGCCCCTCAGCAAGGAGTCCTGGCCAGGATTTGAGTCTGTCTGTCTCTCGCTTACGGTTGTTCCTTGTGCAGTGGAGATGGGGAGGTTTTACCTTGAGCGAGACCCTCCTTGTCTGCTGCGTTCTGTCCCCCAGCCTTGCTGCCTGTTTGACTTGTACC
Source organism: Amblyornis subalaris (assembly GCA_018881555.1). Taxonomy (NCBI): domain Eukaryota; kingdom Metazoa; phylum Chordata; class Aves; order Passeriformes; family Ptilonorhynchidae; genus Amblyornis; species Amblyornis subalaris. The sequence goes on along the minus strand of JACAXG010000014.1, from coordinate 8,783,987 downwards.
TGGGGGACCTCTGTGTCACTGGTGTGTGGGAAGCTTTCTGCCCTGCTGTGCACTGCTTCCCCAGCTCTTGAGCTGACGGAGGCAGCCCAGGGCAGGGGGCTGCTCTGCTTAGGGCCATGGCTGTGTTTGGGGAGGGCTGGCAAGGTGATGGCTCAGGAGCCAGCCCCTTGTTCCCTGACAGGCAGCTTCCCTCTGCAGGAGAAAGACACGTCACTCTACCGCCCAGCCCTGGAGGAGCTGCGGAGGCAGATCCGCTCTTCCACCACCTCCATGACCTCCGTTCCCAAACCCCTCAAGTTCCTACGGCCCCATTATGGCAAGCTGAAGGAGATCTATGAGAATATGGCTCCAGGAGAGAACAAGGTACAGACTATTGGCCCCACCATCCCATGTGACTGAGGGGACAGTGCTGGGCCAGGCAATTGCAGAGCCCTCTGGACCCTGGGATCTAACAGCGGCCTCTGTGACTTGCTCCAGAGGATTATAACTTGCCAGGATGGTACCTTTGCCACCTGTGATGGTTTGTGGGCACAGGGAGGGTGTTATGTCCCTGGCTGCCCCTGCTTCCCCATGCCTGGCCTGTGTCTGGAGCTCCACACTCTTTCTGCAGCGCTTTGCAGCAGACATCATTTCTGTCCTGGCCATGACCATGAGTGGGGAGCGTGAGTGTCTGAAGTACCGGCTGGTGGGCTCCCAAGAGGAGCTGGCATCTTGGGGGCATGAATATGTCAGGTAAGCCTGAGTGGGACCAGGGCTTGGAGAAGCATAAGGGCTCAGGGGAATTTCCTGGAGCGCTTTGGCTCTGGCCCGTCTGGGATGTGTCCTGGCTTGCTGGTCATGTGTTCAGCTGCCGCTGTCACACCTGGACATGTGTCACTTCATTTTCTGTCCAGAGTGATTTTGTAGCTGCAGAGATCTTGCATCCATGGCCTCTGAAATCTCTGCTCTTAACCCTGTTCCTCCTCTGGGCTTGTCCCCCGTAAGCTCTGCAGAATGTAGAGCCTCCATAAACAGCACACAGCCCTGGCTAACTGGCCGCAGCTGCTCCCCATCCTCATGGCTCAGTGAAACTGCTTTCTGTAGTGGTGATGTCCCTTTGTTCCTGCAGGCACTTGGCAGGAGAGGTGGCCAAGGAGTGGCAGGAGATCGATGAAGCTGACAAGGCTCAGAGGGACACGCTCCTCACCCTGGTCAAGGAGATTGTCCCCTACAACATGGCCCACAATGCAGAGCATGAGGCCTGTGACCTGCTCATGGAGATTGAGCAGATGGACATGCTGGAGAAGTACATCGATGACAATGCCTACTCCAAAGTGTGCCTCTACCTGACCAGGTGAGGGGGCTTGGCAGGCTGAGGTGCTGGACAGGGCCTGATCCCTGGTGGGCCGAGGTTGCCTGATGTCGTCACCCTCATGTCTGTCTCCTCCTCGAAGCTGTGTAAGCTACGTCCCGGAGCCCGAGAACTCGGCTCTCTTGCGCTGTGCCCTGGGCATCTTCCGCAAATTCAATCGCTACCCTGAAGCCCTGCGCCTGGCTCTGATGCTCAATGATGTGGAGCTGGTGGAGGACATCTTCACTTCTTGCAAAGATGTGTAAGCGGAGATGATCCCTGCCCTCTGGGGCCTTTGTTCATCCTGGTGGGGCATGGCTCCCAATCTGGGCAGAGTTGGGTTGGATCCTGACACTGCTGGAGGTGTCTGGGGGTTTGGACTGAGACTTTTGTCCCTGAAATAATGGTGGACAGGAGTGGGTCATCTCTGTGTGCCCTAGGCAGGGCAGGTTGGCTAACTGTTTGGAGAACCTGTGTTTGTGCTGGGGCTTGCTGGGGTCTGGGCACTCGGGAAACCTCTCCCCTCTGCACAGAGTTGTCCAGAAGCAGATGGCCTTTATGCTGGGCCGCCATGGGGTCTTCCTGGAGCTGAACGAGGATGTGGAGGAGTATGAGGACCTAACGGAGATCATGTCCAATGTCCAGCTCAACAGCAATTTCCTGGCCTTAGCCAGAGAGGTGAGTGTCCCAGCTGGGAAAAGCACCCTGGGCTGCCTCCAGCTGTGGCTGCCCTGGCTGCCAGGCTCTGTGGCAAAGACTTGGGAAGAAATCCATCATCCGTACAATCTTGGCCAGACACCTCCTAGAGAGGTTGCCATTGTAGGATGTGGTGGCCAGGAGGTAAGCCCAATCTCCCTTGTCTCTGCAGCTGGACATCATGGAACCCAAAGTGCCGGATGATATATACAAAACACACCTGGAAAATAACCGTAAGGGCTTGTGTCGTGGCTTTTGTCATCCCTGCCTGTGGGGAGTTCCTGGGGCTGCAAGGCATCTCTGGGGCTGCAAGGCATCTCTGGGCCTGTGTGGTCAGATGTGTATCCTGAGGTGGGCCAATGGCCTGGCCATGGTCTCTGACCTGTGGATTTGGGCTTCTCCTTCCTGCTGGTGGTGGGACAGGTCCTTGTCCCCCCATGCTGTGGGATGGCTGCATGGTGAAGGGCTGGCAGGGCTTCTCTTGCTGTCTGTCTCACCCTGGCGTTGTTCCACAGGGTTTGGGGGGAGCGGTTCCCAAGTGGACTCAGCCCGGATGAATTTGGCCTCCTCCTTTGTGAACGGCTTTGTGAATGCTGCTTTTGGACAGGACAAACTGCTGACAGATGATGGCAATAAATGGTTGTACAAGAACAAGGACCATGGTGAGTGAGCCAGCTGGGCGGGGGCTGGAGGTGCCTCTAGGCTTGGGGTCACTACTCTGTCCCTTTTGGAGCCTGCTGAAAAGGGGGCCTGTCAGGCATGGCTGCCACTGAGCTGGCCCATGTTCCTGGCCACCACAAGCCTCAGGCTGAGCACATCAGTTCAGGCCTGATGTAGGCCCTTCTTCCCTGGAACTGCAGGCATGCTGAGTGCTGCAGCCTCGTTGGGCACGATCCTGCTCTGGGATGTGGACGGGGGCCTCACTCAGATTGACAAGTACCTGTACTCCTCAGAGGATTACATCAAGGTCAGTGACAGATCCTGGCTCTCTGTCAGTGTGGGGCAGTCCTGCTGTGAGCTAGGTGTGCAGCTGGCTGGGAGAATGATCCTCGCTTTGGTCTGCTGTGCAGCTCAGCTCCTGCACAGAGAAGGGTCAGATGCTCTGTGTCCCAGGCTTTTGAGCAGCTCACAGCAAGATGTGCATCTTTTGGGGGCTGCCTGAGGCACCTTGGGGTCCCCTTGTCACAGAGCTACGAGCTTTGGACTGCTCAACTGGATCCAGACTGGCGTTGCCCATCCTGGGGAGTGGGTGTGCTGTGTGGGGTGACATCAGTCACAGGCTGGCAGGGAGCTTTGTGCATTGGTGGCTGGTGCTTGACAGTGCTTCTGCCTTCCAGTCCGGAGCACTTCTGGCTTGTGGCATCGTCAACTCAGGGGTGAAAAATGAGTGTGACCCTGCCCTGGCCCTGCTGTCCGACTATGTCCTCCACAACAGCAACACCATGAGGATTGGAGCCATTTTTGGGTAAGGGCCCAGCCCCAGCCTCCCTGTGCTGTGCAGGGTGGTGCAGCTGCCCTCTCACACCGCACTGGACTCTCCACAGGCTGGGACTTGCGTACGCAGGCTCCAACCGCGAGGACGTCCTGACTTTGCTGCTACCTGTGATGGGAGACTCCAAGTCCAGCATGGAGGTAGGGAGTGAGGCAGGGTTTGCCTGCAGTTCCTGCTTACCCATCTAGTCCCCAGGGAATATAGTCCCCAGTCTCTCCAGTCTCCTGGGAGTACAGAGGCTGTCCTGCAGCCAGTTTGAGCTCCAAGAGCAAGGTTACATGTCCCTGCTTGGTGCTGTGCTGTGCCAGAAGAACATGACCCTATTTTCCTTATCTGAGCTGCTGCCACAATGGGATTGCAGCAGATGTAGGAGGGTAGGAAACCATTAGGTTTCCCAATAGCCTAGATTTTTGTTGGAAGTGGGGATCAAGTGTACCTTGTGCTGTGGGCCAGCTCCCTCTGAGCTGTCTCTGTGTATGACACGTCTCCTTCCCCCTTCACCAGGTGGCTGGCGTTACTGCCCTGGCCTGTGGCATGATATCGGTGGGCTCCTGCAATGGGGATGTCACCTCGACTATCCTCCAGACCATCATGGAGAAATCAGAGACTGAGCTGAAGGACACGTATGCCCGGTGGCTGCCGCTTGGCCTGGGTTTGAACCACTTGGGTAAGGCTGGACAGTGTCAATGGCTTATGGGTTGGGGGACAGGGTGGGAGCATCCCTCCACCACTGTCCTTTAACCACCATGCTTTCATTGGCAGGGAAGGGAGAGGCAATAGAGGCCATCTTGGCAGCGCTGGAGGTGGTGTCAGAGCCGTTCCGCAGCTTTGCCAACACGCTGGTGGATATCTGTGCCTACGCGGGTGAGTTGGGCTGGTCGAGGTGGGGGGAGGCAGGAGTGGGTCCAGGGCTCCCTACCTGCTAATCCTGGCCCTCTGTTTTCTCCCCAGGCTCAGGGAATGTCTTGAAGGTGCAACAGCTCCTGCACATCTGCAGTGAGCACTTTGACTCCAAGGAGAAAGAGGAGGACAAGGACAAAAAGGACAAAAAGGAGAAGGAGAAGAAAGAGAGCTCAGCTGACATGGGGGCTCACCAGGTGGGGAAGTGTGGGCTGGGGTCTCTGTTCTTGGAGCAGGAACTGGCTTTGGAGGGGTCCCTAAGGCCCTTGTGGGGTCAGAGCTGAAAGGAAACAGCTCTCAGCAGAATCCCCTGCTCTCCCTGTCCCCCTGAGCTTGGGGTGGGCACAGGGGCTTGAGAACTTGGGTGTTGGGCTGGGTGCTCCCTGCCTGGCGCTCAGTGCCCATGTCCCCACAGGGCGTAGCGGTGTTGGGGATCGCGCTCATTGCCATGGGAGAGGAGATCGGCGCGGAGATGGGCCTGCGCACGTTYGGCCACCTGGTGAGTGACACCAGGGGGACAGCATAGAGCCGGGAAGGGACCTCRGAGTAGAAACTGGATATTGCCTCACAACACAGTAGACCTTGCTGTGCTTGATGATCTGAGTCTAACACCCACCTCCCCTCTGTGCAGCTGCGATATGGAGAGCCCACCCTCCGCCGTGCTGTGCCCCTGGCCCTGGCTCTTATCTCAGTCTCCAATCCCCGGCTCAACATCCTTGACACCCTCAGCAAGTTCTCCCACGATGCTGACCCCGAGGTCTCCTACAACTCCATCTTTGCCATGGGCATGGTGGGCAGCGGTAAGCCTGGGGACAGGCTGGTTTAGGGTTTGTCTGGGGCGAAGATGGGAGACCTGAGACTTGTACACTACTCTTCTGCTCCTCCTTGTCCCCAGGTACCAACAATGCCCGGCTGGCAGCAATGCTGCGGCAGCTCGCCCAGTACCACGCCAAGGATCCCAACAACCTCTTCATGGTGCGGCTGGCCCAGGTGATGATGCTGTGCTCACCACTTGTGTGGGGAAGGGGAAGGTTGGGGTCCTTGCCCTGAGTGTGGGAGGGGAGTGGTGTCCTGGGAGTGTCACTTTCCTGGGGGCAGGGCTGGGAGTCCCACTTGTTATACCACCGCTCTTTCATGTGCTTTCTCTGCCACACCAGGGCCTGACCCACCTGGGCAAGGGGACACTCACCCTATGCCCGTACCACAGTGATCGGCAGCTCATGAGCCAGGTAGCCGTGGCTGGGCTGCTGACGGTCCTCGTGTCCTTCCTGGATGTGCGCAACAGTGAGTAGTGCAGGCTCTCTCCCCTCAGTCCCCTCTGCCCCCCAGGATGGGCATTACTCAGCCCCTTTACTTCTGTCTCCCCTCCAGTTATCCTGGGCAAGTCTCACTACGTTCTATATGGCCTTGTTGCTGCCATGCAGCCCCGTATGCTGGTCACCTTTGACGAGGAGCTGCGGCCTCTGCCTGTGTCAGTTCGGGTAGGACAGGTAAGGGGCAGCCAGGGCTGGGGACAGGGTGTTCTGATGTCCCTGTGTGTTCCTGGCATTGACCTCACACTTCTCTCACAGGCTGTGGATGTGGTGGGCCAGGCAGGCAAGCCCAAAACCATCACTGGCTTCCAGACTCACACAACACCAGTGCTGCTGGCGCATGGCGAGCGGGCAGAGCTGGCCACGGAGGAGCATGTGCCCGTGACACCCATCCTGGAAGGATTTGTTATCCTACGCAAGAACCCCAACTATGATGTTTGAGCCAAGAGGGAGCTGGGGGGTGGGTGTTTTGGGAGGGGAGGGAAAAAAACTAGTTTGTTTTTGTTACTGCGAGTCAAGGAAATAAACTATGCAGAGACTCTAGTGCTGCCGTCCTCTCCTTGTGCTGGGAGTGCCAGCTGGGCTCTCATCCCTTCGGGGCTGCATGTGACCTATGGGGGCTGGACACAGTGCAGACCCCGAGAAGCAGGGCGTGAACACAGAGTTGTGGGGTGCCATGGATGCTCTTGATCTTCAGCACCTGACTGTGCCCTGTGTGTGTGCCTGGCACAGCCACATGTGCTGGGAACATGCAACTCCCCTCAGCCCAGCGTGGCCTGTCCCTGTCTGGGACTGCCCTCCTGAGGGGTCTTGGCTGGCAACTCCCAGCTTTCAGCTGCTCTACCAGATGCACTGGGCTCTGCCATCATTTGGTGCTGCTCCAGAGCTGGAATTGGGGTTAAAGTTGGTCGCGGGGGGGATGGAAGCCATAAGGGAAGTATTTTTAGCAAAGCGGAAAGCCCTGTCCTGTTTCCAAAATTGGCAGTGTCCCCACCCTGCCATGCCCCAGCGGGTGACCAGGGGAGGCTGTGTCCGGGTGGGTGTGAGGTGCTGTGTCCGGGAGTGGGGTGCTGGATGGACGTTTGGATGGGTGTGTGGTGCTGCGTCGCAAGGGGAGTGGGATGGATGCAGGGTAGGGGTAAGGAGCTGTCCTGCAGGGTGGGGGCCATGTCCCCTTGTGGGCGTGAGGTGCTGGGTGGGTGCTGGGCAGGTTTCTGGGGCACGGTGTGGGGTTGGGGTGCTGGGAGAGTGCAAGTCCCGCATGAGAGAGCAGAGGCCGATGGTGCAGGCCCTAGGTGGATGCTGGTCCCGGGAAGGTGCTGATGCAGGGGGATGCGGCCACGGATGTGGCCAAGCCTGGATGGAGCATGCGTGGGTGCAGGCCAGGGCAACGTCAGGTTCTGGGTCGGGGAAGTCCTGGCTGAGGCCGGGTCCCGGTGGTGCCGGTTCCTGGGTGGTGTCAGGCCCCGAATGGATGCAGGTGCCGGTGATGCCGGTTCCTGGGTGGCTGTGCGTCCCGGGTGCCGTCAGGCCCCGGGTGAATGTCCGTCCCGAAAGGTGCCGGCGCCGGGTGCGCCCGCTCGCCACATGACCCTGCACGGGGTGCGCGGCGGAAGGACGGAACGGTGGGCGTGACTCGCCGGAGGGGGCGTGGCCAACCGGACGGCTCTCTCCTCTGGGACGCGCGGCGGCTCGCCCCGCCCCGCCACGTGACCGCAGCGGCGGGGCGGGCACGGCGGCGGCGCAACGCGCGGACGGGGGCGGGGCCCGGCGCGGCTCCGGGCGTGGCGGCCCCGCCCCCGCGCGCCCCTCCCCCGCGGCGGCGGCGGGCGCGCGGCCCCGCGGCCCCGCCCCCTGCGCGCGGCGCGGCTCCGGAAATGGTCGTGCTGCGCTGCGCTGCGGCTGCGTCGGGCCGCGCGCGCTGAAGGAGACTGAAGGTAACGGGCGGGGGCGGGGCGGGCGCGCGCCCCGGGGGGGGGGGGGGGGCGCCGGTACCGGGGCCGCGCGCGCCGCCCCACCCCACACCCCTGCCCGGGCCTCGCTCCGCCGGGCCCTGCCGCGCCGCCGCCGCCGCCACCACGTGGGTGCCGCCCCGCCGCCGCCACCCCCTTCCCACGCCCTGTCCCGTGCTTTGCTCCGCTGCTGCGCTGGGCCCCTCTCGTCCCGGTGGTCCCGACGTCCCGGTGACCCCGCGGCGGCGGCGTCGGTCCGCGCCCACGTGCCGGCCGGTGCGCCCCGCCGCCGCCGCCGCCACCGCCGCACACGTGCTCCCGGCGCCGCGCCCRCCTAGGCCCGGCGCCGCCGCCGCATGTGGTGGGAGCCCCGCCGCCCCCGCCCCGCCGCGCCCGCTCTCCCGTGCAGCCGCCGGTGCCCGCGGGGCCGCAGCTGCGGCCGGCAGTGACACGTGTCCTTGGCAGAGGCCGCCGCCGCCGCGGGGGGGAGCGGAGCCGCCGGATGCCGCACCGGGCACCGCACCGCGCCCTCCCGCCGCGGCGATGGTGGTGCTGCCGCCCCGGGACAGAGCCGGCCGCAGCCGCCRGTTTGGCCGCCGCCTCGGCCTGGGGGCGAGGCCGCGCTCGGGCCTGGCGGGGCCGGCCTTTCCCGGGCTACCCTCGCGGCCTGTCCCGGCCCCGCCGATGGCGATCCTTGCCTTGTCCCTCACTCCCCCGTGCGTTCCTGCCGTCCCGGAGCGCTGCTCCCGTCCCCCGGCCCGTCACTCGGACCGGGCTGGGCCTTCCCGGACCCCCCCCCCCGGGCAGGGACCCCCCCCTCCCCGTCGGCGGGCCCAGCACAGGCCGCGGCCCGGCCGCTCCCGGCGCAGGGGAGGCGGCGGCGACTCCTGTTACAAACACCCGCGGCRGTTCCCCGTTATCCCCGCGGGACGGGACCCGCATTCCCCGGCACTGCCGGGCTGGTCGGGGCCGGGGCAATGCGAGGCCGGGGCCGGGCCGGGCTCCCCCCGCGGGCCCCGGGCTGATCTCTCTCTCTCTCTCTCCCCCTCTCTCCCCTCCCTCCTATCTCCTAGTCAGTCGGATGAACGGTCTCTGCAGGCCCGCTCAGCCGGCCCAGGTTTTTCCCGCGGGGGGGTGAGTATCCTGCTCGCTCCCGGTTGTGACTGGCTGGGGAGACCACGTCTGGCTCTCCACGGGTGTCCCTGTCCCCTGTGGGAAAATCCTCCCCCTCTTTTTTGGGGTGACTGCTCTCAAGGCCGAGCTAAGCTGGCTCAGGTACGGGCTGTCTGTGCCAGGCACGGGTCCCCTGTGAGAAGGGGCCCGGAGGAAGCACCGAGGGGTGCAACCCAGCCCCTGCCACCTCCTGAAACCCTGGCCGGGCCCATCTCCACTGGGGTTGTGGCTCGGGGGATCCCTGTGGTGGGGTGGCACCCCCATACCAAGGTACAGCCCCGGGGGGGTTGGGGTGCCCCGTTTCCCAGTGTTGGTGGGACGTGCCTGGCAGTGCCCGCAGCGGGGCCGGGGGCCGGCAGTGCTGACGCGTCCGGGCGTCAGATTACAGGAGGCACCAGGGCTGCTCCCTCGGGTGCCTGGCCGGCAGCGGTCTCGCTGGGTGCCATGGGGCGCAGGGGACCCTCGGCAGAGTGCGGGGTACCGCCTCTCCTTCCTGCCCCGGCGGCCTTTGCACTGGGGCGGGGAGAGCCGCACTGGCTGCCAAGTCCTTCCTGGGACAGCCGGGAGGGTGTCCGGGCCACCTGGGTGCCGGCGGTGGCAGGGGGCTGCGGGCTCCCCCGGGCAGGGCAGTAGGCAGGAGCGTCGGTGGTGCGGGGGGACGTGGGAGCTGCTCCCTGCCTTCCCTGGTAGGCGTTTGCGGTGTATGCCGGGGACCCGGCGCCACCGGCAGGAACAGGTTTGGCCGGCCRGGGGAAGCGCTTAGTAGGTCAGCCGGGGTGGAGCTGGGCTCGGCTGACGCCGAGGTGCCGCCGGCCCACCCAGCCCCCCGGAGTTAGTGGTGGCCTAGGTGCTGGCAGCAGATCGCGGGCACTGGTGCCCACTTGTGTGTAGGGCCCACACGGGCTGTGTGGGGTCACCTTGGGTGCATCAGTCCTGCTGGTGGGCATGGCTGGGTTTGGGGCATGATGGGCTCAGTTCTGCTCTGAAGGGTGTGAGGACTTGCTCAGGCTGGGTGACCTGGCAGTGCCTATCCCCTCTTCCCCATGGGACAGGATAGGGTGGCTGGGGGTCTGTGCCTTGGCGAGATGCTGTCTGTGGGGCATGGCTGGTRCCTGGCTTTACACTGGTAGGGCTGAGGGGCTGGAGATTTGCGATTTTCAGGGCTGACGTGGACAGGGGACAGATGCCTGGGGTGCTGCCGTCTCCGGCTTATGCCCACTGTCCCTGTCCCTGCAGATAGCGAGGGGATCCTTATGCACAACCCCATGAAATGAACAAAGCTCCACAGCCCACAGGAGGAGCCCCAACTGCCCCGCACCCTGCCCCTTCTCCCGGACTGCCGCAGGTAACCGTCCCCTCTGGGGTAGGGGGACCCAGCTTTGCCTCCCCAGTTGGTGGCAGGCATGGTGGTGCCATCTCTTTCCTTCCCTGCCTCCTTCCAGCCGACGTTCCCACCTGGTCAGACGGCACCTGTGGTTTTTAACCCGGCACCGACCTCACAAATGAATACGCCTTCTCAGCCGCGCCAGGTAAGGATTTTGCCCTGAGCTGGAGGGGGTGATAAGGGGTGTCAGCAGCTTTCTGCCTCCTGGCTGAGTAGCCCACGCCAACACAGTGCCCARGGGTGCGAGGAGCAACGTGGTGCCCCTCGGGGCTGGCGTGTGCCTGTGAAGGGGGAATGAGCCCGTGATCCGGACCACGACTGCCATCTGAGGACCTCCTGGCCCTGGGGTTGGGGGGACAGGCGCCTCCAACAGGGATGCCCACCGAGTGACTGCTCTTCTCTCCTTCCTCCTCTGCCCCAAACCTCCCTCTCCTCCTCTCTCAGTTTCCAGCAGGGCCTCGGGCTATTCACCAGCAGGTACTAACCCGCTTCCCCTTCCCCGCATGCCGAACACCCTACCCCGACACTGCACAGAAACACCCACCCAGGGCATGAAGGGGCTGGGAAGCATGTGGGAACCCCAGAGCTGGGCGACAGGCTGGTCTGGGGAAAGTGCAGGACGCCTGCTTGACTTTGGGTAGGTTTCTCTGCAGTGTCTCCCCARTTCCCCCTTTGCATGAAGCCTGCAGCATGTGGCTGTGCCTGTGCTAACTCCAGCCCAGGCTGTTGCTTCTGCCTGTGCCCTTCCTCGTCCTCCTATTCCTTCCTGCTTTGCTTGGTCTCCCAAGACCCTGCAGTGCYGTGCAAGGCTCTGGACCTCCATCAGCCCTCTTGTGTGGAGGAGCCGCTGGGGACACATCTGGTGACATCCTTGGCTGTGCTGTCTGGGAGGCCATCAGAGCCATCCCTGCTCCCATCCCCTACAGGGGACCTCAGTGAATTTGAGATGTGGGCACAGGGCAAAGGGCTCCCTGGCCACTTGTCCTCTCCTTTGCTATCCCTGTCCCAGTGCCAGTAACTCCTGTCTCTCTCTTTCCCCTTTTCCCTCTGTATGCGTGCGCTTGCTAACAGGGAGGATTCAGGTCTCTTCAGGTAACACTTTCTCCTTGCCCCGGGTGTATATGCGCGGACCCTTCCTTGCCCACTCGTCGATGGGCTGGAGCTACTGCTCCCAGGGATGCTTCTGCCCGGCAAACAAGCTGGGTCGGGACGAACGTCATTGGCTGGGGTGGGAATAGCGAGCTCCACAYGCTGTCCGGCTCCGGCATGGCGGGACTACAGGTCCCAGCATCCACCGCGAGTGCCGGGAGCCGGTGCGGAGCACGCCGGGACCGGCCGCCGCCGAGCTGCGTGCGGCCGTGGCCGGCCCCGGGCGCTGGAGCTGCCGGCCCCGGGAGGGCTGGGACGGGGCCGCACCGGGCATGAGCTGGGTTGGGTGGACCCAGGCGGCCTCGCAGGTGCGTGGGGACAGGGTRGTGCTGGAGTCGGGGGTGGCTTTGGGGGTGCCGAGGTGGGGGCTGCATCCTGGTGGGGTGGGGGGGTTGGATCTTCCCCCGTGTGTGCTGGTGCCGGATGAAGGTGCTGGAGCTCCCACTGATGCTGTGCCCCATCTCTCCCCAAGCATTTCTACCAGAACAGGGCGCAGCCTCCCACCAGTGCGTCCCGCGTGCAGAGTAACACGACGGCTCGGCCCGGCCCTCCTGCCCATGTGTATCCGGCTGCTTCCCAGGTGATGATGATACCCTCCCAGATATCCTACACACCTTCCCAAGGAGCCTATTACATTCCCGGACAGGTGAGGACCATGCTCTGGATTCTGTGGGATGGGCACTGGTGGGAGGTGTTGCCTGAGATTGGAACCCGGGTCTGTTTTGGGAGGGCGCAGGGGGTCCCGAGACTCTCTGAGCACCCACTGATTTGAGCAGGGTGCTGCTGGCTCTGTAGAGAGGCTGCAGACAGTGCTGGTCCCCTCCCCAGCAGCTCCCTGAGGCACCTGGTGTCTACTTTGCCTTTGTCCTGCTCCCTGCCCTGGCATCCAGCTAGTTTGCAGGCAGGTTTGGGGTTATGTCCGTGCCCCACAGGGAACATAACTGACTTTTCTTCTTCTCCCACATTGCAGGGTCGCTCCACGTATGTTGTCCCGACCCAACAGTACCCGGTCCAACCTGGCGCCCCTAGTTTTTACCCTGGAGCCAGCCCCACAGAGTTCGGGACTTACGGTAAAGACAGAGGGGTTGTTCTGCTCTCCAGTGCTCTTTCAGTCCCAGCACTTCCCCCTCTTTTTGCCCCCCTGCCTCTGGCCTCTGTGCATACCCCTGAGCTGAACACAGACCCCTCTACCTTTGCCAGCTCACTGTGGCTGACTCTGTGACTCCATTGCAGGCTGTTTTGGGGAACGGGGTGTTGCCTGTTGCCCAGCAGCACATTGTGTCCCACTGGTCCATTCACCCCCGCCCTTTTCCAAATCGGGGCCATTTAATGTTTAACTTTCCTGGCAGAGGGCTGGGGCAGACTTTATCCCTTGTTCCCCCCTCTCGCTGTCAAGGTGGTGAGCAGTTCAGTGCTTGCTGACCCCCCCCTCAGCTCTCGCTCCCCGGGAGTTGAGCTGGGGTGCTCCGTGCCTGCCCTCTCCCGGTGCTTGGGGAGCGTGGTGCGAGCAGCCCCTCCTCCTTCCCCCTGCTCACATGTGGCCACCCGGGCTGTGACTATATTTAGGCTTGGCTGGTCCCGGGAGGCCCGGCAGACTCAGAAATGTGAGCCTAGGCCTCCAGCCTGGCCCCAGCACAGCAGCAAAGCATAACCGGGGCAGAGATGGGCTTCTCCTGAGGCAGGTACGTGCCCAGCCTCCCTCCTCCTTGTCCCGGGGCTCATCCAGCTCCTCAGAGGAGGGAGGTGGCCCCTGGCAGTGGCTGTCTCTTGTGCTTGGGCCAGGACATGGCTGCACCTTGGTGCACAGCCCTGGGGCATGCTCTGGGTTTCTCTTCAAGGTTCCAGGATGGGTTTGCCCCCCACCTCTGCTTTGGGGCTGCTGTGGCTCTTCCCAGGGGAGCTGGCAGCAACTTGCCCACAGGACTGGGTGGGTGACCTGGCATGGTGTGTCCCTTGACAAATGAGTCAGGTCATGTCTCCTGTTTGGTCCCCAGGGCTGGGCAGGTCAGGGTCTCCCTCCTTCCCCCTGCACCTGGCCCATCCCAGCACGTGAGGCCCATCCAGCGTCCCTGCGTGTACTCTGAGGAGAGGGAGGGTCCCTGACTCAGGGATGAGGCAGTCACCAGAGCACCTTGGTTGACTTCCAGGGTCAGTGCAGCGGGGAAGGTGCTGGAACCAAAGGGGGCCAGAACCCGGCTGTGCCTGTCTCCACACACCAATATCCCTGTAGCATTGCTCTGGGATGATGCTCACGGATGCCCTGGGAGGAGCAGAGCGCCTCTTGAGGGCTGTGCCAGCCCTGGATGGGGTCCAGCTCTGCCTCTGTCCCCCAGCATAACTCTTTCCTCTGGGCTGAGCTTGCCAGGGGCTCAGGCTGCACGGGGAGCCTGAGCTTCTCAGCCTGGGTGTGAATGGAGGGTGCAGATGGGGCTGCCTGGTGCCGCCCTCGGGCTGGTGCCGGCCCTGGGGAGATAAGGGCGCCGGCAGGAAGGCGGCTGCCTGGGGAGCCGGGACGCCCATACCTGGCATGGCCGAGTGTCCAGGCAGGGCGCTCAGTGGCGTGGAGCCGGTGGGCACGGTGGATGCCTGCAGGGCCTGGCTGGGCGTGGGGGCGGCGCGGGGACGCTCTCTGTTTCACAGGGAAGGAATTCGGTCAGGCCTGTCAGGCGGGTTGGGACAATCCAGGCCGGATGCGATGGGGGTTCGCTGCAGAGCAGCAAGGGCTCTCCGGGCTCCTGACAGACCCCTGTGTTCGGAAGATCAGGGAGTCTCCAGGACAGGCTTGGAGGATCTGGGCTGGCTGGTCTGACGCTCTCTCCTCTCCTTCAGCGGGTGCGTATTACCCGGCGCAGGGAGTGCAACAGTTCTCAGCGGGGGTCCCCACTGCCCAGGTCATTGTGAGCCAGCAACCACCGATCCCCCCGAAACGAGAACGCAAGACGGTAAGGAGCCGGCTGCCTCCAGGGATGGGGGTGCTCACRTGCAAGAGGGGGTGCTCGTGTGCAGGAGGGTGATGGTGTCAGCCCCAGGTGCTGGCGGTGTGTGGGATGGGATGCCAGGGAAGAGGGGCAGCACAGTATCACAGTGCCCGCATAGGCTGGGGGGCTTAGTGAGGAAACTGGGGTGCACGGTGGGTGCCGGCGACCTTGGCCGTCCCGGCAGGCAGCATTGTGCTGAGTCACGGCTCCCGGGAGGGCGGGGGTGCTGCGGCTGCCAACTGCTGTCTGCTCCCGGAGATGCCGGTGCTTGGAGGCCTCGCATGGGGCCTATTTATAGCAGGGAGCCGGGTGGCTGCCGGCATGGGCTCATGCCGGGGGTAGGGGTTGCCACTGGGAAGCAGGGTGCTGGTATTTCCTGATCAGAGATAGATTGAGCTCTGTGCTTGGTGTTCTGGGAGCAGGCCATGTTCTGAAGGTGGAGAGAACAAGACTCCTGGCTGCACTGTGCCCCACAGTGTAGTCCCAGCCAGACCCATGTGACTCCCCCAGTCACCCTGCAGCAAGATGCCCTGTAGCTTGTACTGCACCGACAGCAGGCATGGAGCTAGTGAGGCTGTGGGCGTATGGCCTGTGCCTGGGCTGGCGCAGAGCTCACTCTGGTTTCTGTGTGATGAGGCTGGTCCTCTGTGGTGTTCCGGAGATGGAGGGGGGGGTGCCTGCACCCCCTGTGCCAGCACAGTGGTGCCTTGGGATCCCCTGAGTTCTGGAGATGGGCACTGGCCTGGGGACATGCTGGTTCCAGCTGCCTGTTGCAATGGCTTGCAAGGCATTGGGACAGGCCAGTGTCTGTGGGACACTGTGCCGTATGGTGAGGGGATGTGGCACCCACTGGTCACCAAACTGTGCGTGGCCAGGACAGGCATTGCAGTGAATGAACCTCCCTTCTCCCTTTTGAGAAGGATGTCATGGGGGTGTTGGGCTCAGAGAAAGGGGGTGGCCCATGTGCTGTGTCCTCCACCCCACCAATAACTTCCCCACTCTGCCCTGATTCTCGGACAGATCCGGATACGAGACCCCAACCAAGGCGGCAAAGACATTACGGAAGAAATTATGTCTGGAGCAAGGACCTCATCCACCCCCACCCCTCCACAGGTAAGGGCTCCCTCTGACTCCCCAACCAAGGCAGAGGGAAGTGCACAGGGCCTTGATCAACTCCCTCTTTGCCCCCCTAGGCTGGAAGCGGTTTGGAGCCCCAGGCCAACGGAGAGACACCCCATGTAGCAGTTATTGTCCGGCCCGGTAAGTGGGTGTGCCAGCTGACACGGCTGCAGCCAGGCTCCCTCGTGTTGGCACTGCGTGGTGTGAAATGCCAGCCCCGCTGTTTCTTGGTTCTCCCGAGGATTGTAGGGTCAGATATGTTCCCATGTTGGATCTAGAAGAGTTTATGGGGGCTGTATGCTCACCTCAGCTGTCCTCGGGCACTGGAGGACCTCTCTTGTCCCCATCACCTATTTGTGATGTGGCTTGGTACATATGTCCCTACCTCTCCTAACGATGGAGGGATGTGGGAAGGAGTGTGGGGTAAGTGGGGGATCAGAGAGTCGTCCATTAATGCCACCTACCTTGCAGATGACCGCCCGAAGCCCGCACTGGTGGTGAGCAAGCCCGTTTCCCTGGAGCCCAGCAAGTCGGCATCCCCGTCGCCTCCCCCTCCCCTCATCCCTGAGGTGGAGCCTGTGGTGCTCTCGCCTGTGACGCTGGTGCCAATGGAGCCTCCCGTGGACACGGACACGAAAGCGGAGCAGGGCGAGGCGCCGCCTGACCCGCAAAAGACGTTTAGCGCCATCACTACAGTGCCAGGGGCTGCGGAGCTGCCCCTTGTGCCCGCGCCCAGCATGGACACGGTGGCTGTGGAGGAGGAGGAGGAGGAAGTGGAAGAGGAGGAGGCTGCTATTCTCCTCCCAGAGCCCACCCCGCAGGAGCCTGTGCCCCCAGAGGTGCCGCCGGTGCCCATAGTTTCCCCGATGCCAGCCGTGCCCCTGGTGTCGGCCGCGCCGTCGCCGCCGCCTGTTGTACCACAGGCCCCTGAAGCGCCCGCCAAACCCGCCTCCCCCAGCCCCCCACCRCCCCGGGAAGAGCCCAGCCCCCAACCCGCTGCTGAGGCCAATGGGGTCTTGGAGGAGGCGCCTGAGCCGGTCCCTGAGGCGCCCCTGTGCCAGCCAGTGCCGGTCTCTGAGCCGGTGCCTGCACCCACCCTGGACTCCCCTGTTGCCCAGCCCGAAGAGCTGCCCCTGCCCAATGGGGTGGAGGGCACCAGCAAAGTGGAGCCGAGTGAGGAGCGGCCCGAGTCGGATGTCAGCCCCATCTCAGAGCCTGAGGAGCCGGCCCAGCCCGGCATCCCTGCCTCTCCCCCGGCAGAGGAGGAGGAGGAAGAGAGCGAAGGCCCTGGTGAGACCCAGGAGCGAAGCTTGAGCCCAGCCCCTGCCCCTTCGCAGACCTCGGAGGCGACCGCGCAAGGTTGGGAGTGCTGGGCTGGAGTGTGCGGGGCTGTGGGGTGCCCCAGGGTGGGTATGGGGTGATGGGGGGCATCACATGGGTGTGGTGCTCGGCATGAGGTATAGCGAAGGTGTCAGGGGGACGGGCCCCAGGGTGGGTATGGGGTGATGGGGGGCATCACATGGGTGTGATGCTCGGCATGAGGTACAGAGAAGGTGTCAGAGAGGGGGACGGGGTTAGGGACACAGGACGTGTGGGTATGGAATGTTGAGAGAGACAAGGTGCCTGTGGATGGGGAAGATGTCTGAGGAGTGCATTCATATGGAGGAGTATAGGGTGGGTATAGACGGGTGTGTGTGGGGGGTGTCATGGGGAATGGAAGTGTGTTTTATGTGATGCCTTGCACAGGGGTGTAGGCTGGGTGTATTGGGGTTATATCTGGGGATTGTTCCCAATCGTTGAGGACACTAGGAGGTAGAGGATTGGCAGGGAAGATGTGGGGCACACTGTAGAGGTATTCAAGTACACAGGGGTGCCTGGGGAAAGTGGGGCGCCCTGGAGATGTGCTGGAGTTTCTCTTTTTTAATTAAAGCACCCTGCACAGGAGTGTTGGGGTTACATAGGGGTGATAGGGAAGATGGGTGCACAGGATGTGTTTATATGAAGTGCCCTCTGCAGGGATACAGGGGTCTATAGGAGGGCTGATATCTGAGAGCAGATACGCTTCTGGGGAGCACATCTGTGTGGGCTGGTGTATAGGGGTGCCAGGGAGGGGAGTGTGTATGGGGACAGAGGTTTGTATGGGGAGTGTCCCTGTAAGGGCTGCCCTGCAGAGGTGGGTGGGTGTCTGCAGGGTTCCCCTGAGGAGGACGGGGAGCACTGCACTAGTGAAATGGTGTGGATGGGAGGCTTCGAAGAGACACAGGGTAAATCGGGGTGCAGGAACTGGATGGGGAGAGATGTGAGATGTGTCTATACAGGTATATTCTGGGGTGCACGCTTAGGGAGCTGGCTGTCTTGGAGGGCTGTGTGTAGGATTCACAGGGCTGCAGAAACCCAGGTGTGTACACAGGGTGTTTGGGGATGGGGGCTGTGCTTTGTCTTGAAGCTCGCCTGGTGTTACTGGGGCCTCGCTGGTGCCCTCGCAGCTGATGTCAGGGTATCTGGGGGACTGGAGGGTTCCTGTCTTTCACCTCCCTGCCTCTCCTCCCAGTCGCCATGTCGGTGCCAAAGAAGAAGCGAAAGATGAAGGAGCTGAACAAGAAGGAGGCAGTAGGTGATTTGCTGGATGCCTTTAAAGAGGTGAGTGTCCCAGGGGCATTTGGGGATCACCCTTTGTCCCATCTCCTCCTGTGATGAACTCTGCTTTGTGCCATCGTGTCTGGGCCACTGATGCTCTGTGATGGTAATGAGGATCTGAGGCGGGGTGGACACTGAGGAGTAGGGTGGAGGGGACAGGAAGGGTAAAGGGGGCAGGACCAGGCTCGTGGGGTGACTGCTGTCGCTGTCCCTCCCGATGCAGTCTCAGACCGGTGACAGTGCCTCGGAGGTGGAGAACAAGCCCCCTACACCTGCCCCTGCCAGTGAAGCAGAGGACGTGGCTCCTGCCCGTCCACAGGAAGAGTCAGAGGAGACGTGGGAAGAGAAGGAGGACAAGTTGGCCCCTGAGAAGGGCAAGGCTGGCGGACAGAAGTATGGCTACAAGGAAGGTGAGCTATGCCTTGGCACAGTCCTCTGCTGGCAGCCACCACCTCTGGACCCAACAGTGGAGAAGATGTGGGTGGCATGGTCCCACTGTCTTCAACTTCACATTCTCCTCCCATCATGTCTCCAAGCTTGGCATGGGGTGGGGGAGAGAGTTCCCAGCACAAGGGTCCTGACAGGAGGCAGGGAGCTGGTGGCATCAGGCCTTCTAAACAAGCAGTATCATGCTCATGGTGTACTGGGCTGAGACATTTCTGTGGTTGTCTACATCCCACTTCACTAGTCTCTTTGTGGGCCCAGACCTGCCACAGTTCAGGGCGGAGGATATGGGACAGGCCACATCAGATTCTCTCTCTTGCCCCTGCCACTGCAGAGCAATGGAAGCCACTGAACCCTGAGGAGAAGAAGCGATATGACCGGGAGTTCCTGCTGGGCTTCCAGTTCATCTTCGCCAGCATGCAGAAACCTGAGGGGCTGCCCCAGATCACAGATGTGGTGCTGGACAAGGTCGGTGCGGCCCTGCAAATTGGGGAAGTGTGGGTGGTGGCCAGGTGGGGGTCCGGCTTCTCTTTGTGCCTTGTCAGGGTGGGGCAGGGACTTAGCTTTTGTGCTCAGAGTCCTGTCGCAGCATCTGCAACGACCCTTGAGCCTGRGCTTGGTGGGTGGGGGCACCTCTGGGGCCTTTTTTCCAGTTCCTTGTCCCGGCGTTGAGGCTGGGGGATGGATCCGTCCCGCTCCTCTGCCCCCGGGCATCCTCAGCCATGTGTACCTTCCCAGGCCAACAAGACCCCGCTGCGGGCACTCGACCCCATCCGCATCAGCGGCATGAACTGCAGCCCTGACTTCACCCCCTCCTTCGCCAACCTTGGCCGGCCCGTCATGGGCAACCGGGGCCTGGTGAGTATCTCCTCGCTTCATTTGTGCCATCCCGCTCCACCTCTCCGTGATGATCAAGCTTTCGAGCCGCTGTGTCTGGGCCACTGATGTCCATGATGGAGTTGAGGATCTGAGCAGGCGACTGGGAACTCCCTGGGAGCCAGCCCAGGTGGTCCCTGAGCAAAGAGCTGAGTTTCTTCTCCACGTGTCAGCCTTCAGGGTTGGGTCCCCGCCGCTCCCAGCAGAGCCAGAGGAAGGAACCCCGCAAAATCATTGCTACCGTGTCCCTCAATGAGGATGTCAAGCTGAACAAGGCCGAGAAGGCCTGGAAACCCAGCAGCAAACGTGCTTCCGAGGAGGAGGATCCTGAGAATATCAAGACACAGGTGGGAGCTGGGGTGGGCAGGCAGTGGGAGGGTCTTGGGAAAGTGCCCAGCTCTTGCTGACCCTGCTGCCCTTGCAGGAACTTCTCCGCCGTGTCCGCAGCATCCTCAACAAGCTGACGCCCCAGATGTTCCAGCAACTGATGAAGCAGGTGATGGAGTTGTCCATCGACACGGAGGAGCGGCTCAAGGGTGTCATCGACCTCGTCTTCGAGAAGGCCATCTCGGAGCCAAACTTCTCTGTTGCCTATGCTAACATGTGCCGTTGCCTTATGGGGGTGAGCAGAATCTGGGGGGGTCCGCTGCTGGGTGGGCGGAGGTTCTTTTGGGCACCTCAGCTGAACTTAGTAGTGTGCAGGTCCTTCTGTATGGGTTGGGGAAACTGGGGTGTGTGGATGGAGGACCAAGTTCAGAGTCTTAGCAGGGCATCACAAAGTTGTAGGGTGGCTTTTCCCTGGTTTGAGTAGTGCCAATTTAGCTGCCCAGCTTTTGGGGAGACAACTCATGCTCCTTCTCTGGGTTGTACCTCTCCCTGCAGCTTAAAGTGCCCACAACAGACAAGCCCACAGTGACTGTGAACTTCCGCAAGCTGCTGCTCAACCGCTGCCAGAAGGAGTTTGAGAAGGACAAGGATGACGATGAGATCTTTGAGAAGCGGCAGAAGGAGATGGACGATGCCAGTGCTGTGAGTTGCGGTGGGAGGCTGCGGCTGAAGGCTGACATGGGTGTCCTGGGGGTGACTCCGGGCACTGAACTGTCCTGCTGTGCTTTCCCTGCAGCCCGAGGAGAAGGCACGCATGAAGGATGAGCTGGAGGAGGCGCGGGACAAGGCCCGACGACGATCCCTGGGCAACATCAAGTTCATTGGAGAGCTCTTCAAACTGAAGATGTTGACGGAGGCCATCATGCATGACTGCGTGGTGAAGCTGCTGAAAAACCATGATGAGGAGTCTCTTGAGTGCCTTTGCCGCCTACTTACGACTATTGGCAAGGACTTGGATTTTGAGAAAGCCAAGGTACTCCTTGCCCTGCCCTGCCTTGCCTTGCCCTTGCCTTTGGGAGGAACGTGACCATGACACTGTCCCTTTATAGCCTAGGATGGACCAGTACTTCAATCAGATGGAGAAGATCATCAAAGAGAAAAAGACATCATCCCGAATCCGTTTCATGCTGCAGGATGTGATTGACCTCAGACGGGTAAGGTTCATGGGATGCTATTGCCTGGGGACTGTCCTCCATCCCCTGCTTGGTCCCATGGACCTGTTGGTCTATGTTCTCTTGAGTGCCAGCAATCCATGTGTCCCCTGGAGGGAAGAGGTGGGTATGTGAGCTGTGGCCAGCCCCCGAGACACCATGCTAGCCCCAGCCCTTGGTTATCATGGTACTGGTAGAGGGCACACAGTAATTGGCGGCTGTTTAATGCAGGGGGGCTCTGGAAACTGAGCCTTTTTGTGCCAAAAGCTGCCACAGCAAATGGAGAGTGGTGATGGCCGAGGCAGGAGACCAACCTGAAGCTTTGAGAGTGGGATGGCTAGGAAGGGGGAATGCCTTTCCCTCCATCCTCCAGTGCCCTCTTCCCTTCTTCCCTGCCCTCTGCAGAATAGCTGGGTGCCGCGGAGAGGAGACCAGGGCCCCAAAACCATCGATCAGATCCACAAGGAAGCAGAGATGGAGGAACATCGAGAACACATCAAAGTGCAGCAGCTCATGTCGAAGGACAAGAGGAGAGGACCTCCTGGGCCATCCTCCAGTGGTGAGTGCCTGGGCTTGGGGGCATCTGAGGCTGCCAGGGGTGGGTTGCTCCTGTTGGGCACTGCTTGAGGCTGTGCTGCACCTTATGACTGTCCCCCTTGTGCCCAGGGCGCAGTAGCCTTGTCGCAGATGATGGCTGGAACACAGTGCCCATCAGCAAGGGCAACCGGCCCATTGACACCAGCCGGCTAACGAAGATCACCAAGGTGAGGCTGGGGGTGCGGTGTGGCAGCCGAACCGGCTGTCTGGTTTGGATCCTGCCTCGGTGGAGGGGTCAGGTCTGACTGTCTCTCCATCTGCAGCCTGGATCCATCGACTCCAATAACCAGCTCTTTGCACCGGGTGGGCGGCTGAGCTGGGGCAAAGGCAGCAGCGGAGGGTCTGGCGCGAAGCCTGCAGATTCAGGTAGGCAGCATGGGACTGGCTTGGTGCTGTGGGACAGAGTGSGAGGGGTGATCCTTCCCCCGGCAGTTCCTGTGCCAGGGAGGTGCCGCACTCTGAGACTTCCCTCTTTTCACGCCTAGCATCTGATTCAGGGCGACCAGCCACGAGCACCTTGAACCGCTTCTCTGCGCTCCAGCAGTCAATGCCTGCCGAGAGCCCGGAGTCTCGCCGTGTGGTGCAGAGGTGAGGGGCCAGCCCTGCCTTGGTGGAYGGGTGTGTGGGCAAGAGCCCCCGGTTTAGGCTTGGGGTTCATCAGTATGTAGGCAAGTTACGGTATCTGGACTTGCCCTGTGGCAAGATGGGGCCTTGAGGGAGCTCKGAGGACTTCAATGCGAAGTCCTTGTGGCAAGGAAGGTTGACCTCACCCTGRGTGTCCTCCCTGCTGTTTGGCACGTGGGTGACCATGCCTGGATGCTGGGTCTGGCCTGAAGGTCCTGGGACCAGATGGACATTGATGGGCTGGAGGGAGTTGCTTTGAGGCTGGAGTGTGAGGTCCCTAAGGAGAGCTGGAGTTTGGCTTTGTTCAGGAGAAGAGGAAAACAAAGGGGGACTTTGCCACAGTCTGYGTCAGGGGAAAGGTGTGGGTGGGACAAAGCCAGGCACTGGTCAGCCATGCCAAGGGACAAAGTGAAAGAAAAAGGGCTTAAGTTGGAACAAGGAGAAATAGGGAAAAAGTGTTTTCCCCTTAGAACAGTCAAGTGCTAAAAGAGGTGGGGATTGGAGTGAGACTGCCTTGCCTTGCGGACCTCTGCATTCTGGGGTCAGGGAGGGTGGTGATGGGCTCTTCACACTGTGTACGTCTGTCTCCCACCCAGGAGCAGCTCCAGCCGTGACAGGTCAGAGAAGGCTGGGGACAGAGGGGACCGGGAGTCACGTTCGGAGAAGGGCAGCGACCGTCTGGAGCGTCCTGACCGRGGGGAGCGGGCAGACAGGAACAGGTCTGCCCTCACCAAGAGGAGCTTCAGCAAAGAGACAGAGGACAGGAGCCGAGAACGGGAGAAGCAGGGCGGCCCCGAGGCTGTGCGCAAGGCTGCGAGCATGACAGAGGAGCGGGACCGGAGCCGAGAGACCAGTGAGCTGGGGCGGAGCGATATCCCAGGGTCTGGCTCTGCCTGTCAGAGTGGTGCCTGATCCTTGTTCTCTCCTTGCAGTTAAACAAGAGCCAACACCTCCTGCAACATCCACCAAACCTGCGCTGTCGGAAGAGGAGCTGGAGAAGAAATCCAAGGCGATCATAGAGGAATACCTGCACATCAATGACATGAAGGTGAGAGGAGGGGGTGGCCAAGCACTGTAACACGCCATATGCGCTCCCCTAACATGCCATACACTTCCCTGCATGGTAGCACTGTTGGGCGGGGTGCTGGCAGTGCCTGGATGTGGAAGGGGGGAGCCAGAGCTGGCTCTGGGGCAGTACTGACCCCATTTTTCCCCGCAGGAGGCCCTACAGTGCGTGCAGGAGCTGGGCAGCCCCTCCTCGCTCTACATCTTTGTGCAGAATGGCATTGAGTCCACGCTGGAGAGGAGCACAATCTCCCGTGAGCACATGGGAGCCCTGCTCTGCCAGCTGGTGAAGGCAGGCACGCTCTCCAAGGAGCAGTACTACAAAGGGTGAGGGGCCGGGGCAGCCTGGCTTTGAATTTGGCCCTACCGTGAGCAGGACTCAGCACTGAGACCTCCTGAGGTCCCTCCTAGCCAAGGGCATGGGGACTGCTGGATGCCAACTGCTCCCTCTGCTCTGCAGGCTGCGGGAGATCTTGGAGATTGCAGAGGACATGGAGATTGACATCCCACACATCTGGCTGTACCTGGCTGAGCTCATCACCCCCATCCTGCAAGAGGAAGGCATCCCCATGGAGGAGCTGTTCAGGTGAGGGCTGTGCTCCTCAGCAGGCCTGACAGGGGGAGCATCCTGGGGGCAGGTATCTCAGCCAGGTCTCTTATGCCCCACAGGGAGATCACGAAGCCCCTGGTGCCCATTGGGAAGGCCACCACGCTGCTGGTCGAGGTGCTGGGCTTACTGTGCAAGGGCATGGTAAGTGCATGGGGCTTGTGTGGTTGCTGGCCGCTGCCTTGGGGACTTGCACCCTGCTTGGGGGCCTGGTGGGCATGTGGGAATTGAGCCCCCTGCCACCAGAGAGGATGGTGGGGGGCATCCCTTTCAGCGTCTGGGTCATGGGAATGGCATGGCTAAGCCACAGTATCCTCCCTGGAGAGGGAGAGCATGGCATGCTGATGCTGACTGTTTGTCCCGCAGAGCCAGAAGACTGCAGGCAAGCTGTGGCGGGATGGGGGCCTGAGCTGGAAGGAATTCCTGCCTGAGGACCAGGATGTCAACAAATTTGTCACAGAGCAGGTGGGGGCATAGTGGCAGTGAGGGACAGAGGTGGGCTGTGGGTGGACCTTGGGGATTCTTGCTGAGCATRTGGTGCTCCCCTGTGCTGCCTTTAACAGCTCTCTCTGCCTGCTTCTGCAGAAATTGGAGTACACGATGGGGGACAGCTCAGACATGCCAAGCCGCAAGGAGCTGACCTCAGAGGAGCTGTGCAAGCAAATAGACAAACTGCTGAAGGAGAACCCAAACAACCAAAGAATATACGACTGGATTGAGGTGAGGGTGTGGGCACAGCGCCCCAGTGTCTGGGTCCTCCCTCCTGGCTCCCTCTCCACCTCACAGTCTTCTACCCTCCCCCCTCCAGGCCAACCTGAGCGAGCAGCAGGTCTCGTCCAACACGTTTGTCAGGGCCCTGATGACGTCTGTGTGCCACTCGGCCATTGTCTGTGAGTACCAGGGTGAGGGGGAGCAGTGGGGGTTCCCCTGCCCACACTGCCCCTCTCACACCCTGTCCCCTGCAGTCGAGAACCCGTACCGTGTGGACACCATGGTCATCCGCAACCAAGCCAAGCTGCTCCAGAAGTACCTGCGGGACGAGCAGAAGGAGCTCCAGGCACTGTACGCCCTGCAAGCCTTGGTGGTGAAGTTGGACCAGCCTCCCAGTGAGTGTCGCAGGTGTGGGTGGGCTGAGGAGGGGGTGGCAAATGTGTCCTCACCCCCGCAGGGTGGCTGGTGGCTGGAGAATAGCAGAGGTCTCCCTTTGTCGCCCTCCCCAGACCTGCTGCGGATGTTCTTCGATGCCCTCTACGATGAGGACGTCATCAAGGAGGAGGCTTTCTACAAGTGGGAGTCCAGCAAGGACCCGGCCGAGCAGCAGGGCAAAGGGGTGGCTCTCAAATCGGTGACAGCCTTTTTCACCTGGCTCCGGGAAGCCGAGGATGAGTCGGACAACAACTGAGCAGCTGTGAGGAGGAGGAGGAGGAGGAAGGGGGGAGAGAGAGTGGGGCACCCTGGGGAGCGACTCCATCACCTCCCACCCTTGGCCCCCATGGACTTGCTGACGCCAGGGCTGAGGGACCTGCTGTGCCCCTTGCAGCCCCCCTCTCTCTTTTTTTCAGTTCTCCTCCTCTCTCTTCTTCCTCTGTCCTGGTTCTGTTTGTGAGGCCTGTACTAGTTTGTCATGATGATAATAAACAGATGCTGACTGAGGCGGTGGCTGCCATGGGTCCCTTTGGGGACCCTCCTCGCCCCCCTCCCAGCTCAGGCACACCGGGTCTCTGGGAGTGGGGCAGAGCACCCCTGGATTCATGTCATGGAGAGGGGGGGATGGGATGGGGATATATCTCTTCCCCTCCTCTCCCTCCTCCTCTTTCTCCTCCCCACTTCCTGATGAAATATAGAGAGATTATATATATATAAACTTATTAAATTTGGTTTGGGGACAGGAGCGTGATTTCTCCCCCTCCCCTGTCCTCTCTCTATTCCTCCATCACTGCCTGGACCCCCTCCCCTCTATGGTTTTTAAATTTTAAATATAAATCATTCCCCCTCCAGCTCCTGCTCTGACACCTGGGGAGGGTGCCAGGGAGGAGGGGGGGTGGCCCCTTCTCTCTGGGCCAGGCTGAGTCCCCTTCAACACCCCAAAAGCCCCCATCCTCCTCCCAAACGTTTAAGGCCACAATTGGGCAAGCGACAGGGCGGCCCCCTCATCCGCGTCCCCTGTATTTATAGAGCGCCGGATGTGACGAGCCGCATGTGTAATTATTAAAACAAGGATTCAATTACTGGTCACGTGAATTTGTAAATAATTTTTTTTTTTTGCTTTTTTTTTTCTTTATGGAGTATTTAATTGAAGATTTAAAGGCATCTTTTCACCTTAAAACTGGAAATAAAAGAACATTGCTAAATAATGCCCCGTGTGCCGCTGTTGCCGCCCCCCCGTCCCAYGTCCCTTGTGCCTGGGCTGGTGTGGGGGTGCCAGCCTTGAACCTGGGCAGGGACCAGGCTTCCTTGTCACCCCAAGGCAGACAGTAGGTACCCCTCACTCCAGAGCTTGAAGGGTGGCAAGGATGTTGGATGTGCCTGAAGCCAGGCCCCCTGGACTCCCCTCACTGGCTCTGCCTGGCACAGGATCTCCTGGTGGAACAGACAGCCCTGCCAGCAACCTGGCTGTGGAGCAGAGCCCTGATCTCCTCAAGCGTCCCTTTTCCCACAGGCACAAGTGGCCGAACCTGTGTGGTCTGCTCGGGGCAGGAGATGGAAGATGTGTGCCAGGTTCCCCCTACACCTTTCCACGTGGGAGGGCTTTTTTCTCTCAGCTCCCTCCTCCCTTGTGTTTGAGTGGAGATGGTGTAAAACTGGCCCCTGCTGGGGTTCCCTTGTGGRGCGTCCCTGCTGAGGACAGAGGCTGATCCCCCTTGGGGCTGGAGGCTGGTCTTTGCTGCCTTGGGCTTCCTCTTGCTGAGTCACCCTGGCCGTGGCCCAGAGGGTACAGAATAATTAACTGGAGGCTGTTCCCCAGATTAGAGGCTGATCTGTCTGAGCTGCAGCCCTGGCAGTACTAATGCTGGGAAGCAGTTGGCAGGAAAAGGCCTGGGGCCGGGGACTGGCCAGGAGCTCCCCCTGACTGGGAATGAGGGAGTGAGTAACGAGGGAGGGAGGCCCTTTGAGCTGTTTGGGTAACCTGCTTGCCAAGGGAGAGGGTGGCACCCCAGCAGGGCCCTCGCGTGCCAGGGAGAAGGTACCACAGCATTCATTGCCATCAGTAGGTTTCAGAATGAACACATCTTTGACTGCAGGTTAACCCCTCAGCCTGGCCATCAGCGCTGGCCTGGCTCTCCTGCAGGGGACGTTGCTGTCAGACATGATGTTCCAAAGCCTGTCCCCAACACCCACCTGTCCCCAACCCAGTTCCATCGGGGTGGAAGGCTCTGCCAGAGGCTGTGTGCTCCCTCCCGCACCACCAGGCCCTCGGGGGAGGGTAGGAGCAGGCAAGCCTGGGGCTGAGGGGTGCCCTGTTGCTGCAGGGTCCCAGCTCCTTGTCCCCCCGGGGGGTGCGCGGGGGCCCGGACCGGGCGGGGCGGCGCTGTCCGCGGTGCTGGCACGGCGCTCTCCGCGGTGCCCGGCCTTCTTCTCCTCCTCAGCCCCCTCCTCTTCCTCCGTCCATCCTCCTCCCCGCGCCCCCTCCTCTTCCTCCATCCCCCTCTTCCTCTTCCTTCAGCCCCCCTCTTCCTTCGTCCTCYCCTGCTGCCTTCATCCCCCCCTTCACCTCTCTCCTCATCTCCTCTTCCTCCCGGCCTCCTTCTCCCCCCTTCTACCCTTCCTTCCTCTCCCTCCTCCTTCATCCCCCTCCGCCTTCTCATTCTCAGCCTTCCTCCCGCACATCCTCCTCCTTTTTCTCCTCCTCTTCCTCCCGCCTCCCCCTCTCCCTCCTCTTCCTCCCCCAGCAGTGACGTCTCTGGACGTGCTGCTCCCTGGCCCGGCGCAGGCACCGCTCGGGGCTCCGGCAGCGCTCGGGACTCCGGTACCGCGGCYCGGCCCGGCCCGGCAGCGGCTCCTGCGGGGYGCGGGCGCTGCCCGGGGCCGCCCATGCGGCCGGGGGGCGATGCGGGCGGCGCGGAGCCGGCGGTAGTGCCCGCACCGGGGCCCCCCCGGGAGCATGGGCTGCATCGGCTCCAAAACCACCATCGGTGGGTGAGCGGCACCGGGATCCGACCGAGGGCTTGGGGCGTACGGGGGCGCTGGGGCAGGGAGCGTGTTAGGGGGGCTTAGGGATGGGGAGGGGTGTGTGCGAGGGCTGCTGAGGGCGGCCGAGGGGCTGGAGGTGATGCGATGGGGGTGTCAGGGACTATGAGAGCTGGGGAATAGGAGAAGGTGGAGAGCAGGGAGCTGAGGGGGGTCTAGGGGATGGAGTGGTGGTATATGGGGATTGGGAGGCTGTGAGGGCTGTGGGATATAGGGAATTACGGAGCTGGGGGGGAACACAGAGAGAATTGGGGTATCCATGTGTGGTGTGGGTAGAGAGAGTTTGAGGGCTCTRGAGGACTTGGGTACATATAGGGTGATGGGGGCTATAGATGGGTGGGGGTTTGGGAGCTGGGGGTGCTGCTCYGGGGCAGCTGGGTGGCCCAGGGAGTGCAGAGACATGGCGGGAGTGAGGATCTGTAGAGACTGGGGGGATTGGAGTGGTTGAGCTGCAGCTCTGGGGGAGCAGGTGGGTGGGGGTGCAAGGGGGCAGGGAAGGCAGTGTGGGATTGGGGTGCTGATCAGAGTCTGGGAGTGCTATGAGAGAGGTAGAGGTATTCAGGGGCCATTGGAGATGCTATGGGGGCTGGCAGGGGTTTGCTGCAATGTGTGGGGTGCAACGGGGGTGCTGCAGATATCCTGGGGGTGCTGCAGGAGATATGGAGGCTGTGATCTGAGGATGTTCTGGGGGCTGGATTGGTGGGGGCTAGAACAGTATTGAGAGTGTTGCAGACATGCCGAAGGGGCCCTGGGGGTGTTGTTGCTAGGATGTCACCACAGGGTGCCCCTGCCCACAGCTGGGAGTGGGGGCGATCCTATCAGCAATTTCCCAGGAAGCCAGGGTCTACCCTCAGAGGTGGGTGGGAGGGAGCACTTTTGAGCTCCCCTATATCCCACTGTGCAGCTGGTTTACTTCAGCCAGGCCCACCTTGGTGCAGGGGAAATGAGGCTTTTGAGGGATATCCTGCCTTGGTCCCTTTGGGACTGCTGTTCCTGGGAGCTGCATTGACAGGAGACCCCCCCGGGCCTGGTACTTGGGAGTCAGTGCCCGAGGGTGTGGGCGCCTATCTGTTTGGGGTGCCAGAGCCAGGAGGTCAAGCTGTTGTGGCGAAGGATGGGTGTGGGTACTTTCGTTGACCCTATCCCTTCTTGCTCCTTTCCCTCCTGACCCAGAGACGGGGAGTTGGACAGGGGGATTCTGGAGACAGTGGAGGAGCACCAGCCCTCCGCAAGCATGGCCTAAGTGCTGCCTCTCTCAACACATCCAGCACCTGGCCCAGTCCGTGCCCCCCAGCCTGGTCCAGCTGCCCCTACCCTACTCCCACAGCAGCTGCCAAGCTGGAACGGGTGCCTGGTCCCCTGTGCCAGGCTGGGGCTGTGCGTTACCGCTGACACAGGCGGAAGAGTTGCCCGGGCGTGAGTCACCAGTGCTGCAGCAACGAGTTGTGTCTGGTCTCAGACTGGACAAGAAGCTGCTGCCATGGGGTCAGTGGGTGGGGGCCTGAAAGGACGGCTGGGGGGACAGAGGTGCTGAGGCTGGCCTCGGTTCTTCCTGCAGTGGCTGTGGACACAACGCTGTGCGTGGAGTGGAAGGAGGTGAAGGCACTGTCACCGCTGAGTGCCACCCGCCCACTGCCGCGGCTGGTGCGCCAGGCCTCCTTCGACAGCCAGGACTTCCTCCAGGTACCACCGAGCCCAGCCATGCCCAGCCGAGGTATCCATGTCGGTGCCCCATGGCGGGGCACCCGTCGTGGCCATGGCCCTCCCAGCTCGCAGTGGCTCGGGGCTGCTCTGACGTCAGCCATGAGCCGGGCTGTATCCTGGGAGAAATCAGTCCACGGTGCCTCGTTGCCATGGCAATGCAATTTGTTGCGCGCCTCCAAATCCCACATTGCTTCCCCCGTGGCCATGGGCTCAGGGCCTGGCATGGCCGGGATAGCATGGGGACATGCAGCAGGATGTCCTGGCACAGCATGTGTTGCCAGGCAGTGGGCACAGGAGACCCAGGCTGTGGTGGTCTTGCACRCGTGTGTGTATGTGCACAAGCCTCGGAGGACACAGTGGCACTGAGTAGCACAGGGCATGTACACATGTGTGTGCACACAAGTGTGCAGGAGCATGTATGTGTACAGTGAGTTCACATRTGAGTGTGCAGGTGTGCATTTATGGTCAGTTTGTGTATTTGAGTGTCTGTGTGTGTGCACATGGGGTTACCTGAGTGGGCATGTGCAGGTGTGAGTGCACGTGTAAGAGTGCAGGTGTGTGCACAGTGTCAGTGCATGGGTGTACTGACATTGTGGGACCGTGCAGGCAGGCACAGGTGCCCTGCTGTCACCATCCCTCTGCACACACGTATGCCTGTGACGGGTGTGTGCACAAACCCTCCAGGACCCACACGGTGGGTGCCAGGCAGGGCCAAGCCCCCTCCTGGAGCATGGTTCTCCCAGAAGGTAAACAGTTCCGAGRCTGTGACACCGCTGCCCACTCTGGCAGGTCAATGTTGAGGACACTGTCGAGATGCTGCCCAAGTCACGGCGCGCGCTGACCATCCAGGAGATCGCTGCCCTGGCCCGCTCCTCACTCCATGGTAACTGCTCACCCAGGGGCTCATCTGGGAAAGGGGGTTCTCCTGAGGTGAGGGGTCTGGGCCTCTTGGGAAGGGCCTGGGGGTCACCCCTCTGGAGGGCTCAAGGGGTCCCTGGTGGTATCCAAGAGGAGGGCATGGGAGTGCCAGGTCCCATGGACTGGAGGTGGGGAGTGCTGGGTCCCAGGGTGATGGGCTCTGTGGAGGGGATTCGGGGTGCCCAGGGGATGCTGATGTGGGGGCACATCCCGTAGGCATCTCACAGGTGGTGAAGGAGCACGTGACGAAGCCAACAGCCATGGCGCAGGGCCGTGTCGCCCACCTCATCGAGTGGAAGGGCTGGTGTAAGCCAGTGGAGTCACCTTCCGCCCTGGAGAGCGCCTTCAGCTCCTACTGCCACCTGAGCGAGGGCGAGCAGGAGGCGCGATTCGCTGCTGGTGGGCACCATGGGCACGGCTGGTGGGCATGCTCCCCACTGCGGCCGGGGGCACGGGTGGTGGGGTGGGTTGTCCCCATTCATCCATCTATCTATCTATCTATCTACCTATCCATCCATCCATCCATCCATCCATCCATCCATCCATCCATCGCATGGCACTACAGGCATAGAGGTGCCAGGGCAGTGGGATTTTGAGGGCACTTCCTTGCATGCATTTGACTCGTGCCTGTCCTGTGCCAGGCGTGGCGGAGCAGTTTGCCATCGCTGAGGCCAAGCTGCGAGCCTGGTCCTCGGTGGACGGGGACGACTCCAACGATGAGTCCTACGATGAGGACTTCATGCCCTCCACAGAGAGCTCCCAGCCCACCGGTAAGCACTGTGGGGAGTGGGCAAGTTGTCCCACTGCCGTTCTGGGTGTCTTACCACTGGGGGTTAAAGGAACGGGATGCCCGCTGCCTGGAACATTCCCCTGACCCGACCACTCCCATACAAGGCAGTGCCCCTGCCTGGCACCATGGCAAACAGTGCCTGAGTCAGGGATGGGGAAACTCTTCGATTTGACAYCTCTCTGGTGCCAGAGCATGTTTTGCTTTTCCTTTGGTGCTTACCAGTGCCATGCACACTGCAATTTATGGGCAAAGCAGGCACAGGGCTGCTCCCAACCTGCGGGGCACAGGGCAGGGGGCAGCTGACATCTCTGGTGCCCTCAGCCCTGGATTGACCCAGCTATCCTGGTTTCCCACAGAGCTCACTGGCACAATGCCCGCCAGCGCGCTGCTGCGAGACCTGCTGCAGGGCCACCTGTGCCAGCTGGGCGTGCGACACGGCTCCTGTGAGCCTGAGAGTGACTCCTCGCACACCCTCTCCCCTGAGACTCTCTGCTCCAGCCTCTGCAGCCTGGAGATGGTGTCCCCCTCCGAACTCACTGCCAAACTGCTGGGCTCCCTGGGGGGCGAGGACCTGCTGCTGCCCAAGCTGCCGCCCCCAGCCAGCCAAAGTGCCTTGCGGGGCCTGGCACGGCTCCGGTGCCAGGACTCCCTCTACTCCGTGTCCTACGCCGAAGCCTGTCTCTCACCCACGGACGACGAGGTGGTGCTGAGCAAGGACTTCCCACTCCGCCGGAAAATCTCTGACGTCGCCTCCTCCGGGGTGGCATCGCTGGAGGAGGAGGAGGAGGCTGAAGAGCCCTGATGCCTCCTCGGGTGCCCTGCCTCTGCTGGTGGGGGTCCAGCTCCCCTGCCGAAGCCCTCCGGCCAGACCCCATGCTGGGTGAGGGACAGGCCCTGCCRCTGCTCCCCCTCGCTATCCGGGCGCAGGAGGGGTTCAGGGGGCCACTGCAGCCCCCCCAGCCAGTGTGCCCCCACCATGCCCCGGCCCTGCTTGGCCACATCGTTGCCCTCCTGGATTTTTGCATGAGAGCAGGGAAGGGGGGCAGGGAAGGGCTTGGGGGAGTCCATCCCCCACCCTGATGCTCAGATGTGTCCCCCAAAACTGACAAGACTAAATAAGTGGGGCTGGTTGTTCGCATGTTCTCCCCGAAACCACCCCGGGCTCCCCTTTTGGGCACAGCCCTTCCCCCCCAATGGCATGGCTGAAACCCCAAGCATCCTGTGGTGCCCCTGCCACCCCGAGTCAGGGTGGTGGTGGGGGTTTTGGTGTGGGAAGGGCTTTTCTCCTCTCTCCCTGGCCAACTTTTATCGGACCGAGTTTTAAACTGTGATCTGCTGCCTTGGAGCATGGAGCTGCTGGAGGGGTGCTGTGGGGGTGCTGGGTGTGCCGGGGGGCTGTGGATGTGCCACGGTGCTGGGACTTTCTATACTTTTGTATGTGCATGGGGCTGGCACAGGAAGACTGCGGGACCAGGTGGGCATGGGCCCCCAGGATGGGGGCTTTGGGCCACCAGGACAGTGCCCCAAGCCAGCCCTGCAGCAAGGGGCTCAGCCCAGCCAGGGGCCCCCAAGTCTGCTGTGAGGCAATGCAGGGTGGAGAGAGGGGGTAGGTAGTGGGACTGATGTCCCTGTCGATAAGTCACTCACCCCTAGCAGGGAACCAAGTGCCTACATGAAGAGCAACCAGCCCCTCCCTGTCCTGGTTGGGAGTGGTACTCAACCTTGGAGGGCCCCCCAAGCCCATGTGAAGGGTTCCAGGCACGTCGTTTGGGGGAGGAATGCCAGTTTTTGCCAACGCTTACGCACCCCTTCCTGCATGGCACGTGTTCTCGTGGGGCCACCCTTCCCCTGCATGCTGCTCCTCATCCAGCCTGGCCACGGTCCCCTGGCCCCACACCTCGGGGTGCCTCCGGCACCCACTGCACCCCTGCTCCCGTGCACCCCCCCAGCACCCACATCAACCCCCACTGGGCACAGTTCCTCTTCTCCCTCCCTGCCCTGGGATGCCTGGCATGGGGCTGGCCCCCCCCGCCCCTGCGTTGCCAAGCTCTGAGGGGCTGCAGGGGCCGGCAGCCCGACACCACGCTGATGGGCTCCTTGCCATCCACTACCACTCCCTCCCGGGGGCAGCGGACGCTCCCCACGGAACTGGGATGGGCTGGGGGGTGCGGGGTGCCTGCGGATGGGTGGGGGGCTTTGCTCAGTGTGTGTGTGCATGCGCACGCCTGGGAGCGCATGGGCATGTGCACGCGTGTGCATATCTGTGGGAGCTGCCTGAGCCCCCCACCCTGCTGTGGGGTATCCGTGGGGTGCCCACACCATGGCACCCCCTCCTCCATCCTGCCAGGTCTTGAATAAAGTCAATTGTGCGAGCGCTGCGCCGGGCGCCTCTTCTTGCGGGTGGGGGCACCTCCTCCCCAGCGGGCCAGGGGGGTGGCAGGCCAGCAGTGTCAGGGATGCATCCCCCTCTGCGGCCCCACAGGGTGACGGAGGCCTCGTCCCTTATCTCGCATTCCTACGGACAGGGTGCCTAATTATGGGCATCTGGCGGTGGTGGTGGCTGGCGGGTGGCTGGACCCTCCCCACAGCAGGGCCTCGGGGGGCGCGGGCAGCAGGCGCCATGGCATCGCTCAGCTCAGCCTCTGCGTACCGTGCCGAGCTCCTCGGTGCCTACGGGCAGGGGCACGGCGAACCCCGCTTCGAGGGCGACCGGCGGCACGGACCCTTTGGGGCACAGGCACATGAGGTGTTTGGGTACCCAGGTACCGGGGATGGAGGGTGGGGGGCCCTGCTACTCCGGGCGTGGTCCCCTCCAAGGGTTGTCCAGCTGACCTGTGCCTGGGGACAGTGTGAAACCCTCTCCCCAGCACAGGTTAGGGGGGCTGGGAGGGGAACCCCGACTGCCCCCCAGGTGCCCCATGGCTCTCTGGACTGTCCTCCAGCCCTTACTCCCCAAGTGCTTTTGTGCTCGTCCTGTAAGTCCCCAGTAACCCCAGTGGCCCTGCTGTCCCCAGGACCACTGTGCTGCCTGCTCCCCCCTCTCCAGACCCTTTTGATCCTCCTTTTGTTCCCGGAACCCCCCATACCCTTTCCCCTCCCCCACCCCAGACCATCCCTGCTGCCCTTATGTCCTCAGCTCCCCTCAGCCCCAAACTCTTTGATGTCACCTACTAGTCCCCCCCTTTCTTATACACCTCCAGTAACTCCAGCACCTTCTCCCCCCCACCCACTTGCCCTAGACTTTCCTGGTCATCCCCAGTGTCTCCAGTCTCTTGTGCCATTCCTCTGCTGTCCGCAGGTTGTCCGGTGCACCCAGAACCTCCCAGTGCCCTCAGGTGCCTCCAGATCCCCCACTGCTTCCTGCTATCCTAGACTACCACGCCAGACCTCCCTATAGCTCTGAGGACCCCAGCTCCCTCTGCAACCTGCTGGCACCTTCAATGTCCCAAACTCCCAGTGCCACCCGCTACCCCCAGCCCTCCCTCCCCCAGTGTCACCAGACTCTCYCACACCCCCCAGTCCCCCAGCCCCTGGTCACCGTGCCCCCATGCTCAGCAGCCCTCCAATGCCCACAGAGTCCCCAGGCGCCATGTACCCCTGCAGCCTGGGCACCTGGGTGCGTGCCCAGGGTGACATCTACCAAGTGGTGGCCGATGTCAGCCAGTTCGAGCCCCCTGACATTGTGGTGACCACCTCCAACTGCTATGTCACCATCCAGGCAGAAAAGGTGAGGGAACCAAAGGGGCAGCATCCCCCCCGGCCATGACACAGTGGGGGTCATGCCCCATGACACCCCCTCCTGCGGGTGGCGGGGGTGGGGTGGTAACAGGGAATAGCCCCTGCTGGCACTGGGGTAAATGGGAGCTGTGCCCTGGTGATGGGACAACAGGTAACTCCCGCTCTACTGCACCTTTCCTGTGCTGGGGTAACTGGGAACTGCCTTCACTGAGAATGGAGCAACTGGAAACTCCTGCTTTATTGCATTCTCTGCTGGAGGTGGCAATTGGGAATAGTCCCTGCTGGCACTGGGGTAGCTGAAAATTACCCCACAAACCAAGACTTGGGCAGCTGGGACCTGCTTCCTGCTTGCAATGGGGTAACTGGGAATTGTCCCTGAGTCACTGGGAACTGCCCTGTTTAGCTTCCTGTTGGATTCAGGGTGACTGGGAGTTGCCCCATTAGAAACACTGGGGTAACTGGGAATGTGCTGTGTACCATGCCATGTTGTGTTCCACTGCACGGGTGCTGCCTCCCTGTAGGTGGCCGAGGATGGCACCATCTGTGACACCTTCACCCACAAGTGCCAGCTGCCTGAAGACACGGACCCACTGTCGGTGAGCTGCACCCTCACCGAGGCCGGCACGCTGGTCATCACTGCCCGGCGCCGTGCCAGTGCCGGCCCTGGGCAGCCCCCACAGCTGCTGTACCGCAGTGAGGCCACACTATGAGCGGCACTGGGTGACAAGAGGCTCCTTGCCACGAGTGATGCCAACGCCAGCGCTGTGGTGAAGCTCAGCTGGTGCCCACTGGCTATGCCCTTCCCCACTGCCAGCCCCTCAGTGCTCCAGCTCTGTTTATAAAGTCCTTTTATTAAATTAATATAAAAATCTCTGTATTTACATGGGGAGGGGAGCACAGCAGAGAGGCAGCAGGACCCCTTGTTCCTAGCCATGGGATGCTGAGCTCAGAGGGAAGTGCCCACCCAYGCCCCTGTGGACACCCCGACCTCATGCCCCTCTGCCTCCCTGTGCCACCCTGAGCAGGGACACTGTGGAGCCCATGGAAAGGGGTAAGGGCAGTGGCCATTCTGGGGGGCACCAGGGGCTGGAGGTGTGCAGAGGTAGCAAAGTGGGAAGCCCCAAGAGCTGGCAGGTAGTTGGGGAGCAGGGGCTGGCTGGGGGACACTTAACTGGTCCCTGGCACAGGGAGGGGGCAGCAGCACTGGATTGAGGGTGCCCACTCCTGTGCTGAGCCTGGCGTGAGTGGGCACAGGGCAGGCATCCCCCGGCACCTGCCAGGGGCCTCTGCGGCTTCTGAGGACACAGGGGGGACCTCAAGGGTCTCACTGGCCCTTGGGCGTGTCGTCATCGTCGTCGCCCCCAGGACCAGCCTCGCGGGGCATGGGGTGGTGCTGGTGGCGGTCCCAGAGCTGGCGCAGGGCGGTGGTGTCGGCCTCGGTGGTGCTGGCAGTGCTGTCGCGGAAGCTGGCGAGCGGCGGGCGCACCTTCACCCCCTTGCCCGTCAGTGAGCCCTCGATGGCCTTGCGCAGCTGCGGGCACCCCAAAACCGTGAGCAAACAGCTCCAGGTGCTGCTCTGTGCCCCTCCAGCCTCCCTGGCCCCGCTCACCTCCTTGAGGGACACCATGCCCACCAGCCGCCCAATGCTGGTGACGAATGCGTGGTCCAGGCCCAGCAGCGAGAAGATGGTGTGGGTCTGCAGGAAGAGGTGGCTGAGTTGGGGGACTGGGGGGCGTGTGGGTGGGGGTCTGGGGTGGGGTGTGGGTGCACCTTGTGCAGTGAGGTGTGCTCCACCAACTGGAAGGGTGCGGGGTCGATCTTGGCGCTGCTGAAGTCCACCAGCTGGTCCAGCTGCTGCTCTTCCCACTCCAGGATCTGGGAGGGTGTCATTGGGCAGGGTGAGGGGTACAGCTTCCCCCAGGTGCCAGAAGGGCCCCCCCTATCCTTCCTACTATGTTATGGAGAAATGTTATGGAGAAATCTGGGTCATCCACCCCCTACCTCCCCACGCCCACCTCACGCCTTTGCACCCTGCTGGGATCTCTGGGCTCCCTGTGGGCAGGAGGGTCCTGCCTGTCTCTGCCCATCCCCTCACCTCTGCCGGGGTCATCTTGTCACCCAGAATCATCTCCTCCTGCAAGAGAGGTGTGTTGGAGCAGCCTGGGGGGTGGCAGGCAGTGCGACTGCACACGCCGGCTGCAGGCAGGGCGTGGGCAGGGTGCGGGCAGAGTGCAGGCAGGGCACAGCGAGGGCGCAGGCAGGGTACGGGCAGGGTACGGGCAGGGTGCAGGCAGGGTGCGGGCAGGGTACAGGCAGCACGTGGGCAGGTCAGGTAACGCGATTGGTTGACAGGACATCAGTCACACCCTGATTGGCCACAGCTGGACAAGGCAAGCTTGTGATTGGTGGAAAGAATGCAAGGTGTGCCATGATTGGCTGAGTGAAGTGGGGCAGATCCCGCGGCCGTGATGGCTGGGAGGCTCCGTGTCCCGGTTCCCAGGAAGGTTTGGGATGGGGAGGACGCACACTGGGATCAGCTGGACGGAATCGAAACCGTCCAGGATGGACTGCACAGACACAGGCCTGAAGTGATTGGTCAAGCAGAATCTTGCCAGGCCCCTGATTGGTTCAGAGAACCCCTGCCCGGCTCCGATTGGCCCGGAAGAGCTGTGCCCAGGCTGCGATTGGCTGCAGCTTACCACAATGGAAATGCGGACGCGTTTGGCCTTGGGATGGGCTGTGCCCTGGGCCTGGCCCGCGGGAGAGACAGCGGTTAGGGCATGGCATGGCGTGGCGTGGCGTGG